>CAJVRI010000457.1:1715000-2315000 GCA_911649635.1 Poeciliopsis gracilis | reverse complement strand
TTTCTCTAGTCTCATACATGATATATTGTGTAGCACATTGCTAATCTATTACTTTTAATCCAACTTTTAAAGTAACTTTGCATTAAATGTGTCATTATTTACCAAATGGCACTTTATGACAACAGTTATGGACATTCATAAAGACTCCTTCAAGTTTATGTCAGTCTTATGTACGCCCCATCAAATACAATGTTACCACAATGGTAATATTTTGAAACTACAATGTAATTAGTTTTACCTGGAAAGTGTTTTGCAATGGATCCTTCTGTGTTCTGGTACCTGATGAGTTTGCAGTACTGTAGTGTGTGTGAAGCATGTAATGTAATAAAGTGGCAAAGCAGAATAATAAAAGACATTAAGTCACTAAAAAGTTACTTCATTAGCAATTATAATAAACCGAAAGTGTAATTGTAGAATACTGTAAACACACTACTAATATAGAAAATATGTAATGTAATGTAATATACTCATCAGACATTCTAAGTATATTTCAAATGTAATTCATTCACAGAAATAATACACTCAAAATAAACTAAAGCATGTTTATATTACGTATAAAGCAACATACTTAAAGGACACTAAGTTTAACTTAAGTTGTCCAAACATGTATGTTAAAGTGCACTCAGTACACTTTAAATTGTGATTTAAAACAATTTAAATACTATTAAAATACATTCAGCACAAAATTATTTGCTCCAAAATGTCACACTGCAAGTGAACTAATCCTAAGTGAACTTTGTGGCGACTGAATGCAGCCACAAAGACGCGTCGAGACAGAAACTGACCTGTTGCTCAGAGTGAAACATTTGACTCATTAATTTACTGCCTAATTAAAATCTTTTAAGTGGAAGTGATATTTTTTGCCTGTGTGACGTCACTTTGTTTCGTACAGTCTCTTCCTGTGAGCACACTGACCAGACGCTGCTAGCGCAGTGTGGACAGCAGCTTTTCATGATGCATTCTTTCAGCTTCATGAACTGAAATCATAAATTCAGCTTTACGTTCTAATGAAGAAAATATATTTACAGGCCTGTTTGATCCTTATCTTACCATCTGGAAAACTTTTGTGAAACTTTGAAGGTTTGGAATGTCTTTGTGGGGTTATTTTTAATAAATAAGCCAAAATAAATATTTAAATTTCTAGTGTCCCTCGCCTTTCTTTTCCTCAGAGGAGCATTTGACTGAAAAAAATAAATAAAATAATTAGTGTCCTCACTAAGTGTCCTCATGAACATAAGCTTAGTTAAATGCATAGCGAATCCAAATCTAAGGAACAGACCAATGTGTTGAGTTGAACGGTTTAATAGGGATAAAGTGTGATACTCTTGACAAAACCAGAAATAAATCCAGTAAAAATGGTGTGTCAACATAAAGTACAATAAAAGACTGCAGTCATGCTGCATATCCACCACACATCAACACAGTGTTTCTCTGCTTAATGACTTGGATAGAACATGAACTTATGTAAATTTAGAAACATTTGGAATCAAAATGTCAAAGAAAATATGCAGCATATGAGCTAAATTATTCAAATTCAATTTAAACAGGAAAATATCGAATTCTTCCAAAAACAAGACCAAAAAAAAAAAAAAACTTTAATTATAACGATAACCTTCAATATTACTTAGAAACAATGATGTTTTTCAGCTTGTCAAGGCTTGTATCAGCTTGGCTAACATGTTTGACATCTTGCCTGATTCTGGTCTCGTCTGACCTTGGTGTCTCCTCGGATCAAGGCTCCGGTTGCTCGAGCTGAGCCTTGACTTGAGTTTGTTTTTTTCATCGGTGGTTTTCTCTAGCTGGATCGCGGCCTGACCCAGGCAGGTTTACACATGAGACACATTCCAGTCGGCCCTTTTAATTTGGCCTTTTCTTCAGAATATTCAAGGACCTTATCACCCAGGGATCCTGTGAATTCACACAGATGGGGCGCTGATTTACGGTTACAAAGCTGAAAGAAAAGAAAAAAAAATACAATTATAAACTTTAGTTTTAACGGTGAAGTCAAAAATAAAGCAGAGCTAATTTAGTATCCATAAGAAAGACAGGAACCCGGCTGGCGGTACTTACACGACTGCCTTGTTGGCACACCGAGGATCAGTCATGCAATATGAAGAAATGCGGTTCGGAGCTAAAGGTTTATTGTAATTTCTGGTGCAGCAGCGAAAATAAGGATTTGTGTCTGAAAACAAGATTGTTGCATTAGTAAAAATCAGACCAAATAAACAGTCATTTCCTGCTGCAGGTCTGAAATAGTTGATGTTAACTTTTCCCCAAAGCGGATAGAGATGTTGATGTTCTTCAGGAGAAGAACAATTTGAATGATTTTCTTTTCCCATTCACTTGCAATGAATCCTGAAAACAATATTATTTCAACTATTCTTCTGTCATTTATTTATTGCACTACAGCTGTTTTCTATGGGTCAATAACAGCTGCATAACATCATAATTATACACAAGAAAAAGTAATTCCTCAAACCAAGACAGAAAATATTTCTCAGCTTCAACAGTTAAACATTTTTCTAGATAAACTCATAAATTTTTAGATGAATCTGATAAAAAAAATTTAGACTTATCTCAGAAATGTTCCAGAAAAACTTGCAAAAGTTTAAAATTTTAGACTTTTGAAAAATAATAAAATTTTTGTAAGTCTAGCATTCTTGACCTACTACTCTTTTTCCCCCCTATCTAATAAAGCTGAGTTAGGAACCTGTAAAATTGTCCTAACATAATACTTCCTATCACCAGCAGGAGGCAGTGTGAGCATTTCCAAAGTTTGCTTGCTGGCCTCCCAAACAGGAGAACAAGTATTTCATCCACTGTTTGAGCCCAGCTGGGGTAGAAACAAAGGCCATGTTTCACTTTGAATCCGAAATATAGTCATAACATTCGTTTATACCAAAACTCTGCTTGGATGAAAACCTGCTGGAGTAAAAACTCACTTCCTCCTCCAGGTCTGAGGGTGACTTTCTGTTGATCGCTTTGTCTGATTTCATCCTTCTGGTTTCTTGGAGTTGTGGGAATCTTTCTGACAAGATCAACTTCAGAGCCGGAGCTGAACTCTGGTGTCAGTCTCTGTTCATGAAGAGTAAATACAGTCGGTCTGTACAAATCACTGAAAAAAAACAAAACAAAATTGTTTGTCTACACAATCGCATTTAATACATAGACCACCACTAAACCAAGTGAAGGCCCTAAGACAACAAAATTAATCAAAATACTTCTGAAAACTATTGGACGACATGCTGTTTGAGCTACGAGTTGTTTGGTGGGTAGAAATCCTTCTGGCTCCTCTTGGTCTCCATAAAGCATCAGGTTTTGTTTCATCAGCAGGACGGTAAATAGGCATAGATTATGACAGCATGTTAGGGCCATAGTAGGTAGAAAAAAAGGAGTCAATTTCTGCCCCCTCCACACACTCCTCCTCAGATGTAGAGGTAAATCTCAGAAGTTTCCTAGAAATTAGTTTTAAAGTTTTGGAGTGAGAAATTTTTGACTTTTTGAAATTCCTTGTTCTTTCTAGAAAATGTTGACATTTTCTTTAGCATTGGATAACCGTTTGCAAAACCACTTCTACTGTTGTTTTATCAAAATCATTCGTTTATTTTCCACAGAAGAAGAAGAAGTTTCACTGATTAACCCTGGAAATATATTTTTGTTTGAATGAAGGACTCAGAATAGACCAAAGTGACCTTGCTAGGAAAACACAAAAGGCTACATTCTGCTTCAACCTTAGCAGACTAAAGACTATTACTGTACTTCTGCACTTTGACTTCTTCCACTCAAAATTCAAAAATGTTGCTCACATTTCGTCAGGATCGGGCTCAGGAGCGGCAGAGGTGAGAAACTTGTCGTCTGAGTCGGATTCTTCAGTTTGTGTTTTCTTTCCAGTCGCTGTAAATAACACACAAACTGAATCATGAACTGACCATGTCTTTGTATTCGCATGGACATGTACAGCACCTTACATGATGTATTTCAATTCAGAATTAGTGAATAATAAAAAAACCTGCTGGGGTAAAAACTCACTTCCTGTTCCTGGTCTGAGGGTGACTTTCTGTTGATCGCTTTGTCTGGTTTCATCCTTCTGGTTTCTTGGAGTTGTGGGAATCTTTGTGACAAGATCAGCTTCAGAGCCGGAGCTGAACTCTGGTGGTGAAGTCAGTCTCTGTTCATGAGTAGATACAGTCGGTCCGTACAAATCACTGAAAAAACCCCCCAAACAATCGCATTTAATACATAGACCACCACTAAACCAAGTGAAGGTCCTAAGACAACAAAATTAATCAAAATACTTCTGAAAACTATTGGACGACATGCTGTTTGAGCTTCGAGTTGTTTGGTGGGTAGAAATCCTTCTGGCTCCTCTTGGTCTCCATAAAGCATCAGGTTTTGTTTCATCAGCAGGACGGTAAATAGGCATAGATTATGACAGCATGTTAGGGCCATAGTAGGTAGAAAAAAAGGAGTCACTTTCTGCCCCCTCCACACACTCCTCCTCAGATGTAGAGGTAAATCTCAGAAATAAAGTTTTGGAGTCAGAAATTTTTGACTTTTTGAAATTCCTTGTTCTTTCTACAAAATGTTGACATTTTCTTTAGCATTGGATAACCGTTTGCAAAACCACTTCTACTGTTGCTTTATCAAAATCATTCGTTTATTTTCCACAGAAGAAGAAGAAGTTTCACCGATTAACACTGGAAATATATTTTTGTTTGAATGAAGGACTCAGAATAGACCAAAGTGACCTTGCTAGGAAAACACAAAAGGCTACATTCTGCTTCAACCTTAGCAGACTAAAGACTATTACTGCACTTCTGCACTTTGACTTCTTCCACTCAAAATTCAAAAATGTTGCTCACATTTCGTCAGGATCGGGCTCAGGAGCTGCAGAGGTGAGAAACTTGTCGTCTGAGTCGGATTCTTCAGTTTGTGTTTTCTTTCCAGTCGCTGTAAATAACACACAAACTGAATCATGAACTGACCATGTCTTTGTATTCACATGGACATGTACAGCACCTTACATGATGTATTTCAATTCAGAATTAGTGAATAATAAAAAAACCTGCTGGAGTAAAAACTCACTTCCTGTTCCTGGTCTTAGTGGACTGATGGTGATTTTCTGCTGACTGATTTCATCCTTCTGGTTTCTAGGAGTTGTGGGAATCTTTGTGACAAGATCAGCTTCGGAGCTGGAGCTGAACTCTGGTGGTGAAGTCAGTCTCTGTTCATGAGTAGATACAGTCGGTCCGTACAAATCACTGAAAAAGAAAACCAGCAAAAAAACATGTTTGTCAAAGCAAAGTTTTAATTCATGTTCGAGGAATCCTTTAATCTCCCATAGCAACCATTCGAGGATGTCTAAACACCTGCTCACACCTGATCAAGCACTGCACTGGCACAGGAAGAAGGTTCCATATGACGACTCAGCTCAAACCAGCTTTAACATCTTTCATTTCATAAACGGGTTCAAGGTCAGTTTCTGTCGATGCCTCACAGCTAGAAAAGTTAAAGCTTCATTTACTCACATCTGATCAGGATCAGGAGCTGCAGATGTGGAGAATTTGTCACCTGATTCTTCATGTCGAGTTTTCTTCCCATTCACTGCAAATGATGCATGGATTGAATGCAGAACTATAAATGTAGTTATATGAAGCTGTTCACACGGACACAAAGTTTGGTGTTTGAACTCTTTTTTTTCCCCACACATGACTCAATATTTTATTACATTTAAACACATTATACCCACAAATTTCAATGGATTTACCTGGGATTCCAGGAAACAGTGATATTTGGACTGAGATAAAAACAAATCAGATTTAATAAATAGGAAACTGGATTTTAAAAATCCAACATAAATGCAATGAAAAGAAATGGACAAGAATGTTCAGATTTTTTTTTTCTTGTCAAAACCTACAAAAAAAAAAGTCACAAATAATTTCCATATCCCTTTCGGAAATAAAGCAGTTGGAGTTTATCAATCAAATGAATCACATTAAAGTTTAGGCAAAACTTCAAAGAAGGGAATATTTTCTTTAGTTCTACATGTAAAATATTTAGAAGATTCATATTTTCTGACACATTTTTTTCCATTTATTGCATTTTATTGTCTCCAAAATAGAGAATAATTTTATGTATTGGTTTTCTGACAGAAATATCCAAAACATTCAGATCTACGTCTCACCACGTTGTTCTGTGACGGTGCTGATGTCGTCATCTGGACCGCTGGCTGATGGTCCAGCTGATGTCCACTTCCTGTCAGAGTCTGGCTGAAGGCAGAACTCCGTCATGAACGTCTCATCAGAGCTGCTGATGCTTCTCCTCTGCACAAAGACTGAGAGACACATCTCCATGGTTACAGAGCAGGTCACAAGGTCACATCCACTCATGTTGAATACTGTCCAAAATTAATGACCAAAGTAATTTCTTTTTCTGCCAAAGTCACGTTTTGTCAAAAATGAAGCTGAAACTCAAAACAAGGTTCTGCAACGGCACCGAGCTCGACTCAAATTAAGACGGATCGACGATCCTTAAACATTAAGTCTGTGGCAGGAAACCAACCAACAGGTTTTCTAACTTGTGCGATCAGACTATATTTTGCTTTTAGAAACTTTACTGAAGCACTAACACGCTGCTTATTAAAATCATTAAGAGACTGAAAGTGATGACATTCATGTTCATGATGAGTGGATGTCAACCTTTCACCAAAACACGTGAAACACAAAGAAGTCACTGCAGAGCATTTTCTGTCAATGAGATCCTGCACAGCAAAAACAGACAGACAGGAAGTCTGAATGTGACTAATTTGTTCAAACTAACGTCACATCAGCAGCATCAACATTTAAAGGTTCCTCTCCTTTAGCTGGTCTCACCTGAAAAGTCCAGATCTGGAGTCAAAAAGAAGGAGATCCAGACGACATTCAGCAGAACCACACTGATCCGAACGACCAGCTGCATGATTTGATCTGCTGCTGATCTCTGACTTCACTCAGTCAGGGAAGAAGACAGACTGAAAACATGATAGATTAGAGCTACAGGATGAACCACATGGTTATGATGGTTGCATGTCTCTCAGCAGGCATGGGGACCATATAAGATACAACCACAAACCTAACAGAAGACCTTTTGCTAGAGGTGTTACTTGGTGATGCGCCCGGGACGGTTGGTTCAAACCACATAGACTGCTGCTGTCAACTTGAAGAACATATAGAAAAGTTCAAGAAAAGTTTATGAGAGATATCATTAACGTCCTTTGAACATATGAAGTTGGACCTCTTGATGATATCCGTTTACCTCTGCTTGTCATTGAAGCAGAAATTATTTTCAATATCTTGAAAATGTTGCAGGAGGATTCTCTGACGTGTGTGGAGTCCTTTGAGCTCGGCTCGGATCATTGCACAATGTTCTTTATGAAGCTATGCTTTTATCTCTGACTTGAAACGCCTTTACCGCAACTTGGTGTATTTTGGTTACTAAGCCGTTCAGTGATTTATAAACTAACAGCGTCATTTCAAAGAATATTCTCTGAGCTTTTACCGTAATAATTTCTTTGAAATTTGCATTTCACTGCTTCCTTCTTTGCCTTCATTTGAACACAACGATGACTTTAAATGCTACACAAATAAACTTGCCTTTAAACTTCCTTTCTAATAATCAGAAATCAAAACCATTCCATGACATTTTTATTGATGGAGAACATTTTTTCATTTTTTCATCCATGGCCAAAACACACTTAACCCTGCTCTAATATAGTTTTTTTTACAAAACAGATAAAAAAAAAAAAAATTATTATTTTACCTTCAAAACTAAATCTTTGATTACTTGAGTAACATTATTCTGATACTGAAATCACGATCTCTTTGCCGCATGCGTTTCATTATTCTTCACATGTTCAGATGAAGCAGGACCCTGTGAAGTTCCTAATGGGGCCTTTTTCTCTAGAAAATCAATAATCATTTTCACCCACTGTTCCTTTGGATCCGCACAGAGATGTTTCGCTGTTTTTGATATTAAACTGAAAGAAAAGAAATGCACATATTTAGTTGTTTTTTTTTTTTAACCATTAAAACTCAAGTTTCAGTTCCATACAAGTAAATCTAGGATTTTCTCACCCAGCTTGTTGTACTTACACAGCTGCACTTGTGGGTCACAGAGGATCAGTCATGTGAAACGACACAATCTCTCTCACTTCGACGGGATTTTTGCAGATTTGAAAGCAGCACTCGACCGGACCAGTTCCATCTGAAAACCAGACAGTGGTACTGGTGAACATCAGACTGAGCACTTGCTCATTTTCTGCTGCTGTACAAGCCGAAATTGTCCAAACACAGTGTTTCCTTTCACGAGTAGGTGCAAATTTGAATTTCAAAAAAACATTTGCTTAATGGAAATGAAAAATTTCAGCCTAACTAATATTTTTTAATGATAATTAAAAAAAAGCTCTGGTGCTATGAAGTAGTGGTGTTAATCAAAATTAAGAGTATTTTGAAGAAAAAAACTACAATAAAAACCCTTTTCTCATCACATGAGTCACATGAGTCACATGAGCAACGGGATGTTACTACTGGAGGAAACGACAAAAGAAGACAACAGGAAGTGGTCGGAGGATGACGCTGCTCCGTGTTTTTTAATGACTTGTCTCTTGAACAAACTTATTCTTGTGTGATTTTAATTGTTTCTTAGTAAAAGAAAACTGCAATTATGAAATAGTTTTTTGTCTTTTTTTTTGACAGTACCAGAATATTAACAAAGTTTTGTGCACGTTTGTAACACAGATAATGTGTTTTAAACAACGAGCACCAACAGAACCTGAACCCCTGACTCCACAGTCTCAGTTCCGCCTCAGAGATTTTAACTTTAACATCTGTGCTTGGATGAAAACTCGCTCCAGTAGAAACTCAGGTTCTGGTTCTGTTCTGGGTGGACTGAGGGTGATGTTGCTCTTCTGATGCTGAGGAGTTGCTGGGATCTTCGTAGCAAAGCTAACTTCAGAGCGTCGCCTCAGCACCGGAGATGAGCTGAACTCAGAGAGAGTCTGGCTTTTATATGGAGAGGACGGAGTCGGTCCATCCGAATCCCTGAGAAACAAAACTATTTTCTAAGTTTTTCTTTTATAAAAAAAAACAAAACAAAACATGTTTATTCTAATGAGCTTATTTCAAATGATTAGTGACTATAAAGTTATAAAGTTAACACTTGTTTTCAGGAGCTTTTGACAAATGAGTTGGTTTGTTTATAATCCTGTTGACCTTTTCTGCTTTTAACGTTTTTATAAATAAAAAAAGAGTGGATCAGTTGCAGTCACTGCTGTAAGGTGCATGTCCAAACATTTCATATGAAATTAAAGAAAAAACAAACAAACAATGATTATAATCAAAACGTTTGAGTGATTTAAGTAGAATAATGGGGCTACCAAAATCATGATCATTTCTGACACATTCACTGCACTAAATGGACCTTGGCTGCAGAGAATCAATAATCCTTTTCACCCAGGGTTCCTTTGGATCCACACAGAGATGTTGTACCTTTTTTGTTATCAAACTGAAAGACAAGAAATGCAAATGATTTCAGTTTTTTTCTCAAATGAGTTAAATAAAATATAAATGTTTGGCTTTAACAGTGTTTCAACCCACAGTTATGTGTTTTCTAGGCAGATAGTGCCATTTTATAGTTCAATCAAGTAACTGCTACCTTCAGCTGACTTAAAAATTTCATAATTAAGCACCTTGAAATTAGGCCTCTGTATCTTTAAAAACTCCTGCTCTATCTCAGACTCTGCCTTCACAACATGGCTTTGCTATTAAGACAGATAAACTACTGCAGACTTTATTGGTCTCAGATGTGACACATGTGTCCCACCATGCAGCTCTGTGGCTCTCAATGGTTTTTAAATATACATCGTTTTTCATATAATATTAAATGATGTCAGCAGTGTCTGTTTTCACAAGCACTGCACTGGCACAGGAAGAAGGTTCCATATAACGACTCAGATCAAACCAGCTTTAACATCTTTCATTTCATAAACGGGTTCAAGGTCAGTTTCTGTCGATGCCTCACAGCTAGAAAAGTTAAAGCTTCATTTACTCACATCTGATCAGGATCAGGAGCTGCAGATGTGGAGAATTTGTCACCTGATTCTTCATGTCGAGTTTTCTTCCCATTCACTGCAAATGATGCATGGATTGAATGCAGAACTATAAATAAAGCTACATTCACATGAACACATACATCCAGTTCCTCGTTACAATTTTGTTTCAAAAATAACTCAAATTATCTCATTTTGCCACTTGGCTCCAAAAGACCTCAATAGATTTAATTGGGATTCCACAACAGAGCTGAATTTGTGCCAAGATTTAAAATAATCCAAAATGGAGAATAATTTTATGTATTGGTTTTCTAACAGAAATATCCAAAACATTCAGATCTACATCTCACCACGTTGTTCTGTGACGGTGCTGATGTCGTCATCTGGACCGCTGGCTGAAGGTCCAGCTGATGTCCACTTCCTGTCAGAGTCTGGCTGAAGGCAGAACTCCGTCATGAACGTCTCATCAGAGCTGCTGATGCTTCTCCTCTGCACAAAGACTGAGAGACACATCTCCATGGTTACAGAGCAGGTCACAAGGTCACATCCACTCATGTTGAATATTAATGTTGGAACTGATTTATTTGAACCAATGCTGATAAATGGAACTGGTTGTAAAGCATAAACCTGTCTAAAATAAATCATCAAGAGTAAAAGAACATTTGATATTTGGCCAAACATTTTCAAAATTTGAAACAAGATTCTGGAATAAAAATGACTCAATTTAAGTGAGTGTGTTTGTTTGTCCCATCTGTTTCTGTGTTGCCATACTGTCCAGGGTGACCACACCTGTCGCCCGAAATATTCCCTGGAGATATGCACCAGCACCTCCTGACCCCACTAGAGCCGAGGGTCTGAGGAAATGGATGGATTATATCCTTGGTTGGTTTCCTGCCATAAGACGAATCCTTAAATATTTTTCTCTGACTTATTAATGTTCCTATATATACAGTATGTTGGTGTCTGTTTGAGCCTCTACATATGTGGAGTAGAGATAATACACATACATAGAGATCATTCACACTTAAATAACTGCTGAATATGTGAGTCAAGGTTTTTCCAGATCCTTTTAACCGCCTTTAAATGATGTTTTACTTAGGAAAAACAGACAGACAGGAAGTCTAAATGTGACTAAAGACAGTTTGTTTGTTCAAACTAACGTCACATCAGCAGCATCAACATTTAAAGGTTCCTCTCCTTTAGCTGGTCTCACCTGAGAAGTCCAGATCTGGAGTCAAAAAGAAGGAGATCCAGACGACATTCAGCAGAACCACACTGATCCAAAGGACCTGCTGCATGATTTGATCTGCTGCTGACAGTCAGGAAGAAGACAGACTGTAAACATGATAGATTAGAGCTACAGGATGAACCACATGGTTATGATGGTTGCATGTCTCTCTGCAGCTATGGGGACCATATTAGATACAACCACAAACCTAACAGGAGACATTCTGCATAACACATGACTATGTGACACAACAAACTGTATCTGGTTGCAAACCAGATGCATACACTGCTGTTAACAACGTGTTGAAGCTGAACTTTAGAGGTCGTTTGTAACATCTTCTTCTGGATCAGGACTCTCTGGTTTGTGTGCAGAGCTGAGTTCAGAGCACGATGTCTTTAAGGAGCTGTGAGAAACGTCTGAAATGAAACAGCTCTGCCTCAACGTGGTGCGTTCTCTGACCACGAACAAAACTGCCAGAGAAAAATTCACACGATTTCAGCAGGTTGAGTGATGCAGAGCAACATGATGTCAGGTGATGTGATCTTCTGATCAGCTCAGCTTAATCTCTGTGGCTGAATTCAAATCAGGTCAGGTTTACCTGAACAGCACATTTCAGCAGCAAGGCAGATTAAAGTGACTTACATGTTAAAAACACAATAAAAAATAAAAATAAAAAACACAATAATTAGTCACCTGCTGGTAGAAAGACTTACTGCACCCACTTTTTGTGAGATTTTTCACAGTTCAGCTCAATTGAAGAGTTAAAATAAAAGCCAAACAAGAATAGAAGGATTTAAACTTGCTTATGCATGTGATTATGTTACGATGTGACAACAATTGATTAATGCATAATTTCACCGCCAAGCAGCAGGAAACGACTCATTATGAACCTGTTATAATCAGGTTGATTAGACATCCCAGTTGGTGAAAGTCTGAGTAAATAAAGACTCATTTCTTCTGCAGATATCAAACTGTTGAATCTGACCGTCTCCTTTTAACGGTCAGAATGATGACAGTTTTCTGTTTTCTACTGTGATGGGAGCAGAACATTTTCCTTTCGCCCCCTGCTGGTAAAAGTTATCCAAGGTCATCTGTTAGTTTAGTTAAACAGCAAACAGGAATAAAATAGTGAGTTTTATGTTGATACATAAATTGTGACTTTAAAAGGGATCTGTATCTACAGTACATTAATGCTGAGATAAATTTAAATATTAATTTTTAGGACTAATATCGCAGGTGCTGTGGTGGTGAAGATCAACCCACTTCAGGAGGCTTTAGTCCTTGATGTGGCTGTTGCAAGTTCAATTCCCGGTTTGTTGAACTTTGCTACTCTTTATACTTCCATGTCTGAGTACTTTGAAATAAACTACCACAAAAAAAAAACCTTTAAAAAAAGGTTGAAAACTCAGAACCATTTGATTGGAGTCAGGTTTATTTTTGAACAAAAGCAAGAAAATGAAAACTTACAACAACCAAAGGAAACATTTTTGATGATTTTGTGTTTGATTATAGAAAATGATGAAAACAGAACAAAAAGAAAAGAAAAAATCAAATCAACAGGAATCTGAATGATTCCAGTCACTGATGTATGATAGTTAATGTACAAAGCTTCCAAAAGAAATGATAAAAACATCAACAATGATTACATTTATAGGAAAAATCTTTCATTATTTAAAACCAAAATAATTATGATATCAGAAACATTATTGCTTTGTTAAATGAGTTTTATTGGACTATCAGGACAGATGGCAGCAACTTTAAAAGGTCTTTCTGTCCACATAGTCCATGACATTTTTCACCCAGGGCTGATTTGGATCCACACAGATGGGACGTCCTTTGTGTGTCATTAAGCTGAAAGAAAAAACATTTTTCTCAAAAGACGGATAAAAATAATAAATGAACTTTGATTTCAATAGAACTGAAGAAAGTCAGAAGTAACACCAGATAATTCACATTCAGAGAACAACAGGAACTCAGTTATCAGGACTTACATAACTCCACTTTTGGGGCAGCGAGGACCAGTTCGGTAATACGAAGAGATGAGGTTTTTTTTAACCGGATTTTTGAAGAATTCAAAGCAGCAGTTGTTAGGACCACCTCCATCTGAAAATAACATCGTTAGTTAATGAACAATTTGAATGAACATGAGTTACAACAACATCTCATTTTCTTTTGGGATCAATAAACAAAATTTGAATTTGAATTGAGTCAGAATCAATCAGACTCAATTCGGGACCACTTGGACCTGAAAACAAGAACATTAGACTGGTCAAAGTTTGTGTAAATAAAAATTCATTTCTGCTGCAGATATCAAACTGTTGAAGCTGATTCTTAACGGGCAGAATGATGTCAGTTTTCTGATTTCTAGGACAAGAACAGTGTCAGTATTTTTCTCATAGAATGAATAAATTTATAATTTATTGCAGCAGTCATGGGGACCATCTAAAAATGAAAATAAAACTGTTATGTAATGACTAATTTGAATGAACATGAGTTAGTTTTGTCAGTATTTTAACACAATTCCCATATTTCATGGTTCATATTAGATCTTCCTTTTGCCATGTGTGCTATGAGCATCATGTTCCATGTAACACCAACTCTGACAAGAATCATCTAATTACTTGACAAAAACAATAAATACCATCAACAGTCATAATGACCAAAAAAGGAATTCATGATCCAACCAAGTTTCTGGTGGTTCAGGTCTGATTGCTGATGTGGTTTTCAGCTGCACTATCATAAACATGACATGTATAGATATGGTTATGGCTTATATTTAAAAGTCAGTGAGGTCTCAAGACTGGAACCAGTAAAATTGCCAAACACAATTTTTCCTGTCACCTATGGTTGGTAGATTGACTATTACTGAAGCTTTCTTATTGGCTTCCCTTAGGAGAAGCGCAATAATTTCATGTACTGTTGAATCCTAAAAAACATGAATACTGAAGAGAAAACATCTGTTTCACTTTTGCATTTAGCCTCAGTCATGTCAGTGTTTTAAATAACTAGAGGCGACATCACAGAACATGAGAAGGAAATTTTGCCTTAGCTTGAATTTTGTTTCCTGTTTCAAAACTATAACACCTCTACTGGGATGAAAACCAGCTTTAAATACGCACGTCCTTCACGTATGACAGGGCGATGGTTGACTTCCTGCTGAATGGGTTGGTTGATGTCAATCTTCCGATTTATAGCAACTGTTATTGTCTTTGCAACAGGAGCAACTTCAGTGTTTTTTTCCCAATTTACTGCAAATAATGCATAAAACATATTGGTAAGTCACATACATTTCAACCCACAATCATTCATAGCTCTGGCAGATTTACTTTTAAAATGTATCTACTTCAACTGAGAAGTTTGTTCTTGACATATTGAAATAAATCCACTGTGACGTGATTAACTGTTTGCTTCATTTATGATTTCCCAAACCAGAAAAGGAATTAGACCAGATGATATTTACTTATACTTATCTACCAACCCCTGAATAAGAGTATCTAGTTTATTTACTTTGGATCAACATTATTAGCTTTTCTTTTTTCTTTTGGTCGTTCTTTTTTTTTTTGTTTCTATTTCTTTTAATTCCTGTAAAGCACTTTGTATTGTCTTGGAGCTGAAAATGTACTATGTAAATAAAATGATCTTTACCTTCTTATGTTTTTGACTTTTTGTTGCACTTAAATGTTTCAAATCACATTCAAACTTAAACAATATATAGATAAAGTTGAATGTCTGAAGGTTTGGTTATGACAATTCAAAGAGTTAGATGTTTCTATTCATTGCTTTAATCATAGACCACAATTCCTTGGCTAGCTTCAGCACATGGTCCACTTCTGACTCTTTGTCCCAAAGAGATGGACATCTGGACGTTATCTCTACTCTCTTTTTTTCTCTGAGGATTTTGTTGGCTCCAGTGGTGTGTAGGTTTTGGAAGTTAGGCTGAGGGGAAAGAGGGGAAGACATGCAGCAAATGTCACCAGGGTTGGGAGTTGAACCTGTGATGGCCGCGCTGAGGACTAAGGTGGGTTGTGCTAAACCCTACGCCACCACAGCACGGCCCTCTGGTCCCCTCTTACGCCGTCACTAACCTGTGATGACCGAGTTGAGGACTAAGGTCATGAAATGTGACAAAAACTGCAATCAATAAGAGTATTTTTGTTACTTTGCTGCATCATACTGTGTAAATGCTAAGTTAAAATGTTTTTCCATGCAACATCATCTGTTTGGGATGCAATTATATGTTTTTTTTCATGTGAAACGTTTTTTTAAATCTTATTTGCAGAAACTCATTATGTGTGTGTATTATTATCTCAAACTAATTTTAGGTTAGGTTTTCTGGCAGGAATATCAAGAACATGCAGATCTTTAACTCTCAAACCAAACTGTTTTCGTCTCACCACGTTGTTCTGTGACGGTGCTGATGTCGTCATCTGGACCGCTGGCTGATGGTCCAGCTGATGTCCACTTCCTGTCAGAGTCTGGCTGAAGGCAGAACTCCGTCATGAACGTCTCATCAGAGCTGCTGATGCTTCTCCTCTGCACAAAGACTGAGAGACACATCTCCATGGTTACAGAGCAGGTCACAAGGTCACATCCACTCATGTTGAATACAAATGTTGGACTTTAAGCTATTTACTCTGTCGAGTCATCCAGTAATGAAGCATAAATCTCAACTGCAATCATTTTTAATATCGAGAGTTGGATCCAGAAAAGTTAAAAGGCCTGGATTAGCCAGCAGCAATTAGCAAACCCCTGGTAGAACTGCAATGAGTCTGCTGAGATCATCATAGGAACTATGCATGTTGCTATTTTGGTGCACAGAAGTTGAAATATCCACTTGGCAGACAGTGCATATAAATATGATAAAATTTGTATTTATGTGCGTTTGACCCTTTTCATAAGGTAAGACTGTGGCAACCACAACTGTATTTTAGCATAAATTAATTTTAAATTGAACATAAATTAGAGACTTGTTTTTTACAGTGCACGTATAGTGAAATAATCAGCTGATTTGAGTCTTCATCATTATCTTTGGGTCAGCAATGAATTTCTACAAGACAAGATGAATTATGTAGTCAATCAGAACCAGAACCTCGAGGTTCTCCATTGCGGAGTGACACTGCAAACAGAGAGTTGACCACAGCTGCCCGCCCACCGTACAGAGGTCACCACCAGAACCGAGCTGTACATTAACTGCTTGGTGTGCAACATGCCAGTGCAATTAGATAACAAAACTTTAGTTGGTGTGTGTGTGAGCCTCCATGTTCAATTCTGACTGTTGATTAGAGACAATCAGCACTTATTCAACCTGATGGCCAAAATTAGCTTTTTTGTTGCAAATCATTGCAGTCGTATGATAAACTGAGAAAAGTTATGGGTCATTAAACTGTTTAAGACACTAAAGTTATATAACATTCATGCTCATAAGGAGTGAATGTAAACCTTTCCCCAGAACTTTTGAACCAAAGGAAGTCATTGCATGGCACTAACTGTCAATATAGTTACTTGATTGTCCAAAATATGGTGCTATATGCGTGGAAAATACATCATACCACCAAACCCCCTTTAAAAATGACATCTATTGCAGGAAACCAACCAGTTTTAATGAACTTTGACCTATCTTTTTTTAAAGGAGTGCTTAAATATTTGGCAGAAACTTCCTGTTGGCGCTTTTCCACTAGAGCGTCTCAACTGGCTCAGAATGCAACACTTTTGTGAGGAAATGAGAAATAAAATACAATCCCCCATGTTCTCTAGGGGGGCTCTGTATTTATCTTAATCAGATCCTACAAAGAAAAAACAGACAGACAGGAAGTCTAAATGTGACTAAAGACAGTTTGTTTGTTCAAACTAACGTCACATCAGCAGCATCAACATTTAAAGGTTCCTCTCCTTTAGCTGGTCTCACCTGAAAAGTCCAGATCTGGAGTCAAAAAGAAGGAGATCCAGACGACATTCAGCAGAACCACACTGATCCGAACGACCTGCTGCATGATTTGATCTGCTGCTGACAGTCAGGAAGAAGACAGACTGTAAACATGATAGATTAGAGATACAGGATGAACCACATGGTTATGATGGTTGCATGTCTCTCTGCAGCTATGGGGACCATATAAGATACAACCACAAACCTAACAGGAGACATTCTGCATAACACATGACTATGTGACACAACAAACTGTATCTGGTTGCAAACCAGATGCATACACTGCTGTTAACATGTGGAAGCTGAACTTTAGAGGTCATTTGTAACATCTTCTTCTGGATCAGGACTCTCTGGTTTGTGTGCAGAGCTGAGTTCAGAGCACGATGTCTTTAAGGAGCTGTGAGAAACATCTGAAATGAAACAGCTCTGCCTCAACGCGGTGCGTTCTCTGACCACGAACAAAACTGCCAGAGAAAAATTCACACGATTTCAGCAGGTTGAATGATGCAGAGCAACATGATGTCAGGTGATGTGATCTTCTGATCAGCTCAGCTTAATCTCTGTGGTTGAATTCAAATCAGGTCAGGTTTACCTGAACAGCACATTTCAACAGCAAGGCAGATTAAAGTGACTTACATGTTAAAAACACAATAATCAGTTAAAAAATGTGTATCGTAGTCATGGTAACTAATCTTGTTACAACCTGAGTTGTCGAATAAATCTGGACTAAAGTTTCTCTCATTACTAAATATTAAGTCATTTATTGTAAAACTAAGAATTTCAACACAAGCAGCTCCAGGAAACATAACTGAGGAACTCAGAGTAAGACTTGGATTAGACACTAATTTATAGACACAAGCTGCCCCCTGCTGGTAGAAAGACTTACTGCACCCACTTTTTGTGAGATTTTTCACAGTTCAGCTCAATTGAAGAGTTAAAATAAAAGCCAAACAAGAATAGAAGGATTTAAACTTGCTTATGCATGTGATTATGTTACGATGTGACAACAATTGATTAATGCATCATTTCACCACCAAGCAGCAGGAAGCGACTCATTATGAACCTGTTATAATCAGGGTGATTCAACGTGTCATTCTGGTCAACTGAACCAAACGTTTCCATCTGTTTCAGGCCTTCTGTCCCAGTTACTGATGAAAATAATCACGTGTGTCTGCAAAACTGCAAAAACAGATGAAAACTACAATATTTACACGTTGAATCAGCGTTGTAGGGTTTTTTGCTGCTGCTGTTTTTGCCTCTGTTTTTACCGGCAGCTGTTACTGACAGCAAATCCTTTGTGTGCGATGATGCACCATGAGTCTCTCTCCATAAGGAGTTTTCTGTTAGGTTTGTGCGTTTAGTGTCCCAGTTAAAAACCAGGAATCAGCCCCCTAAACAGAGATAAGCCAGACGGTGCATCATCAAGATCTGAAATTTGCTACATGGATCGATCCTTCCAGATCAATGAAGGGATTCTGTTGGAAGTATTTCCTCAAATATACAGGAAGGCGGCCATTTTGGGTCAAAAGAAGTCATGTTTTTTTTAATGCTTACTTCAAACTTTACTGAGGTCCTTCAAGAGGTTTTGATTTTTAGATGTTGGCTTCAGAAGTGCTGAGTGTGGAGAAAAGGGACGTAAAGGTTAAGTTCAAAACTTTTAATGTTGGTGTAAATAGTGAAGCTCTTTGGTCAACTGTACTGTTTTAAATGTTTGAAATTATATATTTTTTTTCAACATTCTTGTAATCAAGTTTATATATATATATATATATATATATATATATATATATATATATATATATATATATATATACACAACTGTTCTTTGTTGAGAGTAAATGCTGATTCAGGCCTCTGCAAAGTGCAGCTGCAGAGGAAGTTGAGGGAGAGAAATATTTTAATGCTTTTTTTATGTAGGTTGTAAAAGTAAAAAAAAAATGTGTGTGTTTAGTTTGACCCGGTTTGGTGGTTGAATATTGAGTATTAGTGGATGTGGAACAGCTTGTGCAATTTAGAACAGGTTTAAAGTGAAGTACAAGCTGACTTTTTATCAAAACTAAAACTAAATGCACTTTATTTAGTGCTATATTTATACAGCATTAAATATGAGGTTCCACCTTATTTCTGCAAAAAAGAAAAACTCTAAAGTGTTTTAAGTTTGATTCCTTGGGTCTATTACTAGACTTCATTCACAATTAATTCCACTCCATCAAGTTTATTTATACTGAGCCAATTCACAACAAATGTCATAGGAAGATATTTTACATGTCAAATAGATTTAATTCATATTCTGAAATATAAAATCAAAGGAAGCGCATAATACAGAAATTCAAACTGATAAACCAAATGATAGACGTCGTTATCATAACGAGGCGTCTTTATGATGCCTAATAATTGTTTAAGAAAAATTGCAAAATTCAACATGAAATCAGGCCATAAATGGTAAATACCAAGATAAAAGCACAAGTAAATACAGTACATGTCCTCTTAGTCCTGTGAAGTTTTTTTTTTTAATATCTTATATATAGAATCATTGAAGTTTTACATGTGTTAGAAAGTTTTGACTTCTTGCATTTTGGTCTAACCGCCGCTGCATTTCCTCTGAAATCTTCCACTCCACTAATCAAGTGGAAAGTTTCACTGTCACAGAAGCATTCAGTCACAGTGTAACCACAGAAACCCAGACTTTTCTTAAAGCATCGACAGATTTTTTTTTTTTTTTCATCATCTTTGGGTCTTGATAAAGGCAGCACTGCAGTCCTCTGTTCGTCCAAACCAGCCAGAGCGTCTCTATCATCACTAACAGAGGAACATCTGGTCACCATGAAGGCCGTTCACATCCTCCTGCTCTGCATGCTGGGAGCTGCTCTGCTGTCCACTGTCCTCTGCAACAGTAAGTTGACCTGGAGACGACGCTCCTCCGACCTGCTGGTGTCAGTCTGACGGTCTCATTTTCAGGTGGAAGCTCTCCGGTCGAGTGCTGCTTTAATTTCATCAAAAACCACATGAACAAAAATCTCATGTCTTCATACAAGAAGACGGATCCCCGCTGTTCGCTGAGGGGAATCGTGTAAGTACTGCAAACTTTGTTCTGCTTCTGTAAAACGTGAAGCTCTTTGGTGAGCTTCTTTTTACTTGATTTCTTTTCCCTTTCAGTTTGATAACAAAAAGAGGACGCTCCATCTGCGTGGATGACAAGCAGCCCTGGGTGAAGACGATTATTGACTTTCTGGACAAAAAGCTCCATTAAAGGATCTGCCTGTATCCATCTCGATCAATTCAGATGAAGGTCTATAAAATGCAGAGTGATTGAAATTCTGCCAATCGATTTTGGTTCAAGTAATCATTGTTAGAATTTGTGCAACACCTGCTGTCCTGCAGAATTGACTGTAGTGTTGTTTTTGATTATTGGGTTTTTTTTCCCCCATTTTTTTTTGCTTTTCTTTTCTGTTTTTCTGGAATCAAACACAAAGTCTTCTGCATGTTTCCTTTGGTTGTTGCATGCTTGATTTTATTCTAAAATAAATGCAACTTTTGTCAAACGGTTCTGATTTTTTTCATCTTAATAATGAAGCTTTGAGCAAGGCAGCTTTTAACAGCAACTCTGATTTATTGTCGTCATAGTTTTATTATCAGTTTGCAACTTATTGAGGAAACCCGTACATAAAAAGCATGTCACCAAATTTTATTTCAGTAAATTTGAATTTTTTTTGAATTAACAGCCAATCCCTGATTAGACTTTCTTAGTTGACTCTTGCCAGCAGGGGGTGAAAAGAATAAATTCTGCTCTTAGATTGAGGATGAATTCAAACTTAAAAGATCATTGTGCAATTTTGTTTTTACATTAGGCTTTTAATGTCAAAGGTAGTTTAGTTTTACATCATAAAATAATGTTGCTTTTTATTTGATCAAAAACACACATGTGTGAGAAATCCTGGCTTCTCCTCTGACTCCTGGTTTTCCAGCCCGTCGTTCCCCGGTGGACGCAAAAGGTGCGTGGATAAGTTACCACGCTGCCGAAAGCTGTCAGTGCAAAGTCTACATATGTTCATAACACAAACACATCCATTCATAATATAAAAACAGTCATTTGCCTCTTAAATATCGTTAAGCCCGTTAGTTTAAAGTTTAAAGCTGAGTAAAAATGAAATATCTGCCTGATAAGCCGAGAGACACTGTCTCTCTGTCTCCTGCTGGTTTCCAGCAATGAGCTAAAAGCAGAAATAATTCAGTCAGTCAAAACATAATGTTAATGTTTAGTCACATTTTCATACTGTGGCCTACAGATAAATGGACTTAATCTTTGTTCACACAGTTATTGTTGGTGAAATACGTCGAAAGTTTTACTAATACATGTTTTAAAAATGGTTGATTGACGACATGAGTCAAATCAAAGCACAGAACAAGAACATTTTAAATAAAAGATTTACAAGCTGCTATCAGAGACAGCTCGAATTCAACAATTCTCACATTTCAACTTTATTCAGGCGCTTGTCTCCTCCAATGTTTCGACTTTGCAGTTTTACATCCAGGATCTTCAGATCTGACCACAAACGACACAAAGTTCAGCAAAGCCGCAGTGACCTGAACAATCCGCCGTCAGCAGCATTCAGATTAAACCCGCTTCGTGAGCGCGTGTGTGTGTGCAGGGCATGATAAACATTTCTGGGTGCAACCACCAAACCCAACAGGATACGCTCTGCTGGATGTGCAGGGACTGTTTGTTTGCACTTCACGTTTCCTTAATAGCGACTTAATCAATGTTTTTGCAATGGATGTACTCCATGTGCTCATCAGCTGTTCACATTCTTCTGATACTTTTAATATTTTTTTTTTCTTTTGTCATTTCTTTTTGCTGATGCATTTTGTGTTTTGCTGCTTGATGTATATTGTGGAATACTTTGGTCAAAAGTTTACACAGATAAATTTGACATTGACGTCCAGCTACTAATCCTGAAACCTTCATGTTCTTCAAGTTTTTTAAAAACTTCATTTGAAAGTATTCAGTGTCTCAGGTGTTTATTTGTACTCAGTGTTTGCTGAAAGTTAATGCAGATATGTTGGCCTATGCAAAATGCAGCCAAAGAGGAAATATTCTGTGTTTTTATGTGGGTCATAAAACACATCAGTAAAATCACATGTGTGTATGTATAGCTTGACTCGGTTTGGTGGGTAAAAGGCACCTAAAAACAACAATCTGTCGTGGTTTGGAAAAGTTGCGCAGTGACGACCCAGCTGCAGAAAACGTCTAGAGCAGCTGGAGAAAAATCATTTGGATGTAAAAACGAGAATCAATCAGCCTCGTCTGCCGCGTTTCTGCAAACAAACAAGGAATCCGACTGTTCAACGTTTGTTGCAGTCGCAGAAAACTTTCATCTTGCGCTGCCGTTCGTGGACTCTGACTGTTAAATGTTCATCGGTTTGTGTCCAGGACGTGTGGGGTCTGCAGAGATGTTAGCTACCGTTTCTCTAACCCTGAACCTGAACACATCCTGGATGGAGGGAAGATCAGCCCTGATGCTCGTCTCTGGACAGAGCATTTCTCATCTGGATGTTCTTCTGAATGGTTCTGTGTGAGAAAGGCTGGTTCCTAGAGACAGGAAGTGACCCACAGCAGACACAGAGTGACCACTAACTGCTTCCCTCTTTTGTCCAAGTCCGACGTTTTCCTGCATTTTTTAATATTTTGATCTTGATTAAAGCAGCACTGCAGCCTGCTGTTTATTCTTTAAAAGACACAGAGCGTCAGCTGCATCTGTTGCCTGTTCATCCTTCTTGTTCCTCATTAAATGTCATTCAACTGTAAATCAGCATAAAAAAACACACATCTATCGGCGGGACATTGGCTCAGACACACATCTGTCCTCTTGGACACAATGAGCATCACTATTAAGGGTTGTGTGGTTCTGAACGCCTCTCCACGTCTATCCACACCTCAAGATGAGGATCCTCACTGAGACTATTTCTGATCCAACCTTCTCAAACCCTGGTCTTGTTCTCTTCCAGGATGTGTTTGTCTCTTGTAACTCTGCAAATGGCTGAAATGATTTCTCTCTCTCTCTGTCCAAGGTTGCAAACTTACCTCAGGACAGTCATGACAATCTGTGTGGATTTGGAGCTGTGAGTTACTTGGTTCTGTAGAATCTGTACTTAAAGATGTACTTTCTCATCTTCTGCCTGGACTCACTCAGACCACCCTCAGCCCGTCTTGCTGAATCTTACAGTCTTTTGCCTCCACAGGTGAGAAGTGTCTACGGTGTAGCGCAGGCCTCTCCAGTGGGGCCCTGATGATGCACGGTTTGCCTGGTTTGTGGTTAGAAACCTTGTAAAGGAACAGGCCACGCCCTTTCACTGCTGTTTGTGAAACAGCAGTGAAACCGCACAACTTTTCCGCTGCTCTTCATGGAGTCTTACAGCCTCTGAAAGCTGCAGAGATCCATTGGCACCGACTGAGGCCTGCTGGCTGGACGGTGCTGGAGAAGCTCCACAGAGAACACTGACCACTGGGCAAGGACTCTTCCAAGGGCTGGTTGTGACTCAGACTGCTGGAAGAACCAACTGTGTCCACGAGTTTCTGACCCACTAGGAGAAAAATGTCACTCTAACGGTGTGTTCAAGTTCTGGAAACCTCTGAACCCAAAGAAAGACGACATCCGGAGAAGATCCCGCCAATCGCCTTCGATTCGGGCAAAAGCTCAAGTGGGATTGTCTGCAGAAGCTCCTGTGCTTCATCGGCGTCATCCTCCTTCCATGGAGGTGGTGGTTGGCGCTGCCACAGACATTCTCCACCTTTCAGAGAAAGCAGGTCTCTGAGAATGGAAAGAGTTTGTCAGTGACTTTTCCATAGTTTTCAAGCCCAACCCTCCTCAGTAACTTCTTTTATCTTAATCAAAAGAAGGGAAACCTTGTAATATGTTCCCCATCCCTCTTTTACTTTACGTTATCTGAATCGTCTCACCAGAAACAGGGAATAGGTTCTGGATGCTCGAGGCTATTCGAGGTAAATCTCCTGACCCAGGATCAGAGCTGTCCTCAAACACCTTTCTGTTTCCTTACCAAAACGCAAAAACGGCCAAAAAAACTCTAATCATTACGTCAATAAAGGTTCAATTCAATTCCTTTCAGCCTTTTTCACTGTTTTTCTTTTTTTCTTTTGGAATCATAGAAGTTTTACACTTGATTTTTTATTTGACTTCTTGCTGTTCAGGGGGAACTTTGGTCCAACCACAGCAGCGTTTCCTTTGCCTTCTACTCTTTCTAATGCAGTGGAAAGTGTCACCATCACAGCAGCATGTCGTCATCGTGTTGTAACCACCAAACCCTCCTCTTTCTTTAACACCTCCACGCCCTTCATTATATATTGATATTTATAAAAGCAGAACTGCAGTCCTCTGTTCATCCAAACCAGCCAGAGCGTCTCTATCATCACCAACAGAGGAACATCTGGTCACCATGAAGGCCGTTCACATCCTCCTGCTCTGCATGCTGGGAGCTGCTCTGCTGTCCACTGTCCTCTGCAACAGTAAGTTGACCTGGAGACGACGCTCCTCCAACCTGCTGACTCAATTCTGTCTTCTTTTCTGATTTTGTGATTTCTTGAGCAACGACAATAAAAGAAATTCTGATTCTACTTCAATTTAAAGTTTGTTTATTGATTCCAAAGGAAAATGAAATGCTGTAACTCACGTTCATTTTTCATTAACTAACGGTGTCATTTTCAGATTCAAGTGGTCCCAAAGACTGCTGCTTTGACTTCTTCAGAAACCCGATTGACAAAAATCGAATCGCTTCATATAACAGAACTGATCCTCGCTGCGCTGTGCCTGGAGTTATGTAAGTACTGATAACTGAGTTCCTGTTATTCCTTGAATGGGAATTAGGAGTATTGATTTCTGACTTTCTTCAGTTCTACTGAAATCAAATTCATTTATCATTTTTATCCGTCTTTTGAGAAAATGTTTTTCTTTCAGCTTAATAGGAAAAAAAGGACGCCGCATCTGTGCAGATCCAAATCAGGCCTGGGTGAAGGATGCCATAAACTCTTTGGACAAAAAGACCTTTTAAAGTTGCTGCCATCTGTCGTGATAATCCTATAAAACTCATTTAACAAAGCAATAATATTTTTAATAGCACAATTATTCTGTTTCCAATAATCAAAGATTTTTCCTATAAATGTAATCATTATTGATGTTTTTATCATTTCTTTTGGAAGCTTTGTACATTAACTATCATACATCAGTGACTGGAACCATTTAGATTCCTGTTGATTTGATTTTTTCTTTTCTTCTTGTTCTGTTTTCATCATTTTCTCTAATCAAACACAAAACCATCAAAAATGTTTCCTTTGGTTGTTGTAAGTTTTCATTTTCTTGCTTTTGTACAAAAATAAACCTGACTCTAATCAAATGGTTCTGAGTTTTCAACCTTTTTTTTTTTTAAAAGATTTTTTTTGTGGTAGTTTATTTTAAAGTACTAAAACATGGAAGTAGGTAAAGAGAGAGAGGAACATGAAGCAAAGGTCACCAGACCGGGAATCGAACCTTCAACAGCCACATCAAGGCCGTTGTTGATGTTAAGTGGGTTGTGCTCAACCGCTGCACCACCAAAGAACCCTGAGATATTAGTCCTAAAAATTCTACAACTTACTGTTTGCTGTTTAACTAAAGTAACTCCAACAGATGAGCTTGGATAACTTTTACCAGCAGGGGGCGAAAGGAAAATATTCTGCTCCTAAATGTAAAACATGTTCAAACTTAATGCAGTATTGAGCAAATTACAAATAAACACATTTAATTTACTGTATTTATTTAGGTGCTTCAGAGGAAAAGGGGCTGAATGCAAAAGCACAGCACAGTTTCTATGGGTATTTAGTGCAATTCTAAAAATAATGTGGTCGACCCACAGCATTTCCTCTTCAATCTAACACTCTGTCTAACCAAGTGGAAAGTTTCACCATCTCAGAGGCGTTCAGGGGCTGCGTAACCACGGAGACCCTGCCTCTTTTCACACTTCTGTTTTGATAAATGCAGCACTGCAGTCCTCTGTTCGTCCAAACCAGCCAGAGCGTCTCTATCATCACCAACAGAGGAACATCTGGTCACCATGAAGGCCGTTCACATCCTCCTGCTCTGCATGCTGGGAGCTGCTCTGCTGTCCACTGTCCTCTGCAACAGTAAGTTCACCAGGAGACGATGCTCCTCCAACCTGCTGACTCAATTCTGTCTTCTTTTTGGATTTTGTTGCAATTTCTTGAGCAACGACAATAAAAGGAATTCTGATTCGGACTAAATTCAAATTCACACTTTGTTTATTTATCCCAAAGGGAAATGAAATGTTGTAACTCATGTTCATTAAATTCTTCATTAACTAACGATGTTATTTTCAGATGGAGGTGGTCCCAAGGACTGCTGCTTTGAATTCTTCAGAAACCCAGTGAAAAAATTCCTCATCTCTTGGTATTACAAGATTGATTCTCGCTGCCCCAAAAGTGGAGTTGTGTAAGTCCTGATAACTGAGTTCCTGTTGTTCTCTGAATGTGAATTATCTGGTGTTACTTCTGACTTTCTTCAGTTCTATTGAAATCAAAATTAATTTATTATTTTTATCCGTCTTTTGAGAAAAATTTATTTTCTTTCAGCTTAATGACACACAAGGGACGTCCCATCTGTGCAGATCCAAATGAGGCCTGGGTGAAAAATGTCATGAACTATTTGGACAGAAAGTCCTTTTAAAGTTGCTGCCATCTGTCCTGATGGTCCTATAAAACTCATTTAACAAAGCAATAATGTTTCTGATATCAGAATTATTCTGTTTCCAATAATCAAAGATTTTTCCTATAAATGTAATCATTATTGATGTTTTTATCATTTCTTTTGGAAGCTTTGTACATTAACTATCATACATCAGTGACTGGAACCATTCAGATTCCTGTTGATTTGATTTTTCTTTTCTTATTGTTCTGTTTTCATCATTTTCTCTAATCAAACACAAAACCATCAAAAATGTTTCCTTTGGTTGTAAGTTTTCATTTTCTTGCTTTTGCTCAAAAATAAACCAATCAAATTGAGTTGTTTTTTTGTCAATATTTTTTTGTTTATTTCTAAGTACTAAGACATGAAAGCAGGTAAAGAAAGAGAGGAAAATGGAGCAAAGGTCTCCAGACCGGGAACAGTCACATCATGGCTGACCACATTAAGTGGGTTGACCTTCACCACCACAGCACCCTGAGATATTAGTCCTAAAAATTAATATTTAAGTCATGTAAGTTTATCTCAGCATTAATGTACTGTAGATACAGATCCCTTTTAAAGTCACAACTTATGTATCAACATAAAACTCACTATTTTATTCCTGTTTGCTGTTTAACTAAAGTAACTCCAACAGATGACCTTGGGTAACTTTTACCAGCAGGGGGCGAAGAAAAAAACTTTCTGCTCCTAAATGTAAAACATGTTCAACCTTAAGACATTATTGAACAAATTACAAATAAACACATTTGATTTACTGAATTTATTTAGGTGCTTCAGAGGAAAAGGGGCTCAATGCAAAAGCACAGCACAGTTTCTATGGGTATTTAGTGCAATTCTAAAAATATTATTAGGAATTACTTGTTTCATACTTAAAGTGTATCTCAAAATAAACAACTGACATAGAGATCTGTGATGGTGTTTATGTCTTCAGCTCACTGATGTTCACTGACTTGATGCTTTTTTTGGTCGACCCACAGCATTTCCTCTTCAATCTAACACTCTGTCTAACCAAGTGGAAAGTTTCACCATCTCAGAGGCGTTCAGGTGCTGCGTAACCACGGAGACCCTGCCTCTTTTCACACTTCTGGTCTGATAAAGGCAGCACTGCAGTCCTCTGTTCGTCCAAACCAGCCAGAGCTTCTCTTTCATCACTAACAGAGGAACATCTGGTCACCATGAAGGCCGTTCACATCCTCCTGCTCTGCATGCTGGGAGCTGCTCTGCTGTCCACTGTCCTCTGCAACAGTAAGTTCACCAGGAGACGATGCTCCTCCAACCTGCTGATTCAATTCTGTCTTCTTTTTGGATTTTGTTGCAATTTCTTGAGCAACAACAATAAAAGGAATTCTGATTCTGACTCAATTCAAATTCAAATTTTGTTTATTGATCCCAAAGGGAAATGAGATGTTGTTGGGACTCATGTTCATTCAAATTGTTCATTAACTAACGGTGTTATTTTCAGATGGAAATGGTCCTGACGACTGCTGCTTTGACTTCTTCAGAAACCCGATGAACAAAAATCTAATCTCTTCATATTACAGGATTGATCCTCGCTGCGCTGTGCCTGGAGTTGTGTAAGTCCTGATAACTGAGTTCCTGTTATTTTTGGAATGTGAATTATGTGATTTTATTTTTGACTTTCCTCAGTTCTATTGAAATCAAAGTTCATTTATTATTTTTATCCGTCTTTTGAGAAAAATGTCTTTTCTTTCAGCTTAGTAACACACAAGGGGCGTGAAATCTGTGTGGATCCAAATGAGTCCTGGGTGAAGAAAGTTATGAACTTTGTGGACAAAAAGACCTTTTAAAGTTGCTGCCATCTGTCCTGATAGTCCAATAAAACTAATTTAACAAAGCAATAATGTTTTCAGTATCAGAATTATTCTGTTTCCAATAATCAAAGATTTTTCCTATAAATGTAATCATTGTTGATGTTTTTATCATTTCTTTTGGAAGCTTTGTACATTAACTATCATACATCAGTGACTGGAACCATTCAGATTCCTGTTGATTTGATTTTTTCTTTTCTTTTTGTTCTGTTTTCATCATTTTCTCTAATCAAACACAAAACCATCAAAAATGTTTCCTTTGGTTGTTGTAAGTTTTCATTTTCTTGCTTTTGTACAAAAATAAACCTGACTCCAATCAAATGGTTCTGAGTTTTCAATATGTGTTTTATTTAAAGTTTTCTTATGGTTTATTTTAAAGTACTAAGACATGAAAGTAGGTAAAGAAAGAGAGGAACAAAAGGTAATGGGGCAAAGGTCACCAGACCAGGAATTAAACCTTTGAGGGCTGCATCAAGGACAAAGGCCTCCTTAAGTGGGTTGTGCTCCTGACGTCTGCTGCTTTGAATTCTTCAGAAACAGCATGAACAAAAATCTCATCAGTGCATATTACAGGACTGATGCTTGCTGCCCCATACTGCAGTTGTGTAAGCACTGATAATATCTGTGTTTTATAAAGCCTGAAATGATCAGTCCTGACTTGGTTCAACTCATTTTAAAAATTGAGCTTGTACGCCGCATCTGTGAAGATCCACAGGAACTACTAGGTAGCAAAGATTGTTAATCGTCTGGAGAATAAAACCCTGTGTGTGTGTGTGTGTGTAGGTGTGTGTGTAGGTGTGTGTGTGGGTGTGTGTGCAGCAATGCTAAACGTTTCTAGACCTCAAACCCAACA
The DNA here is from genome assembly GCA_911649635.1 of Poeciliopsis gracilis. Taxonomy (NCBI): domain Eukaryota; kingdom Metazoa; phylum Chordata; class Actinopteri; order Cyprinodontiformes; family Poeciliidae; genus Poeciliopsis; species Poeciliopsis gracilis. The sequence continues at coordinate 2,285,334 of CAJVRI010000457.1, read as the reverse complement.
TGATGCGTTTTGCTCAACGTGTGACTATGTGACTCAGCAGGGACAGTTTGTTCACCTCGACTCTCCTCAAAGGCAAATAAATCATATTCAGAATGACAAAAACAAAAGTTTATCTTTTGTTTTTGTCCCTCAAACAAACAAAGACACTTTGTTTGTCTTTGTTTGAAGACAAACAAAGTGTGTTTGTCTTCATTTAGGACAAACACACTTTGCAGAGCTGAATGACTGATGATGATGATGATGATGATGATGATGATGATGATGATGATGATGATGATGATGATGATGATGATGATGATGATGATGAAGCTGTGGAAGGACAGCAGCTCTGGAGGATCAGACCTGAGGCCGCTGGTTGGTCAACAGGCATTAAGACTCGTCTGTCTCAACGGTTTTGTTTGGTTAGGAGAATCATTTGTAAAGTTGTCCAGGGCTCAATCACTCACCATGACAACCAAATATGCAGCTCTGGAAAAAAAATCAAGAGACCACATAAAATGATCAGTTTCTCTGACATTACTCTTTATAGGTATATGCTTCAGTAACGTGAACATTGTTTTATTTTTTCATTCTACAAACTACTGACATGTTTCCGAAATTCAAAGCAAAAATGTGATATTTCTTAGCAGGAAATGAGAAATGGTAAAACTGACCTGATCGCAGACCTCAAATAACGCAGAGAGAACAAGTTGAGATTCATTTAGAAACAACAACACTGATGCTTCAGCTCAGGTCGAGTTCAGAAATCAGGTTTTCAGGGGATCTTCATTTTTTCTAGAGCTGAAGCTGCACAACACAGCCTGCTGTTGGCCAGTTATACAGTAAGTAACACATACAACTGGTTTTCATAGTACTGTACTGACGGTGTGTGTGGTGTGGGAGTGTTAGATGCTACTTAGACTCATAAATTTCCCTACGTGGGTATTAATAAAGTATCGGTCTGTCCGTCTTTCTGTTGATCTATTTAGTAACAGGCATTTCAGTAAATGGCTGAAATTGGTTGTCAGCGTTATGAGGTTCATCACATTGAGTTCATCACATTGAGTGGGAAGGTGATGTGGTTTGATAAAAACATTCAAGTCACATGTGAGAGCTGGAAAACACCAACTGGTTCTGACTAAGATGCATTTAACTTGTTTTAATAAAGTGAATGAATGTTCCTCTATTCGACTCACATCTTTAAGTCTTAAATGGAACTTCTTGCAGAAACCTCATATCTACTGATCTATCTTTCCATCTCGTCTTTCCAAAAAAGTTGTTATAAACCTGAGCAAAGTAGAAATACAGATGAATATGTTTTTTTGTTTGTTTTTTTTTATTTTAGATGAAACCAACAGGTACAGCAGATCACTTTAGAAAACATCAGAAAACAAGATCAAATCTAAACCGGTTTCCAGTGAGGTTAACCCGTCAAGATAAGGAAACCACTGAAACAGTCAGATAAACGACTCTGGTTGGAAACAAAAAGCTTTGAACAGGTTCATCAGAATAACATGCCGAGCCTCCAGAACGCCGCAAACGCTCTCCAGCTTTCATCAGGGATGAAACAAAGCAAAGGAAGGTGAAGGGATGAGCAAGAGGTTCACTTCAAGTCCTTTTCATCCAGATGCTTCATCATGTTCTCAACCCACAGAAGATTTGGATCCACGCAGATGTGACGCCGATTCTGTTCTGTGACCAAACTAAACAAAAAGGAAGGAGGCTTGAAAATAAGAATGCTGCCAACACTCCGTTGGAGAAGGCCAAGAGAAATGTCGATATGAAACATCTCTAGCAGTTTTAAGCATTATTATTATTCTCATGGTAATTTCCCTGAGAGAAAATCCTACCCAATTATCTTCTTAGGACTCGTTCAAACCCTGACTGACATGAACCCAGTTTGGAGTTTGAATTACTCACACGACTGCAGGCTTGGGACAGCGGTGCTCAGTCAAGTAGTACGAGCGGATGATGGTTTTCCTAATCGGCCGTCGATAGAATTTGAAGCAGCAGTCGTCGGGTCCAATTCCATCTGAGAACAAGAAGGTCACATGAAATGAATCGTCTGGCAGCCTGAAGAAGCGGCTGCGGTCCGGCTGCGGTCTTACTGCTGCAGAGGACAGTGGACAGCAGGGCGGCTCCCAGGATGCAGAGCAGGAAGACGTGTTCGGCCTTCATGGTGACCAGATGTTCCTCCGGAGGCGATGGTGATGACAATGAAGACTTGAGCCACGTCTGGGGGGCATAAAGGTTCAAAATGGATAGGAGGAGGAATGAGATGTCAGTGGGGTTACAGTAGGAGGGTTTGTGGTTGTGAAGGCACTGCATGTGAAACTTTCCACTCAGTTAGAAACGGCGGTGGAGCGCAGAGGGAAAGCAGCCGCGGTTTGACCGATCCTGCATCCGTCGAGCAAGATGTTGACGGAGCAGAGCGTTGGTTCTCACTACACAATGAGAGAAACAACACAGACAAAAAAACACTGAGGTTCAAATGTTGCGTTTGCTGCACGATTTTTATTTACTTTCCTGTTTCTCATGCTTCTGGTTTGAAAACCAACTCAAAAGAATCGAACTGATTCCTGATCAGGTTTACTGAGAACCAATACGACTATTTCACAACAAAAAATGAACTCGATCTGAATCAACTTCATTGTCACAGAGGCAATGAATTTCAACAAAGCTTTACTTATTAAAACTATATTTCTACATTATAACTGGGCCCAACACGACTGAACCGCATACAGAAACCGATAAGTACTCAGACTCCCAGAATGCTCTTGTTAAACGTTATTGATGGCCAAAACCAAAGCTGCTGTTCCACAATAATTCATCCCAGCATTGTTGATCATTTCGAGTCTTGACCAAACAGTCACAGATTATGTTGGTGGTTGCAGATTTCCTGCCATTTGCATATGATCTCATTCGCTGTGGCTTCTTGTCGAACCTTTAAAGTCAAAGTTTTATCTCTGTCCAATCTGGATGTCATCACCACACATGGTTGTCTCTTTCTGTGGTTGCCTTGACCACAGAAATGAAATGAGACAACGTAACCCAGTTTGAATTCAAACGGAAGAGAAATTTCTGAGAGGTTCGTCTACAGAGGAACAACTTCCACATGAGTCTTTTCCACATAACTGATTCAAATGAGGGAAATGACCTGAATTATTCAGCTTACATCCGTGATGCAGCCGTTCAGATTTCGGTTCCGGGTTTCGACGCCCGGTCCTCTATGCATGCTTTCTATACATCTCAAGAGGAGCATTATGGTGAAAGCTGTACTTGCTCCACTTGCGAAAGTAAATCTGTTGGGTTGTGATGAGAAAAGGTGCTTCAGCAACAGGGAGATCTGCTGCCGTCGTCGAGCAGAATCTGTTCACGGACCGAGGTTGGAGTCGATTCATCTAGGATTCTAGATGAATCCTACGCAGGGCAGGCATCGTACCTGGGTTAGAGAGAAAAACAACTGAAGTGATATTAGTAAGAGAGCATTTAAATACGCCGCCCCTTCAGCCAGGAATGACTTTCAGCAAGAGTCTAAATTGACACTAAGTGAGCTGAAAGCACTGCTGAAAGAAGAACAGGTTTGATGGTTTATACTTTGATGCCTTTGAAAGTAGTTTTCGCCATCGCTGGGATGTGAATGGCGATGCTTGTAGAGGCTGCCATCATGCAGGGTTGCTACTGAAAATGAGATTGTGCGTCTCATTTGTAGACATTCTGAAATCGTCTCTAAAGTTTGTAGGAATGTCATCATGAGATATCGAGAAAAACTGCAACATCCTCAAAGCAAATTAAAGAATGAGAGTCGGTACAAATTACACAAAAGCATATTTCTATATGCGAATTAACACGTTGCCATGCAACAATCCATGACGTTTTTCTTTCTCGGTAAATTCCACCTGTACGTCGTAGTTCTAGGAAAAAGTGACTGACTAGGCAAACGTTAGCAAACCGAGTCATCGTCCAGGTTTCTCTTGTTTTTAGGCAACACTTGCAACTTTGATGACAAGAACATTTTTATTAAATAACCTGCTTAAGTCGAGCCCAACTTAGTGATCACTTTGTGATCCAACGTCTTTTTCCAGATAGAAACATAAAGGATTCCATTTGGAAACCAAGAGTTTTTAGAAAAAGGGTTTTTGCACAGAAACCTCGTTGGTTGGAGTTGAGAGTGAAGTTTCTGAAGGTTTGGGGAGCAGTCTGCCATCTACAAGGACATTTTAGAGCAACTTTTGGTTCCTTCTGTTGACAAGATATATAGAGACGCTGATTTCATTTTCTAGCTAGGACTTGGTTCCCAGCCCACACCGAAAAGGTACCAAAAGCTGGTTCAGTGGCCAGAAACTCTCATGACCGGAGTCCTGTAGAAAACCTTTGGCGTAACAAAGATTCTCTATGAAGGAAGAGGAAGAAGAGAAACACCAAACCAACAATGCAAATGATCAACTCGGGCTTCCATCACACCACACCACAACCACAGGCTGACCTTTATCGTAACCAAAGTGTCCAAAAATATTTTTCACAATCAAATTTTTTTTAGGGTTTTTTTTTTTTGTTTGTTTTATACACATCTGTAGATTTAACAAAGACTCAAAAAAGCAGGAGGGTATGTACAGCTTTTTATTAAGATAAAACCATCATTTATGTACATTTTCAAGTGAAATACAGTTGCATGACGGCCCTCAGTCTTCAATGGTACTCGAGAAAAAAAATAAAAATAATCCAAAAGTGACTATATAAAATAAACAAATCAACCCGATTAGTGAGCCAAGGAAAATGACACGTCTGCTTGAGTATTTCTGTGTGTGTGTGTGTGTGTTTTAAGTGCTGTGGATTAAAGGAAGGACAGGTAGTGTTGATTGATAACACCAGCTTTCAACTTTAATGTAACATGTTAGAAACCAACGTCTTTGTGCAATTACCTTCTTACCACAAGCACACATTACAGAGAAAGGATCGGCACGGCAACGTCAGCGAGAACAACACGAAAACAAAAAGACGGAAACCAGTTTGACTGTGACCGATGACATGAAGAGATGATGCGAGGCACAACTCAATGCAAAGGCTGACATGTTTGTGCAAAAAGCTTTATTGCAGTCCTGTGTGGTTAAAAAAAAACCACAGTGGAGGAGCTGAATGGTGGGTGGAGGGGAGGGGAGTGAGGTGCAGACAGATGATGATGTGAAAGCAGAAAAGAAACAGAAAACTGACTAAAGACAGCCAAAAGATGTGTGAGAAGAATCCGACAAGTCAGAACCGATTTTTGGTTTCAAGTCATCTCAAGACTTCGGTGTACTTCGAGAGCGTGGTCCCACTGACAGGAGAGTTTCACCGAAAACAAAAGTCGCCTCACGTAAAAAATAATAATAATAATACAAATCAGCAGCAAAACAAGCAAGAGGACACACTCATTTTGACCTTCAGATCCAATCAGATTTCTATGCTTTCAAACTGATTAGATTAAAAACGGGGCTAAAAATAATATCAAGAAAAGTTTCAATCCATGTTTAGTTGTTTTATGCGGAACCTTAAGGTGTTACTTTAACTTTACGGATGAGGGCAATGTCAACGCAGGTGTCACCTGGTTATGACGGGATGACACGTTTACCACAGTGTGAATCCACTGTGAAGGCCACAGGAGTCTGACTGAAGCAGAGACAACATCGGATCCCCAACATCCAAGACATTTACAGCCAGTCGTGCTTTGAATGCATCCTGCTGCGCTCTGGAGCAGCAGAGTTTAAACCAGCAGCAGCAGCAGCAGCAGCAGCCGTGTAGTGTGTTGACATGCGTTTAGGTGGGGGAACGTTTCTGGTGTTAAGGCAAGTGTGAATTTGTTTTTAATTCACTGAAAAAAAGTCTAATTTAAGTTCCAGGCTACATCGTTCCCTCACTTTTGAAGACAAATTGGCTGAAAATCTCTGGTTGTAACTGCGATCCGAGCCAAACTTTAGAAAGTGCTGACATGGGCAGAAGACCAGGGCTCTGAGATGTGTGGGCGGAAAAACAAAAACAAAACACGTTTATGTGTTTTGTTTGTATCTTTTGTACTCTGTATCTTTCGCAAACATCATATTGCATATTAAGGTCATGGATTCATTTTGCATGTGGTGTTTTTTTTTTCTATTAATTTAAACTTCTCAGATATTTGAAATGAATCGTTTTGGGATCAAAATGGAGTCATCTGCAGACATTCAACAGGATCTATTATGGTCTGTAATTTGCATGAGTTCGATTTTTTTTGCTATGGCACCAAAACTGGCTCGAATCCTGGGGCCCTTGTACTTCTAAATCCGGCCCTAATCTATTGTGTTATTTCACAGGAGGAATAAATCTTAACAGTTCTTGTTTTATCTTGCATACAGTGAGAAGCCTCATCTGTATGGGTTCTTCAAAATATATTGGAGTCTGTTCCAAAAGTGGGAGGAGCCTCCCCAATGCAACTTCAAGATCCAATATGGCTGCCTCATGGAAGAAAGTGCTAAAGGAAAACGTAAGAAAAACAGTTTGTTGGGAAACTTCATTAATTCATGCGTTCATGTTTAAAAATCAATGACATGCTGCAGCTTCAGACATAAACTATGCTTTCCATTAAAGCTCTTAAACAGTCACCATCAGCCCCCGACGGCTCCTTCTTGAATTTACAGCATCAGCGAGGCAGAACTTGCACATTCTGAACTGCTTGAGAACCGGAGTTCGTTTTACTATCGCAGCCATCATCTGGACAAATTTTAACGCAGACGAATAAAATGTTTCTTCGATCAAATAGTAAATCAAGTAAACCGGTCCCGTTTCGACATTTAACATGTTCACACACCTCTCACTTGCTGAGGAACTTCACCACAAGCCTTCATTTCAATTTTATATCTTGTCACAGTTCTGATAAATATTAAATAACCGCACAAAAAGACTTCACACACCAGGACACTACAAAGCTGAAATGTACCATAAACACATTAAAAGCATGAAAAAGAAATCAACATCTGCAGTGTTTAGACCAACTTTTCCACTTTTTTTTTTTCTAAGTTAACCCAGTTTCATTGATGCAAAATTAAAAATAATTTCCCAGGCAGCTTATATGACCTCAGTGAAGAGTTTTCATTAGTTACATGTTGCAGAGTCAGCATGTGATCGAGCTGCAGCTTCGTGGATTTTAACGCGACAGAATGGAATGATTCAGAAAACAAGCCTGACTAAATAACACACACGCAGAACACACCATGAGGAAATGATAAATGTGCAAACAGAATCCACTGGCCACATTTTAAACAAGCATGGTCGTTTTGAAAGCAATAGGTGGGAATTAAAAATGAGTGATGTTCCCTGACTGGTACACATCTAAAAAAAGGAGTTTGTGATTCTTGTCACTGTAACCAGAGGAAGAAAGAGACAAGACGAGTGGATCGCGGTTCAGGTAGCCGACAGCAGAGGACCCGGCGGAGGTGGAGGGACTGGTGGAGTAACTTCAGTGGTGCCTCTGTGGTTTCCTCCTCCCACCTGAGGAGATCTGAGTCAGCCTGGTGTTCATGACAGTGGGAGTGCGATACATTCTTCACCGTTTCCCAGCTACAGTTTCCAGTTCACTGCTGGGCTTCGTGTTGGGTGTTGGGGAGAAAAACAGGAAAATAAGGCCTCGTATTCCTTTCACCTCCCGGTGCTTCCTGACCGGCAGACCCTCCTGGTGGATGCTGGTTTAGGGTCTGAGCGGCGACACGAAGGAGAGCTCCGACTCAGCAGCTACGGTAGTTCACTCCCGCCACAAGCTGATGGGAGGCGGGAGAGGAGAGGGTGTCTCTGTCTCTTTCAGGTGCGGGATGCCCTGAAAGCTGGAGGGGGTCTGAGTGGATTAGTGTGCGACCTTCCCTCTGACCTCAGCTCAGCGCCTCGGCTCCGGACAGCCTCGCTCCAGATTTCTTCTGCTCTGTCAGCGTCTGCAGGACCTGCGAGGACGGAAGGCAGCAGAGGCGTGTTTATACAAAACAAAAAGCGTTCAAACGCCTCAAACGTTTCTAATTGTGTCTCTAAAATGCTAAAAATAGTCAAAGGAGTAACAGACAGAGCATTCATTCAGTTCAAGAACACTTTAACCCTAAAGGGAAACTGAGGTCTCAAGGAGGGCTATCATGTCTGTGTTGCAGCGGTTCCAAAGTAGCCTCTGACTGACCACTTAAAAATCTGAAATGTATAAATGTGTGAAAAGTAGAGAGTGCGCCAAACAATAGAATTAACGATGCACGATATATTGGCTTCAATATCGGTATCGTCCAAGAGACATAAGTATATGGAGGGTTTACTGACGCATCGAGGAAGCGAGGTCAGTGAGGCAGTATTTTTCATCATGTTGAAACGTTGGGGAAAATATAATACGATATGTTGGTAAATATTGGTTACAATCCATAACAGCAGTATTAGAATCGGATACTGATATCGGCCCAGATTTTCACATCAGTGCTTCAGTGCATCCCTAAACAGAGCGTCACATTCCAGCAGGATAACGACCTTGAACATACAACTAGAGCTACAGCGGAATGGTTTAGTGTAAGGCAAATTCAAGTGCCAAAACGGCCCAGTCAAAGTCCAGATCAAAATTAAATGGGAATGTCTGGCAAGACTTGAAATTGGTGTTCAAAGATGACCTCTATCCAGCCTGAGCTATTTTGGGCAGAAGAATGAACAAAATTCTGATTAAAAGAATTCAATGTCGAAAGAGAGTGAATCCTATTGCAATGCACTGTGAAACAGACCCAGTGGACGAACCAGTACCTGGGCCCACTTCCTGTTCCGGCTGGTCATGTGAACGGCTGCAATGTGCTGGAAGAGCTGCTCGGGGGGGATGAGGTCAGGCAGGCGGGTGAGGAACTGAGCCATGTGGATGAAGTCCATGGAGGTCAGGACGTCCTGGTAGAGGCGCAGCACGCCCAGCGCCGTGCGGAACAGGAACTCCTCGCCGTCCCTGCAGAACACGTCCCACACCCGGCACGCCAGGTCCAGTGGCAAAGACTTACTATACAGTGTGAAGATCCTGGGAGGAAAGGGGAAAAAAAGAAAGAGAACGAAACTGTAAATGGCGGCTAAATGAAAACTGCATCTCTCTGCAAGAGACAAGAGAGGAAGGAAATACTTTATTTAGAGGTAATGAATTCATTTACATTCATGATGTCGGTACTACCATCATAATTAACTGGAAACTTTTAGACCAGGAATCATCGTTTGTTCTGAGTGATCAGAAAGAACTTAAATGGTGCAAGAAATTCTGATTTGAAGTCACTCCAGGCAGCTTGGGACACTCCCTGCACTAGTTTGGGGGTCTGAACACAAACCATCACCCTCCTGATTAAGGAAAACAGGAGGGATTTTTCTAAAGTGCAAGGTTTGTTTTGATCGATTGTTGACCTGATGGAGCTCGTTATCAAACTGCAAAGATCCAATTAACTACGACAGGCTCTATCGGGAGGTGTTAGCAGTCGTATCTGAAACTGCCAACTTTGTAACTTGCAACATGTTTTCCTCATTAAGCATTTTCATTAAAAGTATGAGCAAAACTTTCAATACTCTGTTAATGTTGAGAAAAGAGAAAACAGTTTTGCAATAGCTGTGTTGTTGTACACAAACAGGGATGAATGAAGTGTTTCTATCGCAGTTTTGCAAAATGCTTGAATTTCAACACAGCTAAAAAAACAAACAAACAAACAAAAAAACCCAGCCTGGGTCGAAATGAGACTTCTTTGAAAACTGCCGTTGCCATATAGCGCATTTGTTTTTGCAACTCCAAGTTTGTGGTTTGACACCTCAGTGTTTCATATTGGTGTTAAATACCTCATTAAACAAACAGTGTAATAAAAAGTGTACATTCCACTTCTTTACAAGAGAGATGGAATAAAATGGCATATGACAATATCGACCAACGTCATTTTACATTATTAATTACAATATGACATTAAGAAAAGGAAAAGCACATTTAAAAGTGCACCCTCCAATGGAAGTGAGATTATTGCAAGTGAGAGTGAAGAGAATTTCCTCTAGTAGAGTACAGACCACTAACATAGACCGATGTGCAAACTGAGCCCATCCTGTTTTCTCAGAAACCCAGTTGAGGTTCTAAATGTGACCCGCAGGCAACATGAAGTTCCCCTACAGCAACATGGAGTGCAAAGTTCACTCTGCATGCAGGTGAACACATTACCAGCTCTACATGCCGACTGACGGAGCAACTGTAAGATTTGGCTCAAAACTATCTAAAGCACCCAGTCAAATTCAGAGTAGGTCAATAAAAAAATTAAAAAAAATAAATAAATAAAAATAAAAAGCTGTAGAAATGTGTAAAAGTGAAAAACTCACCAGTCAATTAAATAAATATCAGGAGTCAAGCTGTTTTTCTTGAAATGTGCAAAGAGCTTTGGTAGATTTTCTTCAAAGAACACTTCAAACGCTGCAAAGTACGTCAACATCTGGAAACAGGAGAGAGGGGAAACCATGGAAACAAGCCAAACTGTTACCAAGACGGCAACATTTAACAGTCATTGCATAGGACAGAGTAGGGATGCACCAATCCACTTTATAAACCGATATCTGAAGTTTATCTGACGCAGAGAAATAGTTGAATTGACTTAAACAGTCTCTTTATTTTATAAACACAGACGTAAACATACTGAGTAATTCATTTATCTGACAACTCTGCACCAGAACAGCACACTTAAATACATAAACAGCTTCATAACTTGACCAAATGTAAAAATAATTTTAATTTATTCAGTCAGTGCAATTAGCAGTATCACAACCATTGTAAAAAAAAAAAATAAATAAAGAAACTGATCAAACAAAAATAGACTGACTACAGGTCAAACATGTCAAAATGAACTGCATAAAACCTTTCAAATGGTTCAGACTGAGCAATAATTTCTGAATATTATGGAAAAGAAATTATAAAACATTATGTCACTCAGATCCAACGTTATGGTTCAGTAACATTGTCACCAATACTCAGCATAGATTTTCTTTCCCCCAACATTGGGATAGACGGATATTAATATCTGACGGGTAAATCCCTGAAGTAAAGTCCCCTGCGTAGTTTTTGAGAATCCCTTTAGTTCTATTTCCTACCCAAACATTCGGTCAGAATAAATATGAAGTTTGCAAAGAGGCTCCCCACGTGTGATTTCTTTGTATGTATGATGTGGTTTCAGAGTGTTGGTGTGTGTGTGGGCGTGTGTGTGTGTGTGGGCGTGTGTGTGTGTGTGTGTGTGTGTGTGTGTTTTACTAACAAGGCTGTGGTCGACTCTGAAGAAGGCCATCTGACAGGGCTTGTTGAGCAGGTTGGCGAAAGCTATGAAGGCGTCGGCTGTGTCCAGGTTGAGGATGAGCACGGCGGCGATGAACGACATCCCCTGCACCTGAGCACGACAGAGGCAGTAAGAAGAAATGATTAAAAAAAAAAAACCACAGCCATAAGAGGGCTGACAGCTACAGAGGCGAGTCGGAGTGATTTGTGTCCGAGTGACTCAGAGCGCGGCCATGACTCAACCCCTGAACTTTCACTTTGTCAATACAAGGAGCTTTTATTGTTAACCAGACTGAAAACAGAGGAGATTCACATAAACTGAGGCTGATGCTCATAAACTGCAGATGCAGTGGTGAGTGCACAGATGTGTGTGCAGAGATAGGTTGGGGTCAGCGCAGGAAGTCACAGTCATTTCTATAAAAGTGTATAAACAGCAGCGTGGGGCTGCGGTTGAACAGCAACAGAGCCAACATCACAGCTCACATGATTCAAAGAGCGCTCCGTGACGCGGTGGCTTTTTAATTTCACAGATTGATTCGCTAAAAAGCTCAAAAATAAAATTATTTGAACAATAAAGCTCTTTAGTTGTGTCAAATGCCTAATTTTATTTTGTCTACTGTCCTGAGCCCACATCATTTTACTACTACTGATGTTTGACTGTCGTCATTTTGCTATTTTGAGCTTTTAAAGTCAAAAACTTAGTTTTTGAAACCTGCAGTTTCAGCAACACAAAATGAAGACTTTTCAGGACCAATATGAATGAATTTTAAGACCTATATCTCCACAGAAATGTGCAAACTTCAAACTGGCAACAAATTTTTAACTTTGACACAAAGAAGCTAGGTAGGTAGGTAGGTAGCAAGGGTATGTTAGCAGTGAGTTAGCAGTAGCCTCAACTGTCTGCAATCAGAGCGCAAAGACATCTGAGTGCGACTCAAATATTTGTCTGATAGAAAAGTCCCAAAAGAAAAAAATATACAGAATAAACATGAAATAACCATGTGAAAGCAAAATTTAAGACATGAGATTATTTTACTTTTTTTAATGAATATGAGACATATTAAGGCCATAATTTTAGATACATGAATTTAAACGTTTTTAGGGATGCATTCACACCAATATAAATTTATAAAAAGTAATGAAAACAATCAACTTGACACATCAAAGTTGGACATTTGACATCCAAGACATCGTGTAACATAATTTATTATAAAGGAATTAAAAAGATTCACTGATTTCCCATCCTGCAGAGCTAGATTTTGTTTTTGTTCAATATTAACCAGAAACGATTCATTAAAACTAAGACATGATAAGGACTTACATAAATAAATAAAAAAAAACCAAAATTTTTATTTCTTTACTGAAGATAAAATTGATTTTTTTTAACTCATCAGATCAATTAGAGTTCTTATTAGTCACACCAACAGCGTATTTTAATGGTTTTTAACTTTTCGTACTCTGCTGAATGCCAGAGTCATAGCTGATATTGACTGCTCACCTTTCGTAAGCTGGACCCACTCAGCTTCTCCACAGCGCCCACTCAGGTGAAAATTACATCCGAGAAGCTGACATCTACTTGCACCGCACTCTAACAGCTTAATGATAGAAAGCATGGGCGTTGGTGTTGAGTGGGAGGCTTGTGCTGTGCTATATTTACCTTTTCACGCTCTACAAGAATTCCTGTGGTCAACAGCAGAAAGTCCATTTAATATTTCCCTACAGCGTTTCTGTGGTGTTAAATTACTGGGTAAAATATTATGCTAATGCTACGATATTCTAAGAATGTTCCACTGCACTGTGACATAGTGGGTATTTCCCCAAAGCTAGTAGAGAAGAGGGCAACCAAATGGAGGGAAAATAGCCTTAAACGACGCCTATGGAGACGTATCGGATTGACTGTGACCGCTACAGACATGAAGGTTGAAAAATATAATTAGAAACAGTAGCTGCAATCATACAGTTTCTTTATCAGAAATTTCATAATGAAATATCTCAATTTAACCAAGTAGCGTGATGTAACTGGGAGTTGTACTTTTGCGGTCGTCACATTTTGATTTAATAAAAACTTCATTTCAAAGCACTTTTAGTGGAATATCTTCATCCATTGTGCCGATGATGTAATTTTTACATAATTCACAGTCACCCTGCGTATTCTGTAACTTAGTTTATATATATTTTCTATTACTTTAGATTATTTTTTAAAGACACACACACGTATATATATATATATATATATACTGTATACATATATGTATATACACATATATATACACAAACAATTTAGCATGCTGTTTTTCAAATATCATTTTGTCAAGAAAAATAAATAATTGTGCTTCTAGTTCATCAGGGACCAAAAGTATTAGATTTTATTTTATTTTTTCTTTTCTTGTAAAGCGTCAGAGTCCAAAAACTGCTAAAAAATATGATGTATTATTATTATTATTGTTACTATATTCTGTGTATATTATTCTAGTTAATGAGTTTATATACATAGTTAAATAGATTCGAGTCATTTTATATAAGAACGAGATCAAATTTACCCAAACAGTGTGTTCAGTCATAAAAAAAGAGATATACATAAAAAAGATGGACATGATTTAAAAGTGGATTATAAATATTGGTGTGACTATTATTGCTCCCTTAGATAATTTTTTATTGCTGTGATATGAAAAAAAAAAATAATAATAATCTGAAGATACAAATAGAGAAACACTGGCAGAAAAAATAAATTAAAAAGACATAAAAAAAATCAAATGTATGAAACAACAGTATAAATATCAATACAGAACAAATCCTAAATGACAAATAATCACATGTTTATCTGAATAAAGGCCTGGCCAATAAAAGAGCTTTTCTATTAATGAGTCATTTTTCTTAACATAATTCATATATATATGGATGGTAAACAACCAACATGACAGAGATGAGATGTAATCTCACCACAGGAAGTAGGGAAGTGTTTGGACGGACTTACATAGCCGACGTCTGGCCGGTAGCACGTGTATGCTCCCAGAATGCTGTGCAGCACGTCATAATAAGGCCCGCCCTGAACAGAGACCCAGTAAAGACAAAAGAACCAAGAATGAGCTTCCCTTTCCCTTAAACAGCTTTCAACATGGCTCAGCTGTTTAATTAGGTTCAACATGACTGCAGCTACATTCTGGATACAACTTTCATGAAGCTTCCTGTCACTCACCTGCTGGAAGATGCACAGTTGGGGGAAAGTTCTGGAGATATCCAGCTTGATGAGCTCCAGGCTTGACTCGCGGTCCGAAGAATCTAAAACGTCTTGAAGAAATCCCGTTGTGTCATGTGGGAGTTTTACTTGGATCAGAAATGAAAAACTAAGAAATCCACATTTCGCATTTTGCCTCTACCTTCGGTGTCAGTGGAGGGAACTGCTGTGCTTCTCCACTTCTCCTTCGCCCGGGCCAGACAAATGTTATACAGCTCTGCAGGGATGACAGGTCAATTGATATGAGAGAGAAGAGGGCAAAGGTTAACGACGTTGAGCGGAGGACAAGAGGAGAGGACAGAGAGGTGTTTACATTTCAGAACACATTCATCCTACTTGTTGCTGCCCTCTAGTGTTCAGATCTAAGTACTGAATTTGATGAGTGGAGCGCCAGTGACCTCCATCATGTTCAACATTCACCTCTCATCAGCACAGTGATGAGAGGTATAGATACAGAAAGCATCTATAAACTGCCCTACAAGGGCATGTAGAATAAAAGCTCCTTGCTGAAGATTGTGATACAGGACAACTATATTTTGGATTTTTCATGCATCTAATGAGTCTCTGCTACAGTCAGGGCTGGAGATTAAATGTCATGTTCTTGAAAGTTGCAGAGGAACCTTTAACGTTGTTCTTTCAGAACGACATGGCGATAAAGGAGAAAACAGCTAGCAAACTTAGCTTCTTCAGGATAAATTCAAAAACATTAGCATTTACATTTACTTGGCTGTCTTGTAAACATCTTCACTCCCAATGGGTCTATAGGAACAGGATAATATAACTTCTCCTATACAGTCAACTCTTCTTACCCAGATTTCAGTTAAGTATATCAATAAATTACTCAGCCAATAAGGACACAAATTAGTGTTTGAAAAATGATACTACAGCCTGTTTTAACCTTTAACTTGTAGATTTTAGATTTATTTATTATGAACTCAACCAGTTAGAGGAGAGCTGGAAGAGGAAACAGGTGGGTGAGCTGAACTACAACTCTGTAAATTGAAATTAAAACTGAAATTAATTAACAACAACAAAAAAAAGGATGATAATAATAATAATGTACCATGTGTGATGTTCAGCTCGTTGCCCACAGCCAGGCTCCACACTTTCCCCCTGACACTTGGAGGGATGCCTTGCCACCAGAGGTCTCTCACTCGCCTGGAGGTACTCCTGCACACAGAAAAGAAAAACTCAGGCTGGTTTTTAACTTTTTTCCTCTCTTTTTTAAACAGTCAATTACTGCTGAGTGCCACATGGGGGCGATAATATCCAACTGCAGCAGCTACTGCCTCCACTGCCAGAGCAGGAAATAACAGGTAATCCCCAAGACAATGTATCTGGTTCCTACTTCCTGTTTAGATTTTCACAACTCCTTTTACTGTTCTGCATGAGTTTGGTCGTAGCAGCTAATGTGGTATTAAAACAATGTTTAGGACCATGAAGAGATGTTAGTTGATCTACTCTAAACTAAAGTAGACCAACTAAGTAGAGAAAGTATCCTATCCCCCTTATTCCTGGGAGGCTTACTGGGAAAACGATTACTTCCGGCGTCCACTGGAAATAGCAGTATTTCACTGTAATTTGTAGGGTTTGTTGCCAATCTATATTCATGATAGAAGTTACATCTCTCTTTTCAGTTAGATTACAATATTTAGTTAAACTTGCTCACATACACACCGTCTGCTATCAGAGAGCTGCTCAGTACAGAGGTTCTCCGTTGCTGAGGGTCTCTGTAAATCAGCGGAGAAATGACCGCAGCTGCTGCTGCGCCCCAGACCGTAATATGGAGAATCTGCCCACTGGACTAGAACTGAACCGAATCACATATTAACTTGGAAGAGAGAACCCAAAATGCTTTATGTGCTAATTTCATTGTGTGGATAGAAAGCCAAGGGAAGAAAACCCGCATCTGCATCCGAAGCAACTGAGTCAGTGAAGTAACTAAATATGTTAATGCGGGTTATTTGCAGCCATTTCTTCAAGTCGCCATTCCTCCCCGCATTAGCTGTAGGTAGCGGTAAAACAACATTGCCACATGCAAGCTGTGATAGCTGGAGTTCCCACATATTTTATAGCCTAAAACCTCTGTGCAAAGCCGGTTAACGAGTTACTAACATGTAAACGCATGGCAGTTCCGGTTAGCAGCGGAAGTTGCGCCCATAAATCAGACACAAAGCCTCATGGGGGCCAGGAACAAGGTGGATAAGTACATGAATAACGAGTATTACTAGCGTGTCCGGTTTTGAGATTAAATGAGCCTCAGACGTGGCAAGTATGCTGGGAATGTCACCCATGAATGTTTCAGTGAGAAATGTTTCCCTTCTTGAGTTGCTACTCCCACGAGTCGAGCCTGGATAAGCAGAAGAAAATGGCTGGATGGATGAATAAATGGGAAAAATATAATCAATCAGTATGTGCCGGAAATAATTGAGAATGTTTAGAATGAATAAAATATCAGAAAAAGATGCCACAATAGCCAATATTTATTGATTCAGTCGACTGTGATGTTAATCTATAGATCCATATAGGGATCTATATAATATAGAATTATTACAGCTGTGATAATTCTTCCATTTGGTTTTATATGCTTCATTTCTGTTTTTACAAAAACCAGATGGATACAGATGGAAGAAAAGTGTTATCCAATGTTAACTTTTTTAACTTAAGTCAAACATAGAATTTTGCATTTATGTAATTTACTGTACCACATACAAATGTGTCTTTTTGAAAATAAAGAGAAGAAGAACATGACTCACATTGTGCTCCAGTTGGGTAGGATCTCCTGGTTCCAGATCTGGGCCGCTGTGCCGATGCTCTCCTCCAGCTTACATCGATCCTCCAGCTGCTTCTTCCTTTTCTGAGCTTCCTTCAGCTCTGCAGAAGACAAATAGACAATTTAACAATACAAAAAAAAACAAACAAAACAATATATGACGAGTTGATGTGGTTCAGTGAGGAGTGGAGCTGGCTGACCTTTCTTCTTGGCCTGGGCCACCATTTCCTCATACTGCTGTCGATGTTTCTGGGCCTCCTCTGCAGGTTTGGCGGGCAGATTACTGCAAAAACAAAGATGTATGTGTGTGTGTGTCAGGGGAAATGAGTGAGCAGCTATGTGTGTTTTCTGAGCTCTACCTGCATCATTTATGAGAAGCAAGACAGTGGCCTAAAGAGACACACCAGTCCTGTAGAGAAAACTCTCTACACTCCATCACAAGCTGCATGTAATCCACCAGCACATGTTTGGCTCTGCTTTAAATTTTACTTTTTGTTTCCACAAAGTTTTAAATTTTAAAACTTAACACTTTATTGTAATTAAAAAGGAACTGGCTGAATATTAAAAATTTGTTCTCACATTATTTTGGCTTTATGCTGGTAATAAAAAAAAAAAATTTTGTAACCTGACACATAGTTCAATGCTGAGTTGACCTGAATTCAATGTCAAAAGTAGAACTTGTAAAACAAGATGGCTGCCCTGGGCATGCTGACATCTCTGAACTATGGAAACTCAAGAAGTGCATTACAAAAAGAAAGTCCACATTTTCCAAAAATTATATCTTTAAATTCCATTAAAATTTGATCAAATAATTTATTGCCCAGGCCTAGAAAGGACCGTTTCAAAACAGCTAGCAGCAAACTGATTACTGGGTAACACTTGAAAACGTCTCCAGAAGAGGACATAAGACAGAGACTGCTTAGACTTCAGCCAATACAAAATAAATACCAATGAGGCAAGTTTTAATATTTGAAATTTTAAAAATTATAATCAAATCAAAAACAAAGCAGGTGGAAAAAAAAACCTCCTGGTATTCCAAGAGGAAATTTTGATGAATTAGTTTTACAATGATATAAATTAAGCAGCAGAGAAGAATGAGGTCTAAGAAAAATAGTTAAAAACAAACAAAACAGACAGGAAAGGTGAAGCTTTTTTCTTTTAACAAAGTGAGAGGTAAGTGGAAAAAAGCATAAGCTCCAATGCTTATGTTAATGAAGACACTGGTAGGACGGAAACGTACGCAGGTCTGTCCTCGAGGATGAGCGCGGTGGTGGAGAGGGGCTCAAAGTCCAGGTTCTTCCTCACTCCCTGCCTGGGGGATGTCGGGTTGCCAGGTCCAGCTTTGCCACTCTTTGTTTCATATTCCTGAGGACAAACACAGACATGTATATATAAAAAAAGTGACGACAGACAGCAATAGAGGTTAAATTATTTAGTTTGGGTGGCAGCTTTTACTGCCAGAGTGGTGCTGGTATCGACTTGTAGCATCAAGGAGAAAAATAAAATTAGAAACATTTCACTGCAGGTCTCCACTGGCTTAGAAAGTTATGTGGAAGGACAAACTGATGGGACTTAGTGAAGAACAGACCAAACCAGAAAAATAAAAAAAATACATCAAGAGACTTCATTATGGACTGACTAATTTTCAGTTTGTGTTTAATGAGTCTGAAGCTCTGATTTAATGCTGGGGGAGGTCATATGATGTCATAGAGCAGCTAAACTCAAGACCAGCCATCAGCCGACTTTCACACATTGTGTGGGTGCAGCGTCACAGAGCACACGGGTCAGAAGGCGGCCTCTTTAGAAACACGGCGCAGACTTCCTGAATGATTACAAAGCAGCTAAAAATAGAACAGAAGCAACATGGATGCCCATCAAACTGAGTCACAGACGTTTTCAGAACAGAGTTAGTCATTGATCAGCACAGAAAATCCCAGGAAGGAAATCCATTTCCATTACAATTTACATTTCACAAAGATTATTGCTCTGCACCAGGTTGGAATATGGCTGTATTAAAAAAAGAACTATTGTTCATAAATATTTGAAAATGTTTAACAAATTGAACATTTTGGCACTATTTTTTAAATAGTGCTGTTGCCAAATTTACCTCTGACATTAATGAGGTAAGTTCTCTGAAATAAAACTCTTCTCCCCACTGACTGCAGTACCACATGAACTACAAGACAATGTGAAGCTTTAAAAAACAGAAAACAAACAAAGCTCACTCCAACAACTACCAGTAATCCAAAGCCAATTCAAAAAGATATTCAAATGAGAAACTCCCTGCAATGGTTACAAAAGAAACAGGAAAATAACAAAGAAAAAAAAGTGATGCAATGGAGATAAAAGAAAAAACAAGAATGCCAAAAGCATTTCCAAGAGATCAGAAGATCAGAGGAGAACCACTGACGCAGAACACAGGAAGCATTGTGGGTAACAACAAGGAGCACAGTAAGCAGATACGAAGCTACGGGAAGATTGCTCTAGCTCTGCTGGATGTGAATAAACTTTAACATCCTACAGAAGATGAGACGAGATTAACGATGCAACACGGCGATGGGCTACTTGTTTCTTTGTCCTGAAGGCAACTGGTTCAACTGAATCAGCTACAAAGATAAAATACAAATCCAAACCATTTCCTTTCTCTATCAACACACGAAAAGCAGAGAAATCCCTCGGAGCAGTCAGTTAGTTCACTGAGTTGTTGGAGATAATACTTGTATGTAATTGGATTTCTTTTTTAAAGAAATATTATCAGGAATCTGAACAGAACTGTAATTAGACTGTAAACTCAAGTAGAATGGCATTGATGTCACAGTGCTAAATACAGCACAACATTTCTCATCGTTGTTCTCTACCATTAGCTATACTTAAATATAATTATTCTGAAGTACATAGTTTTTGAACTTGCACAGTGGACTAATCAAAACCACTTGTTGGTTTGGTTGACATGGTTACAAAAGCACTGAAAATGTCTACTTCAGGGTACCAACTAGCATCTGGGCTAAAGGACAGCTTTTCATTGAGAGTGGACAAACTAATTCAAACTCTTGTGAACATATACTGAGTAAAGCTGAACTGGATAATTCTACATTGAACAGAGAATCCTGAAAGTGCAGTTTGATATTTCTGAGATTTTTATCGAAATTCTGGAAACACAAAAAAGTTACAATTTTGATACTTTTGTTTCAATATTTTGCCTTCGATTTAGATGAGTATGAAAACCTCCATAAATGGGCTATATTATTACTAGGGATGTTTAATATATCAGCGTCAATTGATATATTGATGCAGCGTCACAGAGCTCCATCAACTCTGCATCAGTATTTCACAAAAACAATTGAATCTCTTGTTTTTGTGAACTCACGTAATGCCTGAAATAGACTAGATTTACATTTATTTTTTTAATAGCTTCAATAACGGTACCAACACCACACAGAGAAAAAAAATCTCATGTCAGATCAAGTAAATACTGTCAGTCTGTGTGGTTTTGGTTTAGTACAAAGCCAATACGGATTTTGTGTTGTTCATTAATCAGTGTGAACCCTGAGGGCGGCTGCACTTGACTAAAACTGATTAGCCAGAGCTCTGCGCTACCGAAGAGGCTGGATGCAGCAAAGAAGGGAGGGAAGGGGGTAGAAGCTGCTAGTAGTATCTGTTCTGCAGAGAACACGACGTTAACCTGGGGAATGCAGGAAAGATGGAAGGATGTGTGAAATCTGTGTGTCAGATTGACAAATTAAACCACAACATAAATCAGAGGCTAAGCTGTCACAGTACAGCAAATTCTGCTGTTGAAACAGCACTTAGCTGCTAATGAGTAAAAAAACAAGGAAGCTTACAGTATAAATCTGAAGACATTCCTCTAAAATTAGGCTAAAGCAATAATTAGCAACACTTGTTATCTAGTTGTTTCTTTTTTTTTTTTTAATTCACCCATTTCATGATTAATGAAGCCAAAACATCTGAATTATCCAGATCCTCTGGTTCATGTCGGATCCCATTCCTAAGCCAGTAGATTTCTCAGCCTGCTCTGTGGGCTTCCGTTCTATAATACCAGTACAAAAGGCAACATCAATCAATAACGGAATTACTTTATGATAGAAACCAGGCTAATTAAAGCCATTTGTGTTTTCATGTGCTTCAGAAAAAGGATACGTCTACATTATTAGCCAGCTGTTCATCTCACAGCACTGAACCTGGCAGTGAGCCACTGGCTTTGGTTTCAGATGAAACACTGGAAAGCAGAACTGTGCATGTGTGTGCGTTTCTCACACAGCTTGGCTCCATGCGCAGCAGCTCTCCTCTGGAACAGCAACCATATCCCGTGATAATCTGGCGCCACGGCAACATGCTTTGTCATGCTGCCCTTCAAACTGAGGTCTCCAGTTTCCGGAAAGTGATGAAAGAGCTTCCGAGTGCCTGGCTGCACTGCCTGACCGACTGAGTGACTGACTGACTGGTGTTAAAGCTGGCAGCTAATAGCCATTACATCTAAATTCTTCACCTGACAAGTAGATGCATTTATAACTAGTCTTCTGTCATCATAACCTGCTGCCACACAAGGCAGGCAAGCGTTAGCAACATCACTTAAACGTATTTCTGGTATTGTGCTTCCTTGGGCGTTGCCATATATTGTTTCTTTGGCATCAAATCGTCATGGAAACTCAGCCTCCTCACTAAATAATGTATACTGTCAGATTAAAGGCTACAGCAGCGACACGCCTCCTGGTTTCATGACACCATTAAGTGGAATGTGCCTGAGGCTAGCTAGCAGAACACAGTGTGGACAGGTCACTAGGCTTCATTTGGCTTAGCAGGCAGGAACTACAGGACGGATTCCATGTTTAAATAGCCAAACAACATTTCAGAGTAAATTTAAAGCAGAGACTTGGACAGATAGAGAAAATACAACCAGAGTTATCATTTGCACAGGGAGTCTGCAGGTTTCAATAAGTCAAATTTAAGACATTTCAATGCCAAAGCAAATTAAATTGAATACCATAAAAAAATCTTTTTTAAAAAGAATACAAGGGATGACTGAGGGATTCTGTTGGCTCATAAATGATGAGGCGCCAATATAATTTGAGTATAAAATGACACATTTTCTAAAAGAAAAACAAGGACATTTCTGTGTTTGAAAAGTTGAAAATTATCTGGAAAAACTCAAATTTTGAGATTAACCTCAGAATTTTGAAGGAAAAAAAACTTTTAAACTTCTTGAGTAAATACGACTCTTTTGAAACAAAAAATTCAGAGTATTGAAACTCAGAAATTTCTGCATTTTTCTTCTAGAAAATTTTACAGATTTTGTCTGGCGGAAATTGACTTTTTATTTTTCTATCTGCCTATGATGCCCGGAAATATTACTTGAATAAATGCGCAATCGTAAGTATGACTCTTTACAACTGGAACTCGGCATGAGCTGGTACGAAATTCTGACGGCATGAGAACCTTGATTAAAACTAGCAAGTGTCAAAAGTATTCGCACAAACGTGCAAAACAAAAAAGATGACAGTCAATTGCTTCAAATGAAAAACAAAAGGACCAAATTTTTATACTACTGCTAAAATAGCACATTAGCAATAGACGTGCACGTGTATTTTCCAGCATTAAATGTTTCCAAATTCTTTCTTGCACAGTAGTAGGTGGAGGGAATTACTCTCATTACTCTAAAAGAATTGTATAAAGGAACATTTAGGTGATTTTGAAACTGTGTTTTTAAATTGTGGGTAGTAATTTATATCGTTACCAGATGGGTGAGAAGTACTAAGCTGTGACCGAGCTCTGATCAATTACAATGTAGAATATTTTTTTACTTCACTCTTTAAAATGATACTTAAAATAGAAAAGTCTAAAGGTCTGTTTGAAATCTGAAGACTCTCAGTGACTAATTCATCCAAACATCTGACATTCCTGGGCAGCAGTGCTGTTTACCAGATAAGTTAAAGCAGAAAGATAAAAATGATGAAATGACTGAAACGGATTCAATTATCCTCGGATGTAGAACGTAAACGTGTCAAACAGAAGTCAGTTGCTGACCAGAGAGTTGAAGCACAGGGAGTTACTAATTCAGCACAATTTTTACAACTAATGTAGTCAGAGAGAATGAACTGAGATCATCTGTGAAAGACTGGAATATGGCCCATTACCGTCGTCATTTATATAGTTTGGAATCAGCAGCTATTGATCTGTTTGGGAACAGAAAGTGAACTCTGCCTTTAAAAGTCTGTCCTGATACTCAGAAACTCAGCATTGTTCCATCATGAACCCTGTGAGGCAGAAATTAATCGCGAATTTGCGATTGATTTGTTTCTGACTGCTTTCAGGTGACAAATAAATAAATAAAAATCAACTCAATAGCACACCAAATTTTACGCTACAATTAACCTGTGTTTGTTCATGCTATAATTGCATAACCCTTTTATACATTTGCAACCAAATGCATAGAAGTACTTGTCTTTCTCTTCAATATGGTCAATTTCAGTAGTGGGCACGCTTCTGCAAATGCGCTAACATCAAAGCTAATTTTAATTTGTTGCAGACTTAGCTTCCCCTACTTAAATACTAAAGAGCTACTTTACTCGGCTGCTTTGTAAACATTCAGTTGAATAAAGTTCAACAACTGTGTTCAAGTTTTACTTATTGACTGTTACGTAATCTTCAAGTAGTGGCACATTTATATTCATGCTCTTATTTTGAAGAGGGTGAAGACCGGTAATGCAGCAGTTCCATTTCCTCTCCACACAGAGAACATAGAAATGTCACATTTCAATGGGAGCATGTGGGTTACAGTTCTGAAAGAGCAGATTCAATTTGAATTTAAGTTAGTGCTTTAGCATTAACTTCTGCAAAATACATATCAGTGTGGTGCTTTAGCTGTATAACCCTAAAGCACTAATCATAAATTAAGAGTTCCAAAACAATAGCAACCAGATGGCACGGCACCGTACATCATCGTCACCAAGGAAAAGATTTTCTGCATGGATTACTCAGTGGAGAGAGTATGAGGGTTTCTGGAGGGCACACACTCAGGTGAACCACAAATGGAAAAGAGACAAATAAATATTTATTTAAAATCATTTGCCCTGGGGGACGAGTCAAAATTAAAGAGACCAAACCAGTATGCGCGCCCAAGATGTGCTCTTTGTAGCATGTGGAGAATGTGGTTTGTATTGTCTTGAAAATTGGGTGTTAATATTTGTTTCACAAGCTGCTCTGACGTCTGGGTAAACTCGTCTGCATCCAGTGTGAAGCGCCAGAACAATTTTCTTATTACTTGAAATACACTTAAATCATTAATGTGGTTGTCAAACGTTCTCTGATTTACAATTTTTCCCCTCATTCTCAGGGATACCAATTACGGTTTAGGAGCCGTTTTTAAATTTTTTTATAATCTTAGACATTTTTGCACAAATTTTAGCCTAATTGAATTTTTCTGTAAGAATTACATTAGTATTTGAGATGTTTCTTTGTATCCTTTCTGCCATGAGGTCAATTTTCTCCATTCATTTGAATAAAGCATACACAAATCGATGTCTTGTATCAGATTGCTCACCTTTGGGCATGAAAAAGCCGGATACTAAATGCTGAGCAGCAGGCATGCCTCCACAGAAAGAATTTTCCTTGTAAAATAGCTGCAAACACCTTTTGTGATTCCCCTCACTTCATCTATAAACATGTCCTTAAATTGTAAAAAATAACCAAGTCTCCACTAACAACTGAAGAGTGTTGTTTATTGGCCTGACTTGGTAGAACTTAACATGGCTCAAAACCGAAAAGATTTTGGCGTTTCAGAACTATAATGTTGATAAAAAGTAGCAGTTTTCTCTGAATTTGTCATTTTAAGAGGCGATTCGATCTCTTTTAAAAAATGTGGAGCCTAAACAATTATTTAACAATGAGTTCATTTCCATATAATCCATTTTACCCACAGCTGAATTACAGTTTTCACTGAATGATTTTCCAACAGGGGTGCAATGATTTTAGCAAATAAGGAAGAGATCTAAAGGCATCTCAATGGACGGCTGTACAGCCAGTGGCATAAACACGAGGATTTCATGCAATCCATTTCTTCCAAACATCGACTAAAAAGTGGAATTAAACGGTCATGGAAGCAACAGTTAAATGAGCTGCGTCTCTTTAACTGCAGGAGGAAATCCTATGAGTGCTTCAAAGAGAAAGGAGCTGGCAGTGGAACCCTCCTGCACGTGCTTTTGCTGCACAGCTGAAAGCTTCGCGTCAGGATGAAAAAGCTCATTGCTCCATCAACGCCACACATCTTTATCCATCTTGAAACGGAGAAGTTATCATCATCACCTTCCGCTCACACAAAGCGGCGAGGCTATTATGTGAAACCAGAGCCATCCTCCTTCTGTACAGCCTCTTTTGTGTTGCATGTAACCGATGTCCTCTGATTCAGCCAGACAAGGAGACAGCCACTCGGTGGGGGTCAGGAAAAGGAAAAAAAAAAGAAAAGCTCGGCATCTACTTCACTCACCATGAACGCTGCGGTTCCTTGCAGAAGGACAGTTCTCCGGTAGCCTAGCGTAGCATCACGGTTGCGCGGCAGGGCTCACTCCTGGTAACAGGACACCCGGGGCAGAGGGACAGGCAGGCTGCCGATGGGGGGACACACCCCGCATTGCAAAGGATGCAGCAGCAGGGTCATGACACCCTCTGATCCACTCAAGCCCCCCCTTCCACTCTCTTCTTCACTCTCTCTCTGAACAGTGACGCTACGCTGATCCACTCTGCATCAGGTCTTCGGCTGCTGTGTGTGTGTCAGCAGAATCAGCCCTGCCTTGCGCCGTTGGTCTGCGTGTCTGCAACGAAAGGCTCTGCACTCTTCTCATCTCCGGCAGTCCAGCTAATCAAGCCCAGAGTAACGGATCGGGTTTCACCTCGGCTCTCCCAGTCCGGCCGAGGCTGAATGAGCACCGGCAGTCTCCTTATCTGCTGTCCGAGAAACATTGTCCCCATTGTTCTCAAGCAGAGAATAAGAACATTTCCTTCAACTGTGTTATTTTATGTTTTAAAGGGGCAACGTCTTCTGTTAATGAGCCATTTTATAGCACAATAAAGTGACTTAAGACATGTTACGTCCCTATTTAATGCTTTGAAATTGCAAGAAACTTTGACTCTTTCTGAAACCCCTGCTTCAGGAAGTCATCACATCATCACTGTTGGCCCTTTAGCGATGTTTTTACCAGCATCACACTGAGGAGTATCTCCTACAATGAGCTCACTCTGTGTTTCACCAATTGCTGCTGGCTAGTCTGAAGGAGCTGATCGGTGGGGTGGGATGCTCTGTGAGGTAGCAGCTTTGAAGCTCAGACGAGGAGCTTCATCGGAGGAGGTGTAGTTAGGTTCATCCACGCGTTTTGCACATCTGAATGGTTGCCATGGAGATTGAAGGATTTCTCAAACATTTGCAAACAAATGAAGCCAACACTCCAGGTATGTTTTTGATAGGGAATAAAATTAGAATATGTTGGAAAAGTCGATTTCACATGATACTGCCCCTTTAAAGATAAAACTATTGTCGGATATTTTCACTTGGTGTAAGACAAAATATGTTGAATTAGAGCTTTTGCATTAAACAAGAGTGCAATGAGTTTATCTTTAAAAACTGCCGGAGTTGCAGGACAGAAGCCTGAAATCCGAGCAGCATTGACTAACCTTGCAGTGGAGTGTAGGGTTACAACCAGAGATAAGATAGGAAGCACATGTGCCAGTGTGCACATGCCCATATGTTTACACCGACACAGGCCATTGTAAACCATTGAAAAGTAATTTGAGAGGAGTTAAAAGCCAGTTTTGAAGACATTTTTGTCATTTGTAATTTATTTTTAAGAAAAAATTTAATAAAATTGGAAATTGGGTATGAAAAAAAACAATCTGATTTTATTTTTTAGTTATATTGCCCAGCCCTTCCTGTCACATGACTTCATGTTAAAAAGTAAAAGTTTTGTCTTTGCAGGAATCAGTAAATGAGCTTTTCAGCCACGGCTGAAATACACAGCGATTGTTCCGCCTCTGCTGTCAGCAAGAGAACGAAACGAAAGCAAAACAAGTGGTTCTTCACCCTGTTAATTACACACTAATCCGTTTCTTTGGTGCATTTTACTTGTCAAGAGCTGTGCTTTAAAACAGGCCTGAGACCATTTCCCATGTGATTAGCAGCAGGAGATTATACAGAGGCAGTTCAGCCTCCCAACAGGAGACAGAGGCTTTCAGCAACGCCTCAAAAGAACTTGGAACGGAGCAAAAATAAAGACAGAGCCCTGGCACTAGCAGTATATGCTGCATTACAAATGGAGACGAAACAACAGCTCAGCTGGTGCCTTAAATCAGCTGATTCTGAAGTAGACAGGCTTAACCCATCTAATTTGACAACTTAATTTTTTTCTTTTTTCTAACGTGAGACAACACAGCCAAGTGACCAAGTTGCACTGCAACCAGCATGTCTTTGGGGTGCTCTGTTTATGGACATAAGAATGGATGTCGCCGTCTATGGATCGATCTTTAAAGTTGTTCAGCAATGGGAGCCAACGGTATTGTCACAAGATCATAAGACGAAGGAGTACAGTCACACATAGCGAGAGTACTCAGTGTTTTGCCAAACGCCATGAATAAGAAGTGTCCAGTGTTTGCAGACATAAACACGGATGCCAATAATGTAGCACATCTTATGATTTTAAAGTAGTTTTCCGAGCGGAACCAGCGCTTTAACAACTTAATCCTCATTACAATCTGCCATGGTTGTTGTTTTTCTTCCCGCTTGTGCGCATCAGGATGCAGGATAAGGACATTTGTTGAGTATCAGTGACATACAAGTTGGAAGAACTCGACCTGGACCTTAGGTCACATTTGATTCGGATTCGACCTGTGGCATGGGTCGCATTTGAAAAGAATCTGACCCGTGTTGTTCAGACGATCATGTAAAGATCAGATACAGGTTGATTTAAGTCAAATAAATAAATAAATAAATCAGAATTGGGTCACTTCAGGCTGAAGTGTGAATTCAGACTCAAGTCCGACCATCTGAGCCCTTTAAGTGATTTTGTATGGTTTCCTGACTAAAATGGGACAAAATTCCCAGATAGGCACAAACAGTGGATAAATTGCTCAAGAATGTTTTGAGAAAGTGATCGAAAGTCGGTTCTTGTGAAGAACAACTGACCCAAGTTTGGGCTCAAGTCTGAGGCCCATTTTAAATTTCAAAATCAATAATTACAGAACAACTTTCCACCAAAATTAGACTGCTTTGTTTCTTTCATTAATGGATTCCATTCCTAGTTAATTGTTAACTATGTTAAACAAAACAATTATGAAATTAAGTTTTTGCATTAAGTTTTGAACTTTACAATTTCAGTCTGCATGACAACAAGTTGATCTACAAACAGAAGACTCCCACATAACCCCTGACTGCATGCTTCCTCCTGTGACAGTGAAACACTCGGCAGGTTTCTATGAACTGTCGAAACAAACAGTGGGTGGTTGTTTGCTCTCCAGCACGTGGCTTTCTAAAATTAGCAGTCAAGCCTCAGTGACACCGATGCGGGTGTTTCTGCTCAGAACGCCACGCTCATTTCACTCAGACGCGACCTCTTCATTATTCGGCTCCATTTAAAGTCCAAAGGGTTAATATGTAGCCGATTTATCAGTCAGCTGTGGGATTTTATTCAAGCTACAGCCCACAGGCAAACACTGACTTCATCAAGCGTATTCAGTCCATAAAGGAGGATGGACCACTACTGTTGGTTTACATCGATACATTATCACAGTGTTGCAGCTCAGACTAAACCACAGCTGACTGGCCATGAACCCGGGAAATCTAATTCATAGCACACAAAGGACATATAATAATAAATCAATGGCTTTGCTGAAAGCTTGTCAGGACTCTGTAATAAAATGAAGACGTATTAATTTACTCTCCCGTGAAACAGATTCCTTAGAATTCGTCAGTTTATTGAAAGCCCTGCTTCTCTGGCAAAGTCAGGAAGGCCATGTTCTCTTTGAAAGGCTTAAGCAAACAGGGAGCAAAACAAATGACAAGTAAGCAAACAATCTATTGTTGGGTTGTGGAAGGGATTTCCTCTCCGAGGATGACAGAATATATTACAGAGATGCAAGGTTTTTACATGGGGTTTAATACCTTTCTGCCATATGAACGGTATTCAGATGGCAGAAACATTTGATTGTTGGGTCATCTAAAACTTTCAGACCGGTGCGGCATTAGCTGGTTTAGAGCTGTTCCGTCTCTAATGTTGTGAAGCCTTTTTGCTTTTACAGTCATGAGACCGCTGAAGCTTTCGTTTCTACCTTTTGGATTTTCTTGGGGTCTTTTACGGGGCCTTCCCGGGGCGGGATCTTCCCAAACAGCTTCCAACCCGGATCTTTCTGCTCCGTGGGAAGACCGTCCTTTACTTTCTTGGCAAATAGGTTCCTGAGAGAAGGCAGGGATCGAGAAAGTGAGTTAGACTGAGTTAGATTAGTGAATTAGAAAAGTCAGACATACTTTACTAATACATGACACTTACTATTGATGTGAACATCAATAGTAAGTGTCATGTATTAGTATCATCACCACTAGACTCCTCTGGACAAACATGGGGAGTTAGCATTAGCTGAATAGAAGGTAATCAGCCACTTCGAATGACTGATTTCTCCAATTTTACTTTTTATATGTATATGTTTGAGTAAAATTAATGTTCTTTTATTTTGAATAGAATGCTACGTTCACCATGTGAATTACTGACAACATATAAAAATGTTGTATTTGTTTGTAGAAAATGAGAAATGGTCAAAATAACAAAAAACATGTAGTGTTTTTAGGCGTCAAATATTGAAAAGAAAACAAGTTTATATGCATTTAGAAATAACAGTACTTATGTTTTAGCTCAGGAAGAATTCAGAAATCAATATTTGATGGAATAAGCATGAGGTTTTCAGTGAGGTTCAGTTCAGCAGTCTCTTCATTTTCTTCAGAGCACACACTAAAATATATTTTTCCCCATTTGAAGTGACAGTTCACTTCATAAAAAGTAAGCAGATTTTTCAGGGAATAACTTGCAGTATGGTTAGTTATTTTATATAGAAAATAGTCCATGTTGTGATATTTTTTTTCCACGTAACCCAGATCTATGCACATCTTATCCAGCGATTGCATTTTAGTTTGGTTAATTTAGCAGTCTTGACAGCAACTGTCTAAACATTTTATTCATATTTGAGAGCACTCAATGCAAAACTAGTAAGTATTAAACCGCTGCATGTTCAGCTGGAAGGCAGAGGTTCTGTTTCCAGCCTGGGTTCATTGCACCATTTAGCTCACTAATCCCATCATTTGCAGGCAGACAAGCAGCAGCTGCTGCAGGGGCAGTTCAATTAAAAGCCTCAATAGATTCTAAATATAGTCAAATATAGACTTGATGTAATCTGACAGGAGAAATAATGGCTGGTAATGTTAGAGACTCCTAATAATGGTGGTTTATTTGCGCTGCAAATCTCATTTGGAGAGCTTATTCAGAGGGCAGCTGGTTCACATTAGCAGGTGATAACCGATCAAACCAGGAAAACATAAGGAAGTGTTTGGTTCATGTCACAAGCAGTTCCAAGGTCTGATGTTTAAAAAGCTGATAAAAATGTTTACAACTGAGTATTATAAGAATGTTATGGTACAACAATAAAAGTGGCCTGAAGTTGCCAAACAAATAATGCAACTCTATTCAGGGCATCCCGAGCTTCTCATTGCTTAACTGAAAATTAGGGATGTACTCAAATGAACATTTCTAATATGTATGACATTAGCATTGCTAATACAGCCAATAACCGATTACTCTTTAACCCTTTCACAGCTTCTGAACATCGGTGGTTATTAGACTAATATCAGTATGTTAAAAGAATGACAACGGCCAGAAAGAACGTTAATGCAGGTACATTGTGCATTCCTAATGCAATTACATATCTCAGTCACTTGATGTCCAATAATAATAAAAACAAAGATATGCCAAATAATTATCAGCCAATGACTGGAAATCCTCAAGGAGCATCAGTACAGAAGTGGATTCCCAGCAGTTTCTTGTAATTAGAATTACAATGGGATTAAATCTACAAATATTACACTGAAGATGTAATATATTACACTGATTATATACACAATGGTTATCCACCTGGAGAACCATTGAAGTGACACCATGAAAGTGAGAACTAATCAAGGTCACTAGAACATTATGTACATAATGTACTAATATACAATTGCCTGAAAGAAAATTGTACACCAACAAAATATTACATACAAGCTTTATTTGTGTGCAGTATTGCAATAGCATCAGCTACAGAGTTATGGTGTGAATCTACGATGGCTGTTCTGGCAATGCTAACTATTACTAATATAGGATGCTATAGCTATGCTAAAGTGAGAACTAATCATTTTGTCTTGAAATAATTGTAAAGCCTAGAACATAAAACAGTTCTTAGAAATCTGAATTGGCTGTAAACAGTTATGGGTAAAAGAAGGTCTAATAGAGCTATAACCATGAGATAAATAAACACAAAAACAAAGAGAAAACTACAAAACTGTTATTCTTTGGAGCTGACAGCAAATAGCAACATTAACTGAAAAGCAGGAGAGTGGATCTAGCGCTGTCCTATACCAGCACTCTGTGCAGCTGTTCCTACAACCTCAACTGGTATTTTCTAAAAACCAGCCACAGAGACATCAACTACACCTCATATTGGGGAAAGGTGACACTTTTGGTTTGACGACCTATAAACACGAGACCCCTTCTGTCTTGTATTCTGACTCTTCAACCATTGCATCTTCAGCCAATGTGTCAAGTTGTACTTCGCGTTCAATCACATCTACTTAGTAAAAGGTCAGGTATGACGCATCTACACGAATATGTCCTGTTGGATGCTGACATTTCGCCCCACATTCCTCAAAGCAACACATTCAATACAGGGCTGCTCCATTTTCCACTGTGCTCTAGCTAAACGGCAGCACATGAAGCTAATAGCAGCAGCTCAGGGCATTTCCTCATTATGTTGCCGAGTAAGGTTTGATGAGGGAGGAAGGACCCAAAAGATGTATCAACATCTCTTATTTGTGGTTGGGTAATGGCAGAAAGTGACTTCTTTTGAAGAATTTTGTCTTTTTATGACATCGAGTTGGTGCTCTTAAAAAAGACAGAACACAAATTCAGCATTGTGAGATCTTGAATTTGCCACGTCAAGAAGTTCCACTGGCAGCAATGAAGCAAGAACATCAGATAAAGCAAGCCAAATACTTTATGAAACTATCAATCTGATTTAAATGCTGATAAGTACTATCAGTAAACTGAGCTATTCTTAGCCTCAGGGTGGAGAGGACAGATACTGTCAGACATTGAACTTGAGTAACCTTTTGAATCAAGACATAACAACCCAGCATGGGTCAAAGGGCAATGGCCACCTATAGACTATGAGCCTTGACTTATAGTCTGTAATGACATAACAGAGAGTGTGCTCTTCAGCAGAGCTTTAGTTTACTCCATCCAACCTCCACAAAGCAAGAACAACAATTTGCATTCAGTCTGGGCCAAATGCGCCTCAACATGACGGCTGAATGGCTGTGGCTGTGCTTGAGCGCTCGAGTGGAACGGCTACAAAGACCGACAGAAAAATGGTTGCATGTTGGATCTGTGCTCAGATTTGTCAAGTCTCAAGAACTTCAGATTGACAGAGCTGGTGTACATCCCTGATTTCTGGGAATAAGGTTGCTCAAATGCTTGAGCTGGCAGCGAGTTCAGTTGTTACGGAAATACCAAACAAGCCAGAACAAGAAGGCATCAAGATTTTCCCACGACGGACAGCAGTGATGTGAACGTTCCAGGTCGTCTTCTCTTAAACACCTCATGCTGGAAAAACTACCAGGCAATCTCATCCTTTTACCAATGATCAGAATCAGGAGTCAATGATCAGAATCAGGAGTCAATGATCAGAATCAGGAGTCAATGATCAGCAACTTTTGTGCATCACAAAGCTTGTTGCAAATGTGCGAGCATTCATTCACCTACCTGTCAATGTACAGAAGAAGGGATGGAGTAGCCATCCTGCTCACTCGCCTCAAAACAAAGCCAAGAGTCACAAATGTAATGGCTAAATATTCACAGAGAAGACTACTCAAGAGCTCTGCCTCAGGTCAACACTCAGATCCGCTGATCTCACAGTTTGAACAAAGTCCTGCAGACTCAGACTGCTGGGGAAGAATGAGAGCAGGAGCCGACTCCTCCTGAGCGTCCCCGCCTCTTCACGGAGATGCCTCGTATAAATGGGAGGAGGAAATGAGTAACTTCTCTATCGGAGGCAAGAATGATAACAGAACCGTAAAAAGAGGAGGGGACTGACGGGAGTGGCGGCCATGTGACTCATTATTCTATACAGAAACAGATTTCATTTGTTTATGAGTGTGTGTGCGCTTGACAGACTGGAGATTGCTTTGCTCGCATTTTCTCAGGTTCAATGTGAGACTGAAACAAGCAATAAGTAGCAAAGGATCAACGTCCATGGCTGTTCTGCATTTGATAGAAATCCAGAAGTGCCTTGTTCTGAAAGGACAGTAGCAAACACACTGCAGTAAATGACACTGCAGAACAAATGAGAGTACCAAAGAAAAAGTCAAAAACTCAACTATCAACAGAGCATGAAGTGAAAAGCATTTCTTTGATTTAAAGTTTCAGTTCCTAGAGTGAATCCTCTTAGTGAAAGTACCTGCTAAACCCATTTGAAGCAGTTTCAGAAGATCCAATTTAAGAAAAAGACTGGAGCTACTCGTGGCAAAGTTCTTCTACTTACTAATAAATTAGTTGAAATTTATTATGTAAAATGTAAAACAAAATTAAAAATTGAATTGAAAAAGGACACAGAAAACTTTGCATCAATGCCAGAAACCCTGCAGAGCTGGACAGCATTCATCTTTTAAGAAGTGAAATAGAGAAATGATGACTCGGTACAGATGATTTAACGGTTCTGCAGGTGTGTCACTGTAAATTCAAGGAACTTTCAGGGGTCCAGTAGAAAGTGTGAGTAAAAGTGTGGTAAAGAGGTGAGAGGAAGTGAAAGACAAGTTTTGTTTTGTTTCTTTAACGCTTAACAAGGATAAGATCCTGTTAAGCTCCAGGGCTACTATAAAGCTAAGAACATATGAAGATTTATTAACCAGCTGTTCTGCTTTCTAAGAGTCGGTCCAGCTGGTACAAACTTTAAACAACAAGAATTTGACAGTGACTGCAATATTTAAAGAAGTAAGCATTGATTGAACATCACTGCAGAAATCACATTGTGAATCCAACCCAAAGCACAAAGTCCTGGGCAAAGTAGCATAAACAGAAAACCCAAATATCCAGCTTAGTTCAATTTGTGGAAAAATGGACCTTTTCACAGATTTTATACACAATATATACTGAAGACAATGATACTTGGGAAGTTAAAATACCCAGGCACAATGCTACTTGACAAGCAATGAGCAGGTGTTTTCAAAGCAGCCAATCCAATAGCTGTATTCATTTTCCCTGGCACTGATTGGCTGTACCCTGAAGATTGGAGGCATAGAAGAACGTGGATGTTAGCATCTGTAGTAGCGCTACGACAATTTCCATCGTCTATTAATGCATTACTTAGCATTTGTGGATTTTAGCTATTCACAGGACGTTATGGTTCCTAGCCCCATGAATACCAGTGAGCTGCTGTATTAAAATTTTGCACTTGATTGAAGAATTCAAATGCCTCATTAGATATTCACGAAAAACTATACATAAAATCTAGACTCGCTGAACCACGATCTATTTTTTTAAGAAGTGGAGTGTGTGTCCTGTGAATGTTTCTACTTTGAGAACCTTTTCGCATCGAGGTGACAGTAACTCTTACACAGGTTTCACCATGTGGGGAACAAAAGGTCAGGGTCACCGGGGTCATGGACTCTGCAAACTCCAACATAAGGTAGTTATTAGGGGCAGGTCTTGGCCAAGTCAAGTTTGTACAACAACCTTGAGCAATGTCTACTTCAACAAGCTCTCTCAAGCACAGAACATGCTATTGCTTCACCAAGATGACGGCTATTTGCTTCCCCCTCTATTAGCCAGTATACTGATAGATATTTGTAGCCCTCTTTTTGAAGTCTAAGTTTCGAAGCAGAGGCTCAATCCAGTGTGAAGACAGTTGGCAACAACTTCAATGTCTCTCCTTAGCAAATACAGAACAGAAACCGTTTAAAAAAAAAAAGAAAGAAAAAATAAGGTGATTGTATTTCACAAGATAGAGCCAAACATCAATGCAAATTCAGTAGTAGTCATCGTGATGACGACGTCATTGACTACAAAATAGGTTTACAGAACTTGAGCAACAAGTTCTGTAAAAGTCTGTGTCTTCACAAGTGTTGTAAAAATATATCCGTACCTCTTTAATATTTCTACATTGTGTCCTCTTACAACCACAATCATGACAGATCAACAAAACACAGTGAAGTGGAAGGTATTATTTATATGATTTTCTACAAGTTTTGCATCTGTCAAAGCATTTTTAGAACCACGTTTCACTGCAATGACAGCTGATCTCTACCGAGTGTGTGAATGTACATGGCAAATGTGTGCGCATGCCGTGTGTGAATGCTAATAAGAGTTGAGAATTTCACAATAAAATGGCAGAACAGGGAGTCACAAGCATCAATATGGTGACATGTTTAGACAGACACTGTGAGGTGGATACAGTTAAGACTGTCACACTAAACAATAAATTAAATTAAATGGAGAGCAACCATTTCTATTTAGCCAACTGACTCTACAGAGATGCTAACCTTTGTTATCGCTGAAAAGTCGCCATTTTGAGAAAAGCTGCGAGCGACCAGTTCAGACACTTCTGCCCGTTTCCCCACAGAGACTTCATAATTCATTTCACATATTGTTGTTTTATTTGTTCATTGTGCATATTTAAAATGTTTTACAGTTCCAGTATTAAATCTTTAGAAATGTAAGTTCATGTTTATCTTTGACTGGGCAGACTTGCATTTCTAAGTCTTTTTCTCATAATGACAATAATAGTTTATCGCAATCATTTCTTGGACAATTGTCCAGTAGAATTTGTTGTTGTGACATTAAGCGTTTACTTGCCTGTTGAACAAATTTGACAAAGCTCCCAGTTTCTTGAGCTTTCCGTCGTCCAGCTGCGTGCCGCCCGCGCCTGGACGCCCTCGCCCGGGACTCCGGAACTCCCCCGGCGGCGACGACAGCGCCACGTCCGAGAAGTGGGCCGAGCCGCTGAGATCCGTTTCCAAGGTTACGATGGCGCTGGACTCCGAAGTGACGGTGAAGTCCAGGATGTCCTCGTTGGAGACGGACAGCTCGGTGCTCATGCTGGACACGCTGCACACCGAGATGTCGTCGCTGCGGTTCAGGGCTCCGCCCCCGACGCTCAGCCCCGATGCGGCAGTCAGCCTGACGGTGGGGCTGAAGTGTCGGACGGAGTCGTAGCCGCTGCGGGGGAAGGTGGAGGACCTGTGCATGCCATTGCTGTCGGCCGGGTTATCGTCCAGAGGTAAGGTGGCGGGACAGTCTTCAGCGGCGTCTCCCAGGTGATGGTGGCCGTGGTCTGGAGGGTGGATCTCCAGAGTGGGGATCCCCGAGTCCTGAGAGGTCAAGCTGTGGCGGTCGGGGTCCAAGTCGGAGCAGTTTTTCTGGGGACTGCTGTAGTAGATGGGAGTGGAGGAGCAGGACGGCTTGTAGCTGGGCAGGACCAAGTCGTTGGCTAAAGCACAGCTGGGTTTGTCGTGCGAGTGGGAGGCGCTCGATTCATTCCCCAAAGATCCGTTCTTCACAACGACTCCAGCAGACACCCCTAGACAGAGCAGAGAGTACAGTTTTACACATCACTTCAACTGAGCTTGTAATGCATCAACTAGACATAAAACTTAAGAAGAAGAAACCAGCTCTTGCGTCCCGTTTGAACTGCCACGTTTTCCAATTTTAAAAGAATTACTGAATTCTTTTCAGTAGATAATTCCAGGTGTCTTTAAAGAGCAGCCATTTTTAATGATTGTTCACTTTCACCATTAAACAGCAATATTTTTATGAGTCACCCAAGGTCTGTTATTTATCAACACAAGAAGTGCAAACACAGTAATAAAGAGCTGAATTCAATACTCAACCCATTTACCAGAATCTGTTCATAAATCTCATGTGGGTGTAAAGATATAATTTATACATAGGACAAAAACAAAAAAAAAAACACTGAAGATAATATACTGTTCTTCCCCAGAGCACATTCACGTCACGATCCAGTGAATACACACTGTGTTTGGAATGAGACATTGCTAAGCTACTTAATGATTTATAAAGCTGGAGATAAGCACTTTCCATTCCGATTTTAAAAAGGGCTTTAAAATGTAGAAACACCTTGACTGATTTCTTTTCAGTTCAGCTCAAAGCTAAGAATCACTGCGTTAGGCTGTGGAAGGGGTGGGGGGTGTTATCAAGACGGATCACAACAGGTGGAGAACAAAAACTGGGAGGGTCTCACCTCCTCTAAATAAACCTGATTCTCACTTGTGTGAGAGCCATTAAAGTGACACTTGCATGTTTCTGCAATATAAATCAGTTTTATGAGACTTAATTCAGTTATCAGTTCCTTGTAAATAAAACCAGGAATCAACTTTAAACCGTCAGTAAAACCCTTTGCGATGTAAAGTACACTGAAAAATAATAGGTCGACAAAACACAAAGTCATTAAAAACCTCCTTAAAATTTACTAAGACACAGGATACAAAAGAAGGAAATTTAATGCCACAATAACCAGGCTGTAACTGGAGCCTGGAATGTAATGTGAACAGAGACCCAGCTGGGCTGCATCAGGGTTTTAACTGCAGCTTTGTGGAGTGTGTGAGTGAACAAAGTGAAACATTAACACGGGAAAAAAAACACCAGCATGATGGTAGCCAGTCGGCCTGTTCAGCCGTGTTCCTCAGCCCAGATTCCTGCCCAGCTCTAAAGCCCCGATCTGCTGGCCGCCATGCGAGTCCCGAAGGCTTTTTTTTTTTTTTTTTTTTAAACAAAACTATGCGTCAGGTTGACCCTGCGCCAGTGGCCGTAATCTACCAGAAACTGTTTTTCAGGGCTCAGTATCCACTCCGTTTAGAACCAACGGAGTGAAGAATTTAGCCAACACAGAAGTGGAGAAACGTTGTCGCGCTTTCAAAGCTTTAAGAACAGGCGGACTCGCAGAACGGCCCGTTTGAATAGATGCACATACCATGCTCCATGACTCATCGGATCAATATTAACCAGCGAAGGCATTTAATCTCTACTCTGACAGCATGACAAAAGCTGGAATATGGACCAAGTCATTTAGGTGTTGCCTCTGAAAGAGGAAACAATATTAAGCAATGCCTTCAGGTTCTGCACTTAAACAGGTTTTTTTTTTTTTTATAAAAAAAGCTATTTAATCCAACTGAGACAATATTTTTGCTACAGTTGCTTGGGTATTATGATGCTCTATTTAAAACCGGAATTAGCTTGATAATTCTGGTTAAATAAAATTAGTTTGCACCCATTTTTTTAATTCCTATTAATAACAAGTTGATTTAATAGAATCCCAAGTTCAGGCAAATCTAACTTTTAGTCTTTTAGCTGTTCCTATAATTTTAAATTTGACGTTGATGTAATGTTTTATTCCACATTTACTGAAGACATTTAACTTAAAAAAAAAATCAGCTGAATACACTTTTGTCAAATATTATTTGTTGTTTTTAGATGGTGAAATAATTGTTATTCATCTGAAAATGAAACTGAATGTCAAAACTCATACCATTGAGGCATCTTCATTGGATGGAGATGCTGTGAGCGGCAAGAAGCTCCAGCAGCTGTCAGTCTTGCAACTAATTTGAAGAGGCCTCTGACTGAAGACTGGCGTATCAGTCTCCTTAACAGTCCAATTGTCAGACAGTAGAGACAACTTTCCACAGTAACATGTCCTGTAAGGACACCACCAGTTGTTGGCCGACATTGATACTCCGCCTTGTGCTATTGCCGCTCCTGTTTAAAGTTCTACCTGGTTTCATGGCTGGGAAGCCACTGTTTTGATGGGGATGTGACCTTTTGATGGAAGACACCGTAGAGGGACCATTACAAGTGATTTTCATTCTCATTACTGTCCTGCATCCCAAACAGTGTGCTGGATGTTCTGAGGGAATATGTAAAAGTAGCAAATTTAAAGCAACAGTTAAATTTAGCTGGATCACAACTTTTTTATAAATGTTAATCTGTTTCAGAATGTCTGCTTTTTCACTGACTTTTTTAGACCAACACAAAGTTATTATGTTTTCCTCTGAAATATGCTTAGATTATTACAGGCATCATTTTTACAGGCTGTCTACACTGAACTGAAATGCATTTTTTAAAAAAAGTTAAAGCTAAACAAAAAGTTGATTTCGTCTTTCCAACTTGCGTGGCTCGTTTTAAACAAAGAGGCCGAATTAATGACACACTTCATTAAGGCACAAACAGAAAGCTTTTAAGTCTTGGTAAGTTCGCTGTTGACAGTAAATGTGAGAAATGTCTCAGTTTCACCTCTTTTCTCATGCAGTTTGGCGAACATTAAAAAAAACAAACAAACAAAAGGGACTGACCGAGACTCGAGGGCGGCACATCTCGAGTCAACACGTTTAAACAAGTGTTGCCATTTTAAACAAAGTGACAAAGTGGAACAAACTGCCTTACCAGGGCGGCCGTCCATCTGGTCCTGTGGGCCGAGGCTCTGGTTTGCCATGCCGCGGCCGGCGGACGCTACAGGTGGATGCCAGGTGGCGTCCGCTCGGAGAGATCCATGATGATGATGCCGGGGCTACTGCGGCTCCACCGTCGCTCCCATGGCTCCGCCACACGAACGGCTCAGGAGGGAGGTCATCCGCCGTCACATAAAGTCACTGCAGGTGGCGGGGGGGAAGGTGAAACAAGCGGCCGGTAAACACAAGCACCACGTCGCACCACCTCTCTTCCTCAGAGTGCACTTGCTGCCGCTGCTGCTGCTGACGCCAACTCACTTCTCTCAACAGCGCTTCCTCAACTGGAAACAAACGTCAACTACTTTTATCGTTTCATTTCCTTGCTAGCATCGAAACGGGAGAGGAAAGCGCTGTCCGCTACTTTATAAAGTGTACGAATGGCACATTTTAACCTTTACGCTGGAACGTTTTTCTTTTTTTCTTTTAAACCATACCTGTTTCGTCGCTTCCGCCGCCATTTTAATACAAACTTGTACGTGGAGTGCGGCGTAATCGAGTCAAGAACGTCCGCCGTCGATAGATTCACCTGTCTTGAACCTGAAGGCATTAATAGTCGACCTACGTCACCTGCACACCCGGTTAAAATGCTATTCGTGCTGTTTGAACTAATTTTTCCCTCCACTACAACCAGAACCTCAGTGTATTTGTGGGGCGGGGGAGGCGGAAGCCATATGTCGCGTGGGTTTTAGTGACACTTTTAGTGTCACCTGATAAATAGTCAAGAGTCCACCTGGTTTTAATCCCGGCAGAAATACAGCTGTTTTGTCAAGGCTTTGGAGTGTTGTAGCAGGACGTAAGAGAACAGGAACACTTCAGACAGGTCGGAGGTGAAGTTGTGAAGCAGTTTAAGGTTGTATTTTACATGTTCAATAAAACAACAAAAAAAACAACAACATGGCTGTACACCCCGACATTGGCGCCCTCAAGGCCGGGCCATGGCCACCCTTCTGCCCCCCTCCAGGGAATTATGTTCAATTCATGAACAAAGGCATAGAGAATCATCTTCTGCAATCAAGCAGAACCAAATAAATACATTTGATTTATTTTTGTTTTGATTTCTGCCACCCAAAATTTTTACTGACTTGGTCACCGTCCTAATTTTTTCTTCTAGGAGCCCAAACTTTATCAAAGGGAAGGAAACCAAAATGTAACTTTTTTTTTACCCAACAAGCAAAACACTATTTTCTCAACCTTCCAACTGTGAAACATGGCAGTGGCAGCATCATGAAACAAAGAATATTTTTTTTCCCAACAGTTATAGAAGCTGGTCTGAGGTAATGGGAATGTAGAGAGCACAAAACTCTGGGATTAAAACTAGTGATCCATCAGGGCAATGACCCTAAAATATGTGCCAATGGTTTTGAATAATATATATTCATGGTTTAGAGTGGCCCTGTCAAAGTTCTCACTCAAATCCAATAGAGAACGTGACACAGGAATTTACAACTCACTTCAAAAACCTTTATCCACTGTGTGTGAGCTTAGACTATTTTTGCAAAGAATTGGCAAAAAAATTGAATCTCCAAAAAAGAATGGTAGCTCTTTTTGAAGCTAAAGCAACTCTTAAAAAAATATGGTCTTCCAAGGGATCGTCTTAAGTGACATTGCTCACTGTTGTAATTTGATGGACTAAAAAAAAAGTTGTTTAATACTTCACAATGAGCTAAACTGACCACATTAGTTCACTTAAAAATATGCAGAGCACAATAGTATAAGTTTGTAAATGTAGTTTCAGCTTGAAGCATAAACTCACTCTCTAGTGCCACCCAGAGGTCACATAGTGGAAGTGTACAACTGGTACTTGGAACAAAAACAAGCCACTCTGACTGAGGTTTGCTTTATTCATTTATTAGATGTTAAGGAACTCCACAATGAAACAAAATAATTTACTCATGGTGTACATGAAATTAGAGCACATCTATTAGGGTCATAAAGGAAGAGGGAGGGGTTTGGAGGAGCATCTTTCTGGGTGGGAATGAAAAGACAAGGAAAATTCTGATTTTCAGCGTCGTATGGCGGTCTTCAGGCTGGCGCTTCAGACCAAAGTGTCGGCCAAACTCAGTGAAACTTCGTCAAAAAGTCCATCTCCTTTCAAAACACGTCACACAATCACTGAATACATTTTCCTGCCAGACAAGGATTTATTTTCCTTTCCTTGTTTTAAAACAGCTTATTTAAAAAAAAAAAATGAAAGTTGAGGAGAAAGATGTGATGCAATCCATCCAATGTAAGTGCTTTTTGTGACTGTTTCTCGCACACATTCACACACACACACGCAACTTTCACTCACCAATTTAAACCTTTAACTAAGATGTGTTTCATCCAACTTAAAGCAATGGAGTGTGACGTTTGCATGCTTTATTTCTCAGAGACATTCCACTGTGTTCACAGGCATCCCTCGCTCAAAAGTAGCCCCGCATGCAAAAAATTAAAAAAATAAATAAAAAAACAAACAAAAAAAAAAAAAAAAAAATCAGCTGCATGACTTGTGTCCGTATACTTTAGAAATCTTTTACATGCGCCAACGTATTGCATAGAACTCAGGGCTCCTGAAATTCCCTCCCGCGCCGTTTATGCAATCAATGGCTTTGATTTGTTTTTTTTTTTTATTATTTATTTTCTTTTTTCGTAATTAAAACTATAGCTCTACATTAATGACAGTCATTACAGCGGTATACTTGAAAACAACTTCTGTCACCAATTCCTGCTCAACAAAAAAAACACAAAAAAAAACCAGAAACATTAATGCATCACTGCACTATCACAGGTCTGAGTGTAGATTATGCTTATATTAAAAAATTCCTGAGTATCTTTGACTGTTAAGGAAAGGGGACGAGACCCTGAAGTTAAGTTTGCTTCGTTTCACTACTCGAATGGATTTTTTTTTGTTTTGTTTTAATTTTTGTATTTTTTGTTAGTTGGAAGTACCACAGGGCTGAACTATCATTGGGTTTAAACAACATTCACACTCAGGAAAGTGGAAGCAACATCATGACGATACAGATTTTTAGTAGCCTCACTTCTGTGGTACTTGAGATAATTAGTTCACTTATGTTAATCTTAATCGTCACGGAAAATAATTTTTGATGAAAAATTAAAAAAAAGAAAACTGCTTTCATTCAATTGGATTTTTTTGTTTTTAATCCTGGAAAACTTCAAAGGGTTTCTAGATAACAGCTCAAAGGGCGGAGCGGGAGGCGGTGTGGTTCCGAGTTACTGCGCAGAGGCATTTCTGCGGCCGTTCCCGTTTCTTGGAAGTTAAAACTTTTATTACACTCAGTCTGAACCAGTGTCTTCACAAGTTCTACACCACCACACACAAAACAGAAAAGACACGAATCAGTATTTCAAAAGAAAAACCCAAAAGATTAAAAAAAAAACAAAAAAAAAAACACCCCACATAGGAAAAACAAAATAAATCTGTAATTTAGAGAAGTTCCTCTTTGTTTTTTTGGTTAGACGGTTGCCCGGCCACTTGTTACAACA
Organism: Poeciliopsis gracilis; assembly: GCA_911649635.1. Taxonomy (NCBI): domain Eukaryota; kingdom Metazoa; phylum Chordata; class Actinopteri; order Cyprinodontiformes; family Poeciliidae; genus Poeciliopsis; species Poeciliopsis gracilis. The sequence continues at coordinate 2,241,773 of CAJVRI010000457.1, read as the reverse complement.
CGGTTTGCTTCCTTTGTGTCTGCCGTGATGTTGTCCTTTCCTTTCTGCCGTGGGGGGCTTTTGAACTCAAAAAGACGTGTTCAAATGTGAGATTTTCTTTTTTTTTTCTTTTTTTTTTAAAAACATGTCCATTAGTCATTAAATTACAGGTCAAAAAAAAAAAACAAGCTTATGTCAAAGTAAGAACTGTGTTCGGTCATAAATTCTCACTAAAAGTATTTGCAAAAAAAAAAACAAAAAACAAAACCCGAAGCATTTCTGGAATCTGGCTACAAACTATGTCATAAACGTATCACAGCCAGATTTATTGAACTTCAAAAGATTTTGGAACATTTTAATAGCACCAATGTTTTGTACCATAGAATTCACAAATAAAATAAAATAAAATTAGAAAAATGTTTCAACTGCAACTCGGATGTCTGGAGAGATGGCTGCAGTTGGGCCACCTTATGTAGGATCTTTAGCTCAAAACTTTTTTTTTTTTTTTTACTTTTTTTTTAATATGTAGATTATTTTTAAACCAATTTTGTGTACAGTATTGCAATTTGTAGGAGACCACTGGTATTGTTCCCCTGACAAAACATTAATTTATGGTTATTTTTATGTTTCAAAGATTTTTTTTTAACCTCACAAACCACACTATATCTACAACTAGTTCTTTAAAAGACTATCACCATTCAAAACAAACAAACAAAAAAAACTCAGACAACTTTTCACACACAGGGAAGTTGAGGATATTTAGAAGAAAGCTGAGCACATTCTCTACTTTGCATTCAGAAAGTTGCACAATCAAGATAAATTAAATTCTCAAATCCGATACAGAAGTCAAATAAAAGGAACATTTTCACATCCTTATATTTTCTTTCTGAATCTAACGTGGAGAAAGTAGAGAATGTGGCAGCACTTGTTTCACGCAACATCTGTTTCAACTAGAAAAAAAAAAAACAACAGGAGTGAGACTGCCTGGACGAACAAAAACATGCACAACCATTCAGACGGCACCGACCACCAGAAACCTTGGTTCGCTCTCAAAAAAATGGTGGGAACGGAATAGGACGAGGATAGAACAAAAAAAAAGAAAGAAAAAAAAAAAGAAAAATAGAAGCATCTCTACAAGCTAACTGTGAGATTTGAAAAAGGACTGGTGTGCAGAATAATCATTGCATCACTCAAAGACAGAACTTTTTACCTTTTTTTTTCCACTCTTTTTGTTGATCTGATTGTTGATTACACAAGGTTGTTGTTTTTACGTTAGTAAATGAAAAGCCAACAGGGTTATGTGTTGGGACAGGGAGGATTTGGAGAGGGAGTCTCAGAAAAATTAGCCTACGTTAGGTTTTCCTGAATCTTTTGCTGGTAGAGGTCCAGTCCCAAGACCAGAGGAAGTTCTCCTCTCAGTGACAGGTGTCCTCCGCAAAACTGGAGAAGTCAAATGTTGCTGCTCCCTGGGGAGAGGAAGGGGAGAAAAAGGAGGCAGAATAGAAAAAAGTTCAAAACAAAATGATCATACTCAAAAAGATACAGCAAATGAGGTTGTTGGATTATTTTTTTTTTTTTTTTGATGGACCGAAAAGAGCGTCTTCCATGAGTAAAAAGCTGAAGATTTTTTTTCTAAGAACAGTACAGTAAATATCATATTATATATATTACATATTATATAACACTAATTTGTTTCATTGAACTACTAAATTTATGGTCTCCCTTTCCTAGTTCTAGTATTTATTCCAGGGTATTATCTTTAAATTCACAGTGGTTCACTGAGACCATTCTTCACTTCCTAGTTGTAAAACTACAGAATGCAGTGAGACATAAGCCCCACCAGATGGCATTGTGGAGCAGAATCTACCACAATTAAGTGACTCTAGATTTTTAAATATTAAAATGTTTTTGCTTGAGCTTGAGATTTGACAGACAGCTGACAAAGTCCATAAATCATTCAGAAGCCTTTGAACTTTTAGTTTACAAATATGAGTCCATATCATCAATGGACTAAAAAGGTGCATTAAAATTAAAGAAATTTGACACTTGTTTAAAATTGTATTTCAAAGTTGGGAGAATCCCATCACTTTAAAGCTTCTCCAACTTTCTGGTGCTTAAAAAACAAATTGGTGACAACAAATCTTAAATATCCTCAATATGATGTCAAGAGATAGCGAGTTTAGGAAAGACTTGCCAGACATAATAGCCAAGCAACAACTTTTTAACCCCTAAAATGGTTAAAAACCGGTTTTAAAGTGCAACATAAAATGACATTTAATATTTTCTACAGCTGTTATATTTTTACCCACATAAAACTCCTGAGATTATTTGTAAAATCCCTGAAAGATTTAAATTTTTTTGTGCTTCACCAACCTTCATACCTTTCATTACAGCTTAGAGTACAACAGAGTAAGAACATTAGTTCCATGTACTATATGGTTTTTAGCAGCTGTTATACTATCTGGTTATTATGCAAACAAAAGGAAAAAAAATAAGTATTTGGAGCATGTTCCTCTAAAAAGGCTGTTTGGGAAAAGACTAAACTGAAGAAAATCTACCAGCTTCTCAACTGACTATTTTAAAATATTAATAATAATGTTTTTAGTCAGGTCACTTTCACAGGCCAACTCTTACTTTGTTCACTACTACATTGGTTGCTATGAATATATGAACAGAGCTTGCTCAATTGTACTACTGAGTGTATCACCCACATAAAGGGAAAACAACAGGTTAACTCTTAAGTTTAGAGTTAAGTTGATAGAAAAAGCCCACTTTGAAATCTGGACTTACCTGTACACTGAGAACCAGGGAAAAGGGGGGAACAAATTGTGTTCTGCCACCAGAACTCATCTTGCTGGCTGTCAATTCCTCCCTGACCACTTCTATTTAACAGAGGGAACTAGAAACAAAAAAAGCACAGCAAACATTCGATCAATGTTTCTGTGAAATTCACAACCGCAACAATTTGTGAACCTTCATTACCTCTTGCATGTCGCCAACATAGTCATAAGCGATCCCATACTTGGGGGTCTGACCTGCTGGTGAGCATACATGGGGCTGCTTCTCCTCTGCAGATTCTTCTTGTTGAATCTTGCCCACATCCACCTGTTCGCCTGCGCTGGGCACAGCCGCTGCTGCCGTTTTGCAGCTCAAGCCGCTCTCTTGCTCGGCAATCGGCAGAAGGGTACTTGAGCCCTCCTGCGAATCCAGAGAGGTCTGGGCACTCTTCTCCATGCCAGACTTCTTTAATCTCGGTAAAAATTTACCAGATTCCAGTTCTGACTTCCCGTAATAAGGTCCCTCGCATTCGGCGTCCTCCTCCAGAGGTTTGAGGTCGGCCTGAGGATCGTCGAACACATCCACCGGCGCCGCGATGGGAAAACTCATCTCTTCTTTGTCGGTCTCGGCCTCCGAATCGCTAACACCACCAGGAGACAGCTCTGAGGCCGATATTGGTCGGAAATGAGTCCTGGGTGAAATGCGGATGGCTCTGTACTGCGTCCGGTTGATGCCATAAATTCGAGTGTGGAAGGCTTCGCTCTCTGAATCCGAGCAAAGAATAGATTTGGGCTTGAATCCCGGACTGAAAGAAGCCATGTCCTCAGGCTCAAAGGAACACTCAACATGGAGGACTTGAGAGAAGGGATTGTTCAGGTTGAAGGATGCAAACGGGTATTCTAGACCTTGCTCCTCTCTGTGCAAGCCCCCGTATGATCCGAGCAAATCTTCATGGAAGATCAGAGAAAATCCCTTATTCAATCCGTCTCCGCCGCCTTTAATGGCCTGGTCGCTCTGCCCAAAGGAAACGAGGGGCCTCCATAGGGGCCGGTGCCCAGGGGCGAAGCGGCTGCCCGTGTTCATGAATACATCTCTGCCCGTGATGGTCAGCATGTCGGCGCTGGACGCGGAAGCAGCGGCGGCGGCGCACTGTAGCAAGCTATCTTGAGTATCGCTCGGCGGCACGACCGCCCAGTTTTTATCGCCGCTTAGTGTTTTCAACTCTCCATATACTCCTCCGAGGATGAACGATGAACTTTCCTTGTCGGAGTTCAAGTCCCAGGGCTTGGACGGAGTCATGTAATCCCCAGCGGCGTCTACTTTGGAGAGTTTGTTTTTGGCCAAGTCCTGTTCTTCTTTCTTGCCATCCCAAAGGCGATACTCAGATCGCTGCACAGCCTTTTTCTGAGGTCCCTGAACAGAAACTCCTTTAGTCTGGACCTCCAGACACTGGCAACAGCAAGTGTCCGACTCATCAGAGAAGAGCCCCTTGCCTGGCTTGTCTGCCCCGTGCTTCGATGCAGCAAATTTCCCGTCTCCTATGGCGGTCCAAATGTCTTTTATAATCCCTGAGCTGTAATCGTCACTCTGTTGGTTCGCGTTGTCCGAAAACACGTCTGTGCTGTACGGTTTGCTCTCATCCCTTTCTAGTGCTATGCCACAAATGGACTCTAATTTAGATTTTTTGGTAAAGGTCTGATTGGGTGCTGTACTGACGCTGACTTTTTCACACTTTTTGCCCGAGTCCTCCTGCAAAAACTCCAAGATTTCATCTTCTAGATATGTACCCGACAGAGGAGGAGGGATGACTCGGTCCGGTTCGTCTCTGCTGAACGGAGCGGCATCCTCCGCCAGAGCATTGCACTGCTCGTTGTCCGACCGAGTCTCCTCTGAATGCGACCATGGGCTGCAAGTTCGCGTCGATAGGTTCGAACAGTGTTCCGTTTCGTCAAAGGCACTATTTTTGGTCCATATTAGCAAGCGGGACTGCTTATTAGAATGCGGGTCGAGACAGCTACTAGAATTGGTGTTTTCGTGACTGACAGAAAGCGAGTCTCGGGGGAAGGGAAAAGTGGCGCCATCACACTGCACCTCGAAAAGGGAGAAGCAGGATGAATCCAAAGCAGATGCTTCACTGGGAGCTTCAGGAACGGCTGGTTCTTCTAGTGGTCTGGATAACTTGCTCAGAGTCAACGACACGCTATCCAGCAGCGGAGAGAGCCGCACGGGAGAGTCTCCAAGGAAGCTTTCCCCGTCTATGTCTTCGGAAGAAGACGGGGAGTAACACCCCCATACATGTACCAAGTTTTCAAAATCCTCCATTAAGAACCCAACAGTTCCCGAAGCTTCCTGTGAGTCTGCCTCTATTGCACTTTTCCCTTGCTGCTCAAGGCCATCTAACACTAAACAGCATTCTGCCTCATTGTCTCCTTGCTCTTTGCTTTTCTGTCGAATCAGGCTCAAGATCCGACTCTCTTGTATCGTGTCTGAGGCACTAGTATCCAATATGGATTGATAAATATCGACTTCATAGAAGTCAGTGAATTCAGACAGATGCTTGTCATCTAAATCTCTACTATCTTCTGGCTGAGGGCAGCGCAAAGTGTCAGTGAGGTCGGCGGGTTCGCTCTCCACGTCGCCAGGCGCTTCCACAAAGTGCCCATCCACAAATGAGCCTGCTGGTAGATAGGCCCGCTGGTAGCTCTCGCTGGCAATGCAGATTCCCTGGATTTTTTCGGGCAGCCTTTCCATTTCCGCAGAAAAGTCAAAGCCATCCGGAGAGCCCACCTTGCTGCGATACTTCGTTTCAAGCTTACTTCGACAGCTGCTGAATGGTACAAAGTACTCCGTGATGGGCTCCGTGTACCACAGGGGCTCCTCCTTGTACTCTTTTTTGTTTCTGGCCTCAACTGCGGACTCCCTCGCTTCCAGCCAGCCCAGCTCTTTACGAATCTCCTTCAACGGTCTTTTCCCTTTCTTATAAAGCTGTGGTTGTTTAGCAGCGCTGCTGGTCGTGCCGCCACCACTCGCTCCTACGTTTCTTCTTTCCTCCTTATCGATCACCTTCATCTGCAGCTTCACCTGCCCGTTGTTGCGTGTCCTCTTGTTCTTGGCAGCCTCCCTGGATTTGTGCCTTACTCTAACTGTTTTGCTTCTGGATGACTTTGTGTCACCCTGATTCCCGCTGGAGCTCGACCCTGCCTCACTAGAACCAGAAGACCAGGATCTGGGTCTATATTTGCCCTCAGATCTGTGTCTGATCTGTCTCTTAGAGTGGCTGATGGTCTTCTCCTCCGCTGCTGCGCCACCATGGCATCGGTTTTCCTTCTCTTTCTTGCTTCGTCGCTGCTGGCCTCTCTCGCTGGTCACAGTAGGGATGGTACCACATGCCTCGAGGTGTCGCTCTTTTGCAGCCTCACCGTCACTGTTGCAGTCTTTGGGGGAAGAGGTGTCTGTGCTGGTTTGTGGAGCTGCAGAGGATGATGAACTGGAGTATGTGCAGGCCTTGGCCTTGTTCCACACCGTCATGATCTCTTGGAGACAAACAGGTTTCTCTGACAAAGGAGGAAAGGCTTCATAGTACCTGCAGTCACACGAAAAAAGGAAAGGGAGATTTAATCGTTATTAACTTGTGACAAACTATACATAGGTTAATAAAAGACCACAAAGCTGAACAAATAAATTTAAACAAGAAAATATTCAACTACCAAGATAATGCTCTACTTGTGAAAAGCAATGATAAAAAATTACATTTGCTTACACATTTCGGCCAAATTAACCAGGCTTTATTGTCTATCAAAGGGATTTTTTTTTTTCAAATGAGACTAAAATTGAATCTGATCAGCTGCAACTCAGCAGTTGTGTATCATACTGACAGATGAGTTCAAGAGCAAATCTTTAAAAACTGTGTAAGACTGCAGTGTTCATCTGTAAGAAACTCAGAATGTCAATATGAGGAAACACATCCACTGTGTTCATTTAATACATTTGCTGTTTATAAAGATTTAATTTAAGCAAAATGTAAAACTAAATTACAATCAGACTTCAAACTTACATTTCCACCTGGTCCTTAGAAGAAGGCGAATCGACACGTTCTGGTGACTGACAGCCATCCGATTTCTTTTGAATGTGTTTCTCTTCTGGAAAATGATTTTAAAAAAAAACATCTTACTAAGGTTACCATTTGTGACTTTTTCTTTGTCAAAACAGCAGCGCAGCAAAGACAGCTGAGCAGGAAAAAAAAAAGTATTAGTTTTCAAACCTTTCTGTTTGTTTTGGATGTCCTTAAGTTTAGAGCAAAGCTCTTCAACCAGACTCTCAATTCCAGAGTTCTGCGCAGGAGACAAAAACAAGAGGAATATCTGAGATTCACATCTTTCCAGGTAATCAGTTAACAGTATGTGGCTACTGAAACTAAATGCTATGTTCTGTTACCTATTTATATATATATATATATATACACTGTTCAAAAAAATAAAAGGAACACTCAAATAACACATCCTAGATGTGAATGAATGAAATATTCTCATTGAATACTTTGTCCTGTACAAAGTTGAATGTGCTGACAACAAAATCATTGTTGATTGTCAGTCAGTGTTGCTTCCTAAGTGGACAGTTTGATTTCACACAAGTTTGATGTACTTGGAGTTATATCGTGTTGTTTGAGTGTTCCCTTTATTTTTTTGAGCAGTATATATGCATGGTCAAATTTGCCACATTTCAGCTATTAAAGACATGTTCCAGAAAATAAAATGACTGCAGTCTGTTTGCAAGTTGTAGTTGATCTGACAAACTACTTTCAAACAGCAGAGGGAACACATGGCATGCACTCCGCTAGGATTGCATGGCAGTGAAAAAATATTTGAAAGTAAAAAAACATTTTACTGGATGATAAATTGTCCCAGAAATTATTGCACCATAGTCACATACTGAGACCCATAAAAGTCAAACTAAAATTTAAATGCTTAGATGTGAGCTTGATTCAGTGGCACAGATATAATCTCTGGTACACCATTACAAAAATTGAAGGCTATAAATAAAAAGTTTTAATGAGTAACTTCACTTGATATAATCCCTCAAAAAGATTGATTTATTGTAGTGGCTGTTAATACACGTTGCATGTTATTAAATTATAACTTCCTAAGTTGCTTTCTGTTTCAAGTCTTTTTTTGGTTTTGCCATGTCCTGGAACTGAGAATCTAAAAGTAGGTAGAAATAATGAAGATTTAGTTTAGTTTATAACTAAGACTTAATGCTCAAAGCACCAGGGCTTTTATAGAAAAATATCCAGATTTCTTTTGTGTGTGTAGTTTTAGAGGCTTTCTAAAACTACACAAAAGATAAAGGCAAGAAATAAAAACACACATTTTTGTTTTTCTCTCTCTGCTCCTATACGCTGATTTGTCGGCTAGTTGCTAGTTGAGGAACTAGTTATCTTAATCCCTCCCGTTCCAAACTCTTCTCATTAACATAAGAACTAAAGGGCTAAATATAATTGAGATATTTGCTACTTTCGACAAAAACGTTTAAGTCTATCAAAGCAATGAAGCCAGTTTTGCTAGCTTTGATTTCCAAGGATAGCGAGGCAGTTTAAATGATTCAGTCAGAGTAATGAAATAATGAACTGCAGTCTGATTTTTATTGTCACTGTGTTTCTTACTATTGAGCAGTGAAAGTAAATAAAAGGTTTACATGTCTTTGCTTCAAATCTTTACTTAGGGTTTGTTGTTAGTGCTGCAGAGCCACAGTAACAGCTCTCAGAGTGTTTGCCGTTCAGAGCTGATGTTGCTCCTCCTGCACTTTGGACTGAACCATTGTTCCAACAATGGCTGGGGTGGACCTATAAATTCATTCTTAGTTTTTTCTTTGACAAATGGTGGATTTACTTCATTCTTCATTTTTTTCACCTTTTCATAAGGTTATTTTTATGAGTTTTTTTCAGGGGACAAAGAAGAAGATTGAAATATTCTCATATTGTAATTAAATCATATTTTTTTTCTTAACTAGAAAGAACTACGTGCTTTCAGAAAATGTTGCAGCGGTATCAGCGAGTCAGATATTTTTTTTAGCATCGGCACCGAGTTTGAAATTTGAGTACTCTACATCCAACTCAGAAAGGCCAATTATCTTATCTGATTTGACAGAAAAAATAAGCTGACTAATGCTGAGGACAGAATGCTTGTACTAAAAGTAATGAAAGGCCAGCGGCTACGACTGCAGCCAGCTGATTTGTGACACTATAGCCATGTTCATTTAACAGGAGCGCACATATCCTTCCAAAAATAAAGAAAGCAGCAGAACAGTGAGTTTCATGCACTGCATTCTCCAGCTAACATTTACTGCAAACACATCCTTGTATTTTACTGTGTTTTTAAATTAAGCGACACAACGTGAATTACTTCATTTACAAACTTAGCGCTTGCAATCAACAAAAACCACAAAGCAGCTGCTCTTGTTTCCAACCCGACTGATTTTTGCTGTGCTCCGGTCTGGTCCAAAATAGAAAGTGTTGCTGTAGCGCTTCGCTCCGGTCCTTTTATTTCCTCCTGCATAGCTGCTAATGCTGGTCAGCTGACAGCCAGCCGGCTTTGCTGCAATCACATGCAGCACTTACTGCTTAAGAAAAGAGCACAGAGTCCGGCCTCCAAAGAGGAGCATGACACCGCTCCCGTGTTGCAGACCTTTCTCTCCAGCTTTTAATGTTAAATCGACTAAAGCAAACTGCCGTTTAGTCATGAAAACACTATTTCTGTTTCCTTTTTACACAGAAACAAAAGAGTGTTTTTCTGCTGGGTCGTCCTAAATCTTTTCTTCTGTTCCTTCTGGTCTCCATTAATTATAAAACACAGGCAGTGTGGCTTTATGCTTGGTGAAAGCTGAAGTGCTGACCTGATGATGAGAAAAGCTACAGCCACCCTGCCAAATAAGGTGACGATGCATTTTCAGTCCAGATCTTCCCTTTTTCAATGCTCCGGCTTCCCTCTTTGACCCAGCTTTGTTCATTGCTTCTATGCTGTGATTCAAGCAATTAACATCCGCCTGACTTCACCTAAATAACAATGACCAATATAGTCGATTTTTAAAGCACACAGTGCCTCGTAAACGTGTTCATTTCAAATTTTGTTTTTTTTTTTTTTTTTGTCGTAGTGTGAACAGAGAGCAGCAATTTTATGAGGAATCAACACAAAAACTACATCATCCTGAAGCTGAGAGGAAATACTTATGGTTTTATTTAAGTTTATTTAACAGAGAAATCTATAAATCTCTCATTTATACTCGGCTTTAATTCAGCAGCATTTTTTATTACGTTTTTAGAAACTTTTTTTTACTGTTTTTTTTTTTTAATTTCTTCTCATTTTTGGCCCCTTCTCTGCGACTCTTACAAATCAAAAGATATATGTATATTTTAATTATGGATGCAATAAGAAATTGTCATTTCAAGATATTTTCCATAAGTTCTTGTGCTAAACCTGCTTTTATTATCTACGGCAGACTTTTAGAAGGAACTTACTTCAAACTATGCTACTCATCTTTCTTCATTTTGCATAATTATCAAAAAGGCTCACATCATTCAACAAAGTTGTTTTTCCCCCCTCTTGTAATAGTTGATAAATTTTATTTTAAAATCTGGAAACAGAAAGAAATTTTTGTTCAACGTTGTTAAAACATTTCCGTAGCACATGTAAAGAACATTTTTGCAGCTCTTGGCGAGTTTTATTTTGTAGCAGCGGGGGGAAAGGGTTGGGGACCCCTGCTTTACACTAACCCTAAACTTTTCCTTGTTGGTTCCTTGGTCATTATTTTGCAATTTGTTAATTAACACTCTCCCACAGAGCACATCTGTACCCAAACTGACTGCAAATCAAACAAAAAATGACTGCTTATATCGTGTTTGAGTTTTGAAGGTTGCAATGGATTTTATTTATCAGACTAAATAGGGTAAAATATTAAAGCACACCCATATAAGTCTGTTTTTTTTTTATTTAACTAAAAAACTGAAAGCTTCCTTCCACTGCACAACTACACACTATTTTCTGCAGGTCTATTTTTATAACACAAAATATGAAAGTGTTGCAGGGGTGTGAGTACTTGAAAACATACAAAGCACAGTTTTTATTAGAAGGTTAGGTCATTGCTAAAGGTGGAACTCAGTGAGGAATTCCCTCAACCAAGATTAGAGATTATTTCCAACATTTCAGAAACTTAACACCCAAGTTGACTAACAGCAGCTGACAACCACAGGATTTCAACCGCTGCGTAGAACAGAGCTTACTTCATCAGATGCAGAGCGAAGGCATTGCACGGCGGCTTGCTTCTTTATCTCCTCTAGACTCAGGTCGGTCCCTCCTTTCTTCTTGCCCCACTTCTTCCCAGCTCCTTTCTCCCATCCCAGGAAGATGTCATTCTCCTAGGAAAAAAAAAAAGAAAGAACAATAAAAACCGCTTATGTGACAATTCAAAAACAGAAACAATGACTTTTAGGGTTTCTCTTCTTTGGTTGAACGAGAGCCCACCTGGTCCTGCAGGTCGTAGTCGTAGCTGTCGTGCAGGAGAAGGCTCAGGACGTAGCGGGTGTAGATCATGGCGTCGATCCCACACTTCTCGAGCTCCTGGCCGAGCCAGCTCTGCACCGGCCCCAGCGACTGGAGCAAGGACATCTCTGAAGCGGGCAGGGGGAAGGGGCAGGAGAGGTTCTCAGGAGGAGCAGGACCGTCTGAATCGGTGCTCACAGGACGCATGGGACCTCAGGTGTAGGCCATCTTCAGGCAGAGCAGCCTCATGGCGGGAAGCTAGCGAAGGCGAAAAGGGATGAGGCGGAGCCGATCTGGACGATGAGGTGAGGGGGTAGGGCGTTACTCCAGCAGGATGTACTTAAGGGGTTCTACATGGGGAGGCATATAAGATGTTTTTTATTGCTTTAAGCAAAAAAACAAAAAAAAGAAAAGAAAAAAAAGGAAAGGTGATTTTACTGGTGAGGCATGGCTGCTGAAAGCTCCCGGCCGCTGAGCAAAACACAAGACGTGTTTCTGTCTCAGGCAGAGAGGTCCATGGTGGGACTGGGTCTTACTGCACAGGCACGATCTGGAACACAAAACCAGCCTGTGTGAGTTTTTATGCAGAATAAGGAAAATGCAGCATGTTTACACCTCAAAATATTCAGGTATCGAGAATCCATCTTCACAATTTACAGTTAAAATGCGAGTGATTACAGGAATGAGCGATACGGACTTAAAGTTTTATCACAATACTTTCCGGTCACGATAAAAGCGACAATTACTGTAAGTCGCAGAAAATATAGCCCCACAATCTCAACTAGAGCTTCAGAAAAACATTCCACTTTGCAATGCACTTCTTCAGGACACCAGTCACAAAGATGAGGGATTTGTTTCACTAAGCTGCCCACGGTAAATGGTTTTTAAAATGTATTGGTATTTATTGATGCTTTCATTGAGCAAATAATGAAGAAAGTAGTAAAACTATTAATCACTGGTAAGGATGGTTGTGGGTTTGGTTTTTAAACATCATGAACTGGAATTTACTGTGACAACAATGAATCAGAGGCACTTTAGTGCAATATTTCAGGTTACAGACATGAACACAGCTTAAATTGGTCGATCCCTTCATTTTCTACTAGATTTAAAACTAATATGTCCATCAAGGCTCCTCCAGAATCGCCTTTATTAGTCCTTTAAAATATGAACTTGGATCAAATCTGAATTGGCTCATTAAACTCTGAAACAAAAAAATTGGGAACGGAAATGAAGGCAAAACCAAAACCTGTCAGAACTATATGTATGTAATCTACAAATGCAATTCCATCCAGATAAAATACATTTATGCTACAGAGACCATTATTATGACAGTAATAATAGTTAGAAAAGCTATAAATAATTCTTGATTATAATAATGTTAAAGTCCCACATTAGCCTGTCCTTACTGGAAGATGAAAACAGTTCCAGAGAGATCTGTTTTGGAATTCATGAAGTAAAAAAATAATAACAGTCCTCGAACACATTCACTTAAACTTATATCCATTCTCAAACACAGTAAAGGGGCTGGCAAGACGCGGTGTCCTGGATCGCCGCCGCCGCCGCTGCTGTGAGCCACTTTTGACAGCTGTGGGAGGGAGGGAGGCAGGGAGGAGTGGAAGTGGGCAGGGAATACAGAAAGCATGCGTTTCAGATGGTGAAACTGCGGCTTCGGACACCGACGACGCGGAGAGCAAATGGAGGCTGTGGAGATTTGATTGGCTGATCCGGGCGTCATTCAGCGGTGGCATTTACAGTCACCCGTCGGAGACGTCAAAAGGGCAAGATAAGGAGCTTTGCTGTGCGCTAGCACACGACTTGAGCGATCCGCACCCTTATGCATAATAACACTGAGTCACAGGCATACTGAGGGAGAACAGCTGAGAGGTTAACGAGCCCGGCCGGCACGGCGGTTTCTAAATATGGCTGACCGTTGTCTAGAAGCCAGCAGTTCTCTTGTACGCGCATTAGCCCCGGCTGCCAGTTTCTGTCTGCGCTGTCAACATACTAACTTCATTCAGCAAGTCAAACTTAGCATTGCGGCCGTTCGAACATGCACCTAATTAGAAAAAAAAAATCTTTTCCAAGACACTTTGTAATGTATGCGTTTTCGCAAACAAACGTGTGAAGCATGAGAAGCTAAGGAGAAATAACGCTACAATAATAATTTTAAAAGGTTTCAGCTGTACATGGCGTTACATGCCGGCAGTTTGTGGCAAAAATAAATAAATAAATTCTGCGCTGTGTTATTAAGGAAAGCTCCCTAACTGCGTGGAATAACATTAGGTAACAGTACGGCGATTTAACAAACACACGGCGATAGTGACTTCTGTTATTAAATGGCGATATTTACGTCGCTTTGCAGTCAAATCGCAAGGTTAGCTGGACCACCGACCTTTAGCTCATGTTAGCCAAGTTAGCTACCTGGAGCTCTACGTATTGTCACAAACTTACTTCTCTTTTAATCATGTGGCATACGTATATCACCCCGGGATACTTTTAGGCGTTTGCGTTTAATGACGCTGTTGCCGTGTGCCTGCCATTAAGAACAGAACACTTTGTTACGGGCAGGTGAAGGGAGGTTGCGCTCAGCGGTGGCGTTATACTGCTTTTACGGCTTTCCATTAAAATGACGACAAACGCAAATACGTCAAATATTAGGCCGAATTTGCAGTCGAAATGAACCGGGCTTTAAATATCTAAATGCCAACAATAGAAGTAAATGCGTGCAGAGAAGCTGGAACCATTCGAAAGCTAACGTTAGCTTTCACGTAGCTACGCTTGTTGTTGTGACCGAGGGGGAGGAACAGCGGCTGCACGGTACCAGAGGACTGTCAGACGTTTTTTTTCCCCCCTCAACAAATGTGCGCCATATCGTCATAAGGCGAAGGAGTTAACAAACTTAACATTATTCACCAAGCGGGACCAAGAGAAGCTCAACATGTGAAGAACACCACCGGAGACGGTTTACTCACCTGCCGTGGCCTGAAGTAAAGAAGCAGCGAAAGGGGAGCGGCTAGTTCTCTCCCGCTGCCGTTCCGAGCTCGAGCTCTGGAATCTGCTGCGGTAGCAGCGCGTATCATGGACGCCGACAGAAATGGCGCTGTTTTCGCATCTAGCGCTTCTTCACCAAAGCGCTAGCGAAACTGGCGACATTCGGGCTCCCGTCCAGGAAGGTCATTCGTCGATGACAGGGGATACGCGGAACCACAATGTCCACAGTCAAAGAGCCAGTTTCATTCACGTACGACTATTGAATGCGCCACCCTCCGCGTTCGTATCTAGGCAACAAGGCAAACCTCTACTGTCCCGCTGCGGTAGGTTTGATTCCTCCGCCTGGAGTATTGCATCAGAAGTCCAACTAGTACTCCCACAGTTTGCGCTCACACAAAGTGAAATTGAAAGGCACTGAGCAATGCTGAATGCAGAGATTTGAGCTGTACAAAAAATACTTCAATCGTTGTGACCAATGTTGATATTCACAAATTTACAATTGGATTATTTTATCTGCATTTGACAATATTTAAAGATTTTTCACCCTCATTATATTCTGACGTAATTTGTGGTAGACAATAGCACTTTACAGAAATAAAAATATTTGAGAATTTAATGTTTGTTTGTTTTTAAATTCTAATCTGTCAAGCATGGTATTAATTTCTTTCAGCCTCCTTCACTCTAAAATTCCTAAACAAAACCTGATGCAGTCAAACGCATCCAGGTCACCTGGTAAATCATTATAAGTCTTGCTGTCAGGGCCACACAGAAGGTTGGCCCCCGGATGTTAAGTTTGACGCATATCCTAAAGTATCAGTTGGAATCTCTGTACACTTTTACACAACCAGATTTCTGCAGCTTTTTACAATTTTACTGCAAAAAATGATTGTTTTCCTTTGAGATAATAGAGAATATATGTCAGATTGCCCATTTCAATGCATCACAAAAACTGACACTTTAGCATGGGTCTGTAGACTTTTCTTTAATCTCCATACACTTTTTTATATTTTTTAAAATAAGAACAACAAAAAGTTTGTGTATATCGACAGGTAAAAAGATTTTGTGAAACAGTATTGCTAAGGAACTAGCGCAATGTACAAGAATAAATTCATTCAATAAAAGGTACTAAATAATATTTTTAATTGTTTATATGGACGATGAGTGATACACAGAAACAGTAAGATAATACCTTCTGTACATACATCCAGTTCTTACTGGTCACGTACCGTCTAAGAACATCAATACACAACCCACACACATTAAAAGTTAAAATGATGATAATAAAAATAATCCTCAAAAATCTATTTTTAACATATGGACACAATGAAGAATAATACAACTAAAACGACTGATTCTTATATTGCATGTGTATGTGGATTTTTCTTAAAGAAAAAAAATATATATATTGATTTTTTTTTTTTTCTAAACAAATAAAGAAAGTCAGTGTATATTGGGGGATTCTCCAGAGGCTGACCCTCTTCCAGAAATCAAAGGTGTGTAGCGTGAGGCCTTACCACAGGGGTCACTGCAGGGGTCACCACCTGTGGCGTTACATGATTCGGAGCCTGTTGCCCGGCTCTTTGCACCACTGTCCAGATGACATAAAAACACTTGCCTCATTGTTATGCTTGCAGCTACAAAACATAGAGGGCTTCTGGGAAGGAGTTCGAGGAGGATAATCAGGATCTATATGTGTGAACATGAGACACAGCTGATAAACAGCAGAGCTAGTTTGTGTGTGGTTAGCAGCAGTTCAGAGGATCCCTTGGGGCTTTTTAAAAACAGATAAGCTTCTGATTTGTATGTGGAACCGGAACAAAGCCACTCGACGGCCCGCTGACCTTTCAGACGCAAAGCCAAGTGGGAGCCGTGTCAGTCTCCACAGTCAATATCCTGCGCGTCCTTTTATGAATCATCCTAATCGTTATTGGAATCGTTCTGCCTCGTCAACGTTTCTGTCTTCCCTGAAGTTGATAAGATCTCGTCTCGGCCTCGAGCTGCAGGCCGCGATTTAGCGTTTTTTGCTCCGAGCGTTATACTCTGACAACTTCCTCCTTCGCCACTGTTAATTGAAAGTCGATTTAGAGCATCTGGCGCAGTTATAAGATTCCTTATAATCCTCTTTCAGGAAGATGGTTTAAAGGCATGAGGGCAGATATTTTTTTTCACTCCTAAAAAAACATGACAAGATTGCAGTGATGTCTGTATCATCAGGAAATGCTTTTTACCTTTCAAATTGTGTCTCTTGAAACCGAATTTGAAACCAGTAACATACACACGCTGAATAAAAAAACACATTCTTTAAATCTCACTGTTTAATCAGACCAGCCTTCTCTTGTTTTAGGTCAGCTGGACTTCCCGACATTGTTTCTACTTTTCTAGATGCCACAACAGTGCGAGAAAGAATATGTCAGAAGTGTTATTTATTAATGTCTTCAAAATCAGATGTTTGCATACTGAATGATTACTATTTCTCTCCGTGAAACATATCCTGCACAGTCATGGGCTGAAAGGAGGAAGCCGGTGCTCTTAAAGGAGAATTTAAAAGCCACATTGCAGTTTGCAAGTGCACACAGAGACAAACAAATTTATATCTGGACACATATATTTCATCAAACTACAGTAGAAATGTTTGACCATGTGACCATAATATTCGGATATTTTCTTCGCCTCCCTCCTTTATGCTCCAGCTTGATTTGAAGAATCAAAAATCAACCCAATAACTGAATGAAACGCCTGGAAAGACAAAGACTTATTTGTTCCCATTTTGCTGGTTAAAAAGTAACAAAAAATCAAATTGAAGGTGGGATTTTTCAAAATTAGATGATGCTATTAGCCAGGTGAAAACCAGCCTGTTGTTCTATGTTTTGCAGATGGTCTGGTCCCTAGGCTAGTTTTTAATGTTACCCAATCGCTAACATATGCAACCGTTGACGCTATGAAGCTAACCGGAAATTGCCTGCGCTGTAGAAAAGTACAGATCTGAACGTGGCGGCTGTTGTTAATTTGGTATTTGTATTTGGATGCGTGGCCAACAATAACTGAACAGCTTCGATCTCTTCCTTTGCTGCCTTTTCTAAAACTGCAGGCAGGTTGCAATTCTAAAAAAAGCACAGAAAAGCACGTTGTTCTCAACTTCTCCTGCTCGCTAACTGGCCATGTAGAAGCCGGAGAAATCCAAGTGAATGGGAGAAAACCCAGACTGAGTTTTTAAAGTGAGATTAGACCTGAGCAGAACTGCGTAGGAAGACAATGGCAAAGGAAATATTTGAAGGTTTTTACACAGTTGTACTGAAGGTGCCTGCAAAGGAAGCAGACACATGTTTCACCAACCTGACCTGATGGGTATGGTTTGGATTTTTTTTTTTTTTTTTTTGCATTTGGTTTATCTTAAACAATAGCAGTTAATCAGAGGTTATCCAGATAATCTGACTGTTCTCGTGAAACCTGTTAATCATCATCATTGTCATCATCATCATCGATATCGTCATCAGTATCAAGTCACGTGTCGGCATTCACTAAAGCCACAAGAGCAGCGAGTGATTCTTGGCTATTGAGCTGACACACTTCTCACTCTAATCCTTTTAGTGAGTTTAAACAGTTGCCTGTGCAGAGACCAATCACAGCCAGATGAATTAATCAAAGGGACCAATAGGGATCGTTGAGGAACATTCAAATCCCCGCCTTCATCAAAGCCATATGACTTTAGTTCCTCTTTATTATCTCCAGACCTGTTTACCACATTCTGGTTGCAGTCTCTGTGTTGTTGCCCAACTGCATGCATGTTCTGAACACAGACCTTCACTGCGGCCTGTCTGACTGTGGGATTTTTTTTCTCCCTCTTCTGCTCACAGTTATGCAATGTTTTTGCTGGCAGCCAGCTTTTATTCTATGTCAGCCATTATAATCAGATGTATGATAGTAAAAACAAACTCAGCTGCATGGACCTGTAAATGTCTGTATATTCCCCTGATTGTTGGCAATCTCCTCATTCTGTTACTGGGATCATGCTCTGTCTTGCATAGAGGTTTCATTGCAAGCCAGATTAGAAAGAAAAGGGGAAATGGTGTAGTTCTGCATTGCACTGAAGGTTCAGTTTAACAATGTTCTGTCAATATGTATTGCGTTATGATAGTCAGTAGACAAGGAGTGGGTAATTCTATGACTACCTGTCTAATAAAAGTCAGAATTTTTATGCTTTTAAGTCTGTAATTTTCAATTTGGAGTCAAAACAGATAGTGGTCTTTAGCAACTATGCGGCACAGCGGAGTCCAAGCTTGACTCAATTCTGCTCCACTGTTGAATTTTTGTATAGTTTTTCACAGCTTCTTCTCCACGGGTATGGCTTTAACCTGTTCTCCCCCGGTCAACCCTGACAGTCTCCAATTGCAGACATGACGCGGTTCTTCCCCTTTTTTTGATTCTGGTTCAAGCCGGACATAGCCATGTATTACAAGCAGATAATTTGATCAGCGACAGACTGCAGCTGTTGATTGGCTTGTGGGTTTACGTTGACATCTCTGCCACTATTTTCGATCTGGAATGAGACCCAGTAGTTGGCCAGACAGGCAAAATTTGGAAGTCCAAACCTTTTTATCAAGCGTCAACAGGACATGGCAACCGGCAACAGACAAATATACTAAGAGATTTTGGAGAAACTAAGCACTCCAGGGTGCGCGCGCAAAACTGTTGCACGTGATGGCAAAACTAACCCGGAACATCACTCTGAAAATTCAGGTTTTTCTAATCAATAGCTGCAAAAGCAAATGAGGTTGATTAGCACTGCTGGTCTACGACTGATGGTGTCATACCATGCTATGGTGAAATATCATTTCTGTCACTGAATATTGAGCACATCATGACAGTCTTTTATGACACTCATGTGACTGTCACACAGCAACGGCTTCTTAAGTCAGAGGCCTCCTCAGATTTGCCCCATGACTGAAAATATTTGAATGATATTAGTTCCGATTTCCCTTTGGGATCAATAAAGTATTTCTGAATTTCTGAAGAGTGGATACAGTTCGTGTGTTCAGGCTGAAACATGTTCAGTGGAAGCTCAGAAATTAGTAGCTACAAGCCAAGAACAAAAATAGAACTTGCAACATCTCACTGAGATTGTGTTCTAAAGCAGATTCCAGAATACAGTCTCCTATCTTGGAGATGACTGTTGTTTTCCTCAAACCACTGAGGTTAAGATGCTTAAACTACAACTTCTAAAACTGGTAAAGCATATCATTGCTTTGATCTACTGTGTATCTCTTCATTTAAACATCCTTTCATTGTTTTCACCCGCTTGACCATGCAGGGTCACGGGAGCTGGTGCCTATCTCCAGCGGTCATTGGGCAAGTTGCCAATTCATCATTGGGTAACACAGAGAGACACAAGAAAAACAATCATGCACACACACACACACACACACACACACACACACACACACACACACACACACACACACACACACACCCCCACACACACACACACACACACACACACACACACACACACACACATCCAGATCTTAGGGAAATTTAGAAAGGCCAGTTATCTTTACAGCCATGTTTCTGGACTGTGGGAGGAAGCTGGAGTACCCAGGGTTTGAACACAAGACCTCCTTCTTGCTTCCGGCTACTTTTCACCTAGGTGGTTATCGTGATATTTGTTTGACCCAGTTAGTTCCAGTTATTTTCATTGTGTGTCAGTCAGACTAGCAGCAGCAAAGCTTTTTCTTTCACCCGCTGCAGATTCTTGCACAGGTCACTGAGTTCTTTCTATAGTGGGACCACGGCTGTTTAGGGTTCGGCACGTTCTTTCTACACTCACAACACTCGTGTAACAAAGCCAGGAAAAGGGGGAAATGTGTGATCCTGTGTTTTTATTCAAAATAGTTTTTTTTTTCAGCACGAGCTACATGAGATCTGTAAGATCTTATGTAGATAACTCATTTAAAAAAAAACAAAAAAACTTGTTGATTATGTGACGTGAAAAAAGTGTTTCCTTTGCAGTTTTGCCAAATACAATATTTTTCCTTTGGCCCCCAAAAAGAAAATAAATAAAAAAAAAACACGAGGTAAGACACTTCTAACATTGTCTCTAGTTTGAGACTGACTTGACATGAGGATTATGACATTTGCATTCCATGAGTAGGATTCGTCTGTCGAGGCTGTTGCTGTGACTACAGCCTCAGTCCATTTCTTATGAAGTTTCCCCAAAATTCTGACCTACCAAATGTTTTCTTCCACTCAACTTTCCATTCATGTGTTTGGATACAGAACTCTTTGAAAAATCAGTTTCTTCAGCAGTGACCTTTTGTAGCTCACTGTCCTTGTGGAGGGAGTCAGTGCCTCCGGACATTTGTTCAGCAGTCAGCAGTCTTCCTGATGAGTGTGTAACCTACTAACCCAGACTGAGATAGCATTTAGAGGCTGAGAAAGCCTTCGCAGGTGTTTCATCTCGATTAACAATATTTTTTCTCTAAGGAAAGTTCCACTTTATGAAATGAGTGACTTTGTCATGTTATTCTATTTTTGTCAGATGTTCCTGTGCAGCCGGGGCTCCTCTGGAATGTTTTGGACTAAAAATAAATGATGTGATAGAAGGGTCCAGTTGAAGCCTAAATCTTAATCCAATTGAGAATCTGGGGACAAGTTAGAGAACTGATATTAAAAGACATTAAGAATTCAGATCTCTTTATGTCCGAAGCTGGTAGAGACATGCTCTGAAATTCTTGTACCTGTAATTGCAGGGAAAAGGGCACAACAAAATGTTAATTTGAAGGTAGCAAAGGGGTGGTACGTTGACGCTCGTTGCGGTAGCGTGACATGATTTGTCCCTCCTGGATGTTGGGATACTTTTTGGTGATTGTTGTAGCCTAAAATGACTAATTTTGCAGAACCTTTTTCAAAAAGTCGCAGTCAAAGTTGTGAGACAAATTAGAAGGACACAAAGGGGGATTGGTCAACATTCGGTCGAGTTGCAGTGACTGTTTTAATTGCAAGTCTAGGCAAAATTTTGCGAATAATGAATTTTTGCATCGCAATTTGTTGACACCCAACATCATGGTAAACATCAGGCGTCTTCTGGCTATGGACGCATTTCTGCATGGAATTCCATGGATGAAAATCCTCTTGTCCTCGAGGCAATTGGTGAAATTAAAGCCAAGATCCCATCTGAACTATATCAGACCTCAGTGACGATAAAGGAGAACAGGGTGTCATTGTCGCTTTGTTTGACTTTGCGTGCGTGTGCGGAGAGGGTCGGGGTCTGTTGAGCACACAGCGGAGACAGAGAGCAGGCCTGTTTGAGCCGGGACACTCCACCAGCCATGCTGCTTTTAATTACATCACAGGAGAGAGAGGCTGCGGTGGCAGAAAAACGGGGATTACGACACCGGGTCACAGTCTGTCCACAGAGAGAGTCTGCTATCAGGGCTCTGCAGGCATGATTGCGCTCTCAAAGCAAACAACATGTCCTCACAACCCTTGTAAAGCTGTCTTCAGTGTGCAGCTGACAGACTGCAGATAGGCAGTCGCCTCAACAGGTTTACAATGCATAGTTTGCATAGTTTTATTTTCACTTTGATGTTTGTTTGAACAGAGAAGTTAAAGCCAGACTTAAAGCCTAACCACAAATAGTCGAGAAACCAAAGTCACTGCATAAATGCTGATAAGACACGTATTAATTGTTTTTTTTTTATTTTGATGTTTGTTTTTCAGAAACCCACTTTTAAAGATTGTATTCAATAAATGCTTGTTTGTTTTTTTTTTTTATTTAAAGTGAATAGACAATATTGAACTTACTTCTGTTCAGAGAAACAAGGAGAAATCAGTGAGTTACGTTCAGCACAATTCACAGCAGAACACATAAGACCAGGTTTTCACCATCTATGTTTCGTCCGAATGGTTTTCTAAAGAGTCGGCCATATTTGTTGGTCCTGCTGTTGAAGAAGTGGTTTGAAATCATTTCTGCATTGCAAATAGAAAAACACCAAGAAAAGTCCTGTCATTAGTTTGAATAAGAGAGAAAATAGTAGTTTAGCTAATTAAAATTGGTGGTGTAAATATTGGTACGCCTTAAGTAAATAAAGTTAATTTAAAAAAAAATGTTTTGAGGAGATCAGAAAACCAGCTCAAGTGAATATAAAAAAAAACTTTTTTTTTAAAATATTTTTTTAGGGAAAAAAAATAAATTAAATAACTTTAAAGTTTAAAGTTATTTTGAATTTAGCCATTTTCATCCATCTTTTCTAATGCGATTCTTCAAAAGAAAATATTGATGGAAACACAGAGAGTGTAAATCATGATCAAACATTTACTAATTACCAATGTGACTTTGTTTGAGGTTGGCATTTTTGCAATGTGACGGAAATTAGAAAAATATTCTTGCCTCCTTATGGACCATGACTTTATGTTGTTTGCTGAAGGTAAAATACAGACTACTAGCAGCTTCCTTGCAGTCTCTATTCCCTAAAACAGAAATTGCCACCCATATTTTTAAGCATTTTAATTCGGAACTAAAAACAAAACCACAAAATGGATGTTGGTGAAAAGTTTCTGCGTGAGAACTGAACTCAAAGCTTCCTGTTGCACAGGCATCAAAACCGTCCACTCGAGTGCAGCACAATGATCTTTGCCCTCGCCTTTCAGCTAGCTTAAATGAACCTGTTTCAACCTGGCCCGACAGGAGTGGGTCAAAGGTCACACACTAACACGCTGGTAGTGAGTGCCGTTCCCTTCCTTTCATCATCAAACCATTTGGTTATGTCGACAAAGATAACCCAGCTCGTCCTCCGGCTGCTTTCATGAATTAGCATGCAGTAAAACAGGCTCTGTAGAGAGTTTAGTCTATGGAGCGGATACCAGCGACTTCTGTGACACTCAGCTGAAAGGTATGCGTAGCATGGGAGGAACTCAGTGACACGCCGTCTGAGCCCTGACAACTGGTTGTTGGCCCAGGCTCGAACCTAAAGGGCGTGCACGCAGCCAACAGGTCGGTGCCTGGAAACAGGTTCACAGGTGAAAGAAAACAAGGCTCTTATTAACATGGTCTTCTGGTTGACTAAAGAAGATCGCACGATTTCCTCCTGCTTTGCAATGCAAATTAACTATGAGTCACTCAGCACTCGTCAATAACCTATTGCTGGATTGAAATGTTTCTCATGATTTTGGCTGCTGAAAAAAAAAAACAAAAGAGTAGACCTTAAAGTTTATACGGCTGACTTTATACAGTATACTGAGTTACATTGTTAAGCTGTACCGCTTTAAATAGGCCGCATATGTTATCCTTGATGTTCTGTCTTCAGGAACCAGTGTGCCTTTTTCTTTTACGGTGCATTCCTTTCAATCTGCATTTCTTCCAGAGAACACAGGTCGGACCGGTAGAGTGGTGAGGTGTGTGGTTCCCATCAGGCTGACATGACGGAAATATTAGTAACATGGAATTTACTCGCCTGTTGACATTTCAAGGAAATGGCAGTTACTCATCTTGTCTGATTTATGGCAACTTCTTTAAAAAGCTTCTTTCATTCAAACAACCAGGTGTCAGTAATTTGGTTTTTTTTTTGTTTCACTCTTCCAAGTTCTTAATAATGTTCTATTATTAAGAACCTCTAAAAATAAGTTATATAAGTATATAGCTATGTAAGCTGTGTAAGTGATACTTTTGTGCCTTTGTAGTTATCGGCGGATTCGTACCAAACATACAACACTGAGTTTTCCTGTTTGGGATGTTTCATACCGCACCAGACTTTTCTCGTTCTTGTCAGCTCTTTATCGCTGACACGGGTTATGTAAGCCACAGTCAAACAGCTGTCAAGTAAACCCAGTCTGTTAAGGCGTTTGTCCAAAGTCTCAGATTTACCGAGGTCCGTCGGTACAAAAACCAAATGACGTTCCATGGACAGATAAACAGAGCCAGAGACAAAGAGTCGCACTGTGCTCACCGACCTGTTTTCTCCTTCCGGATGTCAGGCCACGAGATGAGCCGGGACACCGTGGTGGATCATCTGACCCGGGATGTGTGGCTTTAAAACTGAATGACTTATTCATGACTGCGCTTGTCTGTCTCCTCACATGGACTGGGGTTCAGCAGTGTACTTGTGTGTCCCTGTGGTCAAAAGCTCTGACAACCGAAATCCTGGACAAGGCCGAAGCTGAAGCCAATTGGGAAAACTTTGCTGTACAAAATGATTCAGCTGTTTAATATTGATGGAAATATGCTGAGCTAAACGATGTCAGCTCAGTTAAGGTGCTAAACTTTGATGACTAGTAAAAGTGAAGGTCAAGGTAATTTTATTTAGAAACCACATTTTCAGCAACAAGGCAATACAAAGGGCTTAAAACAAAAGTGTGTGTGTGTATGCGTGTGTGCGTGTGTACGTTCAGGTGAGGTTCCTACCTGCATCACATGAGATACAGGAAGACAAAAATCACTTTATACATCCTTAACCTTTTTTAACATGATTTAAATTGTATTTTTGTTCATCGTTGTTGCACAGCTGTAATAGGAAATTCTGCCGCAGTCTCAGGTTTGCTGGAGCTTGTAAGAAGTTTTCTTCCAGAATGATCCTACTCTTAACTCCCAAACGGCACTCAGGCTTTATGTGCCAAAAGCCTGGAACAAACTTCCAGAAAACTGCAGAACTGAAGAAACACTGAATTCTTTGAAATATTTCAAGTTGCCACTGATTAATAATAACTGGTACGCTGATTAATATGTATGAAAATTATTAGATTGACACAATGTAATGATTGTTGCTTTTTTCATGACTGTTTATTGTGTTGTGTTTTTAACATGTGAAGCACTTTGCCTTGTTTTGGTTCTTTAATTATATATTGAATTAAAAATGGATTTACTGTCGAGCAGGTAAAACAAAACAAAACAAAACAAAAAAACACTTTTTCATTTTTAATCTAATGAAGTTTGTGGCCCACCAGTAGCTTAAATTTGCAAGCGGTGTCCAAAACACTTGGACACCACTGTCCGAGAGACACCAGTGTCTTGTAGGTGTGTATTACTGTGGCCCAGTATTACTGTGGTACTCCTGACTCAAGGGCCACATCCTCTAATCCCCATAAGCCTCCATAATGGCCCTGGTCAGGGGAGAGGAACCGGCGAGGGGAAAGTTTGAACTTCATGACCCCTCAAGCCGATTATTATGGGCCGACTGAGTTTCACAAGTGACCCAGCGAGGCCTCAGTTTCGGCCCGGACAGGCACATTGCGACAGAAACTTGAAGACCTCGTCAGGATATCTGTAGCTCAGGCCGAGAGCCGCCAAGGCAAACACTGCACCTCCACTGCAAACGCTGACCCGACTTCTTTAAAACGAGGAGGGAAAATGACGTTTGCCACTAGAGGGCAGCACCGGCATTTGGTAGTTACACAACTGTCCTCAGCGGGAGAAAGTGTGTCACTTGGCCGCTGCCCTGTGGTGGGCCGAGAGGGCGATGACCTGAATCTAAAACAGAAAGTATCACAAAGGTGGATTAGAACCGTGACCCCCTTCAGTCAGAGGCCCGGTTCAGTAATCAGGTGTAAAAACACTACAGGTCAGTGATGACGGACAAAACTACTTGAATAAAAGTAGTGAGACTACTAAAATGGTCAACTAAAAGTAAAAGTTGCTCACTCAAAAGTTTACTCAAGTACTGAACTATTTACTTTTGAAGACACTGAAGTATTCAAAAGTACTAAAATTATGTATTCAAAATGACCTAATTCATACTTTATCATTTAAATACATCTTGTTTTCTGAGTGCTTTTACACAACCTTGTAACTGATGCCAATGAGAAATGGCATGTAGAGCCACTCAGCTACATAATGTCCACACCACCTGTAAAAACTGAAGCATGAAAATCCTGTGAAGTGCACAATTCAGAGACTGAGGTCCAGACAAAAGTCAGGGAGCAAAAACAATCTTTAATACATCTGCAGACGGAGAGCATAAATACACTGCATTAGGCAGTGTATTTATGCATTAACAAAGAAAAACAGACGGAACAGTTCAACAGCTCATTCACTATCATGTCTACGGGATGCGAAAACTAAACACTCTATCTCCATGCAGGGAAGGCCACGGGAAAAACAGCAAGCTCCCAAATAACCCGTCTGGGAAACTTCAGCAGACACATCTTGTTCAATTAGTTTGTACACCCTCTGCAGCTGACTGCAAACATCTTCACTGCTACTGTATGATGCAAATAAAAGATATTCTCTTTAAAGAAAAATCTACTTCACAATCCTTTAAAAAAAAAAAAAAAATCACGGCTGCTTTTTACCAGCTTTGGTTTGAACTTCTCCAACCGTCTTCATTGTCATCGTCTTCTGATCTATTACATTGGTGGTTAGCAAACAACTCAAGGAAGCACTGCCAGAAATAAAAATAATAATTAAAAGAAATTCGATCCCGTTGTACAGGTTGCACTGCCTTAAGAAATAAAATAAGGCCTGACATCCTCTGCTCCCAGAATGTTCCTGCACTAAAATCAACAATGTTCAATTTTATATTCCTAAGACTCTCAGCTAATTTATTTCTTTGAACCAGGTAATTCATGCAATGCATCTCCGACCGTCTCCATTGCTGAGCTCAGCTCAAGACACTTAGCCAGGATGATGCGATTCCACATCCCAGGTGTGAGCGGAGACTGTGATCGGTTCCCTCTCTTCCGGAGCAGAGCGTCCGGTCAATTGCATTTCAGTGAAGAGAAAACAGAAGCAGCTTTTTTCAGCCGGCTGCAAAGCTAGCCAGAAAGAACGAGTACCGTCAAGCTTCCTCGAAATGTAGTGGAGTCAAAAGTACATTGTTTGTCTTTGAAATGCAGTGGAGTGAAATTCGTAAGTTCCCACAAAAACAAACACTCAGGTAAAGATACTCAAAAAATGTACTTCAGTACAGAACTCCAGTAAAATGTACTATGTTACTGTTCGTCACTGAGAGGTCAGATATCAACACTTTTGATCTTTAGGAAGTTATCATCTATTCATTCTTTACCGCAGGATAACTTTAAACCTTAACGAGGTCATTAGGTGTTGCTGTGTTTACTTTAAACACCCACTCAAATCCAAAAATAGCCCTGCTTCAGAAACAGCTTGAGAGGAGGGAAAAAAGGTTTGTTCGTGGCTGACTTTGCTGAGAAGAGACCACAGCTCGACCTCTCGCTTGAGATGTTTGCAAGGGCAGCAGACCAACTGCACAACTTTTAAAAGACGACTTTGTCGGCATGAGGAAGTCTGAGCATTTCAATGAGGAAGTTTGCGATCGCTGGTAATCTGACGTGTGAGAGAGAACGCGATGTACGGGCCTGAGCGCACTCTCATTATGAGTTGTCTGGACGGACTGTGTGGTCTCTGGCTTTGAAAATAAAAGATCTAGGACAGGCTTGAGAAGAGCATGGCTTTGGTATTTATCATACCAAATATTTTCCAGTGAAAAATGACACGCAGGTTACATTTCCTTTTGTTTTGTTCTGCAAAATGTTTGGTTTGATTTTCACCTGTCTTCGTTTTTAATGGAGTGGAACACAACAAATACATTTCAACGACATACTGAAAGTTTTATGAGGTCACTTTGTTTCAGCGGTAGTCGAGTTGCGTGAATCAGTTGTTGAGAGAAATGTGACAAACCTTGTGGGTAAGTGAAGTTTAAGGAACTTCAGCAGGATTTTGTCTTGTGCACAAAAGTTTCGGTTTCATCCTCCCAAGAAATCGCTCCACAACTTCTGACTACGCACTACAAGAACTTCCTTCCCCCTTTTTTTCATTATTTATTTCTCTTTCTAGTATTTTCACTTGTTGAAAACATCCTACTGGTACAGCTGTTTAACAAAAACATTGCACCACAAGGTACATGTGTGAATCACTTTATTTGCCCCAAAGTAACAATAAGTACAATGGGTTTTTCATGCTACTGCCGGTGGTGGCCCCGGGGCCTCCTGGGCTCCTCGCTCTCTACTGTTTGCAGAAGCGGCCTTGTGCCACGCAGGTCAGGGCGACGATCAGCGTGACGAACTCTTGGAAATCGACCTCAGAGTCCCCGTTGAAATCCAGACTTTTCAGAAACTTGTCCACTTCGTCGGGATTCTTCACTGTCTGCACATTAGGAAAACCAAATGAAGGTTTTACTGGCAAGTTTACTTTCACCAAGCTCCTTTTAGAACCACTTTTATCTGGTTAAATGGGTATATTTTAGATAAAAACAAGATCTTTGAAGATAGAAATCAATGAAAGGTTTCTCAATGTACAATAACCCCTGCAGAGACAATAGCCTTGATGTACATCGACTGACTATTTTTTGTCTAATTTCTGGTATATCTCAGTTCACTTGAAATAAGACTAAATTACCTCACAAGTACCTTTTCAGCAACATATAGTACTAGCTGCACAGGCAGATAATCACTGAAGGGGAAAAATGTTTTGTTCTCGGTGAAATAATCTGCCAGTAGAACTCTGACTTTTTGAAATGATTAGAAAATTATTTACCTTTGGCAGTCTCCTCTATCTCACTGAAAAGTTACTGGTAAGTTGAGTTTGTCTTATTTCAAATGTACTAAGATATTCGCACCAGAAAATTGAAAAAAGTACTCAGTAAGATTTTGTGTTTTTGCACTGGAGTCCAAAATATGCTCCCAGGCAATGATGCACTGTCTCAATAGACGTTGTTAATGTCAATGCTATGAGCTCGGCATGAGTATCTTGTCTGTTTCCTCCCCGACGCACACAGGCATTCCTCCCCAAGTGAGCAACGTACCTTGAGCAACCCAGGCAGCTCTTTCTCCACCAAAGTCTTCACCTCAGCTTTGCTCAGCGTGTTCCTCTTCCCGTCAGAGCCAGCGTATTTGTCGAAGGTTTGTATCAGGGTGGCCATTGCCATCTCCAGTTGACTCATGATTGCAGCCGGTCTGGTCCTCAGCGTAGTTCAGAGGAGAATCGGAGCGGCGGATGCACAGGGTGTGGGCCACAAGTAGGTAGAGGCTGCTTTTATATTGCGGGGACCAGTGATGAGTGCCAGCCTTGAAAGGTTAAGCAATGCCGTGTGTTTACTACAGGCGGTGGCTCCGACTCCATAGACAACATCCATACTCCACCCAATGTACATACCCACTAAAAGCCGGCTTCTATCATTGTCTTGTTGATTTAAGGGGAGGGCCCATCATTAATTTAACCACAAGATGGGTCGACTTAAGCTGGAGATCAAATTACTTTAATACTTTAGGTTTTTATCATCTTATTGTGCAACCTCGGATGCAAACATTGGAGATGGCAGTCTTCTTTTTTGTTTTGTTTTTTTAGGTCATAATATCGAAACAGGTTTAAATCCACAATCACTACATTTCACTGTGGTCAGTGGTTGCCCATACTTCTGCGCACCAGCCAACACAAACAGGTTCCGTGAACAGAAGTGTTTGCTTTTGCTTGTGTTTTCACTTGTGCACCTGATTTCTTGCAAACAATCCCTTAGGGTTTCTGAAAGTAAGGTACCTTCGCTCACACAGTCAACAACTGCTTTCTCTGCCTTATTTTCATCTGCAGGGATCTGCTTGCAGATATATTGTGATAAAGTGCATCAAGAAAAGGTACATGTGTTCATCGCTGGTGTCAGCCTCATTGTTAATGTGACCTGATAAGCCCTGACAGGAAAAGTATAGCCTACATTTGTATCCTGGTTGCAGCTTGAATGTTACTTTCGTACCTCTGACAACTGCATCTTGAGTTTTCTTTGCATGTATTCTCTACTGGCTGTGAAACAGATTGCTCCTTGGAAGCAATGAAGTTGATCTTGATCTTGTTGTGCAGCATGATTCTATAGAGAATAAAAGCTGACAGCCAAGCTCCTACTGATGGCCAGAGATCCGTGTCAGATTGGATGACTTTATATTACAGTTCTGTAGAATAATAAGTGTCCACCTTACAGATTTCTTCCCCATTGAAGATTGTCAATCAGGTGCTATTTAAGTGACTTCTTGACTCTTTGGGACTGCCATTATTTAGACCCAGGTGTGGCAGCTTTCCAAAACCTTTTAAGTCTGCTTCTTGTATTAACTTTGGTTATTTTAGTATAATACTTTTTTTTTTTTAAATCTTAAAAATGTTAAAACGTCACCTGTAAGGGGAGAAATGCTCTGTCACAGCATTGTATGTGTATTTTGTCAAACGAGCCTAGAGCACAAGACCGTCCTACGGATGTGATGAATGTGTTTGTGTGATGAATATGTTTGCCTAGGCGAGGTCTATCTGCAACCAGAATAAACCCGCCTATGAGAAAAGCCACAGTAGGTGGTTAACACCTTCTGCTGGTCATTTCAAGGGATATGAAATCGGTGTGATCAAGCGATGATGCAGAGTTGTTTTGATTCAGCGAGGTGAATTAGTTTTGTTGAACTTTTCAACCAGGAAAGAGGTCTCTTCTTTTGCTTGGATTCCATCGACATTTTTGGCCACAAATGTCAAAACGAGTTTGTCCTTTAGTTGGTTTGTTTCAACTCTTCTTTTTCTGAATTAGTCATATTGTATGACAGAGCAGCAGTGTTTTT
The DNA here is from genome assembly GCA_911649635.1 of Poeciliopsis gracilis. NCBI lineage: Eukaryota > Metazoa > Chordata > Actinopteri > Cyprinodontiformes > Poeciliidae > Poeciliopsis > Poeciliopsis gracilis. Next base: position 2,210,964 of record CAJVRI010000457.1, on the reverse strand, counting down.
TATGAACCAAATCCAGTGAAAATGATTGAATTTAATGTGGATTTTATTCCATCTGCACAGGATGAAAATTATACATACCCAAAGAGAAACGTAAACCCCCACTAATTTTTGGGTGAATGTGCTATAAGAAATTGCACTTCTTTATCCACACCACACACTCCTTTAATTCAATTATTCGCTAGAATTAGCATATTCAACTCTTGTCGAAGCTTTGGCCGTTCTCTTTTTTTGTCCAAGAATGAGCTTCGGCTTGCGTTCAGCCTTAAGTTGACATCTTGTTCTGTGTTTGTTATTGTCATGTTTAAACATCTTGTTGATTCAAAGTCTCAGCCACCTGACAAGATCAAATAAAAAGCCCATGACAAAAACCTGACATCAGCTCACTTACAGTTTGCTACATGGATGAGAAGTAGATTCAGTGTGAGGCTTTCTGACCTTATGTGACTTTGTTGGTTTGTTTTACACCATCATTTGTGTTTTTCTAAATGCTTCTCTGGGTGATTTCCGTAACCTCTTTCTTATCCTGTTGTAATCTTTCTCGGTACATCCGTGGGTAAGGTCCCCATGATACCTCAGCAGCGTTTGCATTTGCTGCATCTCTTCAACAGATTCTGCAGATAAGTTTGAGTTGAGCTCATCTTCTGTTTTGGTCCTCTCTGTTGCATGTGTGAAATGACATTTTCTTGTACAACGCACACATACACACAGGATGCTTGTCCAAAGAGCTCGCTGCATTTCCTCAGACCACCTTAGCAACTTTAATGTTGTTATTTCTGAATACGTTGTTGTTTCAACTATAATGGACTCCCGTATTTTGCAAGTGTTAGGGACCACAGTCACCCACTAATAGCTAAAATTCCCAAACACTAGAGAGCCCCTCTAAACATGCACATGTTGCATCATCGTTTTTGTGACTAGACGAGACTTTGTAAAATGAAGCACACAAAAAGACTCCTAGTTGCATTTTCAAGCTGTTTCTTCATCAGGTTTGACATAGCGTCTGGCGTCTGTGTCTTCTAATGGCTGCTCGCTAGCTAGCTTGAAGAATGCTGCTGTGTTTTAGGTTCTTGGGAAGCCATTTGTGAAACCTTATGTAGTCTATATTTAGCTAGCATTTTATAAAGTGGTCAGTCCGTTGACATGAACCTGTAGTTCAGTCCTGCTGTTTCAGACTGAAAGAAAGTCATGTTTTTCTGTAGCTGTAGGAATTCCCCCGTTAATCTAACATGTGTGTTCGGTGGTGCTGGGAGTGTTTTAGCAGCAGGTGCATGGAAGTTCCAGTCAGAGGACAGAACAGTCTGTGTGCACGCTCTCCAATAATGAGTATTTTGACCGATAACATCGCTGAGACACGGTCACAGCAAAGCAAATCAAAGATGTCTTGATACGGAGTACGCTGAAGGCTCAAACACAGACTTTGGCCGTCATGTAGTCACTTGCTCTTTCCACTTCCTGCCTTTGACCTATTATGCTACAGCGCGGCAACACCACACTTTCCATTGAGGGTCCGTATTGTGAAACTTTCCCCCCCACCCCGGCTGCAGAGCTAGTATGTCTCAGTGATGTGGACCACTGCCAGTAATGTGGTTAAGTCCCAGTAAAGGTACATTTCACTCTTTTATCCTCATAAAAGTAAATGCGTCATGTTTGTAGACTTGCTGTCATGTTCAGTAGATCAGAATGTCTTTCAATGAGGTTTACGTCAGATTTAAAGTACCTTTTCAAAATAACCACATGGAGCTCATAATACTTATCAATCCAACTTTTCTTTATTAAAAGCATTGTTTTTTTTTATCTGATATACCATTCTAATCTTTAAGCATAAAATCATCATTATGACAGAAATAAAAACTTGAAAAGATCAGTGTGTGTGATGTGTGTGATGTATGTAGTGTTTCATCGGCCTTGCTGAAATAAATCAGCTTTTCAATAAGTTGAATATGATTGTGTGCGTAGCGACAACGTGAATAAATGAATTGGGCACTATATTGAATAAGACATGGTTTATATGAAAATGTGAAATATTTACACGCATAAAATGACTGATGTTGCCCAGATATAGGAATATACACTATTTACAAAATTACAAGCAGGAACGTGCTGGATGAGATCCTATTTGGTTCTTTTGGGCTCCACACGCTCGAAGTAATCCAAGGAATCATACATGGCCACTTCACACTAAGCAAAACAGAGAGAAATAAGATGTGTCAATACAACAAAGTTCAGGAAGTTTAATATGAGTTTAATATTTAATATGTATTAAATATGTTTTCTAATTTGTGCACAATAAATGATTCGAGTCCATAGATGCAAAGTAGCTTTGTGTCATAATTTTATCACACTGCAGGAGATGTTGAAAAATAATCAATAAACGCTTCTGGCTTTTTTTTTAATGGTTTCTCTTAACACTGAAATTGAATATCCAGACTCAAACTCACCCACTGAGTTGAGCCTCTGGAAGAAGTGGTGCTGCCTTTGTCCATATCTGCTTCGATAGAGTCAGTGTGTGGAACTTCATAGATCACCCTGGCTGCTTGGCCTGAAACACACACACACACACACACACACACGCACACACGCACACACACGCATATGAGTTTTCACATATTTACAGGAACAACCGTTCTCTTTTTCACCTGAAGAATTAAATGAAATTGTTAAGCTTTGTAACAGTTTCTATGAAAGCGAGAATTGATATCACTTCTACTTTAAAAATAGTGCTCCTATAGTTCCTTTTTCACCACTAAGCTCTAGTTTAGTCTCACACCAAGGGTCCTATAGAGTCCTATAAGCATAACATCACACTTCAAACTGAAGCACCAACTTATTTTTGCAGTTCCTACTGAAACACTGCAAGCTAAATAAAGCCCAGTCTTTGTCAGAGGTGTACCACAGGGTGCACGCTTTGGTCCCATTTTCTTTTTAATAGAAATAATTACTGTTAATGAAATAATGCTGCACTTGAATTAACTTAACCAAATCTTATACCGAAACGCCGTTTATAAAGAGTTCATAAATGAAGAGCAACTCCCCACTACGCACAGTGACAAAATAAAAGATACTTTACAAAAACTGGCTATATTTAGATTTGTTGGCACTGCATTGAGATTGGCTGATGGTGAAAAGTAGCTGACTACAACTGGTACACCAACAACTAGAGCAGGAAGTAAAAGGAGTTTGTCTCGCCCTGGTTTTTTCAAACTCACGTTGCTCATCAATCAGATGAGCAACGTGAGTCATCTTAAAACAGTTTGGTTGCTAAAAACTTGAAATACTATTAGATTTTCAGATACTTCCAAGTATATTTATACAAATTTTATCAGATTAGGTAAATCATCAGCAGCAAATATAATTATGACTGCCAAACGGGCAAATTGTCTTTAATACTGTTATTGGCTTACAATTTTCAAGTTCCTGAATTAATAACTAAATTGCAAGTGATATATATGATAGACATGATACATGGTATCGAATAAAAAAAGTGTAGTTTGGTAACAATAGTAACGCCGTGTGAAAACATTTAACACCTTCCATTTTAGAGCAACTTCTTCTTTGAATAGAACCACAGCAGTGTTGGCAGCAGTGTTCACACCCACAGAGACCAGCCACTCCGGTCTGCCACTGGTCCTTTACAAATCAACAACATGCCACACTCATTTGAGGCATCAAAAATAAAGCCAGCAACCCAATGCAACTTTTGAACTGTGGCGTGAAACTCAATAGGTTCACAATGTACTAGAGATTAATTAGGGTACAAGATATTCCTGAGGCAGGAATCTACCACTCCGGTCATCAAGGGCTGATATCCTGCAACTCTTAGACAGGTCTCTGAATCAGATGGTTGAATTACCTCCACAAGTCCAGTCAGTTTCTCCAGAGTCATGCTAATGACCTGATTATTTGACTTGTGTGTGCTAAAGAGACACAGCTAAAAGTTTCAGGGCATTGGAACCTGTTGAAGCTGAGGACTCATGTCCTAAAGGGCTGAGCACGTCTGTGACCTGTGACGCCTTTTTAGTTTTAAGTGTGGTTTTAAGTTTGGTCATAGTGTCAGCTGCAGCTGTTTCTGACTGTAGCATGCTTGGCTCAAGTTCAGTGATCTACTTAGTTGCCTCAATTCCACCTAACGTTTCTTAACGGCAAAAAACTTTGTGTCAAACACAAACCGCACAGGTATAGTCTCTGAATATCATCAACTTAAATCTTCATCCAGTCGCACTAAATCTCTCAAACAGCGAATGTGGTTTACACCTACGCAAGTCAACTGTGGCACGTTGTCTGACCCGTCAGGACTGTAACAGTGACGGGTTGACTTCAACCCTCCTAACTGACTTAGTCTTTTCTCAAAACACACAGAACGATTGAATAGGCTTCATGAAATGTTTTGTTGCTGATGCTACACAATTCAGTCTTGGTATATGGATTGAATTTTATGCTCACCCATCCTGTGGTTTGAGCGTCGTGTAAATTTGGGGCTTTGAATGTTTTATTTGCAGCATTCTTTAAGCAGTACGAATATGAAACGGCTGTACAACACACAACTTCAATGGATTTTATGAACAGCGATTAAATGTATAAATATGAATTTGAGGTCAGTTTTCCCTTAAGCCACACATTCATAATTATATATACTGGATCAAATATACACATACAATCTAAGTAATACTTGTATAAATGTCGCTTTAGCAAGGCTCCTCAAAAGCACCCTATACTAGTAATGAATTGAATCTTAAATTATTTTCGGCAAGATATTTAAACACTTTTTTTCGGCCAAATAAATATAGTTTATTTAAATTGGTTGGTTTCCTGTAACTGATCTAACTTGACTCTGTTGCCCGTAAATATAAATCATGATCAAGATCAGGGCTTTGGAAGACAAAGCACTGGAAATTATTATTCCTTGATTTATCAGTGTTGGCTGAGGTGTAGATTTCTAAGACAATTAACCAAATATTAGAGAAAAATAAATAAATTGAAATTTGTGGATTAAAATTGAAGTTTGTAAAAATATTGGTGGTTGTTTTTTTTTATTTAGATGAGTTCAAAATCTAAATATGAAGCCGATGATGAGAGTATGAAAATCGGACCGCAACTAACGCAAACATGACAGTGAAACCGAAGTAAATTTGTATTTGTAAGCTAAAACCCAGTTTAGTGCCAGCAAGATTACTGATGTTTGTTTTATTAAAGTGAATCTTCATCTAAAACCTGTTCTGATTAGTTATCCCATTAGAACTTTGCAAATTAGGGAAGGATTTTCAGAGAGATGTAGTCCATGATAAAAACCCTGATGTGTTTGTTCTGTCAATATAAAAAAGAAAATCAATGTAATCAATAATGCAGTCAGGACCATATTTACAGATAGACTATGGATGAAAAAGTGTTTTTTTCTTTTGCTTCAGCCTAACAAAAGTTTATAAAGTAAAACTTTGTGGTTGCTAATTTGTCTTTTTTCTGTTTTTCATCTCTACTGTGAGATTTTTTATTTTATTTTCTGAAACCATTTCTGTGGGTCTTAATCATTTTTACATCTTTACAGAAGAACAACACATTGACTCAGATTTGTGTTACATTGACAATAAATGGTCTTCGCTGCTTCATCAATCTCAAAAGTGCTCCTTAAAGTGTTGTTATTCTCTAAAAGTTTGTTTAGAGAATAACTGCTAACAGTCTAAAGACATAAGATGGTCGCTGCAGGTTTGATGTAACATTACAGAGGCTTCCTCGTTTGTTCTTTGCAGCTCAGCGTTTCGTTAGCGGTCATCAATTGTCAGTATGTTTTGGCCCTATTGTACATTTCACAATCCCCATCACAGGAAGTCGAGGCAATTTTCTAGGGAAATTTAGCACAACTTCTCAAAGTTTTTCTGAATGATTCAAAAAATACAATGTAAATTTCCAATTAAAAATGATGGCGCATCCTTTTTAAGTTCAAGTAAAAAAAAAAAATCATTGTTTGGAGGGAACTGTCTGAAAAGGAAAAATGCTCTTTTGTAAAATAAAAATAAAAGATTATAAATGTTGTTTTTATTGAGGGAGTTTTGTTCTTACCTTCCTTCTTTCGCAGAGAGCAGAAACAGATGAGAGTGATGAGGAACAGCGGCACCACGACACCCACGGCAATGATTACGGGACGTGGCAGATTTACTCTATCATCTTTTCGATCTTAATGTGACAAATGGCAAAAGGAATAAGTGTTTATTTGTATGAGTAAAAACAAAGCACTCTTTCCTCTATATATATATATATATATATATATATATATATATATATATATATATATATATATATATATATATATATATATATATATATATATATATATATATATATATATTCCTGTTAAGCACAGAAAACCTCTGATAAAATTCAGATTTTGTTTTGTAAAAGACCGGCTCTGCATTCAAAATGATGCACACAGTTCAACTAGTAATGTATTAGAAAGGCTGCAGGTTTAGTCACCTACCTTCAGTTGTGCTTTTAGTGGCGTTCTCTCTGGCTGTAACAGTGATGGTCGTTCCTTTTCCTTCAACTTGAACTAAAACTGGTATCTCCACATTAACCTGGCAGATGTATCTTCCTGAACCACCTTTTGTCATGTTTTTCATTGTCAGAACTGAACAATTATTTTTCTTCTCATTCTCAGAGACTATAAAATGATTTATGACAGTCTTATTCTCTATTAATGTTTGGTTTTTAAACCATTTAATGTGAACTCTTTCAGCTGTCCCATTCCAGCAGCAGGTGATGTTTCCTGTCTCTCCTTCTTGGACAGAAACATCAGGACTCTGAATAACAACAACTGCATCTGAAGAAACACCTGGACAGAGACACAACGGACACAACGATAGTTTATACAAAACAACGACTGCATGATTACAGAACCAAAACCAGAAACTGAAAGTTTCCTCAGTTTGAAAGTTTTTGGAAAAGCCAAAGAGGAGATAATGTTTAACTTCAACTCTTAAGGTTTTACAAGATGGAAACATCCATGTGACAAAACGTATAGAGTACTTTTCGGAACATTAATATCATATAAAATTTTTACTTTTATTGAAACATTAACACTCAAAAAAACATCTCTTAAAACACTCACTGCATATGTAATTGAAGATAATAAATGTCTCATTATATATGAAGTGATATTAGATATAAAATACTTAAAACTTTCAAACAAAAGTAAAGGGATTATACTACATGGTTGAAAGACTCCAACCATTGTGTGCACATTCATATTTCCGTCATAAAAATGTCCTGATCGGCTGTAGCTGCAATTTAACGTAGCTCAGTCTGGGCCCAAGCTAAGAAGAGGAACCAAAGGAGAAATTTTGTTTCTACTCACTCCATGATGAGAGCGCGCAGAGAGAGCTAAGAAGCAGACTTCTCAGTAGGAGCTTCATCTTTCCACCTCGATTCATTACAGAAGACTGATCTACATCTCCTGATGCTGCTCTAAGTACCACCCACTATCCTCTCAGACCGACGCACACGCAACGACAAACCTTCAACAGAAACAGAAACATTACAGGGCTGGGTTTTTTTCAAAGAACCTGAACCCACAGATTCTGTTCCTTCCGTCTTCAGAGACGCCAGAGAGAGAAAGACGGTTCAGAGAAACGGCCCCTGAGATTCAATCTTCCGTCTTTTATAACACAACCACTACAGATCTCTAACAGAGCAAGAAAGGAAAGTCAGAAACGTTCAGAATCATGACAAGTCGGTGTTTGCACATATATCGGGTTCGGTGATCAGTTTCACTTTAGTGCATGCACTTTTTAAGGTTTACCAGGCAGACAGATACAAACTCCTGGCTCATAATAGTCTATAATAACTTCCTAAAAGCTATTTTAACCTGAGAAACAGAAACAATGTCAATCAGCAAAACCTTAACTTTAACAGAAACACTTTAATTCCTTCGAATATCAGACCCAGAATGCCCTGCGCTTTTAAGGGCTTCTGAAACATAGTAAGGCTTTGTTGTCTTTATGAATGGCTACATTAGCTGTCAAATAGAGATATTTTCACATTGATTAAAACATTCGTAATTAAACCCCAAAAGGTTACATTTACCCAGAATGCACTGTGCCATAGTCCGCTTTCTGCTTTTGGAGTAGTCTACGGTTTGCCTGGCGTTCACACATGCATTAGAATCGCATCAGAGTTCACTTCAACCAGACCGAGACGGAGTTTGCACCTGGACCAGAGTTTCTTTGGTCCCCATCAGAGTTTGACCAGTCACCCGATCAGTCATGTTTCTGGACTGTGTGAGGAAGTCAGAGTACCCAGAGAGAAACCCCACAGTGAGAACAGGACAGCTCTATCAGAAAGAACTTGACACCATGATATTTTTCATCAGTGTTGTCATACCACAACAATGTCATAATGGCTCATGTTTACTTATTTGGTTCTGTGAGTGTTTTATTGTAATATTCATGAATAGCATGAAATATTATACTATTTCTATCAAAGGTCTGTTGGTTTATTTCCCCTGTGGTTTTCTGCCCTGCCCATAGCTATCTGGTGGTTAACACTTCAGCTAACAGCAGGATGCTGCGAGGAGAAGCGATTTCAATAAAACGAGGCTGATAGTGGATCTGATGGTGAATTTGACTCAAATTTAATCGTTTGAATGTGTACATTTTTCTTCAACTCCTCTGGGTTTGACCTTTGTCTTGCTTATCTTCTGTAGCATCATATGTTCTGAATCATGTTTTCTAGAGATGCACAGAGGAAGGAAGTCACCGGCTGCCTGATCAAAGTAGCAAATAGGAAATAACACCTATGCAGTTTAATAAAAAAAAATTTCTACAGGGTTAGTTGCAATGTTTGGTACGGAGGCACACCACGAACTTTGTGCCTATTTTTCACTCTTCTTTTTAGATGCACATCTAAACGTACAATGTAGTTTAGTTGCCAAAGCAAAAACAGAGAATTTTTCTGCTTGTTGTGATGAATACATCCAATACATCCACATGCTTTCTTTGGCCACATGATTCCTAATCGACATTCTTGTTTTATATTAAATGCACTATTTTACAAGAATCTCAATTCATATATCTGTCCACACAAATGAGCCTCGTGGTGCTAGTGCTATGTTTAACTCCTAAAAGTCATGGTTGTTTTGAAACAATCTGATTGGCTGACGCAGGTTTTAGCTCTGCACTACACTGCCCCCTGTGGGTGAGGCATGTTCAAAACAACGTTCAGGGGCCAATTTGTGTCGCAATTCAAGGGGATGAAAACTTTCCAGAAAGCGATTCGGTGTGTGCAATATAATATTTTTAAATGATGTGATGAAAATATTTACAAGGCCGCAGTCCTCTGCCACAGCATTACCGTTCCTAATATTCCTTGAAACTCTCATCTCCACTCTTCTTATTAAATATATTTATTATTGCAATAGGAAGGAACATTATTAATCTAGACAGTGACTACAATCGTCTGCTGCAGTCCTGTGCTGCTGCAGCTCTGACGGTTGCAGCTGAGCTCATGCTGTGATCAGAGTCTGTTTTGTCCTTTTAGTGAGCCTCCAGTTGTAGCTGGTGGGACGTGTTGGTGTTAACCACATCCTCAGTTTGCTGCCTCCATCTGAGGGGCCGAGCGAGTGTTCATGTTCCCCTCGTCTTTCTCAGAGCTCTCTCTGCTATTCTGCAAGCCTTTCTGGCATGAGTTTATTAAAAGCTGTTGTGACCAGTAATTCTCTTGACCCTCAATAATCCTCACTTGTAAACTCTTAGTGATCCAGAGCTCAGCCGGAGTCACGTCTAGAATGTTTAGATCTTTACATCAATGCCGCCTATCAGCTTTTAACATATTCACATCTATATTTGTCTTATTATTTGTTATGTCATTGAGATGATTTTCATCAGTATCTAATTGCATTTTGTGCATGCTCAGCAAAAAGAAATTTTTTTTAATCTGCCATGCAAAGCCACACTGCTGCAGTAAAGCAATTTTAACAAAATAAAACCTGGATTCGTCGGTATTGTTAATGAAGTGCAGTGCGCCACGTCCAAGGAAAAAATTATGCCGAAAAACCGCCAAAGTATAACTCAAAATTACTCTTATTCTTATTTTTTCATGCTCTCTGTGACACTGCAGGCTTGTTGCCGTAGCAACAGACTGCAACAAGGCCACTAACGTGTCAGAATTCAACGCCAAAAAATATGCAAACATTTCCGACACAAAAATAACAGAACATTCTCAACATTACAGTTTTATGTTTTCAGGTTTGATCTTTATTTTGCAATTATTAATGTGATTATTAGGTGATTGTTGTGGTAGATTAGCTACCACAAAAATGGCTGCTGTGCTGTTGAAAGCTGGGGGCGGCGCAGGCTGGAGCTACAAAATCATTATCCAATCAATTAGTCAAATATTAATGACTTGTAAAATTGTCAGTGATGTCGTAATAGTGGCATTTTTATTTTCTCGACCACTGCGGAACCCAGCTGCATGCAACTGCGCCGCAGACACTTCACCACATGCAGACAACATGGCTGCCAAAGAGCAGTTCTGTTTGGAATTGATTTTTTTCAAATAAAGTACTGAAATAAGTTGAATTTTCAATGACATCCTCAACCAATGAGAAGGAGAAGGAGATCTAAATTAGCTTGTAATGGCATTTTATGTCATGATTGCTGCTTATTGTCTGAACGCATCAGGCGTCTCATCCACAACTCTGCCACAGATATTGACGCCCATGTTCAAGGGGTGAACTTGCTAAAGAGCAACAGAGTTCCCCAAAAGTATTAAATGAAGCCAAAAACTGCTACATTACTGACTGGCACTAAGTCACATTTCGAGAAAAGAAAATTATATTTCAACATAGTTTACTGCCTATGTTGTTTCTTTTTTTTTTTTTTTTTTTTTCTTTTACAATGTTTGGTCTCAATTAAGTTGAGAAGCACAATATAACTGCAAGTTACATGTAACAAATGATGAAGTGGTTCGAAGAAATTCCATATTTATTCAAATAAGAGTAAGAAGAACGTGACTAACTGGTTAATTATGAAAGAACTGAAAGTTTGTGAGACCCCAACTCAACTGGAGGAAGGAACGATGTGTGGCTTTACACTCTTGGTTTAAAATATTAAAACCTCGCAAATAGAGAGAGCGTCCGTAGCATGCACTGTGTTAGAAGTCGCAGACCGTGAAGAGGCAGGTGCCAGTATTCAGCGGTAAACCAAACTGGAATCATGACGTTTCTACTGAGCTGCCTGCTGATTAACTGCGCTCGCTTCTCATGGAGTAAGTAACAATTAATTTATGTATTACACTTAATTCACAAAGTGCAACTTAAAGTGGTTGACTTTATGAGTGTTTAGATTAACTCAGATATTTGTTAATATAGAACTTACATGCAGAAAACAAACTATTATCAGCAAAAAAAACCTTTGTTGGGAGAAAATTGTAACTAAGTAAGCAACAGTGTGCAATAAGCAAAAAAAAAAAATAATCAAAAGTGCAACATTTTATGCCCATGTTATTGTTCACTGGGCGTTGGATTATTTTTGATTTTTGTAAACATACACGGCAACAAGAACACTGGAAATACATATTTCTATACAAATGAGCAAGAGGGGAAATAAAAATGCACAAAGAGTTATCATTCCAACAAATATTGACATTTCAATTATTAGCAAAGGAACAAAAGAATCTGATTTTGACTTTGATCAAGCTTCTTTATTTGTCCGTTTTGGTCATCTGATGCATTGCTTACATTTTTAAAAAGTAGCAACAAAATCCTGAGTTGAGGGGAGAAATCATTTATTTTGTTTTAAATATTTTTCATTTCAGTTGACTGGCATTGTTTGGTAAAAATTAGATTTTCATTTGACATTAAAGGACTTTTGTTGTATTTTTTTTGTAAAACAAAACAAAAAAAACAAGTAATTTTGTTAATTATGATTTATTTGTTAAAGAAACAAAAGAGGTAAAATGTCCAAGGGAGTGAATACTTCCTATCAGCCTCTTGAAATGGTTCAACATTGTCGTTTAATTTGGTTTGAAACGTATGTGTGAAAAATGATCATAAGCCAGATTAATAATGAGTCAATCTTCATTAGTTTTTCAAAGTCCTTATACATAAAAATGATTAAATAATGCAAAAAAATGTTTCTTTGAGTGTCAATGATTTAGTCAAAGTACAAAATTGAATATGATATTCATGTTCCGAAAAGTAAATTTTGTTACATGGATGTTTCCATCTTGTAAAACCTTAAGAGTTGAAGTTAAACATTATCTCCTCTTTGGCTTTTCCAAAAACTTTCAAACTGAGCAAACTTTCAGTTTCTGGTTTTGGTTCTGTAATCATGCAGTCGTTGTTTTGTATAAACTATTGTTGTGTCCGTTGTGTCTCTGTCCAGGTGTTTCTTCAGAGTCACTTGTTGTTACTCAGAGTCCTGATGTTTCTGTCCAAGAAGGAGAGACAGGAAACATCACCTGCTGCTGGGATGTGACAGACAGAGTTGGCATTAAATGGTTGAAAAAACAAACATTAATAGAGAATAAGACTGTCATAAATCATTTTAAAGTCTCTCAGAATGAGAAGAAAAATAAGTGTTCAGTTCTGACAATAGAAAACATGACAAAAGGTGATTCAGGAAGATACATCTGCGAGGTTATTGTGGAGATACCAGTTTTAGTTCATGTTGAAGGAAATGGAACGACCATCACTGTTAGAGCCAGAAAGAACTCACGTGACAGCGCAGACCACCAACCTGACAGCGCAGACCACCAACCTGACAGCGCAGACCACCACAGTTTAAACGGTACGATACTCATGTCTTAATTTCCTACACTGTAAAAAGAGACCTGTGAAAACTTCATTGTATTCATTTTTAAGATTATCTCCAAAAAGCTAACTGCACAATGAGTAAAATAACTTACAGAGGTTGAGAACATGAGTATGGAAGGGTTTGTTTTTGATGTGAACATAATGGTCCAATAGGGTGAAGAGTTGAACTGACCTGCAGGGAGTCATCTAACACTGGCACATATGAAGTCTTCAGATTCAAATGTCCACACACATATTGTTGAAAACCTGTTGAATTCTGCAGCCAAGACAAAATGAGGCAAGACACTTTAACACCAGCATACCGAAAGAACTGTTGCATTATTGGTGCAACAGTGTTTTGAAAAATCCCAACAGTTAGCTGTGGCTGTTAGCATTAGCACACCGAGCCGGGGCATTGCTCAACTTTAAACAAAATGAAGTGAAGTGTCACAACTCCTGTTTTTTGTACCACATGACACGTTTTCATTTAACTGTGGAGTGGAAGAAAATGACAGCTGACTCTATGTAGTTGTTGAGTGAAGTTAAAGTGTGGTGCTAAATGCCGTTACTTAAGACACTGAGAGAATGCAGCGCATTCTCGCCCATAAGGGAGGCTTTCGCCTCCCTTATAGGAAGGGAGATGAGAAGGTGCTGCGTTCTCGTCTCCTGTACCTTTAAAGAGCAGGAAGGGAGGCGCAGCAGCACAGGCCTCACCGCTATGTGTGATTCTCATCCGGTGCACACTTTAATGGGCTGATATGGAAACTAACAACCACAAGAAAGACCTTTTATTCTTTCATAATTTACTCATTTTGGGACAAAAAGAAATGTTAATCCCTCAGAAAGTGTTTACATGCAATTTTGGAAAGAAAAAGCTTCTGTTCTTTCTCTATTTTTTATTTTTATCAGTCGAATTTACAGAGTTGTCCGTTAAACATAGTAGAAGTTGCTCTTGTTGTGCAGGTTCTGGAGATCATTCTGTCTTGTTTTGTAAACCTTTAAGTACTTTTGCGCTTACTAACTTTTAAAATGATTTCTGTTGATTGATGGTTATTTTCAATGAGGCATGAAGGCAGAGAATGAAGATGCTCAAATCTGACATGGAATTCATTTGAATTACAATCTTGCTTCTAAGAACTTTGCTTTTCTCTGCTTTCACTGACTGTGGTTCAAATCCCCGTTTAGACAAACTGACAGTGAAATTGTGCTGATGCATGATACCTAATTAAATAATAACAGAATAAGACAGCAGCCTGTTGCTAAGAGACATTATTCATCTTTCACATATAACCACATTTCAACAGAGATCATGATGATGTTACAGAAAATGATTTAAATAGTCAACTTTTAAAGAGGGTGTGAAAACACTGAGATGTTTTAACCTGACTGATAGATTTAACTTCTGCTTATCTGACCTTCTGTCTCTGTGGAGGGATTTCAGATGTTCCCCAAGAAGATGTTGCCACATTTCTTCTGAGATGCCTGCCCATCCTGGCCCTCATCACAGCTTTCTTCTGGCTCTACCGCCAGGGAACCAAAGCTCAGAGGGACACAAGAGGTAATGAAAAAGCAGTTCAACTCATAGTGGTAGCAGGTTAGTTGTGGTGAATCTGACTGCTGTTATGTTTTAGTTTCAGCTTCTTCACTGCAAAGCAAAGAAGACCAGGAAGCCAATGAAAGGCATGAGAGACTGACAGAAGTACATGAAGGACATGAGGGACATGAGAGACTGACAGAAGGACATGAGGAAATGACAGAAGGACATGAGGGAATGACAGAAGGACATGAGGAAATGACAGAAGGACATGAGGGACATGAGGGAATGACAGAAAGACATGAAAGACAAGAGGGCATGACAGAAGGACATGAAGGACATGAGGGAATGACAGGAGGACATGTAGGACATGAAGGACATGAGGGAATGACAGAAGGACAGGAAGGACATGAGGGACATGAGGGAATGAGAGGAGAATGATGAAGATTGGCCTTTGCTTTTCGTGGAATCTCTTTGGATTTTGTTGTGTTTGAACTTACAGTAGATCCAGTTTGTATTCAGTTTAAATGCTGGATTGGGTTTTGGTTCTGTGTTGAGTTCTGGGAAGATTATCTTGGTATAATGTTTAAAACACTTTACAATGCTTCAAAGCTCCAACTGCTCATTGACTGTAAACTCAACTCGGACCAAGAGGCTCATCTATTGCATTCTGGGACATGTTCACATCAGGTCTGGTCGGTTCCTTGATCCCCTGGATGAAAGACTCAGATCTTCATTTGAACCAGAAATCGGGTTTGTCCGCATGCAACACTGACTCAAGTCACCCTTGTTCCATTTTTGACTCTCTGCTCCCATCCTAGTTCATTAAACACTGATAGAACTTTGTGATATTTCTGGAAAAGTGATTCATTCCTTTACTGTTGGTTTTTGATTGACATGGGCTCCTCTGGCGATGTTC
The DNA here is from genome assembly GCA_911649635.1 of Poeciliopsis gracilis. Taxonomy (NCBI): domain Eukaryota; kingdom Metazoa; phylum Chordata; class Actinopteri; order Cyprinodontiformes; family Poeciliidae; genus Poeciliopsis; species Poeciliopsis gracilis. Next base: position 2,195,733 of record CAJVRI010000457.1, on the reverse strand, counting down.
CCCCAGAGATGCTGAAACTACAACCCACAGCGGTGCAGTTCTTCTTAGGAGTTACAACATGAAATAACCTCACAACGCAACACCCAGCTTTTCAGAGCAGCTACTTGTAGTTTTCTCACCAGACATTAATGAGGAAAAGATGCCGACGTTTAGTGATAGAGGGTCCTTACTTCCAGAGAGTGGATTGGATTAGACTCATTTTCACTCAGGTTACCCTGAGAACAGATCTATACTGGTAACCTATGGTTTCTGCAACACTGGACGACTGTAACAAACATTTTTTGACGCTCGGACCTTTAGATGTAAAATACCTGAGGCCGAACGTCTCACTTGTTCGTTAACACGTATAAGTACAGTTTAAAGCGTGACCCAATACAAATGTGGCGGCAAGCAGCTGAACAAACCCTTTGTGTTTCATCATCACCCACTGAGGGACAGACGTCTGGCTGACGATGCGAATCGGTTTAAGAAAGGAGGATTTGACTTCCTTCTACCGATCTGCAGAGACAGGTCAAGCGCCTCCAGCGAGCAAAAGCTGGAGACACTTGATCTGATCTGGACGCAACGTTTCTGAAGCAATAACAGCGATGAAGCTTCTGAACATCCTGCTGCTCCTCTGTGTCCGTTCACCTGGGAGTAAGTAAAAGCCTTAAAGTTTTCTTCCATCTGTTTGTGCAGAACTCACAGGAAATCAACCAAATTAAAAGAGCTCAACTCTACTAGAGTACACCAGAATCATGTTAATAATTATAAAAGCTGCTGAGCAATATTTACTCAAATATCTGTGCTTTTCTATGCATGTTTAAAAATGTTCCAGCTATAATTGAAAAAAATAAACGCCGCAACCATTTCCATCTCAGGCAAATAGTTCTTTCTTGTGCCATTGCTCCCATTGTTCAAATAAAAGACAAACAGTTCAAAATTAAAATGACATTCATGCTGATGATGTGTGAACATCAAATTTTTTTTTTTTTTCCCTTCGCATTACTGCATTTTTCATTTCATATAAAGCCACAAATTCAATGGGAGCATGTCCAAAAACACGGATCTGAATTGTTTTGTTTGTCTTATCATGTGACATGACCATAACTTGTATCATCTGATGTTACGCTCCACTGCGTCTCTTTCCAGGCGTTTCTTCAGAGTCACTTGTTGTTGCTCAGAGCCCGGATGTTTGTTTCCAAGCAGGAGAGACAGGAAACATCTCCTGCTGCTGGGACGGGGCGGCTGAAAGAGTTGCCGTTAAATGGCTGAGAAACCAAACATTAATAGAGATTGTCATAAATCAATCTGCGGGCTCCAAGAATGAGCGGAAAACTCAGTGTTCGAATCTGAACATGGAAAACATGACGAAAACTCATTCAGGAAGATACATCTGCCAGGTTACCGTGGAGATACCGGTTTTAAATTACTTTGAAGGACGAGGAATGACCGTCACGGTTACACCCGGAGAGAACGCCTCTGACACAGCAGGAGGTAGGCACTGGGGAATAAACTATGTGTTGGGCTTCACTTTGACACCCAGACAACAATTCTGAGTACTGAATTGTTGTCTATGTAGGTTTGTGTCTAGTGTATTTCTGGTTAAACATGTCTGATCTTCATTTAGTACTGCAACTCAGAGTGCGTATAGTAATAGTAGTGTTGCTTAGAAACTAATGTTACTCAAGTAAAAGTGAAACATGTAGTGAATGTTACTATCTCTACTGGTAATGATTCAATGTGTGTTTGATCCTTCTAGAAAATCCATGTGTTTCCCAACATGAGCATCAGGCGTTCCCGTTTCTCCTGAAGGGCCTGCTCATCCTCTCCCTCTCCATCCTCCTGGCCGTCTTCTGTGTTCACCGTTCAGCCCGGGAAGCTCAGAGGAGCGTCGCAGGTACCCGGTCATGAGCTGTGTTGGAGCCGACCGGCTGCGTTTTCAGTTTCAGCTCCTGCAGAGAATGGTGACGTGTCGCTGCAACGCAGAGAGGAAGCCCGGCGAGAAGAGGACAGGAAGAAGAGAGAGACGGACGGGAAGGAAACGTCCCAGGAGGAGAGCGTGAACCGTTCCACGTACCTGCCGGGTGTTCTGGGAAACAACTGCTCATATTCAAATGACTCGTTATATTCAACACAGTTATAACCTCAGACAGAGAAAATGAGATACTGCATATCAAAAATCTGTAAATAATGTTTTAATGCTTCCACTTTTCCATAGATTGCGTTCTTAAAGGGGCAGTATTGTGAAAGTTTCCGATTTCCGCCTCACAAAGTTGCAACTCCGCAAATCAAATCCTTCAGACTAGCCACCAGCAATTAGCAAACTTGTTACATGAGCTACTTTTCAGAGCAAAGCAGGTAAAAACGTTAAAGGGTTTATGGAGGAGCCACGTGGCAATGACTTCCTGAAGGCGGAGTTTCGGAAAGAGCAGGAGCTTCTTAAAGAGACAGAGGCTTAATTTCAAACTTGTGAAATCAAATTTATTTCTAGTCATGTTTAGACTAGAAACATGACTAGTCATTTTATAACAACTAAAGTTAACATAGTCGCCTAATTTTGCTACAAAATAGCACTAATTCCCTGGAGAACACATAACACTGCCCCTTTAACAATAAGAGACCATCATCATTGATAGGCTTCATCATTAAGCCAATTTGTAATTCTTAATAAAAAAAAGAAAAAAAAGACGTCTGTTGCACCAGTCACCGTCATCGGAATCATAAGAGCAACATTCCGATCATATTTCATAGAAGGAGAACATTTGTTTTCCGTTCTCAGATGTGAAAAGCAGATCATGCTGGTGACTCGGTTGTTTACAGGGTCTGTTCAGGCCACCCGGCCCTCTTGTTCTACTTCTCATGTTGGTCTGCTTCAAGAAAATGGCCACATGCTCCGCTTTGGACTGTCAGCACATCGATAATGAGACAAACAGGAAGACGAACCACAAACCTCACAGCTGCCACTGCCGTGCATCAGCCTTCACATCAAGGCGCTCTGCAGTACGATAAATGACGGCCTGTAAATTCACAAACATGGTAACTAATCACCTCCTACTGGACCGGCTGGTTTTGTTCCTACACATCGTCTTGTTTTAGTCCGAAGCTTATTCTCACCCTAGTTTTAACTAGGGCGTTTCTGTTATGATTATGCTTCACTTCACGTTTATTTATGAGGAATAAGTTGCTATTTGACACCTATGAGATTGTACAAACTGAAAGAAAAATATTAGATCAGCTCTGTAAACTAGTGAGGTTTTTCCGCCAGTTTGTACAGTAGAGAAATTTCACAGTTTACAATTATTACATGTGGATTGTGTAATTTTATTTCTTGTTTATATGGCTGATATTTAATGATGTTTAACCACTAAAGTAAATGTAATTATGTGGTGATGTGGAAATGTGAGGTTATTATCTCTGACTCGGTGCTGTTCACACGTCTTTTTACACCGACGTGTCGCCTCTGAAAGCGGTGCGACCGCCGCGCGCCACAGTCCTGCGCTTTCGAGCAAAGTTTGATTTACACATTTGGTGGTTTGGTTCTAAATGAGCATTTTTGTTTAAAGGGTCTGAAAAAATATCACAAAAAACATCTTAATTCTTTGGTGATTCTATGGTTGGGTAATGCCACAGCAGCCTGTAATGTTTGTTGACACTCAAGGAAAAAAAAAAAAAAGTTTTAGTCTTTTCTTGCAGTAGCAGAAATATTAGTTGGGGGGAAAAAAAGTGCATCTTTCATGTAATTAGCTCCCCTAAAAACTTTGGAGAATCAATGTTTGCCTTTTGTTTGTTATATTGATCAAAGTACTTTATTAGTATGGTTCCATGACTTCCTGTTTCCCTGCGCCACAACTATGATGTCACACTGACCCCCACTTAAATGACTGTCTTCAAATTAGGTGCGATGTGTGTTGAGATTCTTAAGGAAGGAAATGGCGGCAAGAACAAAGCTTCTCACCTCAGGTTTCCCACGTCAAGTCAAGTCAAGTTTGTGTGCTTTGCACCTTTCAGCTCAGACAGTTCAAAGCGTTTTACGTGACAATACATAAAACAACGAAAAAGGAAAACAAGAAACATGACGATAGAGCAGCGACAGAGCATTGCTTTAAAACGAACGTAGAAAAAAGCCAGATTGCAGTTTGCACACAGGAGTGAAGACCTTCATTTCTGTAGAAATGTCAGATGAAACTTAACAGGAACCGTTTGGCCTTAATAACCACTGTTGCATTTGAAGGAACAGTAGTGACACTAAGCATACCAGTACATGTTTATCAGGGTTTTTTTTTTTTTTTTTTTTTTTTTGCTTTAACTTCTGTAATTATTTGAGAGCATAAATGAGGATTATGAATCGTTTTGCGTCAGTCGAAGGGAGTGATCGACTTTGCCGAACAGAGAGGTGCATACGTGACCTTTACCGCTGCCTCTCTCAGCAGATATTAGCTGTGGAAATCTCTCATAAGAGATGATCTGTTATTCCAGTGACTCAGAGGCCACTATAAATGTTAAAACAATGCCATGCCACCTACCACTTCCTCGTGAGCCTTTCTCACTGCATGAGAAGAACAAAGGGTTTTGGATTTTGAAAAACTGTCATGTTTCAATCTCCTCTTGCAAACGATAGTTTACTTTATTGGTCCTGACGTAAATAGTACCGAAAATACATAAATAGAAAAGAGCTCTCAAAATGGAGATTTTTTTTTTTTTTATCTTTAGGGTTACAGTCAGTATCATTAAGAGGTGAACAACAGAATCATCTGCTGCTGACATCTGTCACTATGTCGGTCGGAATCAATTTTAAAACCGTCTGTCTTCATTGTGCCAAACCCAATGCAGGCCCAGTGAAGGGGAAAGTAGTATTTGATTCCCTGAGGATCTAAGATTGATATTTTATTTTTAATAATAAAAAAGAAAATATCAAGCTTTGATCACATACTTTTTTTTAACTCAAAGGCATGCAACTCAAACATTTTTTTTTACAACACGTTTTTTAGAAATTTTTGTCGACATTCTGGAACCGTCGGATTAAAAATGACGATCCTCTGTTTGGAAAACAATTTTGATTCTCCAAATCTCACTTATACTTTTTAATATCAGATGGAAACGTTAACAGCCGTTCAAACATTTCAAATGTTTGAATGACCCAGTGAAAATCCGCCCCTGCAGACGCTGATACCTCACAACCTCTCAACAGAATCGCCACCTTACGTAAATCTGAATCTTTCATATAAACTCAATATGAACTACAGATATTTTTGAGTTAGTTTTAAAAACACACACACACAAACACACAATTGACCACCTTCCAAAAATAATGGACTGTTTTTACATCACCCTCTGCTGCCATCTGGTGGCTGAAGACTGTAACTGTCTTCTCTGGTCTCCCAGTAGTTTCTGGCCTCAGCAGCAGATCTCTAACCACTTGTTACGACTGCAATGTGTGCTACTGCTACCGTCAATCACCGCTGGCTGTGGTTTAGAGCAAACAGCTTCTCCTGTTACAAGCGCAGGTTGTGGCTTCAGCTTGTATTCTCCGTGATCTCTACACGTAAACAAACCACTGAGGCGTTTTTTTTTTTTCCAACTGAGCAGGAAATGGTTACATCAAACAAAAAAAGGCCAACCAAATTGTGAAACGATGAACCCAAAAGGAACGGAGTCCCACCTACAAACTGAATGCAGGGAAGAATTAGATCTACTCATCAGTCCCTGGAGGTAATTAACTAGTTGAAAAATGATCAAATGTGTTTGCAACAGTACATTTTTATGCGGGAAACTAATTGGATGAAAACACTCGACTTACAGATGTTGTTTAGGTGAAAATTTAGCATTTTGATTCAGATGAACTGGATCAACACATATCAGGCAGATAAAAGCAAAGTGTGCAAGACTGTGGTGTTGCTCAGTTGGGGGTTACAGTTACCCTGCCTGTGTGACATAGAACCTTCGATAGCTCAGTTGGTAGAGCGGAGGACTGTAGAGTACAAAGGTGGACATCCTTAGGTCGCTGGTTCAACTCCGGCTCGAAGGACTCCTTTTCTCTTTTATCCACAGCTTCGGAGGAAAGGTTTGCTAGGAGTGGCTGTCGAACGACACGTTCCAGCGAAAAGCCGTGATCGTATAGTGGTTAGTACTCTGCGTTGTGGCCGCAGCAACCCCGGTTCGAATCCGGGTCACGGCACGTTGGGTAAAAGCAGAGTGGCGCAGCGGAAGCGTGCTGGGCCCATAACCCAGAGGTCGATGGATCGAAACCATCCTCTGCTAGGCTACCCTTTTCACAATACATTCTACGTGTCTGATTGACATACCCATCTCATTCCTCCCCCTCTTTTCTCTCTGATCTATTGTCAAGATGCAAAACAGTCTTTCCCAAAATCTTTGTTCTGAAGTGCATAGGACGATTGTTTACAAATTGATCCTCCTTACATCCTTGTGTTAGAAGGATTCTTCCAAAGATCTGTGTCACGTAAATGATGACCGTACCTCCAACCCCTGCTCCTCCCTGCTTTACTTTGCCCTTCAGGAATAAACAGGCGGCGTCAAGCGGACCTCCTCTCGGGGGCTTGGGACGGAGATGGCGCCGAGGACACTGCCAACGGCCACGCGGTTGGTGGGGACGAGAGAAGAAAAAGTTGCTTGAGTTAGCCTGGAGCCGACGCCAGACTCTTCTGATCCGTAATCAGTTGCGTTAGTCATCGCCCCACTAGCCCATCTCGTGTCAAGGAACTCCTTGTCATCGTGTTGGACCAGGAGTGACTGTTGGCAGCGTGTGGCAAAATAATTGTGTTTATCAAAACACGTGCTCGTGTGAGGGTTGAACTCACAACCTTCATATGTGGTGTCTAGAGCAGCTGTGTAGGCGCACGTGAGCTCTTCTGACCTCCGTGGCTGAGAACCTTCGATAGCTCAGTTGGTAGAGCGGAGGACTGTAGAGTACAAAGGTGGACATCCTTAGGTCGCTGGTTCAACTCTGGCTCGAAGGACTCCTTTTCTCTTTTATCCACAGCTTCGGAGGAAAGGTTTGCTAGGAGTGGCTGTCGAACGACACGTTCCAGCGAAAAGCCGTGATCGTATAGTGGTTAGTACTCTGCGTTGTGGCCGCAGCACCCCGGTTCGAATCCGGGTCACGGCACGTTGGGTAAAAGCAGAGTGGTGCAGCGGAAGCGTGCTGGGACCATAACCCAGAGGTCGATGGATCGAAACCATCCTCTGCTAGGCTACCCTTTTCACAATACATTCTACGTGTCTGATTGACATACCCATCTCATTCCTCCCCCTCTTTTCTCTCTGATCTATTGTCAAGATGCAAAACAGTCTTTCCCAAAATCTTTGTTCTGAAGTGCATAGGGACGATTGTTTACAAATTGATCCTCCTTACATCCTTGTGTTAGAAGGATTCTTCCAAAGATCTGTGTCACGTAAATGATGACCGTACCTCCAACCCCCTGCTCCTCCCTGCTTTACTTTGCCCTTCAGGAATAAACAGGCGGCGTCAAGCGGACCTCCTCTCGGGGGGCTTGGGACGGAGATGGCGCCGAGGACACTGCCAACGGCCACGCGGTTGGTGGGGACGAGAAGAAGAAAAGTTGCTTGAGTTAGCCTGGAGCCGACGCCAGACTCTTCTGATCCGTAATCAGTTGCGTTAGTCATCGCCCCACTAGCCCATCTCGTGTCAAGGAACTCCTTGTCATCGTGTTGGACCAGGAGTGACTGTTGGCAGCGTGTGGCAAAATAATTGTGTTTATCAAAACACGTGCCTCGTGTGAGGTTGAACTCACAACCTTCATATGTGGTGTCTAGAGCAGCTGTGTAGGCGCACGTGAGCTCTTCTGACCTCCGTGGCTGAGAACCTTCGATAGCTCAGTTGGTAGAGCGGAGGACTGTAGAGTACAAAGGTGGACATCCTTAGGTCGCTGGTTCAACTCCGTCTCGAAAGGACTCCTTTTCTCTTTTATCCACAGCTTCGGGAGGAAAGGTTTGCTAGGAGTGGCTGTCGAACGACACGTTCCAGCGAAAAGCCGTGATCGTATAGTGGTTAGTACTCTGCGTTGTGGCCGCAGCAACCCCGGTTCGAATCCGGGTCACGGCACGTTGGGTAAAAGCAGAGTGGCGCAGCGGAAGCGTGCTGGGCCCATAACCCAGAGGTCGATGGATCGAAACCATCCTCTGCTAGGCTACCCTTTTCACAATACATTCTACGTGTCTGATTGACATACCCATCTCATTCCTCCCCCTCTTTTCTCTCTGATCTATTGTCAAGATGCAAAACAGTCTTTCCCAAAATCTTTGTTCTGAAGTGCATAGGACGATTGTTTACAAATTGATCCTCCTTACATCCTTGTGTTAGAAGGATTCTTCCAAAGATCTGTGTCACGTAAATGATGACCGTACCTCCAACCCCTGCTCCTCCCTGCTTTACTTTGCCCTTCAGGGAATAAACAGGCGGCGCAGCGGACCTCCTCTCGGGGGCTTGGGACGGAGATGGCGCCGAGGACACTGCCAACGGCCACGCGGTTGGTGGGGACGAGAGAAGAAAAGTTGCTTGAGTTAGCCAGGAGCCGACGCCAGACTCTTCTGATCCGTAATCAGTTGCGTTAGTCATCGCCCCACTAGCCCATCTCGTGTCAAGGAACTCCCTTGTCATCGTGTTGGACCAGGAGTGACTGTTGGCAGCGTGTGGCAAAATAATTGTGTTTATCAAAACACGTACTTCGTGTGAGGGTTGAACTCACAACCTTCATATGTGCTGTCTAGAGCAGCTGTGTAGGCGCACGTGAGCTCTTCTGACCTCCGTGGCTGAGAACCTTCGATAGCTCAGTTGGTAGAGCGGAGGACTGTAGAGTACAAAGGTGGACATCCTTAGGTCGCTGGTTCAACTCCGGCTCGAAGGACTCCTTTTCTCTTTTATCCACAGCTTCGGAGGAAAGGTTTGCTAGGAGTGGCTGTCGAACGACACGTTCCAGCGAAAAGCCGTGATCGTATAGTGGTTAGTACTCTGCGTTGTGGCCGCAGCAACCCCGGTTCGAATCCGGGTCACGGCACGTTGGGTAAAAGCAGAGTGGCGCAGCGGAGCGTGCTGGGCCCATAACCCAGAGGTCGATGGATCAAAACCATCCTCTGCTAGGCTACCCTTTTCACAATACATTCTACGTGTCTGATTGACATACCCATCTCATTCCTCCCCCCTCTTTTTTCTCTCTGATCTATTGTCAAGATGCAAAACAGTCTTTCCCAAAATCTTTGTTCTGAAGTGCATAGGACGATTGTTTACAAATTGATCCTCCTTACATCCTTGTGTTAGAAGGATTCTTCCAAAGATCTGTGTCACGTAAATGATGACCGTTACTCCAACCCCTGCTCCTCCCTGCTTTACTTTGCTCCTTCAGGAATAAACAGGCGGCGTCAAGCGGACCTCCTCTCGGGGGCTTGGGGACGGAGATGGCGCCGAGGACACTGCCAACGGCCACGCGGTTGGTGGGGGACGAGAGAAGAAAAGTTGCTTGAGTTAGCCTGGAGCCGACGCCAGACTCTTCTGATCCGTAATCAGTTGCGTTAGTCATCGCCCCACTAGCCCATCTCGTGTCAAGGAACTCCTTGTCATCGTGTTGGACCAGGAGTGACTGTTGGCAGCGTGTGGCAAAATAATTGTGTTTATCAAAACACGTACTCGTGTGAGGGGTTGAACTCACAACCTTCATATGTGCTGTCTAGAGCAGCTGTGTAGGCGCACGTGAGCTCTTCTGACCTCCGTGGCTGAGAACCTTCGATAGCTCAGTTGGTAGAGCGGAGGACTGTAGAGTACAAAGGTGGACATCCTTAGGTCGCTGGTTCAACTCCGGCTCGAAGGACTCCTTTTCTCTTTTATCCACAGCTTCGGAGGAAAGGTTTGCTAGGAGTGGCTGTCGAGCGACACGTTCCAGCGAAAAGCCGTGATCGTATAGTGGTTAGTACTCTGCGTTGTGGCCGCAGCAACCCCGGTTCGAATCCGGGTCACGGCACGTTGGGTAAAAGCAGAGTGGCGCAGCGGAAGCGTGCTGGGCCCATAACCCAGAGGTCGATGGATCGAAACCATCCTCTGCTAGGCTACCCTTTTCACAATACATTCTACGTGTCTGATTGACATACCCATCTCATTCCTCCCCTCTTTTCTCTCTGATCTATTGTCAAGATGCAAAACAGTCTTTCCCAAAATCTTTGTTCTGAAGTGCATAGGACGATTGTTTACAAATTGATCCTCCTTACATCCTTGTGTTAGAAGGATTCTTCCAAAGATCTGTGTCACGTAAATGATGACCGTTACTCCAACCCCCTGCTCCTCCCTGCTTTACTTTGCCCTTCAGGAATAAACAGGCGGCGTCAAGCGGACCTCCTCTCGGGGGGCTTGGGACGGAGATGGCGCCGAGGACACTGCCAACGGCCACGCGGTTGGTGGGGACGAGAGAAGAAAAGTTGCTTGAGTTAGCCTGGAGCCGACGCCAGACTCTTCTGATCCGTAATCAGTTGCGTTAGTCATCGCCCCACTAGCCCATCTCAGTGTCAAGGAACTCCTTGTCATCGTGTTGGACCAGGAGTGACTGTTGGCAGCGTGTGGCAAAATAATTGTGTTTATCAAAACACGTACTTCGTGTGAGGGTTGAACTCACAACCTTCATATGTGCTGTCTAGAGCAGCTGTGTAGGCGCACGTGAGCTCTTCTGACCTCCGTGGCTGAGAACCTTCGATAGCTCAGTTGGTAGAGCGGAGGACTGTAGAGTACAAAGGTGGACATCCTTAGGTCGCTGGTTCAACTCCGGCTCGAAGGACTCCTTTTCTCTTTTATCCACAGCTTCGGAGGAAAGGTTTGCTAGGAGTGGCTGTCGAACGACACGTTCCAGCGAAAAGCCGTGATCGTATAGTGGTTAGTACTCTGCGTTGTGGCCGCAGCAACCCCGGTTCGAATCCGGGTCACGGCACGTTGGGTAAAAGCAGAGTGGCGCAGCGGAAGCGTGCTGGGCCCATAACCCAGAGGTCGATGGATCGAAACCATCCTCTGCTAGGCTACCCTTTTCACAATACATTCTACGTGTCTGATTGACATACCCATCTCATTCCTCCCCCTCTTTTTCTCTCTGATCTATTGTCAAGATGCAAAACAGTCTTTCCCAAAATCTTTGTTCTGAAGTGCATAGGACGATTGTTTACAAATTGATCCTCCTTACATCCTTGTGTTAGAAGGATTCTTCCAAAGATCTGTGTCACGTAAATGATGACCGTACCTCCAACCCCTGCTCCTCCCTGCTTTACTTTGCCCTTCAGGAATAAACAGGCGGCGTCAAGCGGACCTCCTCTCGGGGGCTTGGGACGGAGATGGCGCCGAGGACACTGCCAACGGCCACGCGGTTGGTGGGGACGAGAGAAGAAAAGTTGCTTGAGTTAGCCAGGAGCCGACGCCAGACTCTTCTGATCCGTAATCAGTTGCGTTAGTCATCGCCCCACTAGCCCATCTCGTGTCAAGGAACTCCTTGTCATCGTGTTGGACCAGGAGTGACTGTTGGCAGCGTGTGGCAAAATAATTGTGTTTATCAAAACACGTACTTCGTGTGAGGGTTGAACTCACAACCTTCATATGTGCTGTCTAGAGCAGCTGTGTAGGCGCACGTGAGCTCTTCTGACCTCCGTGGGTGAGAACCTTCGATAGCTCAGTTGGTAGAGCGGAGGACTGTAGAGTACAAAGGTGGACATCCTTAGGTCGCTGGTTCAACTCCGGCTCGAAGGACTCCTTTTTCTCTTTTTATCCACAGCTTCGGAGGAAAGGTTTGCTAGGAGTGGCTGTCGAACGACACGCTCCAGCGAAAAGCCGTGATCGTATAGTGGTTAGTACTCTGCGTTGTGGCCGCAGCAACCCCCGGTTCGAATCCGGGTCACGGCACGTTGGGTAAAAGCAGAGTGGCGCAGCGGGCGTGCTGGGCCCATAACCCAGAGGTCGATGGATCGAAACCATCCTCTGCTAGGCTACCCTTTTTCACAATACATTCTACGTGTCTGATTGACATACCCATCTCATTCCTCCCCCTCTTTTCTCTCTGATCTATTGTCAAGATGCAAAACAGTCTTTCCCAAAATCTTTGTTCTGAAGTGCATAGGGACGATTGTTTACAAATTGATCCTCCTTACATCCTTGTGTTAGAAGGATTCTTCCAAAGATCTGTGTCACGTAAATGATGACCGTTACTCCAACCCCTGCTCCTCCCTGCTTTACTTTGCCCTTCAGGAATAAACAGGCGGCGTCAAGCGGACCTCCTCTCGGGGGCTTGGGACGGAGATGGCGCCGAGGACACTGCCAACGGCCACGCGGTTGGTGGGGGACGAGAGAAGAAAAAGTTGCTTGAGTTAGCCTGGAGCCGACGCCAGACTCTTCTGATCCGTAATCAGTTGCGTTAGTCATCGCCCCACTAGCCCATCTCGTGTCAAGGAACTCCTTGTCATCGTGTTGGACCAGGAGTGACTGTTGGCAGCGTGTGGCAAAATAATTGTGTTTATCAAAACACGTACTTCGTGTGAGGGTTGAACTCACAACCTTCATATGTGCTGTCTAGAGCAGCTGTGTAGGCGCACGTGAGCTCTTCTGACCTCCGTGGCTGAGAACCTTCGATAGCTCAGTTGGTAGAGCGGAGGACTGTAGAGTACAAAGGTGGACATCCTTAGGTCGCTGGTTCAACTCCGGCTCGAAGGACTCCTTTTCTCTTTTATCCACAGCTTCGGAGGAAAGGTTTGCTAGGAGTGGCTGTCGAACGACACGTTCCAGCGAAAAGCCGTGATCGTATAGTGGTTAGTACTCTGCGTTGTGGCCGCAGCAACCCCGGGTTCGAATCCGGGTCACGGCACGTTGGGTAAAAGCAGAGTGGCGCAGCGGAAGCGTGCTGGGCCCATAACCCAGAGGTCGATGGATCGAAACCATCCTCTGCTAGGCTACCCTTTTCACAATACATTCTACGTGTCTGATTGACATACCCATCTCATTCCTCCCCCTCTTTTTCTCTCTGATCTATTGTCAAGATGCAAAACAGTCTTTCCCAAAATCTTTGTTCTGAAGTGCATAGGGACGATTGTTTACAAATTGATCCTCCTTACATCCTTGTGTTAGAAGGATTCTTCCAAAGATCTGTGTCACGTAAATGATGACCGTTACTCCAACCCCTGCTCCTCCCTGCTTTACTTTGCCCTTCAGGAATAAACAGGCGGCGTCAAGCGGACCTCCTCTCGGGGGGGCTTGGGACGGAGATGGCGCCGAGGACACTGCCAACGGCCACGCGGTTGGTGGGGACGAGAGAAGAAAAGTTGCTTGAGTTAGCCTGGAGCCGACGCCAGACTCTTCTGATCCGTAATCAGTTGCGTTAGTCATCGCCCCACTAGCCCATCTCGTGTCAAGGAACTCCTTGTCATCGTGTTGGACCAGGAGTGACTGTTGGCAGCGTGTGGCAAAAATAATTGTGTTTATCAAAACACGTACTTCGTGTGAGGGTTGAACTCACAACCTTCATATGTGCTGTCTAGAGCAGCTGTGTAGGCGCACGTGAGCTCTTCTGACCTCCGTGGCTGAGAACCTTCGATAGCTCAGTTGGTAGAGCGGAGGACTGTAGAGTACAAAGGTGGACATCCTTAGGTCGCTGGTTCAACTCCGGCTCGAAGGACTCCTTTTCTCTTTTATCCACAGCTTCGGAGGAAAGGTTTGCTAGGAGTGGCTGTCGAACGACACGTTCCAGCGAAAAGCCGTGATCGTATAGTGGTTAGTACTCTGCGTTGTGGCCGCAGCAACCCCGGTTCGAATCCGGGTCACGGCACGTTGGGTAAAAGCAGAGTGGCGCAGCGGAAGCGTGCTGGGCCCATAACCCAGAGGTCGATGGATCGAAACCATCCTCTGCTAGGCTACCCTTTTCACAATACATTCTACGTGTCTGATTGACATACCCATCTCATTCCTCCCCCTCTTTTCTCTCTGATCTATTGTCAAGATGCAAAAACAGTCTTTCCCAAAATCTTTGTTCTGAAGTGCATAGGACGATTGTTTACAAATTGATCCTCCTTACATCCTTGTGTTAGAAGGATTCTTCCAAAGATCTGTGTCACGTAAATGATGACCGTACCTCCAACCCCTGCTCCTCCCTGCTTTACTTTGCCCTTCAGGAATAAACAGGCGGCGTCAAGCGGACCTCCTCTCGGGGGCTTGGGACGGAGATGGCGCCGAGGACACTGCCAACGGCCACGCGGTTGGTGGGGACGAGAGAAGAAAAGTTGCTTGAGTTAGCCAGGAGCCGACGCCAGACTCTTCTGATCCGTAATCAGTTGCGTTAGTCATCGCCCCACTAGCCCATCTCGTGTCAAGGAACTCCTTGTCATCGTGTTGGACCAGGAGTGACTGTTGGCAGCGTGTGGCAAAATAATTGTGTTTATCAAAACACGTACTTCGTGTGAGGGTTGAACTCACAACCTTCATATGTGCTGTCTAGAGCAGCTGTGTAGGCGCACGTGAGCTCTTCTGACCTCCGTGGGTGAGAACCTTCGATAGCTCAGTTGGTAGAGCGGAGGACTGTAGAGTACAAAGGTGGACATCCTTAGGGTCGCTGGTTCAACTCCGGCTCGAAGGACTCCTTTTTCTCTTTTATCCACAGCTTCGGAGGAAAGGTTTGCTAGGAGTGGCTGTCGAACGACACGTTCCAGCGAAAAGCCGTGATCGTATAGTGGTTAGTACTCTGCGTTGTGGCCGCAGCAACCCCGGTTCGAATCCGGGTCACGGCACGTTGGGTAAAAGCAGAGTGACGCAGCGGAAGCGTGCTGGGCCCATAACCCAGAGGTCGATGGATCGAAACCATCCTCTGCTAGGCTACCCTTTTCACAATACATTCTACGTGTCTGATTGACATACCCATCTCATTCCTCCCCCTCTTTTCTCTCTGATCTATTGTCAAGATGCAAAACAGTCTTTCCCAAAATCTTTGTTCTGAAGTGCATAGGACGATTGTTTACAAATTGATCCTCCTTACATCCTTGTGTTAGAAGGATTCTTCCAAAGATCTGTGTCACGTAAATGATGACCGTTACTCCAACCCCTGCTCCTCCCTGCTTTACTTTGCCCTTCAGGAATAAACAGGCGGCGTCAAGCGGACCTCCTCTCGGGGGGCTTGGGACGGAGATGGCGCCGAGGACACTGCCAACGGCCACGCGGTTGGTGGGGACGAGAGAAGAAAAGTTGCTTGAGTTAGCCTGGAGCCGACGCCAGACTCTTCTGATCCGTAATCAGTTGCGTTAGTCATCGCCCCACTAGCCCATCTCGTGTCAAGGAACTCCTTGTCATCGTGTTGGACCAGGAGTGACTGTTGGCAGCGTGTGGCAAAATAATTGTGTTTATCAAAACACGTACTTCGTGTGAGGGTTGAACTCACAACCTTCATATGTGCTGTCTAGAGCAGCTGTGTAGGCGCACGTGAGCTCTTCTGACCTCCGTGGCTGAGAACCTTCGATAGCTCAGTTGGTAGAGCGGAGGACTGTAGAGTACAAAGGTGGACATCCTTAGGTCGCTGGTTCAACTCCGGCTCGAAGGACTCCTTTTCTCTTTTATCCACAGCTTCGGAGGAAAGGTTTGCTAGGAGTGGCTGTCGAACGACACGTTCCAGCGAAAAAGCCGTGATCGTATAGTGGTTAGTACTCTGCGTTGTGGCCGCAGCAACCCCCGGTTCGAATCCGGGTCACGGCACGTTGGGTAAAAGCAGAGTGGCGCAGCGGAAGCGTGCTGGGCCCATAACCCAGAGGTCGATGGATCGAAACCATCCTCTGCTAGGCTACCCTTTTCACAATACATTCTACGTGTCTGATTGACATACCCATCTCATTCCTCCCCCTCTTTTCTCTCTGATCTATTGTCAAGATGCAAAACAGTCTTTCCCAAAATCTTTGTTCTGAAGTGCATAGGACGATTGTTTACAAATTGATCCTCCTTACATCCTTGTGTTAGAAGGATTCTTCCAAAGATCTGTGTCACGTAAATGATGACCGTTACTCCAACCCCTGCTCCTCCCTGCTTTACTTTGCCCTTCAGGAATAAAC
The DNA here is from genome assembly GCA_911649635.1 of Poeciliopsis gracilis. Classification (NCBI taxonomy): domain Eukaryota; kingdom Metazoa; phylum Chordata; class Actinopteri; order Cyprinodontiformes; family Poeciliidae; genus Poeciliopsis; species Poeciliopsis gracilis. The sequence goes on along the minus strand of CAJVRI010000457.1, from coordinate 2,179,677 downwards.
AGGCGGCGTCAAGCGGACCTCCTCTCGGGGGCTTGGGACGGAGATGGCGCCGAGGACACTGCCAACGGCCACGCGGTTGGTGGGGACGAGAGAAGAAAAGTTGCTTGAGTTAGCCTGGAGCCGACGCCAGACTCTTCTGATCCGTAATCAGTTGCGTTAGTCATCGCCCCACTAGCCCATCTCGTGTCAAGGAACTCCCTTGTCATCGTGTTGGACCAGGAGTGACTGTTGGCAGCGTGTGGCAAAATAATTGTGTTTATCAAAACACGTACTTCGTGTGAGGGTTGAACTCACAACCTTCATATGTGCTGTCTAGAGCAGCTGTGTAGGCGCACGTGAGCTCTTCTGACCTCCGTGGCTGAGAACCTTCGATAGCTCAGTTGGTAGAGCGGAGGACTGTAGAGTACAAAGGTGGACATCCTTAGGTCGCTGGTTCAACTCCGGCTCGAAGGACTCCTTTTCTCTTTTATCCACAGCTTCGGAGGAAAGGTTTGCTAGGAGTGGCTGTCGAACGACACGCTCCAGCGAAAAGCCGTGATCGTATAGTGGTTAGTACTCTGCGTTGTGGCCGCAGCAACCCCGGTTCGAATCCGGGTCACGGCACGTTGGGTAAAAGCAGAGTGGCGCAGCGGAAGCGTGCTGGGCCCATAACCCAGAGGTCGATGGATCGAAACCATCCTCTGCTAGGCTACCCTTTTTCACAATACATTCTACGTGTCTGATTGACATACCCATCTCATTCCTCCCCCTCTTTTCTCTCTGATCTATTGTCAAGATGCAAAACAGTCTTTCCCAAAAATCTTTGTTCTGAAGTGCATAGGACGATTGTTTACAAATTGATCCTCCTTACATCCTTGTGTTAGAAGGATTCTTCCAAAGATCTGTGTCACGTAAATGATGACCGTTACTCCAACCCCTGCTCCTCCCTGCTTTACTTTGCCCTTCAGGAATAAACAGGCGGCGTCAAGCGGACCTCCTCTCGGGGGCTTGGGGACGGAGATGGCGCCGAGGACACTGCCAACGGCCACGCGGTTGGTGGGGGACGAGAGAAGAAAAAGTTGCTTGAGTTAGCCTGGAGCCGACGCCAGACTCTTCTGATCCGTAATCAGTTGCGTTAGTCATCGCCCCACTAGCCCATCTCGTGTCAAGGAACTCCTTGTCATCGTGTTGGACCAGGAGTGACTGTTGGCAGCGTGTGGCAAAATAATTGTGTTTATCAAAACACGTACTTCGTGTGAGGGTTGAACTCACAACCTTCATATGTGCTGTCTAGAGCAGCTGTGTAGGCGCACGTGAGCTCTTCTGACCTCCGTGGCTGAGAACCTTCGATAGCTCAGTTGGTAGAGCGGAGGACTGTAGAGTACAAAGGTGGACATCCTTAGGTCGCTGGTTCAACTCCGGCTCGAAGGACTCCTTTTCTCTTTTATCCACAGCTTCGGAGGAAAGGTTTGCTAGGAGTGGCTGTCGAACGACACGTTCCAGCGAAAAGCCGTGATCGTATAGTGGTTAGTACTCTGCGTTGTGGCCGCAGCAACCCCGGTTCGAATCCGGGTCACGGCACGTTGGGTAAAAGCAGAGTGGCGCAGCGGAAGCGTGCTGGGCCCATAACCCAGAGGTCGATGGATCGAAACCATCCTCTGCTAGGCTACCCTTTTCACAATACATTCTACGTGTCTGATTGACATACCCATCTCATTCCTCCCCCTCTTTTCTCTCTGATCTATTGTCAAGATGCAAAACAGTCTTTCCCAAAATCTTTGTTCTGAAGTGCATAGGACGATTGTTTACAAATTGATCCTCCTTACATCCTTGTGTTAGAAGGATTCTTCCAAAGATCTGTGTCACGTAAATGATGACCGTTACTCCAACCCCTGCTCCTCCCTGCTTTACTTTGCCCTTCAGGAATAAACAGGCGGCGTCAAGCGGACCTCCTCTCGGGGGCTTGGGACGGAGATGGCGCCGAGGACACTGCCAACGGCCACGCGGTTGGTGGGGGACGAGAGAAGAAAAGTTGCTTGAGTTAGCCTGGAGCCGACGCCAGACTCTTCTGATCCGTAATCAGTTGCGTTAGTCATCGCCCCACTAGCCCATCTCGTGTCAAGGAACTCCTTGTCATCGTGTTGGACCAGGAGTGACTGTTGGCAGCGTGTGGCAAAATAATTGTGTTTATCAAAACACGTACTTCGTGTGAGGGTTGAACTCACAACCTTCATATGTGGTGTCTAGAGCAGCTGTGTAGGCGCACGTGAGCTCTTCTGACCTCCGTGGCTGAGAACCTTCGATAGCTCAGTTGGTAGAGCGGAGGACTGTAGAGTACAAAGGTGGACATCCTTAGGTCGCTGGTTCAACTCCGGCTCGAAGGACTCCTTTTCTCTTTTATCCACAGCTTCGGAGGAAAGGTTTGCTAGGAGTGGCTGTCGAACGACACGCTCCAGCGAAAAGCCGTGATCGTATAGTGGTTAGTACTCTGCGTTGTGGCCGCAGCAACCCCGGTTCGAATCCGGGTCACGGCACGTTGGGTAAAAGCAGAGTGGCGCAGCGGAAGCGTGCTGGGCCCATAACCCAGAGGTCGATGGATCGAAACCATCCTCTGCTAGGCTACCCTTTTCACAATACATTCTACGTGTCTGATTGACATACCCATCTCATTCCTCCCCCTCTTTTCTCTCTGATCTATTGTCAAGATGCAAAACAGTCTTTCCCAAAATCTTTGTTCTGAAGTGCATAGGACGATTGTTTACAAATTGATCCTCCTTACATCCTTGTGTTAGAAGGATTCTTCCAAAGATCTGTGTCACGTAAATGATGACCGTTACTCCAACCCCCTGCTCCTCCCTGCTTTACTTTGCCCTTCAGGACTAGGCAGGCGGCGTCAAGCGGGCCTCCTCTCGGGGGCTTGGGACGGAGATGGCGCCGAGGACACTGCCAACGGCCACGCGGTTGGTGGGGACGAGAGAAGAAAAAGTTGCTTGAGTTAGCCTGGAGCCGACGCCAGACTCTTCTGATCCGTAATCAGTTGCGTTAGTCATCGCCCCACTAGCCCATCTCGTGTCAAGGAACTCCTTGTCATCGTGTTGGACCAGGAGTGACTGTTGGCAGCGTGTGGCAAAATAATTGTGTTTATCAAAACACGTACTTCGTGTGAGGGTTGAACTCACAACCTTCATATGTGCTGTCTAGAGCAGCTGTGTAGGCGCACGTGAGCTCTTCTGACCTCCGTGGCTGAGAACCTTCGATAGCTCAGTTGGTAGAGCGGAGGACTGTAGAGTACAAAGGTGGACATCCTTAGGTCGCTGGTTCAACTCCGGCTCGAAGGACTCCTTTTTCTCTTTTATCCACAGCTTCGGAGGAAAGGTTTGCTAGGAGTGGCTGTCGAATCGACACGTTCCAGCGAAAAGCCGTGATCGTATAGTGGTTAGTACTCTGCGTTGTGGCCGCAGCAACCCCGGTTCGAATCTGGGTCACGGCACGTTGGGTAAAAGCAGAGTGGCGCAGCGGAAGCGTGCTGGGCCCATAACCCAGAGGTCGATGGATCGAAACCATCCTCTGCTAGGCTACCCTTTTCACAATACATTCTACGTGTCTGATTGACATACCCATCTCATTCCTCCCCCTCTTTTCTCTCTGATCTATTGTCAAGATGCAAAACAGTCTTTCCCAAAATCTTTGTTCTGAAGTGCATAGGACGATTGTTTACAAATTGATCCTCCTTACATCCTTGTGTTAGAAGGATTCTTCCAAAGATCTGTGTCACGTAAATGATGACCGTACCTCCAACCCCCCTGCTCCTCCCTGCTTTACTTTGCCCTTCAGGAATAAACAGGCGGCGTCAAGCTGGACCTCCTCTCGGGGGCTTGGGACGGAGATGGCGCCGAGGACACTGCCAACGGCCACGCGGTTGGTGGGGGACGAGAGAAGAAAAAGTTGCTTGAGTTAGCCAGGAGCCGACGCCAGACTCTTCTGATCCGTAATCAGTTGCGTTAGTCATCGCCCCACTAGCCCATCTCGTGTCAAGGAACTCCCTTGTCATCGTGTTGGACCAGGAGTGACTGTTGGCAGCGTGTGGCAAAATAATTGTGTTTATCAAAACACGTACTTCGTGTGAGGGTTGAACTCACAACCTTCATATGTGCTGTCTAGAGCAGCTGTGTAGGCGCACGTGAGCTCTTCTGCCCTCCGTGGCTGAGAACCTTCGATAGCTCAGTTGGTAGAGCGGAGGACTGTAGAGTACAAAGGTGGACATCCTTAGGTCGCTGGTTCAACTCCGGCTCGAAGGACTCCTTTTCTCTTTTATCCACAGCTTCGGAGGAAAGGTTTGCTAGGAGTGGCTGTCGAACGACACGTTCCAGCGAAAAGCCGTGATCGTATAGTGGTTAGTACTCTGCGTTGTGGCCGCAGCAACCCCGGTTCGAATCCGGGTCACGGCACGTTGGGTAAAAGCAGAGTGGCGCAGCGGAAGCGTGCTGGGCCCATAACCCAGAGGTCGATGGATCGAAACCATCCTCTGCTAGGCTACCCTTTTCACAATACATTCTACGTGTCTGATTGACATACCCATCTCATTCCTCCCCCTCTTTTCTCTCTGATCTATTGTCAAGATGCAAAACAGTCTTTCCCAAAATCTTTGTTCTGAAGTGCATAGGAAGATGGTTTTCCGCCTGAAGGACTCTTTTTCTCTTTTCTCCAAATCTTCACACGATACGTTTGTTGGGAGTGGCTGACGAACAACACATTGTAATGAAATGCTGTGATTGTGTAGTGGTTAGTACTCTGCATTGTGGCCCCAACAACCTCGGTGGCAATGATTCAGCTAGCAGTAGTCACATCCAGACTGGTGAAGCATCTGTGCCACCACCAGGGGGCACAAAACACCAATATTCTGAGTGCTGCCATCTGTGTTTTTATTTCTAGCTTTATAAATTAGATGTTTCTTAATCTGATGCTAATACAATATCAGATTAATAGCAATTTTGTGGTTCTGTGTCAGAAAGTCTTTGTTGGGTTAAATAAATCTAAACTTAAATGGAACACTTTAAAGTGTTTATAGGTTTGTGTGAAGGTGGTTGTAAACCTTCGTGTGGTTGAGCACTCAGAGCATATGACGCAGAAACACTGTCATACTTTCCTAAAGACGACCTTCATTTTTGTAGAACATGTCAGAAGAAAAGCTCCTCATTCTTAAATTAGACTTAAAACCACAGGTTACACAGCAACGCTTCATAAACAAGACAGAGGTTTGTCTCTGTTAGCTTTGAGTTACATTCATGATTTATATCCTCTACGCTTTTTCCACCTTTTGCAATTTTGCAATGAGAAACACAACAGAGTGTCTGATCTTGAAGTGGGAACAAAAGATTATGTGGTTTCTACAATTTAAACACATACAAATATGAGCAAATGCCTCAGATGCATTAGAAAACAATGAACAAGCAGAAAGCATCCACGAAAACTGTATAAATCCCTCATAAAGTGTCAGCAACAAAGTTAACCCTTTAAGTCATTTTTTTCACAAGCTCACTATTTCAAACAAAAATAAATGTCCAAATGTTTATTTTCTTCTGGTTTTTCACCTAAACTTGTGACTGAACACTATATAGTTCAGTCTTTCAGACTTGCTCTGATATTGGGTACTGAATTTGCATAAATGTTCCCACCGATTAGGTCACAAATTAGTGAAAAATCTTGGCTAAGCAAGATGTCTGATGATTCATTGCACCAGGTTAATAAAACGAAAAGTAAGTAAAATGTTTAAAAGTTTTCACATGACAAGAGCATGACATTTGTGCGCATACCGGTATTACATTCCATACTTTATATTGTAATGTATTTAATGTTACAATACCTTCATTAAAACTTGTCTTAGCCAATCCAGCTAAAACAGGTTGAACTGTTTTAATGACATTCTTTTTTTCTGGCTTCCATACAAAATGCTATTTGACGCTGAAAAGGAACATTGCACTTTGACCTCACCCTTCACCCACACAAATAGTTTGTACTCTTGTAGTTACTTTGTGTATTTGTCATTTTGTTTGTTGAAGCACATGAAAGACACTTTACAAATTGCTTTTTACTTTCTTGCTTCTTTCCTTCCTCCACAGCCATCCATGTTTGGTTGACTGGATGCTTTAACTTTCACTGAGTTGAATGTCTTTGTCTAGTTTGTGTCTACTTTGACCTCTGTTGGGCTGGTTCAGTTCAGGGAGAAATCCTGCCTCTGACTCACTGACTGTTAGAGACGGGCTCCAACATTCCTGAGACCTACAAGTTGGCTGACTGAATGGAAAACTGAATGGTCCAGTTCAGTCCACGTCCTCTGCAGGATGAACATGATGATCACTAGACATCCCGGTCTTTGTTCGTTTCCCTTTTGCTTCTTTTGTCACCGTCTCTTCTCGCTTTTCCGCTGTGTGTTGTTGCGTAGAGGCTTTATTAAATTAAATTAAAAAGAAAAAGAAAACATAACATCAGTTAACTCCACAGCTAAGTATCCACACAGTACACCTTAAGAGGATGGGATCCAATACCTGCTTTTTCTCTCTGGGCTTTGGTCCCGACATAGTAGAGCCAAAAGAAGGCAGTGATGAGGGCGACGATGGGCAGAGACCTCAGGATGAAGGTGAACACTTGCTCATGGAAATCGTCTAAATACAATACACAAAATACAAGTTATTGTTGTCAGTTCAGCTTTCATTTTTCTCTAAGTGACTGGCATGAACAAGTACTAATGTGATGGACTGAAAACTTCAACAAGACAAGTGGAAATGAAAACGTTTCAAGGAAGAGCTAAGATAATGTCCTATTGTCTTTTCTGAGTTGATCCCCGATGAGAGGTCTCTCTCATGTCTGTTGGATTGTGTCTAACATTGGGGAACGACCGAGTGCTTTAAGGAACATGCCAGTCAATGCCCAAGTCGGAGAGGTCAGAGAAAACTGCAACAATACCTTACAATACTAGTTATTCGTAGAGATAGATAACAATTCAATAAAAACAATATATGTATGTGCATATGTTTATGTGTCTGTGTGTGTGTGGTCAGGCGCAGTTGCAAAAAGTGAATGAAGTGGGCCAACTCCACTGAAACATGCTGTTTGGGTTTTCACGGAGTCCATAGATAAGAGCACCAAACACATGTGTGCTTGCATGAGCGCTGAAGAAGCACACGCGTGTTTCGATGGCGGAGGAACCGTCAAAACAAAGGTTTTGTTCAATAGTTTATCATGAGTAAACTATTGAACAATAGTTTACACATGGTTATGTGTCTTATGAACCATAAGACACATAACCATGTGTCTTATGGTTCACATAACCATAAGACACATATAACTTATATATATTTACCCGCATTTTGAAGTCTCGTTTTCGAAAAGGCAACATTCGACATAAGTTTCTCAATTTCGATTGAGGTGGTTTCTGAAAAAGAGTGCTGTCTCCATTTTTATGAAAAGTACGGTCCATGTTAGCTTGAGACACAATTATGGTCTGGTAGACTGGTTGACTTGCTCCAAAACTGTTTGGAAACATAATTCACTATTATTATTATTATTATTATTATTATTATTATTATTATTATTATTATTATTATTATTATTATTATTTAATAATAACATCTGAAATGTTTGCTCACAATTCGCATGACAACATGGATGGAAACATGTCTGAGTAAGTCATTATATATTTCTTAGAACTATTTGTAGCGCTCCAGTGAAGTGCAGGAAATGAAACATCTGTGTTGTGGTCAGCTGTTTTGCGGGTTGTGCAAAGTCCTGACGGCTCGACATATTCAACCAAACATCTGATTCACCGTCAGCTGGTCGTTGGTTTTTCCTCTCTCCCGACTTCTCTCTGGTTTTCTCCTTATCTGTGAAATAATCAGTTTAAACTTCCTGTATGGATTGTTGGTTTCTCCATATGGTATCACAACAAATTACACTATTAGTTATATGTCACTTACCTTTAGCCATGACATTAATTGGCTTCTCAGTTGTTTTCTCTTTGTGTATGACTGTCTTCTCTTTGACTTCTAAATAAAGATAAAGACAGAGATTCTAGAACAGACGTTTTTCCATTTAATAGAAAACATCACATTAAACAGTCCATGCTTGTATTTCTAGGAGCATCAGGTCTGTGGTGTTTTGTCACCTACTGTGGGTTTTACTGTTGTCATCTCCCTTGTCTTCACCTGCTTCATCTGTCCTCTTCTTCTCTTCAAATTAAACAGACATGTTATCTTACAGGGCCTAAATATCTCGATGAATCTTGGTTAAAAGAGTTTTGTTGGTCACCGTTTCCAGTCTGGTGGTCTGCGCCGTCTGCTGGGTTCTCTCTGGGTGTAACTCTGACGGTTGTACCAGTTCCTTCAGTTTCAATCAAAACTGGTATTTCCACACCAACCTTGCAGATGTATGTTCCAGAGTCAGCTCTCGTAATATTTTCCAATGTCAGATTGACACATTTGTTTTTATGCTCATTCCAAGAGCCTCCAGACTGATGCATGATAGTCTTAGTCCTGATTAAAGTTTGGTTTTTCAGCCATTTAAGGCCGACTCTCCTGTCAGAGTCATTCCAGCAGCAGGTGATGTTCACCGTCTTTCCCTCCAGGACAGAAACGTCCGCACTCTGACTCACAACAAGAGCGTGGGACGAAACACCTGCGGAGGGGCACAGTCACAAGCATCGGAAAAAAATATTTCCAAAATGTGTCAAGTGGAAGCAAAACAGGTCCGTTTTCTCTAGTATTTATTAGTTTTTATGGAAAAGTGAACATGCATTCTGATGAGGCTCATTCATCAGATCATAAGAACCTTTTGAAAACAACAACCTGTAAGCGGGTATTAAACGTATTTCTTATTATTTCTGTGTTAAAAATGTGTTCCCTTTTGGTCTGATGTAACATTCTAATCCTAATTGTGTGTTCTCATTGGCTGTAAGCGGAAAAGCATCATAATTAACAGAAATAAAGACTTAAAGTCGTTGATTTGTGTGTGATTTCTCTATATAATATGGTTGACACAGTGAACTAAACTGAATTTTATTTGCTAAAATAAATTAACTTTCAAAAACATTCAAATTTATTGAATGTGACTGTCGATGTGCACAATAAAAACACAATTTTGCAATTTTATTTTGCAGAACCATCAGTTAGAACTATAAGGTAAAATAGTTTTATCGATTTGAACTGCATTCTGTCTTTAAGCTTTGCAGGATTCATGCAGACATTTTGATTCAAATATGTCGCATCTCCACAGATTGTAACTAACTGTCGTGTAGACGACACAGTTGTCTGTTAGGAATTTGTGATGATTGAAGCAAAAACAAAGATTTTCGGTTCTTACTTACCCCAGGAAGGAACTGAACCAACACACAGGAGCAGGAAACACTGGAGGAGGTTCATCCTTTCACCCGACCGTCTGCAGTCTGAACAGAGTGATGATGATGATGATGGTGATGCATTCTGCTCTGTTCTTCTGAAAGTCTTTTTGTCTGAAACCACAGGTTGTCATTTCCTCCATATGTGCTAGTCATTTCTCTAGATTTTTTATCTTTTTTGTTTGTGCCACTGTTGAGCAAGTAGAAATCTAAACATACAGAATATCTGAGGGACAAGTCAACATTTCACAAATGTATTTAAAAGCCGTGAATGTCATAGCTCTTTGAATATCGTGATTCAGCTAAGATGCAACACAATCCAAGTGCTTCATTATGCTATAATGTAAATAGCATATGAGCTATAGCATAATTTGAAGTCCTTTGGCTCTTTGTACATAATTCAGTCATATTAGATACAAAAGTATTTATTTTCTGCTGATCCTGTTCTAATAGACCATTTAAGGTATTGCAATCAGTCCTGTTAACCTTTTAATCTTTGCCCTGTGGACATTTTTGTTTGTTGGTTGGTTGATCTGGTGGAAATGAAAAGTTGTGTTTTCATAGAGCTGCTCTTCTTCTTTCTTTAGGTCTAAAGCTGATTTCCCAGCAGAACCAGAACCTGCTACTGAGATTTTCTTTCTCTCAGTCAATGACTTTTTCCTCCACACCGTATCAGTAATACGACAGAAACGTCTCTTTCAGAGGCTCCAGCTCGCATCGAGCTCTGAACCTCATTTATCGGAAATGGCTTCACTCTCTGTTTCGGATGGCTGAACAGGAAGACGCTCAACCACAAACCTACAGACTCGTAACATCGCTCTGCAGCGGACAAAAGCAGGACTGACATGAAAACTCAAGAACTAAAACAAGAAACACACACAGAGCAGGAGCAATCACAACTCCTTAAATAAATACAGTCATGTTGTATGTAGATAAATATGGACTGTTTTAGCATATTTTTCCTAAATGCCAAATTAAAGAACAGGAGAACGGAGTTGGTGGCATTTGCACTCAAGAATATTTGGATTTCAACAAGATTTATTTCCATGATCCTCTCAGAGGAAGACGAAAACATGGCTCCAAAAATTCAAATCTTTGTCCCAGAGGGCGTTTTCATATCCTAATCTAGCTCGCTGTCTTGCTTTTGGAGGAATGGCTTCATCCTCTCTGAGCGACCTTTCAGTGATAATGAAAGGTTTCAGCCAGACTTCTGTGGAGGACTGGCTTGTGCCATAGTTCTAATTGTTATAATAAGTTTTAATGAAACTCTTCAGAAAATTCCACAACGCACAATTCCTCTTCAGAAGCCTGTTTATTGCTGGACCGTATTAAGGCCAGACGTGTCCATGCTCTTTACAGAACCATGTAAGTGTGCAAACAATAAAAGTGGCACCTTCAGGCATCTGGATGCTGCAAAAAGGAAGCAACGTGGTTGAAGTGTTGTTCTAACATGCATTCACAGCTTGTGGAGCCAGAAGTCACAGATGGCATCATCACTTGGGCTCTCTCAAAAGGTTTAAGGCCACAGTCGGCTCAGTGTGTGTAAAACTCTTGAGAGAAGTACATCACTCTGGTTATTTGCTTCTGTCTGTTTGGGTCCCAACACATGCCAAGGGTTGGTCCAGAGTAGAGCCACCTAAAGGTTTATGAAGGTTGTGATTGAGCTTTTTCCTATTCATTGCTCTAATACAGGCCATGTTTCATTAGCAGCCCTACCAGAATGACTTCGAATAACTCAGCCTCTAAATGAGGAAGTATTTTGCAGATCTAAGAATAAGAAAACATAGATGTCTGATCCCAGATGTATTCTATCTTCATTTTCATTTGCAGGGTCCTGGACCACTGAACCCTACAGGGCAAATTGAGATCAAATTAAAAGTCGTTTCACATGATGTAACAACATGATTTCTATAACAACCTCAGCTCCCATTCTCGTTCCTCATCCAGATAGCATGTGCTGCTTCTATGTGTCTCATTTCTTTGTTGTTCTATTAAGGTTGAACCCCAGTGGAAATCCTTTAAAAGATAGTAACATAAAAAACATGCATTTTAAAAAATGCGACCTGCAAAACTTATCTATTTACTTTTTTGAGCAAATATACAGACGGACGGACTTCTACCTGCTTGAGAAATGAAGTGATGCTTCATAGAGGAAGGAACCTGTACTGTGGTTTTGTCACATTGCACCTCAAAAACAGTTGAGATCATTTATAATAAAGACACAGAGGGGGCAGAGTGATCTGTGTTAGAAGTCATATTAAAGGAAAGGAGACACAGTTGTCGTTATTTAGTATTAAGTGTTCGTCGGTCAAATGATGGCATTTCTACTGACCGGTCTGCTGCTCCTCTGTGCAAGTTCATCTTGGAGTGAGTAACTTTTTTTTAATACATTCATTTATTTACCATTTGGTCATTTCCGCTGGATGCTTTCTATTTCTCAGAAATTAGAGCTGTAAATCAAAAGAATAGTATTTGCTAAACAGCTAGCTTCAGCTAAATATGCTTGGTTAGTTTGCTTTTATTCTGAGAAACACAAAACCTCGCGCTCAACATGGACGTCGGGTTTAAAGACTAAAGCATAACAGCAGGCTGATGAAAGTAAAGCATTTACTACTAAATTAAACTATAATCATAGCTGAGTAAACCACGGCTGGGAATTGTTACAAACAGACAGGAGGGGTTCACAGCTTGATGTGTTATTAGTTAGATAATAAATGATTGATAGAACAATCAAAATATAATAAATGCAGCACTGATGAGTCGATGGCTTCATGAGCCAAGGCAGAGGAACAACTCATTTCTAAGTCTGTTGAAAACTAATCTTGATGTTTGGTGTCAAAAGTTTATGTCAGGCATTATGTAAATATGGATATTTTATAAAATGACAATTAAAAACATTTAATTCATCACTGAAATGCAGTTGTATTGAGCAAGAGCAGCATTTTCCCTCAGCTTTTTTTTGCTCTTTGTTTTAATCAAACTTACCATATTAATTTACCTGTGTGGCTCTTTTCCATGTCAAAGTGCAAAACCAGGAAATTTTCAGCTTCAGACGACTGATTCTCAGCTGTGTCTCTGTCCAGGTGTTTCTTCAGAGTTACTTGTTGTTATTCAGAGTCCTGATGTTTCGGTTCAAGAAGGAGAGACAGGAAACATCCACTGCTGCTGGGATGGGACAGCTGACAGAGCTGGCATTACATGGTTTAAAAACCAAATTTTAATAAATCATAAGACTGTCATAAAGCATTTTATAGTCACTCAGAATGAGCAGAAAATTAAGTGTTCAGTTCTGACAATAGAAAACTTGACAAAAGGTGATTCAGGAAGATACATCTGCTACGTTACTGTGGAGATACCAGTTTTAGCTCAAGTTGAAGGAAATGGAACGACCATCTCTATTACAGCCAGAGAGAACGCAACTAAAAGCACAGCAGGAGGTAGGTGACTAAAACACAATCAATCTGATTGCTGGGTGGAATTTTAAATTCAGAAATCAGAGAATAATTACAAGTGTGAATCTTATTTTAATCTTATTTGCATAGCTACCTGTCTGCATCACAACTGCAGACTGATACTACAGACTGTGCAATAATAAATTTTTTATGTAAAATTATTCATTTTACGAGAATAATTTTATGGAGTAAATTTGCCTTTGTTGAAAATGTGGTGATAAGTTAAATCACGGACTTAATATCCTGCACTGTTTCCATCTTCCATCAGACATTTTTCACTCCCCTGTTGCACACCTATGAATAATTATGAAAGGAATATAATGAACATTGTTCAAAATGAAATATAGAACATTTTTAAATCAAAACAAATATAATGACAGTTTCCCTGTTTGTGAATAAAAGAAATAATAGCAGCCCTGCTTAAAAAGAACAGCAGAAAATTTTTGTCTAAATTCAAATAGCTAACAATTTTATGCTTGACATTTTACAAATATTTATAAGAAATATATCATTTCAAGATGCATTCTGTCATAGGAGCTATAAAATGTCTAGAAGAGTTCAAACCTTCTGTATGTTTCTTCCTAAATCTTGTTATACAAAGACAACAGAAGGACAGATGATTGGTAAAAAAACTGACAAAGCAGCTTAAATGGGCCAGAGTTATGGGTCCAACGTTCAGACAACATGGCAGTGCCAGAAGATTTCACTTCATTCAATCTGGTTTTATAATATGCGTTCTTCTAAATATTCAAACTATTGGTAAAACATACCAAACATACCAATGACTTCCATTAACTTGTACAATTATGTTCGTCTGTCTCTGTAAAGTACCGTCAGACCGTACCGAACCTAACAACATCATCTTCATCCTGAGATGCCTACCCATCCTCCTCCTCATCGCAGCCTTCGTCTGTGTTCAGTGTTTAGTTCACAGAGCTCAGAAGAATCCACCAGGTACTGACAAGTTGTTAGATTAGCAGCATGAACTGCATTAACAGCAGCTGAGCTGATTGACGTTTTGTTTCAGCTGCTCCTGGAAATAAATCCACTTCAGCCCAGAGCAGAGAGGAAGAGCGAGGAGATGACGAAGGACCGGAGGGAGAAGAAGAAGAAAATGAAGAAACAATGAGTTGATGATGATCACTTCATCTAGAGGAGATGCATTTTTTTAAAGCATATTGTTACAACATTGAAATTTTGTGAATTATTCATTAATATTTTTGGTGTTCAAACTTCAGAAAGGTCAAGAATAAGCAAATGAAAGGATCGCTTCGCTGTAACAAATGAACTCAGTTTAAGGACACAGAGTCGTTCCTTCAGAACGACTCTGTGTTCCTTCAGAACACAGAGTCTGAAGGAACTCTGTGTTCTTCAGACTCTTCCCTTTTTCCCTTTTTTGAAGGGAAAAACTCCAGATGCAGCATGGCTTGATGTTTATTCGGGATGTTCAGTATAGCAGCAGTAGCAGCTATGAGGAGTCAGAGAAAAAAGCAGAAAAATTCAGGTAGCTTAATAGCCTTTATTAACTGCAAAATAATACAAGCCACAGCTGGGCAATCTGGTGTTGTGTTTGCATATAATCTGTTCCTGTCACTAAAAAATGAGAAGAAGAGGAGAAACAAGGCAGCCTGAGCAACATCATGATAAACTGTCTTTAAATGACCTTTCTGGGAAACCAGTTGAAAAAAACGACAATATATTCCAAATGAAAACTGGTGTACTATTGTCACACTAACAGATTTTTTTCTTTATTATGCAACTATAGTTTATATATGACAAGCTCTGCTTTGTTAATCAATTATTTATCAGTGGCAATTGATCAAAGTTTGAAACAAATATATTGCAAGACCATACTTAACAAAAATGATTACTTTTTATGCCTAACATGTCTGACGCGGAAAGCATAATCATAAAATATTTGCAAACTAGTGCTGTGTTTCACAAAATGCACCACAACATCTTACTGTGGAGACCCGCTGTTAGAAAAATTACTACTACGTAAACAAAAAGGTTGTTTTTTTTTTGTAACTTAAAAATTAGCCTAGATTTTGTGAAAGAAATGAAAAAAGATTATTGGAGGGTCCAGATCTGGGACCAGCCTCCACCTTGTCTCCAGAACCCAAAAATCAGCACCAGCACCATGAGATTTACCCTCAATTGTAGCTGCTGGTCTGACCAGCAGAGGGCGCAAAAACACAGAAGTTCTGTTGCAGGATGGAAACAGTTTATCAGGTGTATCCTTTACTTTTCACATGGAGCATGACGCTCTGCGCCGCAGCACTGTTTTATGAACAACCCCAAAACAGAAATATTATAGACAAATTTATATTGCAAAAAAAGAAAGAAAAAAAAGCATTCAACTAACATGAATGATTACTGCTATTATCTGAGTGATTTTACGGAACATATACACAGTGATCAAATTAATTAGATAATGAGAAAAAAAACCCAACAACCTGCTGCTAAGAGTTGCGAGAACAAGTAATTATAATAGAGCCAAATTTAGGCAGAAAAAAATGCTGTTGACATTTAAAATTGAGGATTTATTGTGTTTCCTCACGAATAGGTTGAAACTTAAAAATGTTATTTTTTCATCTCTTATCTCACCTTATAATCTATTTTGCTTAATTTAAATCTCCAGCTGCTATATAACAACACTTTCAACAGAATAAACTCACATTATGACTAATTAGACTCTGGTATTTAATAAAATCATTCTGAATTGCCTAATATGTCCGACGGGTGAAGTTGCCATACCGGTTCCTCCAGCCTGGCAGTGGGTTACAGTAAGGCGGCTGCCGGTGGAACGTCATGTTCTCGTCAACCGGAAGTGATTTCTATTACCACGTTACCGAGAAAAGAGGGAGGAGTTACCGCTGCGCTGCTAATGGAGGCTGTGACTCTCCCGCAGTCTCTTCTCCACGTGTTTCGACAGAAACAGTTTATAGTATTATTTTCTACTCAGTCGTATCAGACCGTGTAGATAGTAAGCAGCTCGCTATGGACGGCGGGAACGTTATAGAGACATAGTAACGGGAACATTTCCTCAAGGTGAGTCTCTCTCGCTTCGGCATCATGTTAGCTAAGCGTGGTGTGGAAGCACGAGCCCGAGCTACAGCTAAACTCCTAAGTTTGAATTAGAAATGTTGAATAAACTGTTACATTTGTAAGTTATTTAGTTTCCTGTGGTCTGGGTGATGAAACGTCTCGCTGGTTAGGTTCTCTCTGTTATAAAACTCATTGTTATGTGTTTGAACTGATGGACATTTAGAATGAATTAACATCAAAGTTATTATTTTGTGGCTGAAGTTGATAATGGGACTTACTTAAATTAGCCGAATCGGGGCGTATTTAGAAAAATAAGGGATCTTTGGGCCAGAGCCAGTTATATATATATATATATATATATATATATATATATATATATATATATATATATATATTCACACAAATTACAGTACATTAATAGGCAGGCCTACACATTAACAAGTTTATAATATAGTCTTTTTTTTTGCAGACATATTGTAACTATCTCATTGATCCATCATTCGATGGGAATGTCAGTATTACTCTTTTTGCTTTTCTTTAAACTGAAGTTTATTCTACAGTTTAGCATCATTGTAGTAATAGCAACAAGGCATCTCAATGATGAGATGATCTGAACTCTTGGTTCACATCTGGATGTTTCTGATGACACAACCTTTATGAAACTTAATGCAGACAAATGAATGAGCTCTGAGATTTTGATCTCATCCCAGATTCAAAACGGTGAAAACTCTTAAAGCTTGAAACTAGTGCTCAAACTGAGGCTGTTTTTAAAACTACAAGCAGCATGGCTGACGTAGCTGACAAGACATGGACCCGGATGAGATTCTGACAGAACGAGGACGTTTGGGTGAACATGACAGAGTTTCAAGATAACATGGTATCCATGGGAACATTTAATATTTAAGATAGAAATGCAACAGTTTCCTTAATGCTGCAAAAACTCATTTAAAAGAGTTCATACAAATGGATAAATGTTAGATCTTTATTATAAATTTTATAACAAAGCTGTGTCCAGATTGATGTAGTTGCTAAGTTATTATGATTGAAGGGTTTGACTGATAAGCAAGGAAACGATTACAGGAGCAATGTCTCTTTAAAAAAAATGGTTTCTTGTAAAAATAAATCCCTCTGACAGATTGTGACAACTTATAACACTGATTGTATTAATGGAATATTTTTTGTTTTTGACTTGTATATTTAAAAAAAATATTTTAATCCCAGGAGGTTAGCATTTGACTAATCCTGTGTTACAACAAAAGACAAAATGGAACTGGAAGATGATAAACAAAAGTTGTGCTGCTCTTTGAAATGGCGCTCTGAAAACCAAGCCATAAAAACTTAATTAGATGAATCGGTCGGGACAGGTTTACTTAAGGCTCCAGCTTCCAATTAAATGTTGGGTTGGGCTCAGACATAATGTCTAAGGACTCTGTCCGGGTCGGGTTGGGTCCGGTCCAAACGTTAGTGCAGATTTGTCCTGTAGATGTGAACCAGGAGGAAGTTGTGAGGCTGCGTGCTCAGACCCCCAGCAGGTGAAGCGCTTATTATTTATATGGAGTCAAGTAAGTGAATCGTTGGGTCGGTGGTTTTTATTGCTGCGGAGGAAAAGTTATTTGATTAATGTGTGTCTGTTCAACTTGTTTAATATTAAATGTGACAGAATAGCCCATGTTGATATAATTTAAAATTGACAGATAAAAATAGAACGTGACAAAGTATTTCTGACGCCGTCAGTCAAAATGACGGACAACAAAAAAGTGAACTGCTACCTCTGACTCTGTTTTCTCATCCAGGTGACACTTCATGTTTTGACGTTACTGTTGAGACGTTTCTTGTCTAGGCAAGAAAATAAATGTGTTTTAATGAGAGAATATCTCGTTACAGCAAGAAAGTTTCTCATATTAACGTGCAGTCCTAGATTTTAAGGACTGCACGTTATATGAAATATGTTATATAAAATGTTATAAATGTAGGATGATTCAAAGCCTAAATATGATCCTTTGAAATATTTTGTAAGCTTTTTATCCATGCTTGTGTGAAGGGAAGACCTGTACTGCCTTAAAACAAGCTCCCACTTGTGCTGGGAGTGTTTTAAGGTAAATATGGACGGATCTCATCCAGATTTAACATGTTAATCTTTTTGTCATCTGCGTCACGTAACAACAGAAGCTAACTGGGTTAAAGGTAATTGTAAATGATATGTGCTTTAGGCAGGCACTAATTCTAGATCTCCCATCAATTGAATCGTCCTCGGTTAGAAGGAATAGGCAGACTCCGCAGGTGCAGCTCCGAAGGTTTATTGTTGAATGATGAACAGAATCATAGCAGATGAAGGATGGTATAAGGTGGGTTTGGGTGTCAGAGTGTGTTTGCGTTTGTTTGTGTGGTGGTGTGTGTGTGTGTGGTTATCTGAAACAGAAAGAACAACAACGGTACATTAATAACCGTGCGAGCATGAACGGCTACATATATACATAATAAAGAATGGTCTGCAGCACTATATAAATCCACCAGGGGGCACCACAACACCGTCGATCAAATGTAAAGAACGCACAAGTGACAAAACTGTCAAAATATAAGTAAGTGGTAAATGTTCTTACATAATGCTACATAATGCTGATTCAATCATATATATGTGACCAGTATAGCGCAACCTGAGCTATCATTTGTAAACTCCTGCACCGTCGGCAGCCAAACACGAGGATATCTCTACTTCTTGTGCTAACAATCAACACGAACACCAATATCGGACAGGAAATGGCACACTTACATCATAAAAACGCACAGGTTTGCACAAACAGGACCAAAGGGGTTTGATGGTGGACGCCACCTGCAAACACCACCTCCATGCAACCGTCACACAGAAGCACGAGAGAAAATTAGCTCAGCTATGTGCAATGAGAACAACAAAGAAAAGGAAACACAAATGCACCATGGGTAATGCAGTTGTAACCGAACGGACGGACTTTTAACAGTAATGTCGTTGCTAAGAGCAGAAAAAGAGACAAGTAAATAACAGGAGAGGTTCTCACATTCAATAAAAATTCAGCCTGAAATTTCACGTTTTTTTTAAAAGAAAAACATCTATATGATTTAAGGGAAAGAAGAATTTGTACAAATATGGATAGTGAGTTTGTTTAGAGTGTATCAGATCAGCTGATCTCGAGATTGTCAGCTTGAAATCCAGCAGCTACGTTGGATCCTCTGGTTTCTGATGCAGGAAGGGAGTCAGAATAAAACAATACGGAATCCACAATAAAATGCAGATTTTTGCATTACTGGGTGATATGGTTATAATTAACCACATGGTTAAGGTACAAATGTAACTTCTGCCTTAGCTGCTTTGCTCACTTTGTGCTGGACTACAGCAGTTTGTTTGGTTGTGAAACAGAATAACAATAAATGTTGACTATTGACTTGTTCATTTTTAGTCATTCACATTGTTATTACATACTCTTTGGGTTCATAAATAGCTAAAATAATTAAAAAAAAATGAAAACGGAGGAAGTGAAATTTTTTGGGGGAAATCTAATGGATTCGATTCTATTCTGCTTAAAATACAGAATAAATTCCTCTTTGTTCTTATTACTTTTAGTGAAACAGTTACACAATGTAACCGGCAGCGTTTAAAGAGGTTGGAGGCGTTCAGACTGTATCCTTTGAGGCGGTTTGTCCTTGAAAAACACAAACAGCTGCCTGTCCATCCCCCTGGTAGAACAGTGTATCATTAATCCCCAGTGGAATTTCTCCAGAAGGACAAACCTTTGGGGAATATTAAAGCCGGAGGCGGCGACTTTCTCAGCATTGCCTTTATGTTTTATTAGAACACCAGGAGATTTTATCACCTTTGTTTTTCCCTGTTTCATAATTTACAAGGACATTGTAATTAGTTCTACTTGGCGTCATTTTTACATGCTGTGAACTAATGTTATAAGTTCTGAAAAACCTTTTTCCAGGTATCTTGATAAAGAAAAGCTACTGAGTCACTCTGATGAAACATTCATCCTAAGGCCATAAAGGTGTGTGTGTGTGTGTGTGTGTGTGTGTGTGTGTGTGTGTGTGTGTGTGTGTGTGTGTGTGTGTGTGTTGCATTGTGTTGTTTGAGTGACAGAGATAGTGTGCATTTACTTTTGACTGACTGTGACTCATGCACTTTTGTTGGTTAGAATCAGGAAAACTGAATGCTGACAAATGAGACAAGAACTGATGAGTCTGTGAAAATCAATCAGACAAAAATCAGGTTGTGGGGTGGGGGGGTTCAGCTATGGCTCCCCAACCGATGTGTGTTCATGTTCACCTCATCTAAACCAAAGCTGGTCAGATTGGGACTGCTCCCAGCCTCCCAGTCCTGTTTGCTCCGACAAACAGGAAGTTATTGAATCTTCCGTCTGTTTGCTCTTTCAACTGGAGGACATGTTCACTCCTGATGTTGGTGGGATTATGTGTTAAAATATTTGGGTGCACCTAAGAAAAAATGTTGGGTGTATAGCAGCTTGTAACTGACTAGAAAACATCTTGATAACTTTATGTCAAAGTAACTAAATATGCAAGTATTTTTTTTTACAGACATTCAGTGGTAATAGATTTCAACCTTGAAATCTATAAATACTTTGTTACAATATTCAGCATTTCACAGGATTGTGACGTTTATTTTTATTTCTCTGGTTTCAGCAGAAACTCCACACGTCACCATGAAAGGCCGAACCGGCACTCCACAGGACCGGTCAGTGAAACACCAAGCCCTCACTTCCTCTTATTCATAAAACCAACATGGAGTCTGTTGCTGAAACTTCTGGTTTTATATCCACCATCTTCTTTCTCCCTCTCTCCTGTTTCCTCCCATAATCTTGATGGGAATCTTTTTCTTCATTTTAGGCATAGGAACGCTGCTGCCATGGAATTTCTTTATCCCGGCCTCACTAGTAAGAAGAAGTAGTGAAACGTTTTTCATAAGAGATGATGTATGTTAACAGGAGGATGTGGGAACATCAGCTAACTTAAAAACAATGGAAACTAGAAGGAGAGGGATCTCTGGAACAGGAAATTTGTTTTAAAACAAGCTGTAAATGACTCTGTCCTCAATCAGATAAAAAAAATTTTTATTTTCAACATTATCCTATAAGCTCTTCATCAGAAAACTGGCTGTCAGAAGTCGAGTTTAGAAAACAATAAGCAGCAGAGGCTCTAAAAGTCAAATAGTAGCCATTAATGACTGGAAAGATGATAACAATGGACTGGACTGAACTTATATAGCACTTTTCCAGTCATTTTGACCACTCAAAGCGCTTTACACTAAAGTCACATTCACCCATTCACACACACATTCATACACCGATACACAGATCGGTAGGCAATTTGGGGTTAAGTGCCTTGCCAGAGGCACATCGACGTGTGGCAGGAGGGAGCTGGAATCGAACCTACAACCTTCCGATTGCAAGACGACAACTCTGCCACACAACCACAGTCGCCCTTGGGACAATATTGCTATAACGCTGCTATCAAACGGTTAGTCTGACTGTGCTGCAGACAAACGCAACACATGGCTTTGGAAAATGACTCCTACGACACAAGCAGCGTTTCTGGTTACATTAAAGATGTTTTTTTTAGCAGATCTTGGAACAAAATGCCTCAATCAAAATGAGTCAGAACAAGACAGTCTGTTGATGACGTGCAAAATCAAGGGAAAGGGAAAGGGAGGCATGCTTTTCTTACTTTTTTACCAATGCAAACTTCAAAGGTACAAACCTTTTTTTTCTTTGTATCTCAGATTTGGGTGATGGCATTCTGCTTAACATTTGTGTCGATTACAAATCTTTGAAAAGCTTGACATGTTGATTCTGTTTTTGGCTAATACCAGACAGACACACAGTCATGTACAATAAGATAAACTACTTTCATTTTCACCCCAATTGGTTTATCTTTTATATTTTCTATTGGATCTATTACCCAACACTCAAGCTGGACATTAATAAGGGAGACGATTACATTTTCTTGTGCAATCTTCCAATGGAATGGAGAACTCTGCCCAGAGACATCACATTATCTATGTCTCCGGACCAGCTCTAACGTGCTTCTCTGCAAATGCATATTTTATTACACTGAGGCATAGTTTAATTACAAACATTTGCATTGAATGAGTAGCAAACTGAATACTCATTCTCAAGGAACTGTCTTTGCATTTCCTGAGGTTACAGTTGTTTGTTGTCTCTGGACCATAAAACTTGACCTCTTGTGTCCTTCTGGGTCATCATAAAACTAGAGTTTCTCGGGACATCTAGTCTTTGATCCACTATCCTGCTAGGTGTCAACTCTTTCCAACAATAATGTTGAATGGTATCTGTGGTCCATTTGTCCCCCTGTCAGGCCAATTGTGACTGCAGGCATCCTACTCCTCCAGAGACAAAAAAAAAAAAACATGCATCCCCAAGCAAACAAAGATCTCTCAGCCCTTAAAGTCTCCTAATCTTTAATATTTATATATGTATTTATCTAAAAACCTAACATTTTCCAATAAAAACACAATCATCCAATGTAGTATCATTTTTAAGACTTCACCTCAACTGTGTGAATTTACAGTTGTAATCTTATTTTGTCTTTTTATTTCCAGATCAACCGTTCAAGCGCAGCTATCAAAAGTTGCCTCCTAACAGTAAGTGCAGCACAGCAGGTCTCTGCTTTTGTTGTTTATTCTGAATGTTAGTTAAATTGATTTGTCCTTGATATCTATGTATTTTTGTGTTTCTAAAGATTGTCATCTGCTACTTAGGAAAAATGCAAAGTAGGATTTAAAAAAAAATTGAAATAAATAAATCTACTTATTTTATAGACCGCAAGTTTTCACGAATTTATTGCTAATGAATTGTAACTTTAAAAAGAGCATGTCATTTTTTTGTGTTTCAATAATTATCAATGTCTCTTCAGTGTCTGAGGTCAGAGCTCCCAGGGACTGCTCTCTGATAGTAAGTAGACAAACCAATATCTCAAACACAACTGAAATATTTGTTATTCGTAAATTTGTGATTGCATTATTTTGAGTTGATCCAAATCATAACAATGACTACCAAAGAGAAGATTGGATGCTATGTTGCCACAACACATTAAAAAGCTAAATAAAACAGGATTATTTTCAGAGCATTAATCAGGAATTAAATACACTATTTAAAACAATTTTTTAAAACACTGTTTTAAAAAGCTTTCAAAATTTCAAAATCATACAAATAAGATGAGTAATATTTTACAGCCACTTTGTAATTAATGTGCATTTACACAAATGTTTTAATCCTCCTGTGATCTAAAGAGACAGGGTCATATAGACCCCACAAACCTTTTACTGGGTGCGCGGTCCAACGAATGTGCACTATCTCTGTGTGCACTTTTACGAGATGTTTTATGGGTGATTTTGGGATCTGATGGTCTGATGGGTCAATCTCCTCCATTCCGATGTCCGACCATGACAGTTGCCATGTATTTGCCAAAATTACTAAATGTTTTTAGTAATTGTTTTTAGCTGCAATGTAATTAAACAGCTCAACATTGCAGCATTGTGCACAGTGCACTTTTCAGTTTTTTATTTGTAAAAGAAATGTTTTGAATCATGTATAACTTTCTTTCTTCTTTACAATTATATTATCACTTAATGTTGGCCTTTCATCTGAGTCAGAGACCAGCTTCTCTCACAAGTCTTTGAAGTCAAATTTTGAGTGTGTTTGCACAAACTTGGTCAATAAAACTTATTCAAATTTCTCTTACTCTGCTCTTTGTTCCAGTTAAAGAGGGTTCTCAGATGGTTACTCACACAAGTGCAACTTCTGCCACTGAAAGGATTCCACTAAGTTCCTAGGTCCATAGGACTGATGGCGATCTGCTTAACTGCCTCACCAACATTGATGACTTTCTGCTAACCTCCATGACATTCCTCCTTTGTGTGAGGGTGTACTTCACTGTTTGGGTTTTTAAATTTTGGTTAAAGTTAGGAGTACACTAGTAATAGTCAGGGAAAATGTATGAGTTAGACTTAAATCCTTTTACTAAAATGAATTGAAGTTAGTACAAAGTCCTCAGTTGGATAGAAGTACCAGGATTTACTGTTTTATTAGTTTTATTAGAAATTTTAGTTGCCTTTTTTAGTGTGTTGTGATTTTAATTCAATTTACATCATACCCCTCTTTGTACCTCTTTGTACCTGGAATCCTCTTTTAAGATTTTAGGTGCCCTTTGACAGTTTTAGCTATTAATTTGATCAACATGTAAATCTTTTGATGAGAAATTTGGTTTTATTCAGATCTGAAAGAAGCTAAAGATTGCTGTAATGACGGGCAGACCTTTCTGTCTTGAAAACTCTGAACACAATGAACAATGTTGAGTAATTTGAACTGTGGGTTTTGGCAAACTGGAGATTTGTTTCAGTTATTAGTTCAGCAGATAACATATCAGACAAGGATTGGTGCGTAGCTCTGTTGCCGATACATTTACGAAGTTTGTGGATGAACAGAGTATAAAGTTGTCTCATTAGCTATTGCAGCCTGCAAATAACTGAGTCTCTAAATGATAAAGGATTTTGTAAAACTAAGAATGAAAAAGAAGCTCAGAAAGCCCAAATGATCCTGTCTTCATTTTCATTCATAAAGCCTTGGATCACTTGCACCAAAAGCCTTTTCACATTACAGAAGAATGTTGTTTCTTTAAACTCATAAAAAATTTTTTAGAATATTTGTTTAGCTTTTATGCTGATTTCACAACTTAGCATAAAAGCTGAATCAGCAGAATAAGCATAGATTATGTTCATTCCTTTTGATTGACCGTTTTGGACTTTTTCAGAGATATAAAAAATGAAACATAAACATTGAATCCATATTTTTATACCTTAAAAACATAAAGATATGATAATGTGCTTCATTAAACGGCAGAAAAATAGACTGATCATTCTTAATTTGTCTCTTACAGACTGATTCAGTGCTGGCTGCCATAATAAAGCAACAGCTGCAAACTGAAACTCAAGTCTTTTTATTAGAATAAATACAGACTTCACTGACCTCAGCCTGTTTGAGCTCATATAGAAAAGTTAAGTTTTGAGAATGAGAACTTCGTTTTGCATTTTGAGAAATGAAGTTGCTGCTTTAAAGAGGAATCAGCTTTGTGGTTTTGCATGTTACTCTTCAATATGAGTCGATCATTGGTGTTAAAAATAAATAGGGGAATGTGTAGATCTGTGTTAGATCTACACATTCCCCTATGTGAGAAGAGGCAGTTATTATTCAGACATGTTTGGCAGTAAAATGTCTGATAATTCTGTTGCTCCTCTGTGCAGGTTCATCTTGGAGTGAGTAATGCTTTATAAATGTACACATTTATTTACCTTTTATTGATACTGCAATATAAATTTACCTGCATACTAGTTTCATTCTATTTCACAAAATTGGAAACTAAAATTAGAAAGATGAATGGCGAGAGAACAGTTAACTTTGCCTTTATTGGATTAATTAGCAAGAAAAGCTTTGAATCTAATCAAGATATCCAAAAAGCTCAATTTTCTTCCAGGTTTTTTTTTTTGTTCTTCATTGAAATCAAACAAATCCCCTAAATGTAGAATATGGTGTGTATCACCATGCTTTTCATACCAAAATGCAAAGACAGGATATTTTCAGCTTTCAAATAACTGACTCATGATGCCCTTTTCTTCAGGAACCGATGTGTCTGTCCAAGAAGTAGCTACAGGAAACATGCCTTTGTTTTCTACCAATCATTTGTATATTTCCTGTTGTGTAATAAGCATTTTCTTTTATGTTAGTAGCTATTACACTGTGTTCTTGTTTTGAGTGGGAATGAACCACGTCTTGTTTAAACATATCTGCAATGTATAGATGTTGTTAACCCTAATTTTTTATTTTTTTATTAATTCATAATTTGGACAGCATTTTTAGTCAAAATGACATTACTGATAACTTGAATTAGCATTCTGACTAGTCAAAGCGTCACTAATTTACGTGGCAATTTGAAAGTTTAATAAAACAATGAAGAATAGACCTTTTTCACGGCAACCGGAAGCTGTATCTGAAAGAGCTGCGGCACTTCCTGTTTTGGTGACTGTAATTCAAGTACTCTGAAAAATGGCTCTCCTCCTCCGGTCCTTTTCATCGTCCTTACTTAATTTGCCAGCCCTTTCTTTCGCTGATGCGGAGGAAATCGCAGCGGCTAATTCATCCACCAACAAACGTGTGAAAGTTTACAAGTTCTTCCTATCCACCGCTATCAAATTAAGAAAAGACATAGCTTAGCGAGCTAACCGCTAGCTACAGTATATGAACTACACAAACATCTTAACTTAGTTTGCTAAATTACGTGGAATATTGGAGACAAACATAATTTAAACCTTTCAATTATATTCTGATTACATTCTGAAATGTATTTGCCAGTACAGTTTGTGAAAAACAGCATAATCTCTCCACAAAATACATAACCACATAATTTCATTATTATGTGGTCATAATATTATAGTAACAGTTATATTTGACTGAAAATGAGTTTA
This sequence comes from Poeciliopsis gracilis, assembly GCA_911649635.1. Classification (NCBI taxonomy): domain Eukaryota; kingdom Metazoa; phylum Chordata; class Actinopteri; order Cyprinodontiformes; family Poeciliidae; genus Poeciliopsis; species Poeciliopsis gracilis. Next base: position 2,153,285 of record CAJVRI010000457.1, on the reverse strand, counting down.
CCTGCGGGTGGATGTGCCATATAATCATGGTCCGCAGTAGCATCTTTAGCCTAGCTAGCTTTCCGAGAGAGGACAAACTGCCATTTCTTAGCCCTCTTGAAAGCAGACTCTCATTGCCGGTGCAGTGAAGTTATTCCAGGCAAACAGGGAAGGAATAGCTCCACTTCTAAGGCGGCTGGTGGTAGATCCGCTAACAAAATCTTCCGGTGTGAAGTGGCGGCTACATACGAAAGTGCTTCCCGTCTTTATGTAAAAGTCGGGACCTTCATCTCTTCAGATCGCCTGGATCCACTGCCTCCGTTGGTCCGGATCCGTCGGGAACGCATGATAGGACAAATATGGCTGTTTTCTTGCCATATCTGTCCTATATATGAACAACCAGGGACTGAACAAAAACAACTGCGCCGAGGCTGAGCCATTTTCCTAGCCTTTTAATGCTAACGCTATAGCCACCGGAAATTGTCCAACCCAACATCGGCTTTAAAACCCGGAAGCCTGAAAAAGGTCAATTGATACTGTAACAGTTCTGGGCTAAGCAGCTAACTGCGGCTACAAAAGCAGAGTCAGAAAAGTGGCTCTTTAAGGAGTCTGAGGGTGTGAATGGAAAAAAACAACAGAAACAGTCCTTTTGGCTTTTGTGTATATATATTAAGTGATTTTTAAAAAAACAAACAAACAAACAATTGCACAGTACAGGGAGACAAGATAATTAACTCAAAATAAATTAGTGTCCAAGATCATGAAGTCCATAGTTCTTTGTTCCTAGCTCACCATCTTCAGATCCGGGTGAGGATCTGATCCATCAGAAAAATAAAAACCCGACCTTCTCAGAGAGTGGGGCGTATTTAGCCTCAATCAGCTGGGTCAGAATCCGATGTGACGGTCCACATAAGCCGTGCCAATAATTCAAAAAACAACGCTCCAATGAGCAATCCAGCAAGTTTCAATTATAAAAGCAATAATACTATTAAATAACTCACCAAGCAATCCAATCAGGGTATTCAATTGTTTGGGCGCGTTTGTGCCGAAGACGCCAACAGCAAGCCACAATCACACTGAAACAGCTGAGCATGTTTTACCTGCGCGCTGGAGGCGGCTTTAAATAAGCTGGAGAGTTTGGGACACCACAGGAAGTGGGCCCGCAAAAATAAAAGTCTTTAATTGCGGGTTACAGGTTCCCTCCCTAAACTCATGTGCGGCCTCGCACATGCAACCGGCTGGTCACACACCACACCGTCACATGATGTAGAGGTCTCATCTAGTTCCAGAGCAGATGTAAAAGCTGTGCTGAGTCCTTGAAACAGGGCTTGAATGCTCTGCAGCAGTGGATGCCCAAGTTTTGAATATTGCAGACGAGTTGGTGGCTGACGTGTTCGCGTAGAGAATCGGACAGGTAGTTCAGGTTCTGGGCTGGAGAGTTTTGCAGCAGAAGAATCACTTAACATGCTGGATTCTCCAGGAGAGGATGCAGATTCTGGTTGAGGGGAGACAGGGTCCTGATTGAGAGGAGGAATTTTCCTCAACAGGCTCCGAGTTAGCAGAATCTGCTTCATCTTCAGCTATTTGTTCCATATCCAGTTCAACAAAAGGTTCAGGTCCAAATTCCACTTCCTGTTCCTCACCAACTTTTTCTTCCAAAGAGCTCTGGGGATGCTGGCCAGGCAAATCCACAGGCGCAGGAATGATAGTAGATGCAGGAGCAGGTAAGTCAACCTCAGTTGTAACTCTGGTGAGATAAGGGCTGGAGTAATCAGGTAAAAACAGTTCTTCATTTTCAGGATTTGAAAGATCAACATTTTCTGAAGTCACAGGTGTAATTGCAGTAGTTGGCTTTACCTGTTCTGGCTTGGAGGCTGGGGACAAATAGCCACAAGGCAACAGCAGGTCACGGTGGAGGGTCCTAATGGGACGATCTTTGCCTTCTGGTGTAACTGTGTATACAGGAAGAGTGCCGGCTTTCTTCTGAACAATATACACATCTGATTCCCATCGGTCTGCGAGCTTGTGCTTGCCTCGTAGTTTGACATTTCTAACCAGAACTCTATCTCCAATAGAAAGTTCTGCAGCTGTGACTTGCTTGTCAAACCTGAGTTTGTTCTTCCACATGACTTTCTCAGCGTTTTCAGTTGCAATCTTGTAACTTTCTTTGAGGTGTGACTTAAGCTTTTCAACATACTGTGAATGAGAGATGGATAGTTTTTCAGACACAGGCAGTCCAAAAGCTAAGTCAACAGGGAGGCGGGGTTGCCGACCAAACATCAGTTCATATGGGGAGTATCCAGTGACATCACTTCGGGTACAGTTGTAAGCGTGTACCAATGGCTTTACAAAATCTTTCCAGTGAATTTTATCTTCTTCTTGCAGAGTTCCTAACATATTTAAGAGTGTTCTGTTGAATCGCTCCACAGGATTGCCACGAGGATGGTAAGGTGTGGTCCTAATCTTTTGGATTCCTGTGATCTGACAGAGCTCTCTGATAGTATGAGATTCAAAATCAGTCCCTTGGTCACTATGGAGACGCTCTGGCATTCCATAATGGACAAGGTAATTTTTCCCATAATGCTTTTGCTACTGTTTTAGCTTTTTGGTTTGGGGTTGGCACTGCAACAGCATATTTTGTGAAATGATCAGTTATCACTAGCACATTCTTGGTGTTGCTGCGGTCTGGTTCTATTGATAGAAAGTCCATACAGACAAGTTCAAGTGGTCTTGAGGTTTTAATATTGACCAGGGGTGCAGCTTTCTCAGGTTGTGCTTTTCTCCGGATGCATCTCTCACAGTTCTTAAGTTTGTTACAAACATCAACTGCCATTCGTGGCCAGAAGAATCGTGATCTGACAAGGTCCAGCGTTCTTTCAGTACCCAAATGGCCCATCTGGTCATGTAGCTGGTTGAGAACCTCAGCCCGCCATTCCTCTGGAAGTACAAGTTGGTAAGTAAGCTCACCTCCAATATTCCTTCTCCTGACAAGAACATTATTATGGAGCTCCAAGCGTGTAAGCTCTCGCAGGAGTAATGGCAGATCAGGGAGCTGTTCCCGTAGATTTGGCGGTGGGTTTTCCCCTCGTTCCAACTGAGCGATGACGTGCTGAATGACTGGATCGGCTCTTTGTTTGTCAGCAATTTCACCTTTGGAGAAAGATGGTACAACTGGTGACGAGAACTGTACATCATCAACAAAACTGTCTGGTAAACTGTCAGTGTTGATGGAGAGAGTTTGCACAAGAGCAGCAACCTGGTCCAGGTTAGATGAGCTGTACACCAGTTGCCTGTCACATATTGCTTGGACTGAGTGCTGGTCAATAGAAATACAGGATGGATGTTCCAGATGTTGTTCAGTAAACTTTAATATTCTTTCTTTCTCCTTCAGAGACAAAGGATCAGCCACCTGCTCAGCATGAGGTTGCCGAGAGAGACCATCAGCATCCGCATTTAACCTGCCAGCCCGATAAATGATCTTAAAAGTAAAAGTTGAAAGAGCAGAAAGCCATCTGTAACTTGTAGCATCCAATTTAGCAGAAGTTAGCAGATATGTCAATGGGTTGCTATCTGTAACCACAGTGAAATCGGATCCATACAGGTAGTCATAGAATTTTTTCTGTAACTGCCCATTTGAGGGCCAAAAACTCTAATTTATGAGCAGAATAACGACTTTCACTGCAGGACAGACCTCTGCTGGCATATGCAATCACCCTGTTCCGCCCATCATGTTCTTGGTACAAAACTGCACCAAGGCCAGTAGAGCTAGCATCTGTGTGTAAGATGTAGGGTTTACCTGGATCTGCAAATGCAAGAACTGGTGCTGTACTAAGCTTCTGTATTACCTCTTCAAAGGCCTGCTGGCAAGCTGTTGTCCAACGAGAAGCAAAAGGGTTCTTTGGGGTCAAGGTAATGTTGCGACTTCATACGTTTTGATTTTTTTCTGACAGGGTGGATATCCAGCTGTTAACTCATTAAGAGGTTTAACCACTGATGAGTATCCTTCCACAAACCGGCGGTAATACCCTGCAAAACCAAGGAATGATCTGAGCTCTTTTAGATTCCGAGGAACCGGCCAAGATGTTAATGCAGAAATCTTGTCTGGATCCGTCTCCACTCCTCACTTGAAACTACATGTCCAAGGTAGCGAACGGATGTCTGAAAGAAAACACACTTTTCAACTGACAACTTCAATCCAAATTCTTTCAGGCGTTGAAGCACTTTCTTCAGCCGGAGTTCATGCTCCTCTAAAGTTGGTGCAAACACTATTAAGTCATCAATAAAAACAAGTTTCATTCCGCCCGCTCCATAGGCGTTGAAAGGTCTAGGAGCATTTGTTACACCTTGAGGCATGCGGTTAAATTCGTAAAATCCAAGGGGACAGACAAATGCAGTTTTATTTTTGTCTGATTCATTCATCTCAATCTGGTAGTAACCAGACTTTAAATCCAATGTGGAGAACCATGTTGAGCCAGTCAGTGCTGAAAATGTGTCCTCTAGCTTCGGCAAAGCATATGCATCTCTGATAGTCTGTGCATTCAACTTCCTGTAATCAATACAGAGCCGTACTGCACCATTTTTCTTCCGCACCACAACTATGGGGGAAGCAAAGGGCGAGTTGGATTCACGTATAACACCAGACTGCAACAGTTCTTGAATGTGTTTACGTACAGCATCCACATCTAGGGGATGGATGGGTCTTGGTCGCTGTTTAAACGCAGTGGGATCTGAGAGCTTGATTTCATGCTTGACCTTATCTGTACGACCAAAATCAAGGTCATGCTTTGAAAAAACATCTGACATACTGTCGAGCATGGTTGTTATACGCTGCTTCCACTCTGGTGAGAGCAACGAGTCTCCAAAATTGTAGTTCAACTTAGTTGGATTTGGCTCTGAACTATCAGAAGGTTGATGTACACTCTGTTCTTTGTGAAGAATGGTCTGGATGGTACTGACTTCAGCGATGGCTGCTCTGGCTGGAATCACAACATCATGGTCAGATTCATTAGTGATTCACCACTGGTAAAGAAGCAGGTTGTACAGGAGGTAGATCAAAAAGACTAGATTTTACAATCAAACCACCAGGTAAAGAGAAAGAGGTTGGATGCTGAATAATTACTTCTCTTTCACCTTGCAGTAATGGGCATATGAGAAGAGCATCCAACACAGCAGTCTTTTGAGCAGGAACAACCTGTGGGGTGGATGACTGCATTTTTAAAATGCCATGATAGTCATCAGTTGTTAGTTTGTGCCTTAACTCCAAAATTTTATGCACTGCTTTGTATCCAAAAGGCACAGGATGGAACTCAGAATGTGACTGACAGCATTGATTATACACAACATCCAAAGTGTTGGTGCCAATCAGAATAGGGGGTTGTGCTGATCGCAGGTCTGGAACAACCAAAGCCAAAGTGTTTATGTCCATCTCTTCTCCAATGAACTCAGGAGGAAAAGTTAAACAGAGTTCCACAAATCCAATATAAGGCACCCTCTGACCATTTGCACCTTCTATCTCCAAAAGATCATGTATTGGTTTTATTAAGTGATCTGATAGATGGGTGTTATAGAAAGAACGTGAAATTGTGGTGACTTGAGAACCTGTGTCTAAGAGGCAATGAAATTTGATCCCTTTAATCTTCACCTCACCAGTACTTCTTGTGCCCACCAATCCTTTAGGTAATGGGAAATATGAAAGTGAGTCTGTGGTGTGGGGACATTCACTGATTGCAGCTCCCACTTGTCCCTCAGTAAGAACTGCTTCTAGTTTGATGGCTCACTTTTCTCCCAGGACTGCTGTTTGTGCTTAAGCTGACGCCGTTTTTCTTCAACCAGGCTGGAATTTGGCTGACTTGAACAGTTGGGAGCAATGTGACCATCCTGTCCACACTTAAAGCAGAACCAGGCTTTTGGCTTACTATTGACTTTGCCAGGTTTTGGTTTCTGTTTTTTCAGCTGATTTTCTGGTTTAACAGAATTGGAGTCCTTAGACAGCAGAGCTGACATTTGACTCTGCAGCTTCAACATTTGCTTCCTCAAATCTTCAATAACACTTGAATTTGATTGATGGTCACATGAGCATGCACTGGTAGTGTGAGCTTGGACATTAACACGATGCTTAACTGACGGAATATGCTTTTTCATCAACATCTCTTTTGCCAGCTGTCTGTCTTCTTCTGTTCTCAGGGTTAATAACAGCGCTGGGAAGGGAGGTGGTTGGTCTTTCTTCTTATCTAGTTGCAGTTTGTTTATCATGCTGTTATCCCAGCAACCTCTACAAAATTGTTTTAACAAATATTTGTCCATTTCAGTTGCTGGAATTCCCCCACGTTTCACCACTGTGCTGAGAACCAACTGGAGTCTCTGGAGATAGGAAGATGGTCGTTCCCCATGGTCCTGAAGTGTGTTTAAAAATTTTGCAAACAACTCTTCTCCGTCCTCAACAGTGGCATATGCAGAATCAAGTACCTGCAAAAATGTTGCAGGGAGGGCATCAGGCCCCAAATCCCTCACTAGATCAGCAGCTGGAGGGAGTAACCCTTCCAAAATGCGCCTTGTAACATGTAAAGGTGCAAGACTTGGATCTGCATTTAAAAGTTCTATTTGAGACCTCCAGGATTCATAATCTGCCTCATGCTGAGGTTTTGGAAGTCTTCCTGAAAAGGTACGTAATCTGAATGAAGACAGAGGTTGAAGGTTTACATCATCTCTGCGCACAATGTGTTCAACTACAACCCTCTGGACCTCAGGAGGGTTTAGATCGTTCCCTGAGAGGGAAATTCTCGGCCCCCCATTTATATCTGGATTTGGTCGAGTTCGTGATCCCTTCTGGTAGGTGATGGATGGATCTGATTGGTTTGAGGGAAGAGTAGCTGGCTGAGTCTGACTGGACTCTTTTTCAGCAATAAATACTTCAACAATCTCCTCCTCATCACCATCCCCTTCGTCATCCTCCTCAGGCTCCCCTCCAGTTGCCGCTATTCCCAAATGAGCACTTATTTGTTCAAAAACTCCTTTCAAAACATCATCGAATGTTTGTCCACTCTGCTGAGCGATACGTTTCAGTTCATGGAGATAATCGGGAGGAAGGGTTGTGCCTACTGTAGCTGTGGCAGAGCACTCTCTTGTAAGTAATTTAACAACAAATACAACATCTTCTGCAATCTGAGATGGATAAACATAAGGTAAAAGCAATTTTAGCTTTTCCAAATCTGCAGAATAAATAAATTCAACGGCCAGGTTTTTATAAAATGGACTCTCACGTGCAGTAACAGTAAAAACCTTAACTGCACCATAACTGCGCAAATGGTTGATGATCTCGTCATCTGCTTGAGTGTTCGTTACACCACTAATGATGACAGAATTAGCAACATTGATACCAATTTGATCAAAGAAATCCATATTTCAATACAAACCACATTCACCAAAACATTCACAGTATCAGACTCCTGGCTAGCTCACCAATTATGTAACAGTTCTGGGCTAAGCAGCTAACTGCGGCTACAGAAGCAGAGTCAGAAAAGTGGCTCTTTAAGGAGTCTGAGGGTCTGAATGGAAAAAAACAACAGAAACAGTCCTTTTGGCTTTTGTGTATATATATTAAGTGCTTTTTAAAAAAAACAAACAAACAAACAAACAATTGCGCAGTACAGGGAGACAAGATAATTAACTCAAAATAAATTAGTGTCCAAGATCATGAAGTCTATAGTTCTTTGTTCCTAGCTCACCATCTTCAGATCCGGGTGAGGATCTGATCCATCAGAAAAATAAAAACCCGACCTTCTCAGAGAGTGGGGCGTATTTAGCCTCAATCAGCTGGGTCAGAATCCGATGTGACGGTCCACATAAGCCGTGCCAATAATTCAAAAAACAACGCTCCAATGAGCAATCCAGCAAGTTTCAATTATAAAAGCAATAATACTATTAAATAACTCACCAAGTAATCCAATCAGGGTATTCAATTGTTTGGGCGCGTTTGTGCCGAAGACGCCAACAGCAAGCCACAATCACACTGAAACAGCTGAGCATGTTTTACCTGCGCGCTGGAGGCGGCTTTAAATAAGCTGGAGAGTTTGGGACACCACAGGAAGTGGGCCCGCAAAAATAAAAGTCTTTAATTGCGGGTTACAATACGTACGTCATGTTCTGGCCAACCGGAAGCAATTTCTATCACCACGTTACCGAGAAGTTACCGCTGCTAATGGAGGCTGTGACTCTCCCGCAGTCTCTTCTCCACGTGTTTCGACAGAAACAGTTTATAGTATTATTTTCTACTCAGTCGTATCAGACCGTGTAGATAGTAAGCAGCTCGCTATGGACGGCGGGAACGTTATAGAGACATAGTAACGGGAACATTTCCTCAAGGTGAGTCTCTCTCGCTTCGGCATCATGTTAGCTAAGCGTGGTGTGGAAGCACGAGCCCGAGCTACAGCTAAACGAATCCGATGTGACGGTCCACATAAGCCGTGCCAATAATTCAAAAAACAACGCTCCAATGAGCAATCCAGCAAGTTTCAATTATAAAAGCAATAATACTATTAAATAACTCACCAAGTAATCCAATCAGGGTATTCAATTGTTTGGGCGCGTTTGTGCCGAAGACGCCAACAGCAAGCCACAATCACACTGAAACAGCTGAGCATGTTTTACCTGCGCGCTGGAGGCGGCTTTAAATAAGCTGGAGAGTTTGGGACACCACAGGAAGTGGGCCCGCAAAAATAAAAGTCTTTAATTGCGGGTTACAATACGTACGTCATGTTCTGGCCAACCGGAAGCAATTTCTATCACCACGTTACCGAGAAGTTACCGCTGCTAATGGAGGCTGTGACTCTCCCGCAGTCTCTTCTCCACGTGTTTCGACAGAAACAGTTTATAGTATTATTTTCTACTCAGTCGTATCAGACCGTGTAGATAGTAAGCAGCTCGCTATGGACGGCGGGAACGTTATAGAGACATAGTAACGGGAACATTTCCTCAAGGTGAGTCTCTCTCGCTTCGGCATCATGTTAGCTAAGCGTGGTGTGGAAGCACGAGCCCGAGCTACAGCTAAACTCCTAAGTTTGAATTAGAAATGTTGAATAAACTGTTACATTTGTAAGTTATTTAGTTTCCTGTGGTCTGGGTGATGAAACGTCTCGCTGGTTAGGTTCTCTCTGTTATAAAACTCATTGTTATGTGTTTGAACTGATGGACATTTAGAATGAATTAACATCAAAGTTATTATTTTGTGGCTGAAGTTGATAATGGGACTTACTTAAATTAGCCGAATCGGGGGCGTATTTAGAAAAAATAAGGGATCTTTGGGCCAGAGCCAGTTATATATATATATATATATATATATATATATATATATATATATATATATATATATATATATTCACACAAATTACAGTACATTAATAGGCAGGCCTACACATTAACAAGTTTATAATATAGTCTTTTTTTTTGCAGACATATTGTAACTATCTCATTGATCCATCATTCGATGGGAATGTCAGTATTACTCTTTTGCTTTTCTTTAAACTGAAGTTTATTCTACAGTTTAGCATCATTGTAGTAATAGCAACAAGGCATCTCAATGATGAGATGATCTGAACTCTTGGTTCACATCTGGATGTTTCTGATGACACAACCTTTATGAAACTTAATGCAGACAAATGAATGAGCTCTGAGATTTTGATCTCATCCCAGATTCAAAACGGTGAAAACTCTTAAAGCTTGAAACTAGTGCTCAAACTGAGGCTGTTTTTAAAACTACAAGCAGCATGGCTGACGTAGCTGACAAGACATGGACCCGGATGAGATTCTGACAGAACGAGGACGTTTGGGTGAACATGACAGAGTTTCAAGATAACATGGTATCCATGGGAACATTTAATATTTAAGATAGAAATGCAACAGTTTCCTTAATGCTGCAAAACTCATTTAAAAGAGTTCATACAAATGGATAAATGTTAGATCTTTATTATAAATTTTATAACAAAGCTGTGTCCAGATTGATGTAGTTGCTAAGTTATTATGATTGAAGGGTTTGACTGATAAGCAAGGAAACGATTACAGGAGCAATGTCTCTTTAAAAAAAATGGTTTCTTGTAAAAATAAATCCCTCTGACAGATTGTGACAACTTATAACACTGATTGTATTAATGGAATATTTTTTGTTTTTGACTGGTATATTTAAAAAAATATATTTTAATCCCAGGAGGTTAGCATTTGACTAATCCTGTGTTACAACAAAAGACAAAATGGAACTGGAAGATGATAAACAAAAGTTGTGCTGCTCTTTGAAATGGCGCTCTGAAAACCAAGCCATAAAAACTTAATTAGATGAATCGGTCGGGACAGGTTTACTTAAGGCTCCAGCTTCCAATTAAATGTTGGGTTGGGCTCAGACATAATGTCTAAGGACTCTGTCCGGGTCGGGTTGGGTCCGGTCCAAACGTTAGTGCAGATTTGTCCTGTAGATGTGAACCAGGAGGAAGTTGTGAGGCTGCGTGCTCAGACCCCCAGCAGGTGAAGCGCTTATTATTTATATGGAGTCAAGTAAGTGAGTCGTTGGGTCGGTGGTTTTTATTGCTGCGGAGGAAAAGTTATTTGATTAATGTGTGTCTGTTCAACTTGTTTAATATTAAATGTGACAGAATAGCCCATGTTGATATAATTTAAAATTGACAGATAAAAATAGAACGTGACAAAGTATTTCTGACGCCGTCAGTCAAAATGACGAACAACAAAAAAGTGAACTGCTACCTCTGACTCTGTTTTCTCATCCAGGTGACACTTCATGTTTTGACGTTACTGTTGAGACGTTTCTTGTCTAGGCAAGAAAATAAATGTGTTTTAATGAGAGAATATCTCGTTACAGCAAGAAAGTTTCTCATATTAACTTTCTTGCATATTAACATGCAGTCCTAGATTTTAAGGACTGCATGTTATATAAAATATGTTATATAAAATGTTAAGAATGTAGGATGATTTCAAAGCCTAAATATGATCCTTTGAAATATTTTGTAAGCTTTTTATCCATGCTTGTGTGAAGGGAAGACCTGTACTGCCTTAAAACAAGCTCCCACTTGTGCTGGGAGTGTTTTAAGGTAAATATGGACGGATCTCATCCAGATTTAACATGTTAATCTTTTTGTCATCTGCGTCACGTAACAACAGAAGCTAACTGGGTTAAAGGTAATGTCGTTGCTAAGAGCAGAAAAAGAGACAATAACAGGAGAGGTTCTCTCATTCAATGAATATTCAGCCTGAAATTTCACGTTTTTTTGAAAAGAAAAACATCTGTATGATTTAGGGGAAAGAAGAATTCGTACAAATATGGATAGTGAGTTTGTTTAGAGTGTATCAGATCAGCTGATCTCGAGATTGTCAGCTTGAAATCCAGCAGCTACGTTGGATCCTCTGGTTTCTGATGCAGGAAGGGAGTCAGAATAAAACAATACGGAATCCACAATAAAATGCAGATTTTTGCATTACTGGGTGATATGGTTATAATTAACCACATCGCCCGTTTTCTCACTTTCTCCTCTCACGCCCCAATTGTTTAGTTTGTTTTTCTTTTATTTTAAGCCTGGTGACGAAACACAAAAATGCTGCTTCGCAAGTTAGTCAACAAGTCGTTGCTTGGTCACCAAAGAACGAGTAAGTTAATTGATGGTACTCATCTTGCGTAACTCATCTTGCGTAACTCGCCGTGAGACATTGAGCATCTAAAGCCTTTGTCTACCTCCTCCAGAATGTCGTGTGGTTCTGGATTGAAGTTCAGTGACATTTTTGAACGTTCTGTTGGACATATTTTCTATTGATATTGATTAAGTGTCTGTTGCGATAGATATTACTTAGTTTCTGAAGTGTTTCGGGCCCACTCCTTCCCAAACACACAGAATGAATAAGTCATTCTGGCAAATAAAAAACAAACTCTGAAAGCATCTCGCAAACAATGTCTTCCCAGGAAGTAAATGAATCACTCCAAGAGTTTTATGAAAAGTCAGAAACATTTTCTGTACGTTTTGTCGGCATACGTTTGAGCGGAGGCGCGAGGATACGACGATCACACGGAAACATGGAGAGGAAGCTAGCTAGCTAGGTAGCTGCAGCTCGTTACCTTGTTCTGCTGGACTACAGCAGTTTGTTTGATTGTGAAACAGAATAACAATAAATGTTGACTATTGACTTGTTCATTTTTAGTCATTCACATTGTTATTACATACTCTTTGGGTTCATAAATAGCTAAAATAATAATAAAAAAAAAATGAAAACAGGAAGTGAAATTTTGGGGGTTCCGGGGAAATCTAATGGATTCTATTCTATTCTGCTTAAAATACAGAATAAATTCCTCTTTGTTCTTATTACTTTTAGTGAAACAGTTACACAATGTGGGTCCGGCAGCGTTTAAAGAGGTTGGAGGCGTTCAGACTGTATCCTTTGAGGCGGTTTGTCCTTGAAAAACACAAACAGCTGCCTGTCCATCCCCCTGGTAGAACAGTGTATCATTAATCCCCAGTGGAATTTCTCCAGAAGGACAAACCTTTGGGGAATATTAAAGCCGGAGGCGGCGACTTTCTCAGCATTGCCTTTATGTTTTATTAGAACACCAGGAGATTTTTATCACCTTTGTTTTTCCCTGTTTCATAATTTGCAAGGACATTGTAATTAGTTCTACTTGGCGTCATTTTTACATGCTGTGAACTAATGTTATAAGTTCTGAAAAACCTTTTTCCAGGTATCTTGATAAAGAAAAGCTACTATGAGTCACTCTGATGAAACATTCATCCTAAGGCCATAAAGGTGTGTGTGTGTGTGTGTGTGTGTGTGTGTGTGTGTGTGTGTGTGTGTGTGTGTGTGTGTGTGTGTGTGTTGCATTGTGTTGTTTGAGTGACAGAGATAGTGTGCGTTTGCTTTTCCATGACTGTGACTCATGCACTTTTGTTGGTTAGAATCAAAAAAACTGAATGCTGACAAATGAGACAAGAACAGATGAGTCTGTGAAAATCAATCAGACAAAAATCAGGTTGTGGGGTGGGGGGGTTCAGCTACGGCTTCCCAACCGATGTGTGTTCATGTTCACCTCATCTAAACCAAAGCTGGTCAGATTGGGACTGCTCCCAGCCTCCCAGTCCTGTTTGCTCCGACAAACAGGAAGTTATTGAACCTTCCGTCTGTTTGCTCTTTCAACTGGAGGACATGTTCACTCCTGATGTTGGTGGGATTTTGCTCTGTCAATGAATCCATCAGGGTTTATTTAGAGAGCACTTTTAATGCAATCGGATGTAACAAAGTGTCTCACAGAGGTTTAAATTGTCAAGAAGAAGATAATGATATTTGATTTGATGATTGGAATAATTTCTCAAACATTTGCAGAGGCAGATAAGATCAGTGGATGAGATCAGGTTCACTTGTGAGGCTGAGAATGAATTGGGTTAAACATGATGAATTGGTTATTGAAATGTCAACTAATTTAGTAATCGATTGTTAACTGGAGAAATAGAGGACATTTGCTGAAAGAGGAACATTCAGAGCAGTAGTTGAGCCAAAACTGTTTGATATAAAATAAAAACCGTCGTCTGTAAAGCTGTTCTACCCAGAACTCCTCAAGTGACATCATTTTTTTTGTCAGTTTTTATGGCATCAACTAAGCTTAAATGAAAAATGCAGAATGTGCCATTTTTTAAAAACCTAAAAATAAAGAAATTGAGGTCAAATTTACTTGTTTAACCCTAATGATGTTGCATTTTATTTATGAAATCTTCAGTAATAAATGCATTAAAATTACATGAATGAAGTAAGACCAAATAAATGTAAAAAAAAAAAATAAATAAAAATCTATAACATGATGAGTTAGACACCAGAAATAATGTGTTAAAAAATTTGGTGCACGTAAGAAAAAAAGTTGGAGTATAGCAGCTTGTAACTGACCAGAAAACATCTTGATACTTGATAACTTTATGGCTAAGTAGCTAAATGTGCAAGTACCATTTTTTTTTCAACCTTGAAATCTATAAATACTTTGTTACAATATTCAGCATTTCACGGGATTGTGACGTTTATTTTTATTTCTCTGGTTTCAGCAGAAACTCCACACGTCACCATGAAAGGCCGAACCGGCACTCCACAGGACCGGTCAGTGAAACACCAAGCCCTCAATTCCTCTTATTCATAAAACCAACATGGAGTCTGTTGCTGAAACTTCTGGTTTGCACATTCCATCTTTTTCTCTTCTTTTTCTCCCCATTTCCTCCCATAATCCCTAGGTGGTGCTTAGTGGGAATCATTTTCTTCATTCTTGGCCTGGGAACGCTGCTGCCATGGAATTTTTTCATGACTGCCTCACTGGTAAGAAGAAGAAGTAAAACGTTTCCATAGAGATGATGTGTTTGACAGAATATGAAAAGAAGGATGTGGGTCCATCAGCGGTTTCCTTAATGGAAGATGGGAGGAGAGGGATCTCTAGAACAGGAAATTTGTTTTAAAACAAGCTGTAAGTGACTCTGCCCTCAATCAGACCAAAAATGATTATTATCAGCATTATTCTGTAAGTTCTTCATCAAAAAACAGGCTGTTAGGAGTCGAGTTTAGAAAACAATAAGCAGCAGAGGCTCTAAAAGTCAAACGGTAGCAGTTAATGCCTGGAAAGAAGGAAAGGCTGGCTACATTTGAACTGATAACAATGTTGCCATAACTCTGCTATCAAACGGTTAGTCTGACTGTGCTGCAGACAAACGCAACACATGGCTTTGGAAAATGACTCCTACGACACAAGCAGCGTTTCTGGTTACATTAAAGATGTTTTTTTTAGCAGGTCTTGGAACAAAATGCCTCAATCAAAATGAGTCAGAACAAGACAGTCTGTTGACGACGTGCAAAATCAAGGGAAAGGGAAAGGGAGGCATGCTTTTCTTACTTTTTTACCAATGCAAACTGAAAGGAATAATGAGCGTCTTTTGCTAACCCAAAATAACCCGAAATAATATCCAGTTTCAACCACTGCTTTCAGTTTTACCTTATTAGTTAAACGTTCACACGGGTAAGTTAGTTATTAATTGATTACAGAACAAATGACATCTTTCCAGACAAAAAGATGTACTGGGTGCTAGATTTGTCACTAGCTGCTTTTTTTTCTTTTTTTTTTTTTTTGGGAAAAGTTGCTAATTGTTTGGGGGGAAAAGTTGCTAATTGTTTGGGGGGAAAAGTTGCTAATTGTTTGGGGGGAAAAGTTGCTAATTGTTTGGGGGAAAAGTTGCATAAGTTTGTCACCAGTCATTTTCATGAAAAGTCTAGATTTGTTGCTGGTCCCTAGTTTGGAAAAGAGCAGCTAGATTTGTCAAGGTAGTTACTAGAGAAGTCAATCGCTTCACAACTAGTTTGGCTGTCATAACGGTAATAAGACCTTTATATAGCAGCAGTCTTTGGTCAGAAGCTCCATTACATTCACTGAAACACTGACTGCTTGTGGAGATCCTTCCATCCACAATGACTCTTTGAATATACTTGGATGATTTGAGTTGGATTTGATTTCCTTTCGGGATAAATGAAGTATTTGTGGATAAAATACTGGAGGAAGACCTGGTAAAACAAGACAAATTGTTTGTGGATCAGAGTTAAATGGTCTGAATTGACTCCTGCTCTGTGTTGGCAGTACTTCCAAAGCCGCCTCAACAGCACGGAGCTGAGGAACGGGACGGCGGTCAGGAAGGAGTATCACTTCAACAACTGGATGACCTTTCTGTCCCAGCTGCCCCTGCTGGTCTTCACCCTGCTCAACTCCTTCATGTACCAGAGGTCAGTGCTGACAGGCGGCGCCGCCCTGGTGGTAACCTGTCGGTCCTGTTGCGACCCGATTGCCAAAACGTTTTCTGTCCCAGGATATCAGAGGCCATCCGCATCGCAGGCAGCCTCGTCTTCATCCTGCTGCTCTTCATCCTCACCGCAGTCCTGGTGAAAGTGGACATGAATCAGGATCTCTTCTTCTCCGTCACCATGGCAACTATCTGGTTCATCAACTGTGAGTTTCTTGGTCTGGAGGTGTCCAGAAGCATCAGTTTTTGTTTTTGTTTTGTTTGTTTGTGTTGTGATGGTGTTGTGATGGCGTTGCTGGTCCGCAGCGTTCGGCGCCGTGCTGCAGGGCAGCCTGTTCGGCCTGGTCGGCCTGCTGCCGCAGAAGTACAGCGCCATCTTCATGAGCGGCCAGGGCCTCGCCGGGACCTTCGCCGCCATCGCCATGCTGCTCGCCAAAGCCAGTGAGCCGCCCCCACACGCATTCACATGACACCGCGCCGCTCTGTTGCCTAGCAACGTAGCAAAGTCACTATAAATAGTGATTTTATAAATTGGATTTTCAAGGGTTTGAAAGTGCTTGATCCAACTGCACAGTTTTGTAATAGTCAAATACTGCCACAAATTGGAAGGTTTTTTTGGGAGTTTTTGTTCAATTGTTTTTTTTTTTTTTGCTTGAACCAGTCAGGTTTATAGAACGTCACACATTTTTTTATGTATATTTTAGTTTACCTCACCTCTGCTGTAGAAAATAGAAAACTCACAAGACATTATTGATATCTAATAAATGATGTCGCATAATAGTGAACTGAAACTTTGTTTCTTTTAGTTCATTTGTGTTATTATCATCTCCAAAGTTTGAAAACTTACCTTGAAAATGCATAAGATTTGCTGCGGGGGAAAGCGTGTGAACCCCGATTAAAATCGTTTCATTTCCAAGAACGTATTTCATGCCGAGTCTCGTTCTGTTGTGATGCAGGTGAGGCAGACTTTGATTCTGCAGCTTTGGGTTACTTTATCACGCCCTGTGTGGGAACTCTGGTCACCCTGTTGAGCTACCTGCTGCTGCCACGCATGGTCAGTATAACACCGCCCCATTCACTATATGACAGTAAAAGCTGCTTCGTCTGCCTGATAACCAATGTAGATTTATTCAGTTCTTCCCTGTTTTTATAGCGCTGTTTGGACTTGTCTGAAATTCCATCGTTGTTGTTTCTCTGCAGGAGTTTGCTCAGTTTTACCTGAACAGAAGGAGCAAATATGAAGAAGGCACAACGGACAAGCTGCTGACTGGTGAGACTTTGTTTAGGCTGAGCAGAGCTGGGATCATCAATGTGTGCTTCACAGTCTGCCTGAGTCAAATCAATTCACTGGAACATTATCTCATTAGGTTTGTTGACTCTCCGTTTATCCAGTTAAAAGCCAGACAAAGAGGGCTCTGTTAGATGTCACACTCACTCACTCACTCACAATTTCCATCCTGTTTCGAGCCCTGAGGTGCCTCCACTGACACGAATTAGACAGAAGATATGAAGGATATGACCAATTGTGGAAAAGCGGAACTTTTTCACATTTTATATTCTTACAACCATAAACTTAAATATATTTTTGTGACGTTTTATGAGACAGACCAAGACAAAGTGAAGAAAAACTTCACATTGTTTTTTAAATTAAAACCTCAAAAGTAAGGTGTGTGTATTTTTATTCAGCTGGCTGACTCAGTGTTTTGGAGAGTTGTGATGTTTTCATAACCGATGGTAGATCTGGAACAAAACTTCAACGTTTGTTAAAAATGCAAACGCTACCTGGAGTGGCGCTGCACCAAGGACCACTGAAAGAAATGACATGGAAACCTCTGAAAAAGACTCTTGGCACAACGTTCTTCATAAAATGAAGTGGTGTCAGATTTTAGCAGTTGTAGGATGTCTCTTTTGTATTTCTCTGGTCAGCGCTAAATGCTCTGAACTGCAGATGGAACCCCTCTGGAGAACGGGAAGCCAAACGGCCACGCTAACGGCGCGGTGGCCAGCACAGCCCTCAACACCATCAGTCGGGACGAGGCCAAGCTGGAAATCAGTCCAGACCGGAGCGAAGAGGCCGACAGCTCTGCAGAAAAAGCCTCGGTGTGGGAAGTGTTTAAAAAGGTACGGGATGAAATTCTGGGGAAGGGGGGAGCCTCGTTTTCTCTTTGCTGCTTCTTTAAGTGTACAAACTGTTTGTTTTTTCTTTCTATGTCAGATTCGGGTGATGGCGTTCTGCGTGACGTTTGTGTTCACCGTCACTCTGTCCGTATTCCCCGCCGTCACTGTCGACGTCCAAACAGCATTCCCAGAGGAAAAATGGGGTAAGAGTGAGCTGCGCCGATTCAGAGAAGATCTGCGTCCAGCTTGGAGACGCTTTATTGTCTTTTGTCTCACTTAAACTGTCCCTCCTCTCTCAGGACACTTCTTCATCGTGGTTTGTTGCTTCCTGGTTTTCAACGTTAACGACTGGCTTGGCCGGACCGTCACTGCGAAGGTCCAATGGGTGAGAATCCAACCAACTGGAAAACAAGAAAAATGACTCTGATCTTAGCCAACCTCTGCTGGTCTAACAGCATTTGTTTATTTTTTGTTTTATTTTACCATCTTCTTCTCTCTGTAACGTATATGTACACTGCTCAAAAAAACACAAACACTCAAATAACACATCCTAGATGTGAATGAATGAAATATTCTCATTGAATACTTTGTCCTGTACAAAGTTGAATGTGCCGACAACAAAATGATTGTTGATTGTCAATCAGTGTTGCTTCCTAAGTGGACAGTTTGATTTCACACAAGTTTAATGTACTTGGAGTTATATTGTGTTGGTTGAGTGTTCCCTTTATTTTTTGAACAGTATATATTGGTGAGGGTAATTCTATTTCCTTTTTTTTCACTTTTTTGTCTTTACAGTGTGCTAAAAGAGAAGACTGTAAATAGCATTTGCATGGGGTTTGAATACTGGCAGCTCATAATATTTTATTAGACATCCGTTTCTTTTTTTAGCTTGCTGACAACTTGTTTTCCTTTTCAGAGGGCCTAAATCATCATTACTGTGTGAAAAAACTCTCCTGTTTTTTGGTACGATCAATATGTTTAACCAGTTTTAGATGTTTTTTTCTCCCATTTTCTTTATAAATTCAAACAAGATGCTGTAAAGACAAACATGAAAAATCTGAATCAGATGTTCCAGCATGTTTATATAGTGAAGCATCCCACAAATGCAAAAAATGACAAAAATCTTCTGTGACGAAGGAAAGTAGTGCATAACTTTTCTTTCTCATTAATCAGAAAAGTGCATATGTTTAATGCAGGAGCCACCAGCCCAGCTGTGTGTGGTTTGATCTGTGATGGTTTATTAGAGAACATGGCTGGATGTGTTGTGGTGGCGCAGAGGTTAATCACCAGCCACATAAGGAGGCCTCAGTCCTCAACGCGGCCGTCACAGGTTCGATTCCCGGCCTGGTGACCTTTCCCTCTCTCTCTTTACCTACTTTTATTTGACCACTTTCAAATAGAAATCACTAGAGCCAAATAAAAACCATGGCTAAAAAAATTGCGCCTGGTTAACTTGAGTACTGTCACTTTAAGAGATTAAGAAGGCCTTTATTGGCCACTTCCTCCTACACAAAATAGACCTGGGTTTCAGAATGCTAGAGGTTTATATGTGAAATGAACGTTTCCTCTCTCCCTGCTCCCCCTCAGCCTCGTAAAGAGTCGTGCGTGTTCCCGATCCTGGTGGTTGCCAGGGTGATCTTCATCCCCCTGCTGATGCTCTGTAACGTCCAGCCGCGCTCCCACCTGCCCGTCATCTTCTCCCACGACGCCGTTTTCACCTTCATCATGGCGCTTTTCTCCATTTCCAGCGGTTACTTTGTGTGCCTCTCCATGTCCTACGCGCCGCAGTAAGTACACCGCAGCAAGCAGCTGACCTCTGACCCCTGAGCTCTGTCCCGCTTGGTTGCTGCTCAGCTGTGAGCTAAACTGGAGATAAATCTGGAGGGAAATGATGTACAGCGATTGTAGCTGAGCTGTTCAGGCTCGGGGGAACGGCATCGATGCTGTAATTGTGACTGGTGTTCCTGGGTCGCCATGGTGATGTACAGCACAAATGGGAAGGATTTGTTCCCTTCCATATTTCTTCAGTTTTCTGCTTTTCTTGTTTGTCACTCTTTAATATTCAAGATCTTCAAGCTAATTTTACTATCAAACAAAAACATGTCAAAGCAGGGGTGTCCAAAGTGTGGCGCGTGGGCCTTTTGCGGTTTCTTCACTGATTCTGTGTGGTCCACTTTGTTTTTTAAAGACAAAAATATGACTGACAAATTACACTTCAATTCAATTTGTAAAAATTGGACCACATTTAACTTTTGAGTTATGACCTCTTCAAAGGTCATACATAACTCAACATCTCAGACCAATGCAAATCCAGCCTTTGACTAGGCCATATCATTTCTTTTTGTCTCATTCTGATCTCACCTGTCCTGGAATTTGGTTATTAAATAATTAAAAACAAAAAACAACATTTGATCTTTAAACAGTCAGACTGGTTCTATGTGTGTGATTCGAGAACTCCTCTTTATAAGATTATTCCTGTCTGATAGTAAGATTATTTGATTAGCTCAAACAATTAAAGGACAATGAAGCAAAAACAAAGATGGTTGATCATTTTCAAGAAGACAGTAAAACATAAACCCTAAAATCGCCTCAGTCGTTCCGAAGCACGACTGTTGCTTCTGGCTCTCCACCGGCCTCTTGAAATCAAACTGAAAACGTATGCATGTTTTAGTTACGTTAACATTCTGAACAACGGTCTTTAGCGACTAGCGGCTAAAACTAACTGCTTTTGTGGTGTTTCTCCAGACTGGTGGAGCCTAAGGATGCAGAGACTGCAGGAGCCCTGATGACCTTCTTCCTGGCCCTGGGTCTGTCCGTCGGGGGCGCCCTGTCCTTCCTCCTCAGGAGTCTGGTGTAGTTACCATAGAAACGGCACGGAAAAGTATCTCTACACTCCTCGGAAGGAGTGGCTGTCAGTTTGTTTAAATACCAGTCCAATATCGGTTTTCATTTGACGTGACCCGGTTCTGTTCAGCATGTCTTTACAGTGGAACAGAAACATTTCAGGACTTTGAATCCAGAACAATCTGTAGATCATAGTGAAACCACTTCAGTTTTGAGTTTCCATTTGTGTTTGGGATTGTTTTAAGACAGATATTTTTGTATTTTTTTATTTGTACATTGATGTTTTGTAAGGAAGTAAAGCTGAAAGGGAAAAAGAAACAGAAATATGGACTAGAACAACATTTCTGAGCAGTACAAGCTAATTTGATGGTGAATACTGCCATCTGGTGGCTAAAATGTGTATTGTTGGACATGTTGTTACATCGACTAATCAGTACCAGCATTGTTTATCTCTGAATTTATCTCCTCATCACTTTGACTGGGGAGCAATGTTCCCTCTAAGTGTTTATGTGTCTGGGCATACACACAAGCTTCACATACACACATGGATACCAAGTGATCAGCTGCTCTGCTTATTTCCTGTCTAAAGATCAAGCAGCAGAGTTTTCCGACGCATTCAGTTTTAAACTTTCAGTCTTTTAAATAAGACAAAAAAACAACATAGGCATTTTTTCTGTACCCAGATTCCCTGATTTTTCTTATTTTATTTATTTACCATTTAAGTTTAAAATCTGAACTTAACTGCTTAATTAAGTTTTGGGTTTTATCTAGCGATTCCACAACATCTGAGAAAAAAAATGCTGGAATCTTGTTTTCCGTTCCTCTTAAAGTATTGACAATAAAATAATTTTTCAGCCTTTGGAAAAACCAGGTTTTCAGTTGGAGTGAAAAAAAAACTGGTTTTATTTTTCCAGTCCATCACAGATGGTAGGATTTGTTTAGTTGGGAGATGAACTCTGTTTTACAGCATGTGCTTCTTCATGATGTTTTCTCGTTTTGACACCACTGGACTGTTTTGTTTGTTTACCAATAAAATTGATTTTCGGTCCAGTCATGTCAACAATGTGGCAGCTGTTGCTTAAACATGTTTTCTTTACGATGGGAGCAAAAAAAAGCCTTGAAAGTGTCTGATTTTGGTGATTTGTTTTTTTTTTCTGGACTTCTATTAACTGCAAAATGGACCAACACAGTGAGGAGACAGCAGAACTTCACTGCAGTTAGATGAAGACCAACGCATGAAATCCAGTTCCATCAGAACCGACGGGGTTCTGAAAGAGACTTAAATGTTCTGGGGGCGTTGATGATTCTGTTGCCTTAACGCATGACCCGGACATGTTCTTGTTCCCACTTTGGAGATGACATGAAATTGTACAAGCAAAATGTTTTTGTATGCCATCCGTATCCATAGCAATAGAATGCGTCCTGATGTTTTCAACCATGTTGTGACGCACTGCCGTTCTGTTTAGTAAAGGGAATGTTTTCATTGGTCCTGTCAATAAATGAATCCCAACAGTTCTGTGATGTCTGCTGGTTTATAAAGAGTGAGAGTGAAGTAGTACAAATTAAAATCTTAAAGGAAAATATTTGCTCTACTTAAGTTGATTTTCATCATAAACCGGACTTTGGTGCAGCAAAATATTTTTTGTAATAGTTTTATTAAAATTGGCTAAATGCATCAAATGTTTTTGAAGCGTGTGACCCAAATCCTGCTCTTATTGCAGAGAGAAGACTAAAGGTTTTCTAGATTTTTTTCAAATTTGCACATTTGTGGAAGTCTGATTCTGCCATGAAAGTCATAATTATGAGACAGTCAAACTTTCTCTACAGTATCTCATAGCTCTCACTTTAAAACATGGAATTAGAACTTCCTCTTGGATGTTTAGTTTACTTTTTTGGCAGAAATGGCCCTCCATACAAAACACTTAAGTTTTGGATTTAGGATTCACACATCCAGGCTGCACAGTGGCGCAGTGAGTAGCGTGGTTGCCTTGCAGCAAGAAGGTCCTGGGTTCAATTCCCGGCCCAGGGTCTTTCTGCACGGAGTTTACATGTTCTCCCTGTGCATGTGTGGGTTCTCTCCGGGTTCTCCGGCTTCCTCCCACAGTCCAAAAACATGACTGTTAGGTTAATTGGCCTTCCCAAATTCTCCCTAGGTGTGAGTGTGTGTGTGCATGGTTGTTTGTCCTGTTTGTCTCTCTGTGTTGCCCTGCGACAGACTGGCGACCTGTCCAGGGTGTACCCCGCCTTTCGCCCGGAACGCAGCTGGAGATAGGCACCGGCAACTCCCGACCCCGATAGGGAGAAGGGTGACGGAAAATGGATGGATGGATGGATTCACACATCCATTTCCTACACAAGAGGACTTTAACTAGTATTTTATTGACAAATTACCAAACAGAAAGATGACTCATTAAAATATTGCATGTCTGCATAATGTAGCACAAAAATGTATTTTCTACAAGATATTTTATTAACACCTTTGAGTAGCTACAAGGATTGGACGCCTCTGCATTAAGAATGAATTCCTCCCTAGATTAAAAAATTGAAAAACCTAATTTACATTAATGACACACTGATCTTATGTAGATTGTTTAAATTGATCCATAAAACTAATGAAAACCCAAAACTCACTTCATGTTAGAATACCATGAGAACTAATAATATTGTTCCTGTTTACATAGGTGGCAGAAAAATGTCTGGCAACAGGTCTGGGTGTAAAGCTTTTTGTTTTGGGTGGTTAGTTGTAGCACTCACTGCTCGCTGGTTTCAGATAAACTTATTTGTAATTTAAAACTGAAACCTCCTGACATGTGAGTGGAACAGCTTGAAGACGGAGGACTTTGTTCTTTCTCTACATGAGCCACAGAGATGAAAGGAAGACGCTCAGAATGGGATTTATTCCCTGTATTATTTATTGAAAACCCAGCAGTCGTCATTAATACCTGTGGTGTCTGTACAGGCAGGGGAGGAAGGACATGTGGTAAACTAAAAACTGCTGTCATTCTGTTAAGAGAAAAACAAAAAGGACAAAAATATATATAAAGATATGCTACAGAATGACTGGTTGTGTCTTATTGAAACACTTTAAAAATGTTACATAGATGCAGAGGGAGGATGAGGAAGAGGACCTTAGACCAAGAAGAAGAAGAAGAGTATAACAGCAGTTCAAGAGATTAAATGGGAAAAAGGTTGTTTTGGGGAGCTGAGGGGTGTTTTATTTAAAATAGGGGGTTCTGGTTCCTTCTCTGCCAAGTGTTGTTTTTACTTCTTTAATGTGAAAAGCCAGAAGGAGACAATCGTATCATCTCGTCGTCTTTCTGTCCGTCTGTCCGTCTTCATCGTTTCTTTGGGGGTTGGGCTGTGCGGGGCGGCGTGACGGGCCGGCCAGAGTTCATCCCTCCATACTGGTACTTGGCCTTCTTCTCAGACGGCTTCAGGATCTGGGAGGAAGAAGAAGAAGAAGAGGAAGAATCGGTTATTACTGGACCTGCAGCTCTAACTGGCAACGTTAGCTGAACTCTTGAGTTTTAAGTAAATATTTGTTAGCGTCAAACATCTCCATAGCAACATATCTGAATTTTATGACCTAATATTGAACAGGGTAGACCTTTGCATTAATAGCACTGAGGCCGACACAACACTGAACTATGATACGCTTTGTTATGATTTTACTACATGAATCAACACTAAATTGTGTTTAATTGTTAAATGAATAGAAAAGGACAGTTTTTCTTTTCTCTAAATATTGTGAATTTTCATTTTCCCATTCTTATATGGATTTGGAAAATGATCCAATCAACTTTGATTAAAGTATGCAGTTGGGGCTGCAGTAAACCCAGCGGGCCACCAGAGGGCGCTCAGAAAGCTGGGGAAAAGGAGGTGAAAAAGTAAAAACAAAAATCAATTTAATGGAGGAAATGAAGTCAAAATTTTCATCCTAAGATCTGATTTCTTTTTCTATCATTACTGCAAACTACAATTTGAAATAACTTACTGAAATGCATTTTGTCACTCATTTTTATGAATGGCAACAGAAGGAACAGTAAATCTGAGGAGGATTCTGCTGCAAAAGCCCTAAACTAAATATTCCTCGTCAACTAAAACCAGAACATATGAGGCTGAATTTATGCTAAAATATAATTAGAATAGTGAAAAACATGAGATGCTATTTGGGGGTCCAATGTGTGTGGAAAGGCTTGGGAACCTCTGGGCTAAGCAACAACTTCGTGTCAGAATCACTTCACATGATAATCTGGGTTCTAAAAGATCCTGGCTCAGTTACTACGGCAACAGACCTGGAAGGAGCACATCAGGGTTTCGTCCACGCTCATCATGCCACCGGCGTTGTCAAACTCCCCGCAGTAGTTGGGAGCTGAGAACAGAGTCACCAGCTGCCGCTTGGCGAAGAACTCATACCCATCTTCTACCACCTGGGGGCGTCGGACACAAGAGTCAGACAAGGCCTTGACAGCAGGGGAGAAAAATCTGTGGCAGGAAGGAGCTGCGGTACCTGGTGAGCTCTACAGATGAGGTCCAAATCGTGACGGTTGAGGAACTTGCTGACCACGTCGGCGCCAAACGTGAAGGAGACGCCGCGGTCGTTCTCCCCCCAGCCCTGCACGTCCTTATCGGGGTCCGACCACAGCAGGTCGCACAGAAGACCTGCAGGAGGCGGGGGAGAAGTGAAACAAAACGTCAGAATCCGTCGCTAGCTCGTCACCTGGTTGAAGGGAAACACTGAGAGGCCCCTTTTCTTTTTTTTGTGGAGCGTTCACATGCAGACACGGAGCCATGGTGAAACTCCATAAGAGGATGTGAGACGGAGGCTGCCAGGGTCTCAACTCCAGCTGCCTTATAAGGACAGGAAGAGGTTTAATGAGGGGGTGAACACACAGAGGCTCCTCTTCCTCTGGTCCAGCTACACATAGAAAAGGGGGAATAAGGCTGGAGAAGCTCCTGTTCTTACATTAGACCATAAATCATTCAGCAGAGAAACAGGAAGAGTTCAATAGAACCTGAGTTCATGTTGGTTCATCCCGATGAAAAGGGAAAATGGACTAAAAAGGCCACCGTAGGAGAGGCTGGGAAAAACCTTTTACCCCCTTAAGAAGTTCATACAATTTTACCTTCACACTCTAATGTGTTGTACAGATAAGAAACACCAAGTCAGCCTGTGTTGAATTCAAATAAAGGTTTTATTGAAGGGAAACTAGCTATTCAAACCAACCAGGCGCTATGTAAACCAAGTGATAAACCCTAAGCCTGAGAACTGGCCAGTCATTTCTGGGAAGGTTCATTCTTCAAACCTTTTTTTTTTTTTTTTTTTTTTAGTTGTGACTGTTGTTTACTGGAGTCCCAAAAACCTTCAAAATGGCTTCCAGAGTTTCTCCAGTGTATTATCAGCCTGGCAGGCCGCCAGGATTCACTTATCCCCCACAGGGTTAAATGACATTTGTCTATTTTAATGGGGTTTTTTTGTTTTTTGTCATAATGATGTTAGGAGTTCACCCTGCAATCAGTGGGTTGCTGGTTCTGTTCCAACTCCATCCACCTCTGCTGTCATGTTCTTGGGCAAAACATTTGACCTGCCCTGCCTGCTGGTGGTCAGAGGGCAACATGGCCGCCTGGCTTCTGTCAGAGTGAACTTTGTGTTCTTTTCCACTCTGATCCAGGTTTCATTTCTCATTTATTCTTGAATTGCCATAGATGGCTTTTTTTTTTTTTTTTTTTATAATTTGTTGTTGTCAGAAAAATTCATCGACTCCACAGCTTTGGCAAAACTTGCAATTTCTCTTTGTTGAGTGATTAACCATAAATCTCAATTGGATTCAAACTTGGACTAGGCCACTCTGCAACCTTACAGAGGTACTATGGATAATGATACTAGAGGAGACGGTCACAAACTGATGGACACGTCATCCTTCTGGATTTTTCTTGTAGAAAAAAATAAAAGAACCATTTGCCTTTATTTGAAAAAACAAACAAAAAACAAACTAGCCTCATGCTGGTGTGAAGTTTTTCTACATTTGGTGAGATCGTTTCATTTTGTCGTCGTGCGATCTTTTTGATCTTTTTGTTTGATGATCTGCTCTGAAAGGGAACCCAGTTCACTGCTAAGGACACTGAAGAAACTTCCAGATGAACCACATTTGGATGAGAGGCAGCATCATCATCTGTACCCCTGATTTGTTTCTAAGTTCTACTTTTTCCTGGCTTGAAGCCCAGCTGGTCAGCTCTGTGTGTGTGTGTGTGTGTGTGTGTGTGTGTGTGTGTGTGTGTGTTAAGCTACCTGTGTCAGGCACGTCTGTGGGTCTCATGATCCGTCTGATCTGCTCCATAGACTGGAGGTCAGGAGAAAGTCCTGATGGGGGGAGGGAGAGAAACAGAGAGACAGAGAAACAGAGAGACAGAGAGACAGAGAGGAGTTACAGGACTTTGTTTTTATCAGAAACCTGAACCTGGTCTCACTCCCAGTTCTCAATACCTCCATGGCAACAGAAGATCTTCTCATCCACGATGGCAGCGATGGGCAAGCAGTTGAAACAGTCAGTAAAAGTCTTCCAGAGTTTGATGTTGAACCTGCGTTTACCTAGAGGATCAACCAGAGTGTTAGGAAGAGCCCACCACAGTTAACTCATGAACACATAAACAGTAAATCAATTCACTGCATGACAAATTAAAAGGAGTCGTAAAAGAGAAGCTTAGGAAACTGTCTAAGAAAACAGTTGTTAGCCTTTTGTTGAACAAATGAAGATGTTCGTTAGCTCAAATTGTTAGCCATTTCTTAACAAATAGCTCAGCTATTAAGCCAAACTATTCCTTAGCTTAATTTCTTAAATAGTTTGTTTGCTAGTTAACAAATAGCTTGATTTGTTCGCTAGCATCAGATAAATCAGGCTACTTGTTAGCCTTTATTTTAAGGCATGAGGAGCCTTCTTATGCTTCAGATTTACGTTAAAACAACAAAAACTTGGTTAGCATCATTAAAATGTAGCATTTTTCAGCTCACTGATTAGCAGGAAAAATACAAATATCTTTATGAAAAAAAAGATATTTTTTTGCTTTTGCTTTCTGCACAAATAGCTGAAATTTGAATACTTTAGTGAAAATTGTTTGTGACTGAAATTCCAACATGTTTAGAGAAAAATATTTTCAATGTTCCTTCTATTGAACAGAACTGAAATGAACTTGGCATGCTTCTCTATTTCAAACTATAGATTAAAACAGGAAGTAGATGGAGTAGGCGGAGCTTACACTCGTCGTAGAAGCCGTAGATGCGGTTGATGGAGGCACACTCGTGGTTGCCCCGGAGCAGGAAGAAGTTCTCGGGGTATTTGATCTTGTACGCCAGCAGCAGGCAGATGGTCTCCAGCGACTGCTTCCCTCTGTCCACGTAGTCGCCCAGGAACAGGTAGTTAGCCTCTGGAGGGAAGCCGCCGTACTCAAAGAGCCTCAGCAGGTCTGTGTACTGTCCATGGATGTCACCTGGAGGAAACGGGAAGCATGCTGCGGGATCCTTCCAGGAAAAGGTGCCGTTTAGTCAGGGAGGGGGGCGGAGCTTACCACAGATTTTGAGCGGAGCCTCCAGCTCCAGTAGGATTGGCTGGCTAAGGAAAATTTCCCGGGATTTGATGCAGA
Source organism: Poeciliopsis gracilis (assembly GCA_911649635.1). Classification (NCBI taxonomy): domain Eukaryota; kingdom Metazoa; phylum Chordata; class Actinopteri; order Cyprinodontiformes; family Poeciliidae; genus Poeciliopsis; species Poeciliopsis gracilis. The sequence goes on along the minus strand of CAJVRI010000457.1, from coordinate 2,124,909 downwards.
GGCCGCGCACCTCCGCCTCTGTCATCTGGACGATCTTGCCTGGGCGGCATCCTCGTACTGGTGGGAGGACAAGGAGAAGTGGGGAACAGGTTAAAACAGACGCATTTCTCAATGTGTTGACGATCCGCGTTGTCACATGATCTCTGCCAGCTTGACTGTCAGTGAACTTGAGGCGAAATATGGGGAACGACGTTTAGGCAACAGGAATTCAGAAATAGACTGCGTGGGTGCTGCTGCTGCTGCTGCTGCTGATGATGATGATGATGATGGGGAGGGACGTTTGGACACTTCCTGTTGGATAATGCTTTGATTTTTATCATTTGCGTTTAAGAGGGGAAAAAAAAAAAGCACAGTAGTCATGTCCAATTTCAGTCCCATGAAATCATTTTTAGACGACCCTGTTAAACGACGTCAGGATTCTTCAATTCAGTGTTCGACTCGTCCTGCTGTGTTTACACAAAGAACAAGTCCAGCGCCTCCGACAGACAGATTCACTTTTCCTCGCTGCTGTTGAGCCACAGCAGTGGAGCTGAGCTGACTGAGACCACACCACCGCAGAACGGGCCAGGAGGGACACCGCCATCGCCACCGCCACCGCCTGCTTTAATGAGGAGGAAAGTCGCTCCTTTTCTGCCTGGAGACGGTGATCACGCCCACCTCACCCTCAGCCTCATGCGAACACAACCTGTGTCCACGTCTTGACTGTAAGGAGACACCAGGACTATATCTGGAGGGTCCAAAATGAGGGACGGCTCAGGTTAGCCAGGAGAACGCTGCACCGGAGAATCTGATGTTCAGAGAAACAGGAGCGTTCACACAACAATACACAACCAGGGGGAATGTGTGTGTGTGTGTGTGTGTGTCGGCTGCTGTGTGACTTCACCGCCGTCCCCTGCCAGCTGTGAGGTGACGTGTCCACACATCGGTGCCGTCTCAGCTGATATCTGGGACAGACCGAGATGGAAAAGTAGGAGGCCTGAAAGGATCGGCTTTCAGGCGGCGGGGGAATCTGAGCTCGCATCAACACCTCGATTTCTCTTACCACACACACACACACACACACACACACACAGACCTTGACTTCGGACCATACCACTCTAAGCTCGCGGGGAGGAAAGTGTCCGGGCAACCCTGCGTCCGTTGCCACGGCACTGCGGCTTACGGAGAGGTGAGGAGCAGGGGCAGCGAGTACATCTGATCGCCATGGAAACATTGTGAGGTTGTTGTCTGGGAGTGGAGGATCTGCAGGCGATGAGGAACCTCCAGCGGGTCGCAGCCTGCATACTAAAGCCTGCTGCGCCAGAGCAGAACAGGCTGCACCGATAATCAGACCCATTTCCTCAACGTTCAGCCGATACTTACTGGACAAACCAAACTTTTCCTTTTTTTTTCTACCTCCACAAAACTCTGAAAGTCAGCCAATCTTGTCGCAATAAGCAATCAACTTCATAATCCATTTTATTTTTAATATTTATAATGTCTTCCTCTTGTAGTGTAGTGTTCTGTTCAAAACGAAAGTTTTCTAGTCTCTGTCTGAGAGGACGTTTCAGATACACAGACAGCAAAAAAACTAAAGTCAAAGACTGATGTGACATCACACCAATAATTCATATTATTATTCCTCATTTTGTAGTGTGGAATGTTAGAAAGGCCTTCATCAAGTGATATAATACTCAAAGAATATTAGCCAACAATAGTTACTGACTATCTTATTATCCTGTTTGATTTATCGGACCATATCGATATGTTAAAAACATGACTAATATCGGCTGATACCGATGTCAATGACAATATATCATTCATCTGCACGTCTGTTGGAGTGCTTGCATGATAGATTTTACAAGTAGGCCTGATACTGATATCAAATTTTGAGACAGATTTCCAATATCAATATTGTAGCACCACAACACTCAAACACAGAAAAGCACCAACCAACCAGAGGAACAACAGGACTCGTTCTCACTGCAAAATTCAATACAACACATTTTACAAAACTTAGACATTAATCTAAAGATCCCTGTTACACTGCAATTCTTTGAGAAAAAAAAAAAGGAAATAAATAAATGTGGGATCCTTGTGCATCTTTGTCTGCAAAAATATCACATCTGTCTCTTTAAGTGGCTGCATTCCTGGGTCATCACCCTGCTGCACCTTCAGTGAGCTACTGTGACGTCAGCGCCACACACACACACACACACACACACACACACACACACACACACACACACACACACACACACACACACACACACACACACACACACACACACACACACACACACACACACACACACACACACACACACACACACACACACACCACCCCCTTCCTCAGTGAAAGCTGCATTCCCGACAGCTTCACAGAGCTCTGAGACCTGAGCAGCTCGACCTGGACGAGGATTTACTGCAGCAGAGACTTAGAAAAACGCAACATAAACAGCAATTCCCTCCAAAACATAATATCACTTCATTTTTATTAAAAAAAAAAAAAAAGGAGCAGCAAGAGAGAGGAGTAATACTAAAACACACTGTGACTTTGATTAGACTGCTTTAGCTGCTCCTGATCCTTCTAGGCACAAACAAACCCAGTGTTCCCCGAATTAAAGTCCGGCTGCCTAGCAACAAGCAGGTTAATTCGCCAAATATGTGGAGGGATTGGAGCGTGTAGCCCAGCTCAAACCACAACAAAACAGCCAGAACAATGCAACCCACAGAGAGAAAGCACAGGACCAGTCCGATCACTTCTGTTAATAGACTGAGAAGGCCTTCAGTCAGGTCAGCAGTGTAACATTAGCTAGCTTAAGTCAAGCCAGCAGGCTGGCTGCATCGCGTTCCTGTTTGTTTATAAAGCGCCGACTGATAAATAAGTCAATCACAGAGACTGGGAAATGAACATGTGACCATATATGGGCACGGGTGAGGAGGCAGGAGGAAGTCAGTCAGTCAGGACAAAGAAGGAGCGCTGGATGGGATGGAGAGAGAGCCAGAGCAGAGCAGAGCAGAGCAGAGCAGAGCAGAGGGCCGGCCACACTGTAGAAAAATAATAAAGTTAGCCAAAGATCAACTACAGTGTTTGGTTGGTGGTCTGTGTTTGATGTCTTGAAAGGTTCTGGAGTAAATAACTTCCTATGTTTAGCATAGAATGAGAAAAGTTCTGGCAGTTCTATGACAACTGAGAGGTTTATTCTGCGTTGGTGTAAATGAACAACCTGAGTGTCATCAGCATATAAACCGGTCTTTAAACAAGTAGATTTTTTTTTATTTCAGTTTTTAATCCGGCGTCTTTCTGTTCAGTTTCTTTGTTGCCCAGAACCAAACAGAGAGAATCAGCATTCAGGACTAATCCAGAACAAACCACTAGAGAACTGCAAAGATGATGCAGAAACGCTGAGTATGTTTAAATCAACACCCAAAAAAAAAAACTACTAAAAGCTTTTTATTATTGTTTATATTAATGGAATAATTGGAACACTGGTCAATATATTTGATGTGAATGTAACATTTTAAGTTTCGCTGTGCTTTCTTTGTGCACAGTAACAACAAACAGAAATTCTGATTTGTTGCTTGTGTCATAATTGGTTGAAGAATGTTTACCATGTGAAGCACTTTGAAGACCAAGCTGTTCACAATATAACTCAGATATAACTCAATGTTAAGTAGATCTTAGCAGCTTTGTTTTGTTTTATTTATGACATGGGGCTCCCCGGCTTATGATCTAATAATTTGGCAAATCAAAGCAGAACTGGATAAAGCGACACTGAACAGATTCCATTGAAGGCAGTGTGAACAGGGTCACTGATTTCAAACAGCAGATCATCATACTGCTTTAAATCATTTCAGTCAGTTTGCTCATGTCAAAGTCTCTCGCAGTGGACAGACTTGCTTTAAAAAGAAAAAAATTTAAACCCCACACACAGAAAGCCTTCCTTCCTGGTTCAGCTTGTTAAACACGGGGTGAAAAGTTCTCCAGCTTCCTCTGAATAGCTTTATTGCACCAACTGCAAAACGTGGAGCTGCTTCCCTTTAACTTGGGCACAAACACACAGGTTTAATATATGGAGATATTAAACCTGTCACAGCAGGCAATCAGTCGTGTGTTAAATGAAGCTACAGAGTATATCCACTGAGATGATTCAGATTTTTCCTAAGGAAAAAGCTTTCACATTTGTTGCTTCCATCTGTAGTTTCCATTTCTGGTTTATTTATTGCGTTTTACTCTGGATATTTAAAAACGTCCTCCAGCCACAGTGTTAAGTGGTCTTCACTAAATTAAACTTTATTGACATTTGACATGGCATTTCAAATTACTTGAAAATGGTCTCAAAACGATATAGTTTGTAATAATTACTGGGGCAATTTATTGCGACAGTGTTTTATCTGCTGTGATGTTAAAAATTAAAATATGCCTCACTGTTTTGTCTTTTATTTTGTTTTTTCTTTTTTAACTGACATGAAAAGCAAATTTGATCAGAAACAGGAAGTCGGGGGTTCTTCCTTCTTCCTGATCAAGTGCATTTCCTGTTGGTGGATCAGAAGCGCCCCTGTGAATTTTGAGCAGGCATGACTGCGCACGATTCTGTCCCTGCTGCATGAAAACGCCCCGTCAGACCTTTTTTTAGCTGTCCGCCTCTGTTCTTTCTAGCGGGGACTCAAGCCAGCCACCCCCCTCCTCCATCTAACCCTCTCCCACGCAGGGGCAGATGGAAAACAGTGCCCCCCACTGCCCCCCCTCTCGATTCACTGAAGGAGAAACTCAGAGTCCTGACTGCAGTGGCATTTCTGCGCAGGCTTTTTGCATTTTCATTGGGATGTTTTTGTTCGCCTTTAAGTGCCAGCTGTGAATGCTTGGCTTTGTGGCGCCAAAGAAAGACTGAAATTGAGAGGAGACAACGAGAGAAGAGGGGGATAGACAGGAGTGGGAGAAGAGTGGAAAATGAGAGGGGTGGTGGTGGTGGTGGTGGGGAGGTGGGCTGAATCGCAGCAGCAAAATGAAAGTGCAGAGAAAGGAGTGGATGTGAGGGAGGGCTTTTACTGGCCAAAGCGCTGGCTGCCACGTTTGGTGCCAGGGGGCGAGCGCGCCCCGCCGCACAGGCTCCACCATTGTTGTTTCCACAACAGAATGCCACGGCAGCAGCCTGGAGCTGAGCAGCTCTCACACTCAGAGAGAGAGAGAGAGAGAGAGAGAGAGAAAGAGAGAGAGAGATTAAAAAAACACAGCCAGGGAGACACCGACTGCAGAGATACATTTGGAAAAGATTAAAAGTGTTCAATGCAAAAATCTGGCTTTTTATTGTTTTGTTTTAGTTTTTAAGCAGAAACTATCACAGTCTAACTCCAACTGAGAAATAAACAATAACCGTTTATGGATGGAAGAATATGCAGACATGTCGATGCTTCTAGGTGACATGTTTACGTTCTAGAAATGATGGGATGTTATGACTTTGTAATCGATCAAGGCGGCAGCTCAAGACTATTTTAGTAGTTGATCATTCTAATGATTGATGGTTTAAATTTATTTTAAGCTATAATTTTAGATTTTATTCAATACTACAAATGCATAACAAAATGCAACAATTTAAATTTTTTTTTTAATAAAATAATCTGTTTGCTGCCTAAAAGGTAACAGCACAGCATTCTGTCAGTGAATGTTTTATCATTTTGCAGAAAAGGATGCATCTGCAGCAAAGCATCAACTGATCAATACAGAGTAGTGATTATCTGTTGTTGTTTTTTTTTCTTTTATTAATCAATCAGTTAGCAACAGATAGAATTTGAAGCAGGTAAAGCTACACATTTGCAACTTGAGAAAATTTTGAAACTATTTGCCAACAACTGAAATGTAAACTTCCCCTCCACCCTTATGCTGATGCCATGTGATCATGTTGGTAATCATGCCACATAAAGCCACCTGTTCTAGTAAAGCACATAGAAGGGCTGTTGTTGCCAAAGCCTGGAGCAATGTGGGCTTAACGTGGCTATGCTGGAAATGCTAGCGTGTGCAAGAGCTGCTTTGCTGGATCCCAGAACTAGTAAAAGCTAATGAACAGCGAGAAGGAGGAGGAGGAATGGAGTGGAGTGGAGGAGAACACAAAGGCAGCGAAAAAAAAAAAAACCCACAAGGCTGGTTTGGTAGACTGAAGGGTAGACTGAAGGATACTGGTGACCTTGCTCAGACACCCTGCAGCTTCAGTGTGCTGGAACTAACAGGAGTGATATTCTCTGGAAAACATCAACTGGAAAAACAGCAGATGGCTGTTTGATTCCCCACTGTGTCATGCACAGGCCTTTTTCCTCACAGCAATAAGGATAAGCCAGCCCTCCGACATTAGACCCTTACAGTGGTCACAGTGTTTGGTGGAGGTGCTGGAACTGGTCCCAGGCCGGTTTGGTTTCAGGGTGATGAAACCAGAGGGCTCTGAAGTCAGAGTGGCATCAGCCGATTGGAAACCATGTCAATCTATCGGGGTTAGCCTGTCGTCTAGACGACGCCTGCTGTCACACCTTGTTGGAACGGCCAATGAAGAGCATGTTTGTTGTGAGTAAAAGGACTTAAGATGCCACGATTAATAGTCCGAGCATCATATGAAGTGATCAGAATGATTTTCCAGGTCATAATAAACGAAGAGAGAAGACTGGGGAAAACCGCAGCTGGTAAATATTTTGGCAATCAAGGATTTGTGTAGCAGAATATCTGCGTGAGTCTTCATACACACCAGGCTATTGCAAATTCATCAAGTCTAAATGGCAAACTTTCAAATACCTGTTTTCAGTCAACATTTCACCCACTGAAACCCACTTCTATTTAAAAAAAAAAAAAAAAAGCCATCATCAGTATATAACTCTGGTCCTAAATAGAAAAAACAAAAAAGAGAAACCAGCTGTGGTCTATTTGAAAGGAGGATCAAACCACTGCAGTTACCAGCAACTCTGGACCGACTGAAACCCAACTGGATAGTTCTACACTGGATCAACATCCTTAAGAATGGAAAGAGGAGAAAAACAAAACAAAAACAAAAAACCACCTACAGTTATTGATCATATAACAAATAGAGGCACTGTGAAATCACTCATCAGTTTCCCAAATCCCATTTTTAAAGAGGCACTATTCTGCATTTCCCAGGCATATCATTCCATTTTATAGTACAATCAAGTAACTATGTTAGCTTCAGTTGTTATAAAAATGCTAGGTATATCAAATATGATTTAAATTATAAAGTCAAATGTCTTTACACCTTGATATTGGGATTCCATCTCTTTAAATCTCCTGCTCTTTCTGAAACTTCACCTTCAGGAAATCGCAACATAATTCCAGCTCATGCACAGTTCCACCCGGTGTTTGCTGATTGCTGTTGGCTAGTCTGAAGGAGCTGAGTGTGGGAGGGCCGCTCTGTGCGGCAGAAGCTTGGAAACTGCAGCTCAGAGGCGGAGCTTCGTCTCCAAGGCAAAGCAAGAGCTACCCAGTTGTTTTGCACAGCTGAGTGGTTGCCATGGAGATCAAAGGATTTCTCAAACATGCAAGACAGAGTCAAGCAGCCTGGTATGTTTTTTGTGTAGGGAATAACAATATCACATAATATAAAGCTAAAAAAAAAAAAAAAAGTAAATTTAAAGTTTGGATGTTTCAGCAAATCAACCAAAGATTAGTTGCTATGCAACTTTAATAATATAAAAAGTGCTGCATTCAGCAGTACATTAAGTGATTTTGACAGATATTTAAAATAATTTCTTAAATGCCAAAAACATTCATGAGCCAAAGGATCTCACACGTTTCACACTTCGAAAAAGGAAGTCTTCCTCATAAAAATGCTTTGGAGGTGAGCTCATTTCCAAAATATGAATCATAAAGAAACAAAACTTGCAAGCACTAAATTCTTTCGTTCACTTGCCCAATGCAGCTTCTTGTTTGCAACACTTTCCAAAAACAGACAGAGCTTTAATAAAAACAAATAAATAGTTGTTGATATTTTTGATGTGAACCTTTGTGGTCGTCAGATATTCTTGTGGATCCAAAACAGTATTAGTCACAGCAGAGTTTAATGGAAGCACCGATTCAAAAGGTTTTGCCTCGTGAACTTCTTCTAAATCAGCCTAGAGACTGATAAGCTGCATTTCCACATTGCTTGAACATTAGTGCCTTTAAAGTTGACTTGCGTCATCCAACAGCAAGCTTATTATCTGCAGATCTACCAGGTTGTTTAGAAACTGTTTGGATGGCTTCTTTTCTGTTTGCAGCAGGAAAATCAACAGAGAATCAACAGTTCTTATTGGATATATTCAACTTTAGAAACAACTTCATCCACACATATCTGGGGGGGAAAATTACATTTGTATGCATTTTGAATTGAACTCTGTTTAATTTTTTTAAAAAGAAGTCACACCGAAGAGGAGATTTCAGAAAACTTGCTTGACATGGTCTTATGTTTTAATAACTTGAAATCCTAATATATTACTTAAAAGTAGTTCCATCTATACATCTGTCCACACAAATGAACCTCCTGGCACCATGTTAAATTCCTAACAGCAATTGAAGCAATCTGATTGGTTGACATAGGTTTGACCTTTATGCTACACTGCTCCCGATGGGTTTGGCATGTTCAAACAAAATCTTTTCTAGAACCTGTCTTGTGTGCACAATTTCTTTTTTAAACAATGTTGCATCAATTTTTATTTTTAAAAATAGCTGGCAATGTGTACAATGGATAAGTCCCAAAAGAAAAGAACTTTTGTGACTTAGAATAATTTTAGCTCACTACTGTTTATTATTCAAATTACAACTATTTTCAACAATAAACATTCAGAGAGAGACTCGGAGCAAGATCACTCAGTTTACTGAAAATGGGGCTAAATAAATCCCTGAATACCTAAAATGCAACATTTCGTCACTCCCCATCCCCCCACTTTTAGAAAAGAATTTAAAAAAAGAAACCAAGAGCAGCCATATTACTGTATGTCTGAGTGCAGCACCCTGCCCTTGTGAATTACCGTCACTGAAGGAGTGTGTTCATTTCAACCAGAGACAGCTGTTGACATTTAGAAGGACATAAACTCCTCTGGAAGTTGAGTCGTAGCCTCCCAATGTGTACCAGTGCATGCTGAAAGAGGGGGGAATCAAACCGCCACAGCTATGAAGGAAAGCCCTTTCACTGGTGGAAAGACCCTGTTATTCAAGCAGAGAAGAAGCATGCAGGTAAATCCCTGAAAGAAAACAAAACAAAAAGAAAGCTACAGAGTTTCACTAGAGAAGGTTTTGATGTAGCCCGGCCAGGTAAGCTGAGGGAAATCGCAGTGGTAGAAAGCTTAAGAGAAGTCTTTGTGTTGGTGAAAGGTCAGATCTCTAAATAAACGGTGAAGTGGCAATTCAAGCATTAGGCTCTAGATAATATTTTCCACGGCTTCAAGATGAACACAAGAGGCAAGGTTTTTGCCTGACGACAACATTTTAGGTTCCTTAACATATACATAGACACAAACGGATCTACATGGTGTATAAATGACTGCTGAATTGGTATCAAAAAAATCTTAAATGAATTCATTTGATTAGAGGATATGCAGGGAATGTGCCTCAATCAAAATGGCTAATACATTTTCTAGCAAAGAAGAAGATACAGGAGCTAGCTGGATGTCCCCATGGTAACATCTGCTCAATTCATAACCTTTTCTGGAGCAGAAATTGTTTTAACTATATAAAAAAAAAAAAAAAATCAAAAGAACTATAATCCTACAGGGAGACAAGTCCTAGTCAGTAAATAAAAGTCGATCCTTAGCCATGTGCCTGTGTCCAGTCTCAGTTGTTAAATGTAAATTTTCCTGCAGCATATAAAGGCCAGGATGTGTTTCTTGCTCAGTCTGCTCTTCAGAACTCAACTCAATATTCCTACAAATTAGACAATCGGTTGATTTTTGTGAAACGGATCAGGATCCTCCACGTTTGCATCTTGATGCGTCAAAAAAAAAAAAAACATCTGTTAAAACAAGCCAACGTAGAGCTCAGTTGTGTTCACATTGTAACACCTCTGCTTAACCGACACCTTTCAACGTTTATTTTTCCCTACAAGAACTAAATTTCAGTTAAGACAATAGGTTTAGATTAGAAGTCTATTAAAAATTAAATTAAGCAACTTTGAAATAACCATCCAACTGCCTTTACCAAAGAGTAACGCTGGTTTCTACAGAGAGTCAGAGCAAGGACAGAAAGGGACAGGACATTCTTTCCTCCTCGATGACAACTTTAGAATAGAGTTAAATCACTGAGTACTTTATTGTGACACTCTGTTTAATGCTGGAGTGCAATTTAAAAATAGTCCTGATCAGTGCTGGACTTTCACCAAATTTGCCTCGAGTTTTGCTCCATTCTTCCGCAGTGATGTGCAGCTCAGAGCCAGCTAACAGGAACCAAACACTGAACTAATTGAACTGTGTTTGGAGGAGTTTGGTTCAAGCTTCAGAGCACCATGGAGGTTCAGCTTGCAGCACTTACGCTTCCTCTGATGATTCAACCCGACAGAGAAACCAGTTTAATTCCATTAGGTTGCTCAAATCAAATTGAACCCGTCAACCTGTCACTCCCTTAACAATAGAGTAAACAGTGACTTTTCCTCGGTCTACAGAATAAAAATACACACCTGCAGTGACATAACTATGATTTCATATGCGTTTTTGAATGATCTAACTCCATCTGTGGGAGCTGTCAAACTTCTATCTGCGGTCACACTGGGTTCTAGATTCACGTGTCTCCTCAGGTGTGTCTGGAACGTTCCTCCTACCTCCAGGCTGCTTGTTGACTACATGTCATTTTGCTCCATCTGTTCATACTTGCCAGACTGTTTTTCTTCCCAACTCTTGCTACAGTCACGAGTTGATGGTCCAAACCCAGAAAATGATCAAGGATTTGGATGAACTCATCTAGAAAGTCATACTCTACGGTTCGGATCGGTTCCCGGTCCGCTTGCCGGTCACGAATGCATGCGAAGCGAACCAGAGTTCACTTCAACCAAACCCTGACCTAGGTTTGTTTCTTTGGTCCACATCAGAGTTCGATTGCGCATTCACAACTCCAAAACAAACTGGAGTTGGAGTAAAGCAGACTAAAACGGGGTGGTGTGAATGAACCCAGAGTCCTTATCTGGAATTATTTTTGTCACTTTTCCCTTACATTGAATCACAAAGCAGACAAATATGAACTCTAACCTGGAGGCAACGTCGTCATGCACTGCTCACATACCAAGGAAACAACTCATCACCCTTCATCAACTCAGTTGTTGCTAAAATTTCATGCAAATCTACATCCTGCTTATTTGCATATGTTAACAAACTGTTTGCATTTATTCAGCACATTATTTTAACGGCAAAATTCATTCAGCGCTACTGCCGCACCACCAGCTTGAGTGTTTACTGCATAGAGAGGCCATCTGTGTTCCTGGCCGACAGGCTCACCCCGGTCAGCATCCCGTATTTATCTGGGGAAGTCAACCTCTGCTGCCATGCAACACATAACAAAAGATGTAGGATCAACAGCGGCCTTTTCTTCGAAAGTACATCAATAATCACCAGAGCCAAACCAACAACATCGGCATCAGAAGCAAGAACGATGGCCAGTGCAGATATTTATCAAATAAAAATAAGTCTTTTTTTTTTTTTTTTTTTAGTTTCACATCATGTCATCTCCTTAACAAAAACGTACCTGGAGTGTTGCCTTGATTCTTTCGTGCATGTTTGAGAAATACTCTATTCTCTATGGCAACCACACAGCGGTGCAAAACAACTAGGTGGACCTAGCCCCGCCTTTGAGGACAAAGCTCCTCCTCTGAGCTGCACTCTCAGACCTTCTGCTTCACAGAGCAGCCCCCCCCCATGACTCCCTCACTTAGTTCCTCTAGACTAGCCAACAGCAATTAGCAAACACTAGGTGGAACTGCTGCACTTCTCAGTGCAATGCTAGTCAAATTGTTAAAGGGTTAATAAAGGAGCTAAGTTGTGATGACCTCCTGAAGGTGACCTTTCAGAAATAGTAGGAGTTTCTTAAAGAGACAGAGGCCCAATTTCAAGGCACTCAATTATGAAGTCAGATTTTTTTTCTAAGTCACATTTGATATTATATATACATATTGCATTTTTGCAGCATCTGAAGTTAACATATACTTGACCGCTATAAAATGGCAACGTGCCTGGAAAACACATGATACTGCCCCTTTAAAATCTGAGCAAGACAGGAATTTAGAGGTGGAGACACATCACATGACTCATGTGCATCTTTAGTCACAGATCTACTCCACCCCATACATACAAAAACACACACCCTCTCAAGGAAAGAAAATACCCAGAACAAATGATATCATCATCAGTACTGCTGGTTGTAACTTTCTCACAAAAGAACAGCTGATCCAAAACTCATCATTTTGGATCAGTTAGTAAGTACTAATTGGTACAATGGTCAATAATAAAAACAACAATTTTCAGAAAATGGTCGATTAGTAACTATTTTCATGATCAGGGAGATGTTTGAAATGACAGAGGAAGCCTTCTAAGGAGATGTTCAATTCCAAGAAATAATAGGACGGAATGCATTACATTCAAAGGAATAAATTAACCAATCAAGAAGCCCGATTTGTGTTGCTGTATGGGGAACGTTGGTGGCCATTTGGAAATCTCCATAGAGGTGCTCTAGAAAAGTTAACCACACTGGTCATTTAAAATGTCATCACTATAACTATTGTTGTTCAAAACAATGGTGAAGTCCTCTATTATTATTTGAAAAACTGCTACGCTTTCAGAAAGGTTCTTGTAGAAGAAGAAAAATATATATATTTTATTTGTTGGACTTCATTTTGAAAATGCAAAAAGACAGGGGGGGGGGGGATCAAATGTTGGATCTGATGTTAGTTATAATTTTAAAAATACTCCTGCTCCATAACCTGAATGATTTTACTGTGCTCAATAGAAATACAAGATGTGTAACCTGCTTTTGAGGATTTACAATAATCATAATCAGTTAAAACAAAAAATTATAAATAAATACACCATGTAATCCCTAATGGGTCCACTTTAAAGTTTGTTTGTTTTTTCCCCTTCATAGTCTGTAAATGTTCAAAGGATACTGCTGAGCATTAATTTTATTCGTCATAGGACAAAAAAATAAATCATTTTAAGAGTTATGAAGAAAAATGCATTGTTTCAATGTCTGAAAACCCTAAGAACTGCCTTGATTGTAGGAATTTTCATTTCTATCATTTTCATTTTCTCTACCATTTCTCTCAGGAGAACATTAATAAAGTAAAAAAAAATAAGTGCAGGTTAGTGATGAAAAAAAAAAAAAAAAAACATACTTATAAATAAATAACACCTCTTTAGGAGTCCAGTAGCTCAAGTACTCCTGGAGATGCATTTTTAAAAATGGGTATGTTTCTTTTTTGTTTGTTTGTTTTCCCATTTTCAATAGCTGCATTTCTGTTAGTAGGGGCTATTAGTGCTGCCCCAGGGTCCCTGTAGGTTTATTTAAAAGATGATCAGTTCTCATGTACACAGTCTTTTCAGCAACGTTCACACAGGGAACACAATACTGTGACGTCTCCAGCCGCCCCACCAAACATCAGCAGAAAATCTCGTTTCTTCTTAGGAATAATTATGGGTTAAAAACTAAAACAACGGCTCCACCTCATCTGGCATCTATCCAGTACGTCCAACTTTTCGAGCCACAATTAGTAAAGTTAAAGATCGCCATTTACTTTGGATGGACGTCCAAGTTTGTTGATGACAAGTGAAGCTGTTGCATACAGTGGAGTACGTCTTACTGGGCTAATTAATGCATACACACGAGTAGGGGTTGTAATCCCTTGTCATGGACGACAGGAGATTAATGGTTATTTAGTGTCTGATCTGCAAAATGCAGAAGTAATAACCTTAATACTGTGACATGAAAGCTGGCAGAAATGAATTGCTGGTATGGAGAGTCTGACGTTACTCTCCATACTGAACCGGAGCACAAGCACTCCAAAGCAGCGACTAAACCAAGGGAGACGCAACATTTACAAGCTGAAAGCACCACTAAGAAACAATTTCATACCAATTTAGTCCAAAAGGAGCCGTGAGACGTGTAATAGTAGCTGGCTAAGAGGTGTGCCTGTGTGCTCGGACAGAAAGCCCAGTGTTGTACTCTGGAATGTTAAGCTAGCCAGCGAGTCAAGCGAGTTCGCTAATGTTCCCGGGTCCAAAATACATCCGGGGAGCCACAGAGTTTAGGGAAAATAACCAACGAGCCGCAGCGAGCAGACAGCATGGAGAACTCACCCTCTAGAAGCCTGGAAATCAACGAGTCAACGTCCAACTCCCCCTCCGCCATTTCTGTAACGCAAAGCTCTCTACGCCCGCCGCAGTCTGGTGTACAGGCAGCGAAGGCACCGCCTCAACCCACAGCAGCTGCCCGCCAACTCCTCCCATTAAGTGTCCTGCTGTTGCATTAAATGAGCCTCGGAAATTGCGATATTCCGGCGAAAGAACAGAAAATGTATGCATTCGACTTAAAAGATTTGTATTTCTTCCGATAAAATGTGACAAGCTCTTCAGAATGCAACCCAGATCGACCATACGTAGGCCACACATACAGCAGTGGTTTATGGTAAATGTAGTTTAAGAACTATGGCTTCAGGGAAGTCAAAAATTGAATTTCTGAAATAAATATTGTGTATTGCTTCAAGACTGTCCAAAATTGTACTAGTGTCCTTTTCTTTACTGGTGTATTAGGACTGTTTTCCCAGTTCCCAGTCCTTTTGCCTAATATGTTTCAAAGTTTTCTGGTGTTTATTACATCAATTAAGCTTGAACTTTAAATACGTTAAGCATTAAGAAAGTATACGATTGTCAAAACTTCATATAAAAACAATGGACTCAGCATGCTTTTCTTTTTATTACAATTAATAATATACTTAATAACAAAACGCACACAAAGAACTACACAGAAGCTGAGCAGAAACCAGATGGATTGACATAAGAAAACACAATGATCAAAATTTGTAAAAACAACAACAACAAAACACACACACACACACACACACACACACACACACACACACACACACACACACACACACACACACACACAAAGGGAAAAGAAAAGGTAAATACATCAATCCACTTTCAAGGATGAGGAGCTGAGGAACCTCAACTATATAGTTTATTAAAGAAACACTAACAAATACACAATTATAAACACAGCACAGTTCTACAAATAGTAAACAGAATAAAACATCAAAATATTTGTCATAAAAACTTTTAAACAAGACAACATTAAACTGATTTTCCTTGCTGAAGTCTATAATAACTGGAATTCTTTATTATTATTATTTATTATGAATATATAACAATGGTCCAATTGAATAGATGCAGCTCTCAGCTCTCAGGTCCTCAAGGAATCTTCTTCTGAGGTGAAGGTCATACCATGAGTTTTGGCTCTCACATAGGTACCAAACAGAAGACTCTTCCTGCAGAACCAGAGGAATCTGGGGTGATAAAAATAACTGACCGAAATAAATCTTGACAGCCAGACCAAATATTGATCATCAAAAGCTTTTCTACCGACAAAATGTCATTTTTGCAGCATTTCAATGTGGTGTCTGAGGTCTCTCCATTGTTTTTCAAAGGGGCGTCACTTGTGCTCTTAATGTTGCCCATCAATTGTCGAAAAAGGACTTCAGATGTTTTATTACTCTCGTCATATAAACAAGTTGTAAATTTTTTTTAATCGTTTTCTTGGCTTACAGCACCCTCTGCTGGTCAGAGTGATGCACACATGTTTTTTTGTCGTGCTATAGCAACGGCATAATTCCCCTATTAATTATTATTTTTTATTTTTTTAAGAAAGAAAATTTGCATTAGAAGCTTAACAACATTGCTACTAATGCCACATACTGATGGTTGGAGCACAGCTTTTAAAGCGGTGGAAGTCGGTTTTTGTCAGCGAAATAAAAAGCCATGCAGCTCAAAGAGCTTCGACAAAATCTCGGCGGATGTTCTACTTTTTAGCGAGGATCAAAACCACGAGCGCACGCTTCTGGCGGAGATGGAAAAGGATACAGGTCTCTCTCTCTTGTTATTGCCTCGCCCACTCGCAACTTATTTTTCTGTTCCTTTAAAGTGCGTCATTTGGGTATTTCCGCACTGTTTGAGTGGGCGGTGGTGAGTTGCGCCAAGAAGGAAAATCAAAGAGCAGTAGCTGTCAAGTCACACAGGAGTCGGTACCGGAAGCCAACAAATTCTATTTTCAAAATAATAGTCCTAGGTTACGTTCACGAGCAGAGTCATCTTCATATATTTGTGAATAATTTTGTTTTTCTTTGGTTTACTTATTTGTAGTTAGCAAAATTGAGCTCACAAGCAAGCACACACACAAAAAAACTATTTATTATATTTGTATGTTTGATGTATTTTCAATTACAGAGTCCAATGAAATGTGACACCAGACCACAAGAGCCAGAAATGAATAAGCTGCAAGCGTTTACTTATGCCTGTAACGTTTATCAGTTGAAATCTTAAATCAAAGTTTTAAATTGAACAGAATTTCAAATTTAGAATTTTTAACATAATTTAAACGCATAGGCTAACATAGGTTCAGTTAAAAAAAAATAAATAAATAAAATCAAAACATGTTTTAATTATAAGTGAAATAGAATAATTCTCTTATTCAGATTTGGTATTTATTTGTACTTCTTTGCATTTCAAGACTCAGGCTTTCTTAATATTTCTTGTCCGTCTAATAGAGCAAAATAGGGCAAACTAATAGGTAGTTTGCCCTATTAGTTTGTTAGTGAATAGTCGCTAAATTCTGGCTGGATAGCCCATGGGATCCAAGAGAACTGAATTGTAAAATACAAAGAAGAGTCTTCGTAACTTTAAAGTTACGTGAAGAATGTCATATCTTAAAGCTAATTTCCTCATTTCTGGTTCAGATTCAGATTAAGGAAGTAGTTCATCAATTTTCCTTCATTTGAACTTTTTTTTTTATTGTTTTATTTCACAGTATTAGATAAGATTACAAAACTGGGAAATAAATAATATATCTTAAAATTTGTTTTAAGATATAATAGGATCATTTTTATTTTATTGCGACCTGCTTCGTATCTCATTAAGACAAGACGTATATCTCATCAAAACCAAAATGTGCTTTTGTTTTGTCGCAGGATAAATGATTGTGAACAGAATAAAAAATGATTACCATCACCCCACATTCCTTCATTTTATTACAGACATGGAGAAAAAAAAAATAAACGTAATCAAACAATATGCTGTCTGATTTTCACCCTGTGCTACCATGCGAGTTTAGAAATGTTTTATGAAACAAATTAAAAACAAAATTGCAAAGTCAGCTTTTTACCTTAATGTTGATCATTAATTCAGGTAAACAATGTGGTTCTGAGTTTAAACAAAGGTGTTATATATTTCCAAAACAAAAAGGTCAAGCTTAGACAATACAAAGGTCAGGGGTTGGGGGGTCCAGTGGGACCAGGGCCTCGTGTAAAGTTTGACCGGCTCTGAAATGGGCACATTTTATGTACTTGAGATATTCGGCAGAGGTGACTCAAAACAATTGGGACTATTTCAGTCGCAGTTGCTGACTTTGACAGTGGGACATTGCGCAAAAACCAAACAAGCAGCTGGTGCTGTTTGTTCTCTGAAGCACACGCTGTATTTCTAGGCTGCTGTTACCGGAAAGCGAGCGAGCGCTTTGCCCCGGCGCTTTACTGTGTGGGTGGGGCGGAGGAGGCCACAGCTCGGCACTGTCAAGAAGTTTTTCGACTCCACATTGTCGTTTGTTGCAACGTCTGTGTGTGTGTGTGTGTGTTTTTTTTTTTTTTTTTCCTGTTTGTTTGCTAAGAAACACAAAAGACAGAGGACAGGTGGTGTGAGGAAAAGCGGTGTGACAAGAGGAGTGCGAGGCGGAAACGGACACAGCCATGGACGGTAAGTTGAGCTTCTTTTATTGGCTCCGCTGCTTGGCAGGAGGTGAAACTGTACGGGTAGTTGTTTTGCGAAGAGGGGAAGCCCCGCTGTCGCTGGGTTTGCGCGAACAGGAGAGGAGGCTGCTCTCGAATTGTAAGCTAAACTCGAACCTAAAGTTTAGTATTTGTAATGAACTACCTAAAGGATATGACTTTACAAATTTCGAACTTGTTTGAACTATGTAGCCTGTTGGCGGCTACTTCACCTGGCCTCGAACCTGTCGCCCTGCCAGGAGGCCTTGTGGGTCGGTCCTAAAGGAGTGACTACAGTACTCCACTCAGAAGACCCGCACTTTAATGTTTCTCCATCCCTCTGATGAAATGCGAGTTATCAATCATACCCAAATACACTAATCTGATATATTTCACTCTTCACCTTATGTTCGGGCTGCATTTTATCTACTACACTTGTTTATTTTAATGTTAAAAATCTCTTTATTTTGTATAACTTCATCTAGCCGCCCAGCTGATTTCTGAAATCAGGCATAAAAAAAATAGGGAAAACGTATGGAGTGGAGCGGCCATTAAACAGTTTTATTTATTATTGTATCAATATTCGGCTTGATGAGACAAACGAGATCGCTTCAATAATCATTTTATAGTGATGTCTATGTTGGGTCACTTAAAGTGAAAGTGACATCCAGTTGCCCCCAAAACCCTTCAGCAGTTATGATATTAGTGCACCGAAAGACTTATGAGTGTGTGTGACAATAGTCACACACACTCATAGGCATTTACTTTCACTTTCATACGAAGCTGAAACTAACATAAATTATGCCACTCTGATTAAAAATAACAGCTGCATTCCCATAATTTCAATAACCTGAATTTTTATTTTTGCATGTATTAAAAGAAATGGTACAGCTTCAATAGGATACATTGAGTTGGTCTATTTTTAAGCAGGGAAATAAAGCTATGAGCATTATATTTAAAAAAAAAAAAGTATACATAAATTTTCTCCACCTTACAGTTACTTAGTGTAAGCCCTAGAAAGCAGGCAAGTTCCAGCTTGGAAAGCATCCCACTCATGGTTCTGAAATGAATGCAGGGTGGAGCTTTTTTGGCCACCTGATCTCGTCGCACCTTCTTCTCAGAAACTGGAGTGGAGCCAGCTTTTTTCCCTCTCTAGCAACAAATCTGGTAATGCGAGACGCCGGCACTTCACCCCCTTGTTTGCACTTTTCCTCACTCCAGCGCCTCTGGATCTTTGGCGGGCGGTTTACGAGCAGTAATTATATTTAGCTGGGAAGCCTGTGTATCTCGGCGGCCTCCTGACCTCTCCTGGTCGCTGCGCCGTCTGGTAGATTTCCACTCGGACTGCACCACAAATGACAAACTCGTACTAAAACCTCAAATATGCGCTGAGTCCTGCTTGTTTTTTACTGTGTTTTAGTCATTTGTGCGGCGGGTTGTGTCGTGCGTCACTTAATGTAGATGATTAACTGTTACTCCTCTTGAGGGTTTATCTAAACCTATCTCTATGTCACCCCCAGGTGTGTACGGATGGGGCATGGGGCCAGGTATGAAACTATTTTTATTTTTTTCTTTAAAACTTGCCACCGTTTTGTACACTGATTATTGATCATCTTGACATTAATGCCCCCACCAGTCCAACCAGCGAGCCCTTACATAGAGATCATCGAGCAGCCGAAGCAGAGGGGGATGAGGTTCCGCTATAAATGTGAGGGTCGCTCAGCTGGCAGCATTCCTGGAGAGAAAAGCAACGACACCACTAAGACCTACCCGGCCATCAAGGTTGGTCAAACCAACGTTTTTCTGCTTTGATCCGATCGCCCATGAGTGTTGATTATTGCCGGTCACCTGGATTGGCTGTTCATTTTTTGCATTAGGTATAAATGCTAAGTTTGTGATCTGGCAAAATTAAAGAATGATCTGGCAATAAATTCACCTCATTTAGACATAAAACATGCCAAATACTTGCAGGCTCGATACAGCTACTAGTTGGTCAAGAGGACGATTGAAAAACCTGCAATCAGTAAAACAATATTTAAGAGGAAGGCTCTACACAGCCTAAATTATACACGAGTCAAATAAATCTTACAACACTGACCATATTAAATAATGTCAAGAAAAAGAGGAAACAATCATTCAAAGTTAAATGCAGGTTGTATCAAAATAAAATTAAAACTTCCTGATAGCATGACTCGCTGATTAATGCTGGTTCTCATTGGCTGTTTGTGACCGAGCGGAGTAATTCTGCAGAACACAGGAGGCAGAGGAGATGGAGTTTTTTTTTTCCCACTGATTGTCTATCTCATGTTAGGACATAAGGAAAGTTGTAATGCATACGTGAAATCTTCAGTTTTTTTGTTTAAGTTGCATGCTGCAGCTTCAAGCAGACGTTCGGTGCGAGAGTTGGAGCAGGACTGGCGCTCCGTCTGTGAAATATTGGTACCAGTAGCGCGTAGCGGCGGTCCAACAGTGACAGCATGACCAGCGTCTTACACTGCTAGCTCAAAGACTTGCATTACTTTTCGGGTTGTTTGTTTAGTTTTCTGACCATCACGCTCTTTCGGGTGAGTGTTGGTAGTTGTGCACTGCTTTGTCTGCTGTCTCGTCGCTCCGGATGTCTTTTTCTTGCAGTGAGCCTCGATAGCCCACCGTACTCCGTCAATGCTTGTTTTTTAAGATTCGTTGTGTTGATGCATTTTGACGTGCTTCAGCAATGAGGTATTCCCCATTCATTCTCAGAGTGTTGAAGTTCCTCACCACATTGCTTAGTATTTGTTGCTCCAGTGTGATGGAAGGAGTAAATATACCTTTGCCTGTTACATTTGCATAGGGAAGCATCTGTGTGAAAAGTTGTTTGAGAGATAATGAAACACAGAAATAATAATTATAATAACAATAATTGAAATAATCAAGAAAAGTACACATTTAGGTCAAAATGTGTACTTTTCTTGATTAACATATGAGCCAGGAGTCGCCTAGGTAACCATGCCTCAGTTGCTTTGATGATTTGCTGTTGTCCCGTTGAGAAAAACACTCCTGAAACACTACTGGCAAGATTCCAGTACTGTTCCTAGAAAAGCTGATGGGGCTTCTAATAGAAGCCAGAAAATGTGATTAATGTTTTCATGTGTTGCCTAAACTGGGAATTCCCCTAAA
The DNA here is from genome assembly GCA_911649635.1 of Poeciliopsis gracilis. Lineage (NCBI taxonomy): Eukaryota > Metazoa > Chordata > Actinopteri > Cyprinodontiformes > Poeciliidae > Poeciliopsis > Poeciliopsis gracilis. The sequence continues at coordinate 2,103,793 of CAJVRI010000457.1, read as the reverse complement.
GATGCATGTGGACAGTGAAACCAGGGGCCATTAAAAGGCAGGTGTGAAATGGGAAGTAAACGCTGTGAAGCTTGGAAACCGTCGCTATTTTGAAACTGAACATGTCCATATTTGGACTGAAAGGTTGACATTTGGACACTCGACTTGACCTCAATACGCAAATGTTATTTCGACATTTATGTATTTTTTGTTGTGTGTTTTTTCTCCATAGTAATGTGTAGCATTACTATTCTGGTACAGAATAGTAATGCTACACATTACTATTCTGGTACAGAATAGTAATGCTACACACTGTTATAACACACTGGTGTTCTTTGCAGTATAGCTAAAGCTCAGTTAGATTTAAAAGAGAATTTTAGGCAGCACAAATTTTCAAGTCTCTCTGTAGATCAAGATGAATTCAATGTTGTCCTTTTGCAGTATTAATATTACATGCAGTGATACTACGGTGACATATTTGGTACGCAAGTTTTTACAAACACGTTTGGGAAAGGATTTTTGTTAGTTCCACTCATCAGAAAAACAATCATCTACTGTAAAAAAAAAAGAAAAAAAAAGGTATTAGTTAAAATCATAAAACGTCTATGCATTCTTAAAAATCTTAACTTCATGTATCTTAACTTAAAGCTTTAAAATGTCTTAAATCCATTGGAAATTGTGTAAGTTGGCCTTAAAAACATTTATCACAGGTCTTACATTTTGTTGTAGCATGACTATTTTATTTATTTTTCTTGTGGGACTTTTCTGTCAGGCAAAAGTTTGACTCACACAGACGTCTTCATTACATTCTTCATTACAGTTCAGGGTACTGCTACCTATCTGCTAATATACCTTTGCTAGCAAGCTTGCTAGCTTGTTTTTTGTCTATCTAAATGTAATTTATCGCCAGTTGGTTAGACGATATTCGTCTTTGCCACCTGCTTGCGTATGTTGCCAACCCATACAACGCTGCGTACATTCTGTCCAAAAAAGCTTGCCACTTCCACATAAAGTAACCAATTTTCTTTTGCATATTTCTGTTGTGATATAGGTCTTTAAAAAGGTCTTAAATTTGTGTTGATGAAACCTGCAGACATGCTGTAAAAAAAAAAATAAATCAAAGTTGCCGTTTTTAATGTTTCTACATAAAGCACAGTGATTGGCTGTTCTTTTTTTGCTATCAGATGGCTGAGAGCCATTAAACCTGCTATGTTTTTTTCTTTTTCAACCAGCAAATTTGACTCGTTTTGTCCAACAGGTTCACAACTACAGCGGCCCGCTCCGGGTCCGCATCTCCCTGGTGACAAAGAACCCACCGCACAAGCCCCACCCCCACGAGCTGGTTGGGAAAGACTGCAAACATGGCTACTATGAGGCCGACCTGCAGGAGAGACGAATCCACAGGTGGGCTTGTCGATCCTTGGATTTAGTTTACAGAATGAATCCTCCATGTTTCTGGTCTTTGCAGTGCAAGTTAAGCAGCCGTGCAGATAAGGGGTAGTTTTCAAAGTGAATTCAAAGAGCTTGACGACAAGAAAAGGACAGGAAAAACCAGATAGATTGTTTTGATAAGTGACTGCAGCTCTCAGTCACTTATCAAAATTACCTACATTCTTTTCTTGCATGTTAATGACGCACTTCATCCAAATCTTCCCTTTATCCACTTCAGAAATGTCATCAGTAAAGCTACCAGCTCCACTTTCTGTGTGGGCATGAGTAAAACATTAACTGGACCCAATAGGTCCAGTGAACTGTTAACTTCCTCTTCAGGGTCTGATATACTGACTAAAACAGTCGCTTACTGGAAAGGGTCTCGTCAAAAAAGGAAGCGGCGCGCTCTCAGGTGTTCTTTACGATCAAAAACTTAAAAACGCAAGTCGACTGTTTGACGCCAACGCCTTGTGTTACATCACCAAACCTGTCTTCCTGGTGAGACTGAAATATGTCAGTGTGGTTTAAAACAGGAGTGATGAAATCCTAACAAACAGCATGTACTCCCAGTGGTTTGAGTTAATCCACTGGGTATACTAGTCATTTAATTAAACTTTATACAAGGGCTTTATAAGTTTGCCCGATTAAAAGGATTATAGGAACCTGAACATGAAGGACGTTTATTTTTAAGCTTATTGAAAACATTTTGGTAGCAAATACATATTTCCTACCAATATGTATATTGCTATATATAGATATAAAATATGTTTAAATATATATTTTATATCAGTATATATTGGGGCAAAAAAAAAGTATTGTTCTGCTCAGCATCGTTCCCAGTAAGAAAAAATTCTTGCAAAAAATATACAACTGTAAAATAAAGCCAAAAGAAAAAAAACAAAGCAACCAATATCTGTAATTATCCAGATCAATACCCAATCAGTCAAAACATGAAGCTCTGGCATCCCTTAAATAAAACTTGGTGTATTGGCCCTTTAGTTTTCAGAACCTGGGCATTCAGTGTGTGAAGAAGAAGGATGTCAATGAGGCCATCACTTGCAGACTGCAGACCAGCAACAACCCCTTCAGCAGTAAGTGAAAGACGTTTTCTACTTTTGAGTTGCTGCATTCTCTCCTTAGCACCCAAATAGACTGGTGATAATACACATTTAAAACAGAATTATAACAACTTCAGCAGGATGTTATTAACAAACCTTGTCTTAACAGGGTTTGAGACAAACAGTTTGTCTCAAACAAGGTTTGAACATGATTCTGTTTCTTTTTGTTTTTTTGTTTTTTTTCGTTTGTTCAAGCGTTCCACCTTCTCTTGACAGGATGCAGTGCTTAGTCAGACTGCCGCGCTGTGTGATTACACTCCCCACCCTTTTCCTCTCTCTGTTTTGATTGCAGTTCCTGAGCCCAAGGTGTGGGAGGAAGAGTTTGACCTGAATTCTGTGCGACTTTGCTTCCAGGCGTCCATCACTCTTCCCACGGGGGACCTGTTTCCTTTGCAGCCTGTCGTCTCGCAACCGATCTTTGACAACAGTGAGTTGGAAACGCGATACTCAATATTGGCTGATTAAAGCCCCCGAAAAATAATCATTTATCAAGAGCTCATTTATTTAGATGAAAAAGTTGGTTTTGTGCAAAAGTGGGAAAATGTTTAGGCCTAAACCTGTGGTGTGTAAAGTTAAAATCATGGTAAATTCATTCTAAACACTCAACACCTATCATTTCACTAAGTCTCAGTGGCCTAACTTCAATGGGTAAAGGGATATTTTGTGATGATAGTTTAGAAATATTGGCAAGGGTATTTTTTGTTAACTAAATCTTCCCAAATTTACTTTTAGAAGAAAAAAAAAAAGATGAGAAAACACAGTAATTTTCACCAACTTATTGATCACCTTCTAAAACGAGACTTCAAGTTGGCTGAGGCAGCCACACCGCAACTCAAATCACTTCAGACGTATTTGAGACAGTCTGTGACTGGTTGACGGGTTAAACAACCAAAAATCTGACAAAACTTTAGAATCTATTCACTGGAATGGACCAGTTTGATCAATTGGAAGGAAACTCAAAATGTATACATTTGATGAGCCGTAGAACTACTGTCCTGTTAGCGTAAGCTTCTGTTGCCTTTGAATACTCATAAAAGACACTTGAAATTCCTTTTTTGGTTCAAAAACAACCCGTCAAACACATGGTACAACTGATATTTTGTACCGTATTAAGGAAAATCTTGTTTTACAGTGACTTCCATACTTTAACTGTGTTCTGATATCGACTTCACACCCAATCTCAATAATCAGAAGGCAAAATATGTATTTTCAGTATCAGAAAAAGGTTCTTAAAAGTAACTCGCAATCAGCTTCAGTCATCAAAAATTGTTAAATTGCTAAATCGATTTAAGACTTCAGTGTCTTTATTTACTTTTGTTTCAGTGAATGAATTTCATTTTATTCCGATGTAATGTCATCTGTGAGTTACCCCTTTGTCAAGTGAATTTAGGGCAAACCTGTGAAATTCTCTCTTGGAGCGAAGCGTTTCCTCTCAGCTTCAGTATAAACGATACAGCATTGTCAGCAGCTTATTGCTAATGTTCTCTGATAGCGATCATAATTTCACGAGGAAACGGGCTATTATTACAAATTCAATTTTTGTCGGAACCTTCCTGTAGCCTCAGATGCTCTTTGTTCCTCTTTGCTTACCGACTTTTCTCATCAGCCTGAAGATACTGACAAGAACTGATCTCCAGATTAGCCACATCCTATTTTCGTGCAGTAAACTCAAGTTATTCTCTGCCGCAATCCTTTACTGCATATTTGTTTCACGAGTGATAATGTATATATTTTTTTGTCTTTCAGGAGCTCCGAACACAGCCGAGTTGAAAATCTGCAGAGTGAACCGTAACTCTGGCAGCTGCAGAGGAGGGGATGAAATCTTCCTCCTCTGCGATAAAGTGCAAAAAGGTGCCTGTGCTGTCTGACATTTGAATACATTACTACAGCTTTCAGCTTACACTTTCATACTGAGCAGTCTGTAAATAGAACTCAGAAGTGAGTAAGCAGAGATGTGGCTTATGAAGCATAAAATTCGGGGAGGCAGAAAACTGCTCGCACCCACAGGAAGTCAGGGTCTGCTGCCTCGTTTGAAGAGAGGCGCACAGATGTTTCGTATCAGCCAAAAATATTTGTTTTTAGATTGCGTAAATGCATAAAGCTGTTTTCAAACGATGATTTAGTTTTAGTGGAAACTCGACCCAAACCATGAATAATGAATTACCGCATTTTTACTTTTTTCTTTTGTCCCAATTGAAATAAATAAAGCCTTTCTGTCAACGTGAAGTAGCCTATAACATCTCACACCACTAATATTCAGATATTCAGTCACAGTCATTGAAATGTGTTAGTCTGCACTGTATCACAAAATCATTTTTGAGGCTTTTAGACTCCCAAGAAGCCACAGTTTAGCCATTCCAAACAAAATGGAGAAAACATAAAACAGTGAAGAACCTTCTTTAGGACTTCTGAAAGAGTGAAAAGCTTGCAGGCCTGACACCTTACACGTACGGGTCAGATAAAATAGTACCTTGGCCAACCCGGATGTGGCCCACAAGTCCTGCACTCGTAAGGCCTGATCTAGGACATAAAACATCTGATAACGTTTCTACAGCGGAAGGCGTACGGTCGTGTGACTGGATATCGAACTTATCTAGAGTGCCCAAAATGAGCTGGCGCTGCAGTTTGTTGCAAATGTTCAGTTGTGTTCCTGTCACTCCTCAGATGACTTCTGTAGCGTGGCTGTCTATGGCCAAAAATAACTTGTCAGCAGCATTAAACTTTCGGTTGAAAGACCTTCTGGTTTCAGATGGCGTCATGTTGCAACTGCAGGGTTTTGTTTCTCTGTTGCTGTAGGTAATTTTTGAAGAAAACAATTTACTCCCAGTGGGCTAAGAGAAGAGGCTTTGTCATCTGTTGTTGTTTGTAGATGTCGGTTGTGCAACAAAGCAGCAACACTGTATCTAAACGAGCAAAATCTGTTCTTGTAATCGTAAATCATGGGTTTAATTATGTACTGATATAGACGTGCACTATCTTACTGACATTTTTATACTCGTTTGAACTTTTCCACATTTTATCACCATACAAGTTCAAACTTTTCTGTGGGCTAGACCAACATCTAATACCTAGTTTTGAAGTTGGGGAAAAGGACCCAGGGTTTTCAAAATCTGACAAGTCTTGTGCATTTATGAGTTAATTTTATTGCAACTGCTGCAGCAAGGAGCTGGTAGATATGCAAGCATCTACCAGCTTGGCATATTTCCAAAAGAATTTGATCACTTGGCTTGCCTATAAACTTAAATGACATTGTATTTTTAATATGCTGTTGACCCACAAACTGTTGTCAATATTTATTTTCAACCAAAGTTTCAACAGCTGATTTGTGTGGTCAGACATTGATGTTGGATGAGATGGCCTGGCCCATTGTCTCCACTCTCAAATCACTCGAGTTCCTCCACATCAAACTCGCCTATTCATGAACAAGCTGGGTGTTTCTATGCATCATGTTTTCACTTTCAAACTGTTCGCGCAGAGTCAGGGAAATAGAAATTGCTCAAAATGTTCACTACACTGTGTTCTTGTGTCAGTCTCAAATCAATTCCTGGTGACCCTTGTTTTCTAAATCTTGCCGGTTTGCCTTTCCTCCTGCAGAGGACATTGAGGTGCGGTTCTTCCAGGACTCCTGGGAGGGGAAGGGCACGTTCTCTCAGGCTGACGTCCACCGGCAGGTGGCCATTGTGTTCCGCACGCCTCCCTACCGCGACACTAACCTCAGCGAGCCCATTAAGGTGAAGATGCAGCTCAGAAGGCCCTCTGACCGTGAAGTCAGCGAGCCGATGGACTTCCAGTTCCTGCCTGCTGACCCAGGTAATAAGACTTCAGCATTTATGTAAAGGCTCTCTGAAAATAATTGAAAGAAATAGTGTAAAACGTATGAAGCCTAACAATTTGCCATTCCGATGATCCATTTGCAGATGAATACAGGCTGACTGAGAAGAGAAAGCGTACAGGAGACATGTTCCAAAGCTTGAAGCTGGGATCTATGTTACCAACTGGTATGTTACGGCCTGGATGGCCCTCTTTTTGTAATTATCATTATGCTTACATTGAAACTAACTAACAAGCATGCTTTGTAAAATTCTAGTGTCCGTTCCGCAAGACAGACGGCAGATAAACCTTGCACGGAGACCGGTTGCAGCTAAACTGACTGCTATGAACACACAAGCAGGTGAGTCAGAATCATCCGCTTATTGTCTGAAGTCGGTTTTATTCATTTGATCAGGGAAGACATAAAACAATGTTAACATAATAACATATCTTGGATGACATCATCAATTGCTGGCAAGCATTGCTAATCCACTTCCTTTGCTTTTGCCGTTCCTCTTTAGATCTGTGTCAATGGTCAAATCCTCTCTGATTTGGGGTCATAGTTCATGTATTGTTTGAGTTTTTGAGATACTAATCAGCTGCTTCCACTTGGAAAACGTATGACCTTGTTGCCACGGTTACACATCATAACAACCTTCCAAAGGTTAAAATGTGACACCAAGAATCAAGATCCAAACATGCAACACCTTTAACATAAAAGTGATCAAAAAAAGTCTACAAAATTTAGAGCTAGCATAAGAGAGCTTCTCCAACATGCTTCCAACAAAAGCCACATAGTTCTGGAATGGCTCATGTCAAAATACATTTATCACATTAAATCTGATTAATTAATTACATAAATTTTAATGTGTTAAAATGTTAATGCAATATTTATTTTTTTTGTTTGTTTTCTTGCATAGAAAAAAAAATCCAGTTCCGGAACCTTTATATTATGTTTCTGGTACACCAGTAAATGTGACGCACAACCGACATCTACAAACAACAACAGATGACAAAACCTCTTCTCTTAGCCCACTGGGAGTAAATTGTTTTCTTCAAAAACGATTAGATGGGACGCTGGAAACGACTGCAGTTGTGTTAAAACGAGTTAGCCTGTCAGCGAAGCTATTCAAGCCTGAAGCATGCTAACTATGCTGCAGCAGCACAGACATTCCCAATGCTAATGTCAGTGTCCACATTTCCAAAGAAGTTCCATGGATGGTCAGGACCACCTGGATAACAGATTAAAAACAACACATATCTTTATTGTATGTTTGTGAGCCCATTAATAAATAGACACACTAGCCCTGTAATTTAGCAGCAAAAAGTGTTTTTCAATTGAAACTTTATTTTCTCAATATGGTTTTTTTGATTAAAATGCAATTGATTGCAATTAATTAATTACAGATGTTGCACTTAACTCAATGATAAATTTAGATAAATCTAGTCATTCTTGCGTGTCAATTGGTTTTCGGCCAGGAAACTGATGATGTTTTTTTTTTCTTCCAGCAGCGGAGGCTGCCCCTTCTGCCAGTGGGTTGAAACCCTTCTCATACAATCAACCAGGACAGCTATTCTCAGTGCAGCCTAAGGTTGAGGCATCTTCGTCCATCTCTACGGCGACTACCAACCAAACCTGGAAGATCATGGAGAGCTTGAAGCTGGGGCCCACCAATCCGGTGCAGACCTTCACGGTGAACTCCGTGTCGGCCCCTTCCTCCTCCACCACCTCCACCGCTGCCAACAACAAGTACTCCACCATCAACCTGCCAGACCTTCGCGAGTTCTTCCCCAACATTTCCTCCCCCATGGCCGAGGAGTCCGCGACTCCGCAGGGAAGCGCCGCCGCCCCACAGACTGGCAGCTCCTTCCCCCTGCAGGAGTCCCAGTTCCGGGTAGACCCCCCACTAGTGGACGACGAGATCCCGGATTTCTCCAACTTCACCGACGCTCCGGTGCCAGGCACCCTGGACAGCCTCAACATGGATGAATTTGAGGACCTTCTGAACCCGCGCCTAATGAGCGAGGGCGGATCTGCCGCGTCCATGCTGACGTCTTCCCAACAAGAAGTCCTCTCCAGCTCGGCCTCTGCGTCCCAGAACAGCGCCGCTTCCCAGAACCTCCCAGACTACGTCAACAACCCAGGAAGCACCTACATGAATTACCCCAACAGCATCGCCAACCTGCTCCGAAACGAGGACATGATCGTCCTGGCGTCCAGCAGCAACATCAACAGCCAGCAGCCCGCCGTGCTGGATGACTTCGACGTGCTGATGTCCGCCGACGAAGACCGCCTCATTTCCATTTTTAACAGCGGGAGCCAAGCTGGCTTTGTGTCAGGACACCCAACTTAATTGTTTCCCCCAAAAGGACGATTTGTAAATCCCTTCCCTGAAGACTCACTTATTAATGCAGACACAATAAAGAATACTGGACTGACAAAACGGTCGAAGAGGCATCAGGTAGCAAACGTTCTCTATGTGGACAAACTCATAGAAGTACAATTACCAAATGAGAAACCACGGGACTGAACGCATCTTGATTTCATTCAGCTCGTTGAAAACAATCACGGATAATGATTTACCACTAGGAAAGACTGGGCGTGGGTCAACATGAGGTCGTCACAGTGGCTTAAATTTGACTGGAAAATACCATGATGCCATGGTATTAACTCAATTGTTTATGTTTAAAATTGCCACTGATCTCGTTGCTTTGCAACATTTCTTTTTGACTGGAAGTGCGCAGCAACACTTCCAGGTGGGGGCAGCACCTATAGGAACTTCGGTTTGTTGGAAACATTTTTTCAGTTAAAAAAAAAAAAAGTGCAGTTGAAGTGTTTAAGGTTACCGATGTAGCTGGCCCATGCCTAGTAAAGACGTTTTGACGAATACGTCAGAAAGGTTGTTCTGAATAGATCATGTGTAGCTTGTTTTTTTTTTTGTTTTTTTTTTGTTTGTTTTATGTTTTTTTTTTGTACTGTCAATGGAATAATTTTTGGTAGCTAAAATTATTTTCTTCACAGTAGGGCTGGGCGATGAGGCTTAAAATGAAATTTTCCATTACATTTTTTGTTTAATTACAAGAAAATAGACCAAGTATTAGCAGACTAACGAGACAATTTAACCAGAACTAAAATTACCAAAAAAAAAATCCCTTTGAGTGGGGGAAAAAAAAGCTTCTAGTTATCAAGATCTAACGTGAGTTTTTCATTATGCGTGGTTTTCTTCAAAATGAAGAAAAGGTTTCAAAGTCCTGCTGCTGATAATTTGAAGCCAATGGGTTAAAAAAAACCCAGGGATGCCAAGGTTTAACTTTAAAAGATAATCAACATTCTTTATTGAATGTTTTCATTTTTAATGGAGGAGTTCTCTTAAAATTATTACTGCATTCTTTTTATGTTACAACTGTACTCTGGTGATATTATTGCTTCATTCTCGGATTATTTTGACTTTATTCTCAAATTGCTGCAACTGAATTCCTGTAATACTTTGACCTTACTTTTAAATTCTGACCTAATATTCTAACCTGAAAAAAGGACATTCGTGGGAAAAAAAAAAGATTTCCCGAAAATTAAATCTTCAAAACCCAAAAATTTGATTGATAAGATTTGATTTAATCGCCCAGCCCTACTTCACAGAAGTGTTTGATCTTGCTTTTTGTGCTGTAAAATAAACAGGCTGGTACATTACAATGTAATCTAATCTAGAGGAAAGCCTATGCAAATCCATTGCTGGGTTTATCCCATACCACTTTCAATTAACTTTGATTTTCAATTAGGGATGCACCGACACGAAAACAGTCGATGCAGATATTTATATTACTGCTATGGCTGGTAAATGATACTATATATGTTTCCCTACCCTTTCAACAACCACACTGATGACATCACCATCAATAGCTATGTTTCCATTGACCATATAATTGCGCAAATTGGAATTGCGAAATAAAATTTGCTTAATAGAAGCGCAAAGACGAAAAAAAGTTTTGTACGAGGATGAAGTAATTTCATGGCTGTATCAAAATTGATGCATTTTGCAGAACTGTAATGGAACGGCTTTTTCTGCATCACCAGTCATGTGATCAACAATGGCTGTTACTACTGGGAGAAAGACAAGGACAGGAAGTAGTAGGATGGTGGTGTGGCACGTTCTTTAGTAGCCTTGTGTAAACACACTTTTTCATGTGATTTTAATTTAATTTCTTATTTAATAGGAAAAAAAACAATTGCAAATGTTTTATTTTTGACATTAGCAGAATATCTGCAAAGTTTTGCGCACACTTGCAATGGAAATGCAGCTATTGTCACGTGACTAAACAAATACCACTTAAGACGACCAAAACATTGGTCGCATCAGCCCAGTTTACTTGCCGAACCAGTATGTAAAAAAATATATATATATATTGTGCATCCCTAATTTCTATGTTCACTGAAGCTATACCATTCGAATGTGGTGAGAAATTAAATGAAGGTCTACATGTAAATACCATATAAGCGATGTAAGGGTATGCTTACTAAACTGAGGATTTATTCTGGTGAAGTCCTGGGTCAGGTTGTTTTTAACAGCCCAACCAGCAGCGAAACCAGCTTAAGACTTATGTAAAAAGTATAAGTAGTAACATGCTTTTTTTTCTCCAAGTTATTCTGCCTTTTTTTTTTTTTTTAATGGTATTTCATATATCGGTTAAAGATGCAATTTGCTGTAATTAATCACTGTCCCGATTCAAAACACTCTTTGCCAATAAAAACCACAACCGTGTAAAGAACATAAGTTATTCAGATGTGTTTTATTTGGAAATAGTGTAATACGCAGTACTTAACACGATTTAAAGCTTAAAAAAAAACAACAATTCCTTCTAATTAATAAGTTCCGTTCATAACTCAAATCATCCATATAGCTCAAACAATCCAGTCAGTCCCTCAAGTGCTTTGTTCCTGGATGGAATCTATCCATGGCAACTTAGAAATGGCAGAACTTAGAAAATGTGCCAGTCAAAAGAAATGGAAGAACTTGAAATTCAAACTCCATCAGTTTCCACCCAAAGGCCTCGTCTTAAAACCAGTCCGGGGAAAAAGGCACCCAACTAATCTTCCTTATGTTACTTCCAGATTTGTGACTTTGTTGATGATGTGCGAGCGCCTTGGCACACACTCCAGGTCGAACTTGCTCTCATAGATGGTGGGGCAGAGCTTCCAGCGGTTGTTCCGATAGATCCCCAGGTAGGTGTAGACGTCTGGCTTGTAGGAGAGCGGGCATTTAACGCCTGTGGCCCGGATGAAGGAGTCCAGCTGTACCACTTCGCCTTCGTCCGTGAAGTTCTGGTTATAGGCGCAGATCACCTGTTTGCCTTCCGCCTTGGGGTTGTAAGGACTCACTTTGACCAGGGAGATTTTCCCCTCCAAGGTTGCTCTGGCCACGCACTCCCACGCGTGGTCCAGCTTGAAGCCAGAGGCCAAGTGCATGAGCCACTTTCCGGAGAGTACGCCGTGGTTGAGGGCCAGTTCTTTCACAGTCTGGAAGGTGACAGGCCGGGAACTGGCCAGCAGTTTGTCCCAGCTCTCCTGGAGACCAGACACGTCACCTGTAGACGGGCAGTGGTTGGGACCCAGCACGGCTATCCACCCCACACGATTGACCCCGTTGTCCTCGTCCCCAAACCGGTACACCTGAGAGGGTCTGTTGCTCTCCAGCCAGCCGTCAAACTCGGACCGGGGGGTATTTCTGGAGTCGAAAACGATCCAGGGGTCCATGTCCGCAGCCATGGCCTCGGCGGCGTAAGTCTCTGCGGAAAGGGGGGTCTCCGGCTCGCCGTCCGCGGGGGCTTCCTCCTCCATGACGCCGTCAAGTGTGCGCTCGAGACTGGTGACCGAATCCTGAGTGGGGAGAGCACACGCAGTTGCTGAGTACTACAGTTTAAGTCGGTTTGTTCTACTTCGCCCGTACCGCTAATTAGAATTCCACACCCATAACAATAGCTAAATAGCAACAACGTCCAAACCAACGTTTTCTGCCCAATACACCCCTTTACACCGTCTGGTAAGGCTTAGAGAAGAAATAAACAATCACCTCTGCCCTCCCGCTGAGGCTAGCCCGCCAAGCTAGCCACTTTCCCGCACAAAAACTACTTTTTGAGCAATTTTGAAGGTGCAGCGAGGACTAACAAGTAACCTTTGAACGCAACAGGCGCTATAAAATCCACACGCAGTCTGCGGAATTAACAAGTCGTGAGACGTGGCGCATAAATGCGGTCAGTCTACCTGTTGTAGCTCACGCTGTTAGCCAGTGTGGCTCTTCTTCCGCTCCAGGGCGCAGCGATGTTGTTAAAGTTAGCTTCTGATTTGAAGCTTTAATAAAGGGACATTTATGCCTTTTAATAGGCCTGGTTTTTTTTTTTTTTTTTTTTTATATCTAACAGATTTAGATAAACCAAACTTGGTTTGAATTGTTCTGTAATGCCTTCCTGTTTTCTCTGTCTTAGTAATCTCAAAATGTAATAGTCTAAAAACCCATAATTAAAACTTTCTGTAGAACTTTTTGTGGTTGAAATATGCTTCCATAAAAAGCAGCAAGTCGTTGTGAGCTGTATGAAATATAATCATTTCCTATACATTTGACTTTTATGAAAAAAGAAGAAAGTCATAAGAAGTCCTGCGTAGTGCAAGCCATGACCAGGACTCTGTGGGCATGAAGTTAAGCAGTGCTGCAGGCAAATTGACAGCAAATACTGCAAATAAAACACAGAGGTGGCAGCAGTATGCTGTGAAATAATGTGAAAAACTGAGAGAAATGCAAAACCAGTGTGAAAGATCTAAATATCGCAGTTTTTCAGGTTTCATTAGAATCCTTCTAAAATGAGGTCTACGTAATACCGAAAACAAAAAAAACAAAAACATTGAAGCAGTTCTCCTTTTAGTTTCACAAGTTATGTTGTATTTCTGCGAATCTTTCTTCGTTAATGTTGTAACAAACCACTTTTGTCAAAACTGGTCAAAAATAATCTAGTTATTTAAAACAAATAAAAAATGTGACTTGGCCCTTTAAGCGATTCAGAACCAACTTCAGCTTGATGACGCAGCTCTGCTGTAGCCAAAGTACATGTGTTTTTTTTAACCAATTAATGTTAAATATTCCTTTAAAATATTTAGTCATTTTCAGTACTTCATTACATAATAATAATAATTTTAAAAAAATAATGCGTTTTTTTAAATCAAGAAATATTTTTATTCATTTGCAGTTTCCTCATGAAAACAACAACATCAAAATCAAACTGTTTAACGCGTTCTCTATATTTATGTTATTTATAATAATTACCATAGTCTAATTCCGAATGCGATCTTTTTTTTTCAAAGTAAAAATGCGGAACAAACTCTGTTTGTTTGCGGCTGACGGCGCTGGGACCCTGCGGAACCAAACTGACACGACTGACGACAACGTGCTAACAAGTTAGCCGGGACTGGAGGAGGATTGTATATGGTGTAGGCTTATAATTCCGAGCGTTTTTGTATTTTATTTTACTTTAGCCACAAAGTTTATTTAATTATGCCCAGCAAAAAGAAGAAATACAACGCCAGATTCCCCCCGGTGAGTTGAAAGCTTTATTTCTACAGGCGTCAGCACTAGCTAACTTTAGCTAACAGTGAAAATGAGAAGCTATTTGTTGTAGCTAAACTTGAGGGGATTCGAGTGTCTTTTATTGTCCAGAAAGCCCAAAAAAACCCCATCAGACCTAACGGGAAGTATTTGCTAAAGTACTCAAACTTTTTTACGAATAATTCGTAGGTTTCTCCGAATTAGCTAACTAACTTATGTTTCGTGTTTTTTATTCCAAGTTAGCTTCCAGGAGTCGTTGTTTTTAGCATGTACAGCTAACCCAAGCTGCATTTCCAGAGATGTTATTATTTTTTCTACGTCTTCTGTGAGGGCATGGGATGTCATGGTACATCCTGCACGTCCTGCTGAAACTCCGTAGTAAATTATGCCGTCCAAAGTGTCAGCATGGAAATAACGTCAGATCTGCCCTTCCAGGCGAGGATTAAGAAGATCATGCAGACAGATGAAGAAATAGGCAAAGTGGCTGCAGCAGTTCCCGTTATTATCTGTATCCTTCTGGCTTAAGGTGTTTGCATGCGAGACATTTGATGGAATGCCTCCAAACGTTTAAGTCTACTTTAAGGATCGCTAATTGGCAGTAAACAACTTCCACACTCTGAGTAAACTGTTTCTTTGCTCATGTTATGTGTTGTTGAGTGATGTAGCCGTCAAATTAGCTAGAATAATTTTAGCTAAAGCACATACACCTGAGCTCGTGTATCATTCATTGTTTCTATGAGATCTTTATTTATTTCGAACAAGTAAAATGTCAGAAAAAAAATAAGAAGAAAACCAAACAACATATAATAATTAAGCATAAGAAAAAGCACAGCACATCTATATATCCTATTCACACAACTGTATATATTGCCCACATTGTATATATTTGCACATGGGAGTGTAGTTTGTTTACTCATGTTACAATTTCTACTTTTTCCAAATAATATGTATGCACAAAATTTATCATTATTGAGTCTGCATGATTTTTACTGTCTTCATCCTCCTGCATGATAATCCACATGTTCAGCTACGTTCATATTTAGCAAAACAACCAAAAGCGAAACATTTTCCTGTTCTGTGTTTTTCAATTTACACTCAAGAAATAAAAATGTCACCCTTTTTTGTTTGTGTTGCTTTTTGAATTGGATACAAAAAACCCCCGACATATTGTTCCATTTCAGTCCCGGTTTAAAAAATGGAAATAAGTTTTTTATAAATAAAAAATGTAAAAAAAATTCACCTCATTTGTTCGAGGTTATGCATTCAGAACGCATTCGGTTCGGCTTTTAGAATATTTTTTCCAAACAGCATGATGAGTTTTTTTTTATTTTTTATTTTTTTATTTAGCTCAAATATAAAATAATGGAAACATGATGTGCTTTAAATGTGATCAAATCAAAAGCTGGTGAATGATTTCCGGCTCATGTAAAACTCGAGCAGTGAAATATTAATCCCAAATTTTGACTTAATTCAAAAATATGAAAAAAAAAAAAAGTTTTTCATGAATGAATTATAAAACCAATGACAAAGACCATGGATTGGGACCTGCAGCGGTTTATTTTCCTGAGGCAAAGCTTCAGCGAGAGCTCTGGAGCTTTTCCTGGAGTCGCTGCTGACGAAGGCCTGCCAGGTCACCCAGTCGAGGAACGCCAAAACCATGACGACGTCGCACCTGTGAGTTACTGCGTTTGGAACGGGTTTGCCGTAGGTTTTCAAAGGCTGGTGCTTTGTCTTTTTGAAAGCCCGTTGCGTCTGTTTTTGGCAGGAAGCAGTGCATCGAGCTGGAGCAGCAGTTTGACTTTCTCAAAGACCTGGTGGCGACGGTGCCGGACATGCAGGGCGAGGGCGAGGAGAACCACACCGAGGCCGGAGGAGAAAAAGTCCCTCGCAGGTAGTTCAGGGAGCCAACGCTCCATCGGGGTCAACAGAACAGACTGCTCAGAGTTAGGGAAGTACAATAGAGTCAAAAACCATTTATCCGTAAAAAAAAAATAAATAAAAAATTGCGCCCCCTCATGGAGTGAGCGCATTATCTGTTACTTTAGTTCTGATTTCTTCTTTTTGTCTGTCATTTTTTTGGTTAAGGACAGTCGTTATAATGTGTAACTGTAGCAACAAGTCTTTTTTTTCTGTAATTTACAGTTGGGTACTATGACCCCATCTGTTAGCATGTCATGACTGTTGTATAGAAACCGTCTTCGGTCAGGAGCCTCTTCTGATTCGTTTCGACGCTGACTGCTACTGGAGTCCCTTTCTCCCCACAGCATAGCCATTCATAATGGCTCTTTGAAGATACTTGATTGATATGAGTTGCAACAACTTTTTAATTTGTATTTGGGATTAAAAAAATTATTTTTGGGTCAGATTTAATAAAAAGTCAGCTTACTATGTTAAATACTATGTTACAGTTGTTCAACTTGATTGGTTGACATTTTTCCACAAAGCAACTGGAAGATTAAAGCGTATTTAATCTTCCAAATAAGATTAAATACGCTTTAAATGTGGCTTTGGTTATGTTTTTTTTTTTTAACTCCAAATGTAAACGTTTTCTGACTTTATGTTGTGAAGTAACTTCTCTTTAATAAGCAAGTATTTGTTGTTTCAGTGTTTCAAAGTAGTTATTTACTGAGTTCACAAAGTGAAAACTGAAGTTCCTGGAAGCAGCACCTGCTGACTTCTCATTATAAAACTTATTTGTTTATTTATTTATTTATTTATATATTTTTTGTAATTTTTTTTTTTTTGTTGTAATTTTTTTTAGGGGCCGAAAGCCAGGATCTGGTCGCAAGAACGGGGGAGCCGGCTCCAAAGGCAAAGACAAGAAGCTTTCTGGAACAGAGTCGGAGCAAGAGGTGGGAGATCATTTACACAGTGATGTTTTAAGGCTTTGTGTTAATGTTGGGAGAAAACAAAACCCCCAACACACTTTTGTGTTTTTACGTCGGTGAAAACAGGAAGATTCCGAAGACAGCGAGACGTACGGGGACGAGGACGACGGCTCCCAGTCAAGCACAAACCAGCAGGCCGCATCCATGTTCCACAGGTGAGGAGACGACGATGCCGTGTGTCTGAAAGCTCAGAAAAGGTAGAGACGATTAACCAGACAGGGAACAAAATGGAGGCTGAATGACAGAACCGCTTTCAGGTGAAATAATTAGGTGCTCAAATTAAAAGCATTTCAAATTAAAGTGTTTTTAATTTTTTTTTTTTTCTACTTTTAGAGATGATTTATTAAGCTTGAAGCAGAAATAAGGTCAGGTCTCTATGGCAACTAAAAGCCCTCCATTAGAATTGCGAATTTGGATGTGCAGGGTTGGGTCATTTCAGAAGTTTTCAAAGTGACATTATAATCCCAAGCCAGTAGAGGGTGCTGTTTTCCCACTGGAATCAGAAGAAAAGACATTTTGGTTAAGTTTAGACATGAAGATCTTCTTTATAGTAGGAAGAGACAAACAAAAAGGCAATTTTCTCTAATGATGCTCACATATTTGAACTGTTCACATCCCATGCAAAAGTTTTCATAGCTTCTTTGTCTTTCATACTGCTAAATAAAACAATGTAAGATAAAGAGTTTATATATATATATATATATTATATATCTCATACATTTTCTGCTTGTGCCCCTTCCCAGCTCAAACCCCCCATCCCAGTTCGGGAATACGGGCAACATGGTGACAGCGGCCAATCCGGCTCCGGCCCAGGGCACCATGGCGTTCGCCCCTCATCCCTCCATGGTGAGCGTCGCTCTGCCCCCCCCAGCGTCCGCGCCGCACAAAAACGAGGAGGACGACGATGAAGACTATGACTCTTAGCTACCTCCCTCCCCTCCCCACCAACAACCTCTCATTATCTCTGTCACACATACACACACACACACACAAACCCAGCATTATTTCCAGATGAAGTTGGCCCCCTGGTGGCTGCTGCAGCAGTGAAGAAGAGGACTCTTCACCTTCATCGCAGCCCGCTGACTGAAGAAAGCTGTAAGAGACAAAACCTTGTTGTACATTAGGTGTTTTAATTTTTTAAAAAAGCTTTTATTTTAATGTAGAGATGGGGGGGTGGGGAGGGGAGGGGGATTGTTTTTTAAGCTCGGTCTTTGCTGTTTAGGTTTCTTTGTTTGTTTTTTATTTGGTCTTGACTAGTATAACACGGTGAGCCTCAGCAGACAGGATAGGTGTGGTTTATTTCACCTCACAGTTTGTTTCTTTTTCTTTTTTCTTTTTTTTTCAAAATTTCTCTGCATAATAAAAACAAACGCAGCTCCTCCGACCCAAAGAATAATCGGCTTTTTAAAGCTCAGGCTGATGGCCAGCCCAGGCGAGTTCTGAAACGTGTATTTGGTGTCATCTTCCAGACGATTGTTAAGATCCCAGTTGCATCGTTTTAGTCGTGCCTGATCTCAGTCGAGAGAAAAAGCAGGTGAATTTTTTTATTTGTTTTTTTTTCCCCCCACCATGTGTGTGCAACCCGCTGTTTGCTTTCGTTTCTAATTTAGTCTCTACTTTAAACTCAAAATTAATTTCCCATCAGCAGGAAGTAAAGATTTAGATCTGAGTGTTTGTTTTTTATTTAATTTGACTTACCATAAATTTATTTGCCTGTAAAATACACAATAAATATTGGACCACGTGTTTTTTTTTGTTTGTTTTTGTTTTGTTTTCTTTTAAAGTTGTTTTTTTTTTCTGGCCACACCCTCCAACGTTCGCTCCTCTGTCTTTAACATTCGTTTTTTCCTTCTTTTAGATTCTTTATTTTAAACGAACGCAGAGGCGGATCTCCCTCTTCCGCGCCCGGCTTGTTGTAAAATGGTTGCGAGACAGTTTACTCTGTAATGTAAACTTTTAATGTTCCTTTTATTTTGTATGGGTGAAATAAAGTTCACATTTCAATTTAAAACAAAAAATAGGCAGATGTTGTGGTTCCTTCGTTGTTGTGAAAAGAACAAAACGAACAAGCACAAGTTCATGTTACGTTTTGCTTAAATGTTGGATTTTGTTTTTGTTTTTTTTTTTCTTTTTTTAATTCAACTGTAAAAAAATAGTTTTCGTAAACGTTCCTTTGGAGTCGTACGCTAGATGACACCAACAGCCTGAACCTGCTTCTCCTTAAAGTTCTATGTGGTTGTATAGTTTAAAAGTTCAGATAATTTTCCCATGCTAGCAGTGAAAATAATCAGCCAATGGAACAAGTACTTTTTTTTTCTTTTTTTTAAAATAAATATCAAACAATTATTGATTCTAAACAAGCACTTATATCTTGCTTAAAAGTTACTTCTAAGTTATTTTTGTCTTATTTCAAGTTCACCAAGATGTTTGTACTACAAACTAGACCAAAACAATACTTTGTCAGACTTTTTTTGTTTTTGTTTATTTTTGCAGGGTAGGATCAAGTTATGTTCCAAGAGAAACTTCTTCCACCAATCAGAACCTAGTTCTGCATTGATCCATTTCCCAGTGTGATGGAGCGATGTGCCAAATAGTTAAAGCTTTTGGCTGCTAGTGGCGTGGTTGTTTAAACTTTGTTTTTACATTAGTATAACAGCATGCAAAAGAAACGATGTTAAGGCAGATATATTTAGTGAGGGCGTCCATCTTTAGAAATGGCTCTTTGGTTCACCGGCTGGAAGTGGAAAAGTGAAACCCTGTGGCATCTTTTGGCAGAGTCGTCAAACTGCTTCCTCCTTCATTTCCCCGTTTCGTAACCGCAAATCACATGATTGTAATCCCTTGGCTCCGTTTTTCTGCCTCCCTTTTTTCTTTTTTCCTTTTTTGATGTTGCCTCCTCCCTGAATTTTGCAACGCGGAAAGGTTCCCATGGACGCGGCTTCGTGTTCCGTGACTCACGCGGCCCTCTGGAAGACAATGCCCAGCATTTATCGGCAGCCTCTCCTCCTTGGGTATTTGAATCAGATTAAGTGCAAGCCAGCACAGGTTAGGAGGAGAGCTGCTGTGTTGCTTGTCACCTTTGGAGCGTCAGGAGGTGGTGGTGGGAGGGGGGGACCTCCAGCTTTGCCCCTTCGAGCGTCTTCAGCCCATTTCCTCTTCCCACTATTTGTTTGGTTAACCCCGTGCTTTTTACCACCCAACCAAAGAGGCGACTTGGATCTGGTGCCGCAAAAACAACTGCATCCTTCCTGCGCAAGAGTTGACTCAGCGGACTGGGAGGAAGGCGGAGCCTCTTTTGTGTGTCTGAGTGTGTGTGTGGTACAGAGGACGGTGGGATCGGAGTTTGGGCGGTTGACTTTAGGATTGGTGTTCAGACAAAGAGCAGTACGGGGGAGGGAAGGGAAGGCAAGCCAGCAGAAGGAAGCGCACTGTTTCCACACAGCAGCCAACAGGGGCCAAAGGTGGCCCCTCTGATTCCCATCCGCTCCCATCAAGCTTCTGTCTTCTAGGCTGTCTGCACTTTTTTTTAAAAAAACAAGAGGAAATGTGAGGGAGGGAAAAAAACGAAAAAGAAATTCCCTGATGTTTTGGCTTGAATCAAATGCACCTTGTTTCAGCTCTTAACAATACGACTGTCTAATTTCATGTGTATTTTATTGTTTTAAGCGTTGAGTCTGTTTGCTGTTCAGTTTGGTTGGTTGCTGAAGTGACATCAACAAACTTGCATAAAAACTTAAACGTTGATGTGGCCATAAATGGAAGGATTGGCACCAAGTCGACAAGACATGTTCCACTTTTAAATTTGTATACAGTTTTGTTTTTTGTTTTTTTGTTTTTTTGTATGTGCTTGATTAAAGTTTCTGAATAAAAATAGTGGTATAAAAATGTTTCCCTTCTGGATTTATATAACTGTTTTCTCAATTCGTCATGTTTTAAAGGGACAGTATTATGTGAAATGAACGTTTGGGTTTTACATCATGTTTTCTCTCATCAAGTACATACCTGGAGTGTTGCTTTGATTTTTTTCAAGGATGTTTGAGAAATCTTTTAATCTCCATGGCAACCATTCAGCTGTGGAAAAACGCCTGGTTGGACCTAGCCCCACCTTCAAGGACAAAGCTCCTCTGAGCTGCAGTTTCCAAGCTTCCACCTCCCTAAGCCTCCGTCTGCCTCCCTCTGCTGCAACTCCTTCAGACTAGCCAGCAGCAATTAGCAAACACCTTGTGGAACTGTGCTTCAGCTGTGCTCATTATGAGAGCCACTTCTCAGTGCAATGCTTGTGAAAATGTTAATCAAATGCACCTTGTTTCAGCTCTTAACAATACGACTGTCGAATTTAACGTGTATTTTATTGTTTTAAGCGTTTAGTCCGTTTGTTGTTCAGTTCGGTTGTTTGCTAAAATGACATCAACCTCACTAAGTTTTTTTCATCAGAAGTCATCAGGAAGAGATAACTTCCTGAAGGCAGAGTTTCAGAAAGTGCAGGAGTTTTTAAAGAGACACTGGCCCAATTTAAAGGCGTTCATTTTCTTTGAGCTATGCCAAGAAATCCCAATAAATTAAAAAAGCGGCATGAGAATAATGCTTTTACAATTGGTGTAGGAAAATAAAATGCATGGAATAACCCAAACAATTGGAACATACATCAAATGCAATATATATCTGTTAGGAAATTCAGTTCTTTAACCAAATATTAAAGGTTCAAATGAGTGAGTCTTCCTGATTTCTAAATTGCTTTAAGCCTTTACCCCCAGAGATAAGCTTACTATTCAACACGTGGTGTAAAAGCTGGACAAGCACGAGTTAATGATGTGCTTTTCACAATAAAAGCAATTTTTAAAGAATCATAGCTGGGGTTTTTTGCCCTTCAAATTGCAATTTTATGTTTCTTCTCTTTAAAAGTAAACATTCCCTTCTTCACAAAAGTACACAGTCTCAGTCAGATTGCGGTTTTAGCATTCTGTCACTAAATATGCGCGATGTGAATAAACAAGGATTTAAGTATGAAATATTTCAATGGAAATGGCTCCAACCAATTGGTTAAAAGCAGACAAACAAAACGAACAATAAGATCAAATTAGTGATAAATATTCTTTTTCACTTCATTTCACCAGAATACAAATGTAATCAAGTGGTCTGTATGTTTTCAAAGGTAAATTAAGGCACATTTTGGGTTAAGTAAGTACATATCATGTTTCAAATTGGTTGAACTCCTAATTTTTTAATTATTGGTGATATCAGTGTAATTAGTAGATTTGAATACGCTTTAGTATCAAAGAACGTTTATCAAAGTTAACTGGACGTCCTTAAATTCTCTTAAAAGGAGACGTGATTTTCAAAGAGAAACTTGCCACTCACAAGATGGCGGAAGCGTTTAGTCACGGCAGTGCGCCGTCTGCTTTTCGCCTGGCTCGGGCTAAGAGGCCCGTATTGACGAACTTTTATTTTGAAATCGGAAGTTTTGTGTTTACTCAGTCCCCATTGGCGGGAGCGTGTCAGCTGACTTTGTTTCCTGTCGGGAGAGGAAAAGTTTTGAAACCCCACCCTCCGGCACAGCGGCTGTAAGCTGCGACGTTCGAGCGGTCCGAGGTGCTGGCCGCTGAAGGCTGACCGAGGAAGAGGAACGGAGCAAGAACTTGTCACGGAACAGTTCCGCAGTTTGGACACCGTCGTTATGAAGCGGAGCGCCGAAGTCACCCGGGCCCGGCGCTGAACTCCCAACAAGAACCAAAAGTTAACGGGAATAGTTTGTTTTTCTTTCTTTCGGTTGTTGTTGTTGTTTTTTTTTTCGTCCTCAAGACTGAAAAGCCAAGCAGGTTTGGAGAACTCTTCCTGTTCCCAGAGTCGGCGGCTCGCAGTTTTACGTGTGAGCTTCTTCATAACACAGCCAGCATGGATGTTGTGGCGCACGGGAATGCGGGATTTCCTGCGTGGTCACCGCAGTGTCGCGATCAGGCGCACTTTCTGGGTCCTCGGGCTTAAATAATGAACAGTGGTCAGCGCTTGAAACTTGTCGTAAAACACTGGTTGGCTGGACTGAATGCTCCTTTTCCTGCTATTCTTCTCCTCCTCTCAGCGCTTCCTGCTTATGGTGGCCACTCTCTTAATGGCTAAAAATACATAAAAAACCGAATATGGACTATCGAGTGTGTGGGGAATGCTGATTTGGACTCTTGTCTGTAAGCGGATTCATTCCTGAACATTAATTTTGAACTTTGACTCTTCGGACTTGCTCCTCAACAGGTGGCTGTTCTGAATGAGGAGGGGAAAGGAGGACAAATTCAGTCATAATGAGTTGATTCCAGAGTCTTTTAAACAGGATGATGAGATGATAATCTACTCACACCATGTGCGGGGAAACCACACACCACATCAATCTTTCAGAGTTAATCACTGCTTTCTGTTAGAGATTTGATAAATGCTACCAAAAGCAAACCGTCTGAGGACTGCTGAAATGGAAAGATTTGAGTTTAATCCCAGAACAAATGGAAGACACTTGGCTGTCATTTGTCCCTGAATCCTCTTTCGTAGCCCACCTGTTGGTCTGACTTTTGAACACTCCTCATTGGTCCCTGATGAGACAACAACAAAGACA
Source organism: Poeciliopsis gracilis (assembly GCA_911649635.1). Taxonomy (NCBI): domain Eukaryota; kingdom Metazoa; phylum Chordata; class Actinopteri; order Cyprinodontiformes; family Poeciliidae; genus Poeciliopsis; species Poeciliopsis gracilis. Next base: position 2,080,383 of record CAJVRI010000457.1, on the reverse strand, counting down.
GGAAAGGGAGCAAGGTGCAATAAAGTACTCCTTTGTACTTTATTTTCAGACCCCTGGAGTGCGCAGTCGGATCCAGTCAGGCAATATAGTGGAGGTTCCATGGAGCCGCTGAAGAACATATTCAGTCGTAGCTCGCTGTCGAACTGGAAGAACTTGGATCAGTCCCAAAAAGGGAACTTCACGAACCCCGTATGGACGGCCTTGTTCGACTATGAGGCGTCTTGTAAAGACGAGCTCACCTTGCGTAAAGGTGACCTGGTGGAGGTTCTCTCTCAGGACTCTGAGATATCTGGGGATGAGGGTTGGTGGGCAGGTAAGGTCAACAACAAGGTGGGCATCTTCCCATCCAACTACGGCTCCTTCAAGCCCAGTGGATATGCCAAGCTACCAGGTACCAGCGTGGTGGAGGAGCTAAACCATGCTGTGGTTGGCACTGTTGATCCCGAGGAGGTGGATTTCCGGGAGCTGAGCTTGGAGGAGGTGATTGGGGTTGGGGGCTTCGGGAAAGTGTATCGAGGTACATGGAGGGGCGAGCTGGTGGCCGTGAAGGCGGCCCGGCAAGACCCGGACGAGGACATCAGCGTGACGGCGCAGAACGTGAAGCAGGAAGCCCATTTGTTTGCCATGCTCACCCACCAGAACATCATCGCCCTGAAAGGGGTGTGCTTGCAGGAGCCCAACCTGTGCCTCATTATGGAGTATGCCTCTGGTGGGCCACTGAGCCGGGCGCTGGCCGGCCGCCGCATCCCGCCTCACATCCTGGTCAACTGGGCCGTGCAGATAGCAAGAGGGATGGTGTACCTGCACAATGAAGCCATCGTCCCCGTCATCCACCGGGATCTCAAGTCCAACAACAGTAAGTCCTTAAAGTCTTTCAACTATAACACCCCGCTCTGTCCATCTGTGTCTAACTGGTGGATTTAAGGTTAGGAATATAATCATAGGGACCTCGGTTGTTTCTAAAAGGCCTTTAGGTGCTTATAAAGCTGTTATGGCAATAGTGAATGAATGTTACCAGTTACAAGGTTTTAAAACAGAAAAAAATGGCGTAATGCAGGTCTGCCCTTCTCCCACTTGTCGCAGTAGCTTGTAAATTTTTCTCTGGTTTGTAAATGTTTTCCTGTCATGCTATCTCTAACCTTTAACACTAGAAAGAAATTCACACATGGAGCGAAGGGAGTGTCAGAAAAATGGGTGACTATGAGCGGGGTACTGTCACTGCTCCAGCAGGACTAAATGAATGACTCAATTACTCAAGAGAACATTGTCACATTCCTGATAGAAATAAGCGTCATTCATGTGATTTTATGTTTGTTGAATCAGGGAAATATCAGAAACCTGCAGGACCTGCTTCAAGGCCCTCACAATTTTTCATTGTGGGTTGCTAATACTTTTTTTGCGGTAGCCCAATCACATGACTTGCATGCTGACAAAAGCAGGCCTCAGTGATAGAGACCTCAAGGTCTTCGAGTGAGACGTCGACGGGACAAGAATACTTTTCTGCCGAGCAAAGGTCAGGAAATGTTTCCGCATCAGCACCTTTGGGACTCATCCCTCGGACTTTGATACCTTCAGGAGGCAGCGTGTCGGCGGAACACGTCTCTACCGTTCCGGTACTTTTACCTTCAGTTTCTTTCTTCCAGCTGTAGTTTACAGCGGTCATCTCCATGGTATTATCATTCCTTACTTTTACCGATGTGCAGTTCTGTCATTTCCTGAGAAATACGGCTTTGACTGATGAGGTTAATCTGCTTGATTCGACTTGTTTATTGCACACTTTGAGGGGAGGAGGACATTATGAAGCACATCCCAAGACATCCCTCCTCCATATGCATCAGTCTCAGTCGTCAGATCGTTGACATGATTGTCATCACAGACGTCTTCACCCTCCCTTATCTTTGCCTCCCCCTGTCAGGGCTTCTCTCCCAGATGAAAACTCATCTCCTGCAGTGCAGGAGAAGAAGAAGAAGAAGAAGCAGCAAGAAATGATGGTAATACGGTGTTTGTATATGGGGCAGGCCAGCTCCAACACAATCCCTCTCTGTGTGCGCCGCGAGATCATATCGCTCTCCTGCCTCCTCTTGTTTTTTAATTCTTCTCTTGAGCTTTTGTCCCTGGCCTGCCTCTACATGTCTCCATGCAGACGTAGCCCCGTTGTGTCACTGAGCAACATCCTGTTGTGTTGGAGGAAGGATAGAAGAAAGATCGGTGGGGGAGGAGGGATCTCACCGAGACAATGTCTTTTTTTTTTTTTTTATTATTGTTGTTTTTGTTTAATAGGTTTTGCTGATTGGCTTGACAAACAGGTGCAGAAGCATCGAAGGGGGATCTTAAAAGGAAATAAAACAGTTTCTTGAACGATATGGTTTGTAGTTCAGCAAAAAGCAGATCAGCCTCTGAATGAGGTGTCAGTTCCTCAGAATATTGATGCAAGTTCTTCTTTCTCGAGGTGCCATTTTATTTCATAAATCCGTCACGCATGTTTTGTCTCCTTTCTTTCATATCTGTATCCCCGAGTGAACTGTATTGCAGCGTGGCAGCGACTTGTAAAGGAAATATTAAAAGATGGAATCGAAGGCGACGTTTTGTTTTCAGCTGTTGTTGTTGTTGTGATCTGATCAATCGAGAACCACAGGTTAAGAAAATGACGAGCGCAGCATAAAAAAAAGAGAACTTGGGGATAATTGGGCTCATCTGTCACAGTGATGGATGGAGGTGCAAAGCCATTATCCTCGCAGGGCTCATAAACAACTGCCAAGAGTTGCTGTTGAAGCTAATGACCAGCAGAAGATGCTGATTAAACAGGAGCGTGCTGGAGAGGGTGCATTGTGGGGGCGCTTGGGTCGAAGCCAGAGGGCCATAACTTGAATTCCAGTGAACACGGACAAAGAGAAGAGAGTACAGGATTGTGTCTGGGTCTGTGCAGAGGAGTTGTACTTTTGGCACTTTAGGTCATTTTTTTTTTCCAGCTGTTATTTCTGTGGTATTTTGAGACTTTGCATGAACTGGAATCCCTTTAAAGTCCTTTTGATGCACGCTTCCAATCAGGGGCCCAAAAAAAAGATTTGCTTTTTTTTTTAAAAGCTTATTCATTTGTCAAACTAAATGCATCTATCAGCTAAAGAGCTCCTTTAAAACTATAATTGGTCAATTTTAGACTCTCCCCAAACAGGCAATCTACCTAATGGACCTTATAATATCAGTTATACTTGTGTGAAAAACAGCAGGACAGCAAAAAGCATTTTGCCCAACAAGCCAATGAAAACTATGGATGCACTGATACCGATCCAATAGACATACAGACATCTGAGATTTAGGAACGGATCATATCTTACCCGAAACAGAAGAACAATGGACTGACATATTGACACAACGCAAATTTAATTTGTTCACTCAATCCTATCAGGGGTATGACGGCCAATGTGGAATAAGTCATAAAGAAACAAACTGAAACTGACGAAAAACAATGGGACGACAGCCTTGGTTAAAAATGTAAAAAATAAACTGCAATAAACCTTCTTTCAAATAATTCAGAAAGTGCTACTATATAAATGTAACGTAAAATAAATAATGATGGAGGTTGCTGCTTAGAGTTAGACTGAGCAGATCTGCCCAGTGGATCGGACACATCGTCACCGATACCCAATCTAGAAATGTTTTTCAATGTCAAGCATTGCTGTTGAAAACCACAGCAAAGAGTTCATTTTGATACATAAATATCACCAATGACATAGTAAGAACGGCTACAATCAGTCATAAGTTAGCCTTGATTGACTCTGATTTCCCGACCCCGTTAGGGAGAAGGGTGACGGAAAATGGATGGATGGATGACTCTGATTGATTGAAAGTAAAAAGCAGTCTTTTTGAGCGTTAGAACTATGACCCACTGAGTCTCTAATCAGAAATAGACTGGCAGTCGGCGACATGTTCTTCGTCCTTGCGTTTTCACCATCCGTCAGTTTCAGCTGTGCTCTTTTCACCCTGTGTGTTTTATTTGATTCATTTTCCTGCACAAAGCCTTCATAGACCCAAAACCAGCTATATGCAACACCACAGCACATAAAACTTTGCAGCGAGCTTTACTTAGAAATGCCAGCGGGGGGAAAAGCGCCAAGCTAAGCACTCTCTGGGCCGGTGCTCAGAGACTTCTTTCTCAGGAAGAAGCCGCAGATAGATCTTGGATCAACACAGCCTCGAGTGGACAAACATCTGATGTATCTCTTTACTAGCATGTTTTCATTCAGGGCCCCCAGTGTCCCACGATGTCGCGTACTTAAAAAAAAACCCCAAAAAAACCCATCAATAGTGTGTGATGTTTTCTGCTTGCATGTGGGGAATTGCTGTCCCTGCTTGTATTATGTGCTTGATACAAGATACCCAAGCATTTTTTCTTTTCTTCTCATGACTGTTTAAATTGAGGAAGTTAAATGTTGAGCTTATGTAGCGACGGGTTCCTTTGACGATCAAAAGCACACAAAGGTTGCTTAAGGTAATTAGAGTTAAATAAGGTTGTGAAATTTCCTGTCTTTACTGCGGAGTCATGAACTCTGACATCAACGGAGCCAGTGAGGCTTTAAAATAATTTTATAACCCTTCACACATTGACAGATTTTTTTTTTTTTTTAAGATGTTCTTCAATTTCTATAGACTAAGGTATGATGTGTTGCTGCTTAAGATCTCTTGGTCTACTCCATGGTGTTGGACAGGTTCTATGTGAAGAATGCTTTTCATGATCATTTTTAGGTTTGTAGTTTCTAAAGAAATTAAACAAGCACATGCTCATTCCTGATTCACCTGTTTCACCTTAATGAGCACAACCTTCATTTTATATTAATGGGTTTTACCTCTTTCTGCTAATAGTTTAGTTTGGAACTTTCAGTTCAGCTCCATTCAGAGAGATCAATCCCAAAAGGAGCTCACATTTGTTTTCCCTTATTTTAATGCACTTATATATATATATATTTTGTAATAGTTGAATGATACAAAAACCTAAATTGAAGTAAATGCTTCTTCTTTCACTATTGTCACTATCCCATCACCAGAAGCCAGTGCTAAAGCTGAATATCACTTTTAAATGTCAAAAATGTCCTATTCCTTTATCTTCTTCCTTACTTAAACTGAAACACTTTTATTTTTTTACTTAAAAATTTTGAAATTAAATGGATGTGGACTTGGTCATAGCTGGGCTAACAATTCTGCCTTTCAAGATAACAAATTTTACTGGATTGACCCAGAAATCTCTGAGATAAACGATACTATTACCATTTAAAGACCATTTTTAGGTAATATAGTGATAATGGCATAAAAAAAAGCTATCGTTTTGTGCAGAACACTCCACAGTGGAACTGGGAGATATTTTAAATATCCAAAATAAAACACAACAACCAATAACAATAGATTAAAAGGAAATAAAAATCACATGCAGCCAAAATCACAGATAAAATGGATTATGATGTGCTTAAACAAAATTGAGGAACAAAATTAAGAAAATATTAATCATCATTGTCAAAACAATGAAGTAATGTATGTAATATCTGTAAATATCAGCTGATTTTCAGACCGGTGCATTCTTGGAAATAAACAGTTCTGACTTCTCAAGGCCCTGAAATGAACATTTATCTCATAATGCAGGAACGTTTAGAAGGTTTAAAATGTTTGGAAGCTGTTTTTGTAGCATCCGGTATGGCTCTATTACCCGTTCTTTTAAGATGGGTGAGAAGTCGCCGCGTGTTGAAGTAGAGGTACAAACGGGAACGCTCAAAAGGTGCAGTACTTCAAGCTGCGGACCTTTCATGGAAAGGTCCGTGACATTTCAATCACGGACCTCTGCTTCATACATCAGAACCTCGGTTCTGACTCTGATCACTGCCTCGCTTTGAGGTCAAGCCAGTGGGAGACCTCCCAACCCCCTTTGTGAAGTTTTGTAAGGAAGCTAACCTAATGAAGGTTAAATTTCAACACAGAAGCTCGGGAGGGCTTGTTAATAAATGACTGCTTACACACAGACTTTCACCTGGTAGCGCGAATCATTTATAACCCCCTTCCTGACAGTGTTGCAGTGGCTACCCAGACACAGGACCCTGCTTTGTGTGCATTAGGTTTTGGATGATGGTTATGATGACACTCAGAAAACGCAGGATAGAATTTGGTTCTGTTTTTCTATGTGTCTCCGTCTGTAAGATTTTCGTCCTAAGTATTGATTCCACAGTATTTACTGAACAAAATGTAGCAAAAAAAATCCTAATATTGAAAAAGAAGTCTTCTAAGCTCCAGTTGTTTTTACATTTATGTGGCTTTTGTTTTTTATAAAAAAAGAGTCGATGTTTTAGTCATCACGTATGCTTTCTTCTACTAAGTAGGGATCTTATTATAAGTACTAAAAGCAGTTGAAGATTGAGGTTTGACACAACCCAATGCTTCCTTATTTGATTTGACCATCAAACCTGTTTTAAAATAAATTGCAGTTCATTCTCAGAGTTAAATGCCGGTTGCTGCTTTGGTAAACTGCTTCCTGTTTCCTTGTTTTAAACGTATTCCAGTGCGAAACACAGCAGAAAATGGGATTTAATTTTTGTGTCTAAAAGAACTTTTTTTTTTTTTTTTTCCCTCCAGTGGGTTGCTAATTTTTATTTTTATTTTTTTTACTGGTTACTGCCATTTTTATGGTCAAATGTTTAGAAAATTGCATCTTTTTTAAAATTAATTAAAATTTTTTTTTTAATTAAGTCTGACTGGCCATTTTCGATTTTGGCTGATACAGTTGGGCATACGTCACTCCACAGAAGTCGGCGCCGAATCAAAACGTCAGACACATTCACGCAAAGGTTAACAAATTTACGCCAACAGTGTAGAGTGTTTTCTCCTGGTGGAGAAGACATGATGCTTGGAAGCTTGTATCTATTCAGATTGTGCAGAAAGAAGGAATTTAACACAAGAAATGTGGACAGTCGGTACAATCAACTCCAATTCCAATTTCTCAGCATTGAGGAAATCGGTGCATTTGTTTTCTCACTTTGCTAACAGGTGTTTTGAATAGTGTGTACCAGTGTGACTTGCTTCTAAACAAGAAACTGTGTTGTGTATTGATTAAATGTTAAATTCTGGTGGTCGCATTGGTGAGAACAAAAAAGTCTCCCTCTGTACTTCTTTTCCCCCCCACCTTTGCTTCCTGAATCTCATCGTCCTTTGTTTTTTGGGTTTTTTTGTTTTGTTTTGCCCGCTACCGATTTCCAACAACGTCTGAGAACTGCGACCTCAACCCGCTCTGCTTCCTTGCTATAAACACTCCTGCTTGTCCTGCCTGTCCACGAGAACTGGCTCCGATCCGATCGATGTGTCCAGAAATGGTTTGAAGCCGAGAGATCGGGCCGGTTTCATTAGCCAGAGAAAACAAAGCTCGCTTGTCAGAACTGCCCACGTTAAACATGGGGCAACATTGAGTGATGGATTTAGACCACACTTAAATTGGAAAACTAGATAGAGGAGACCAAACGAGCAGCTGAACAAAGAGGGTCTTACAGGAAACAAGATTTTTACTCCCCCTCCCTCTCTCCCTTTGAAAACACAAGACGGATACTCTGCAACAGATCCAGATTTTTTTTTTTTTTTTTTTTTTGCTCAGAAATTTCAGACTGAATATGAAAATGATTTAAATTTGATTCCCACTTTTTTTTTTTTTTTCCCCCACAAGGGTAACATCAGATTGACTCTAAAATCTTCTGCTCATTTTAAACCACTCGGTTTGTTCCTGTTCACTCTATTTAAACTCCCTGAGGCAGCTTAACACCACCCGGCACTCAGAGTACAACTTAGTGGAGCGAAGACGAAACTCCAGCAGAGCAAGTGCTAGTTTCGCTGTGAGCTGACATCTTCTCAGCTATGATTATGTCCCGCAGCTCTGCCTTCCTTCCTTCCCTCCTTCCCTCCCTCACTCACTCACTCGCTCGCTCACTCCCCTGCCTGGTCAGGGGTTGCCAGACTTTCTGTCAGCCCATGGCCTCGTCCCCCACGGGACAAAGCGCCCGTTCTTCCTGGGGAAAGCCCCCCGGCCCGTCCACTCCACCCCGCCTGGATTCTGCTCTCGCCTACGAGGGCAGCGGGAAGACGGAAGAAGGTAAAAGAGATCACGCGCAGCGAGAACTCCCGTAGTGACATTTAGGGTGCGTTCACACCAGCCCTGTTTAAGTCCGGTTTAATCAAACTCCAGTCAGTTTATCTAGGAAGTTCGGTTCGTTCAAACCCTTGTCCGTCAAAAACCCTCAGCTCCGGGTAATTTGAACCAAAATAAAGTCGTGAGTCTAGCTTTAACGGGAAAAATGTCTCATGGTCTTTTACCAAAGACAAAGGAAAAATTCTACAACCTCTAAAATCTGATGCGACACCATTTTTGTTTACATTTTGCTAAGAAGAAAGTTGCGTCCATATCTCCTGAGGTTTTTAAGTCGTTTCCTTCAGTAGCTCTTGATGCAGCGCTTCCACAGGCGAGGAGGTGAACAGGTTTGTCAATTAGTTTGGCCTGTAAGGCTGGCAGATTGTGTGTGTGTGTGTGATTAACAATCTAAAGACGTACCTAATAAAGTTGCCGTCAGAGGAATAACCTCGTTGGAAATGAGACGAGGAGGTGAGGATTGATGCCGCATGTAGAGAAGAATTCGCTGAGAGACGGAGACCCAGATCCAGATGTAGCTCCGTCCACGGAGAGGCGATCATTAAACGAGGTGCAGAGTGAAGAGGCACAGCGCTGACGTTTGGGTCTTAAAGGTGCCTATGATTTTGCATGTTCAGCTCCGGCCGCACTCTGTGACACGGCCTTGAGCAAGGTGGTGATCTTCTAGATTTTGCTCTGTGCGCCACAGTTTAGATGCTTTTGACTGACTCAGATTTTTGCCGTAAACAACAGAGTGTTGCTACCTGGACCACAGTTCAATTTTAAAAGGCGAGGCATATATTTAGATAAAAATATCAAAGATACAGATTCGGTCGGAACAGGCTGGGGTTTTCTTCTCGCCTTTGGTGAGGTTTTGTAAAGACTTAGCATGCTGTTCCAGATTTTAGTTGGTTTATCTTTAAGAAAAATAAATAACAAAATACTCGATGTTGCCTCTTTTTTGCATAAATTGAAATGTATCTGAGACAGTATGTTATTATTATAACAATTTTCTTAAAAAAAAAAAAAAGTTAAAAACACATTTACTGCCCATTTAATTTGCAGTAAATGGGCTTTTTCTATAATTTCAAAACAAATGGGACAAACTGCCTGGAGCATCGTACAAGAATTTTAAATGGAAGAGTGTTGGTGTGAACTATTAATGCTGCGCTATTTTGTGTTCAGGATGAAGCAAAATCTAAATATACAAGCAATATGCCCATGATTTATAAATGATGCTTAAATAATGAGATTTATTGTGTTCTGTTAACAGTATACAATATCCAATAAACGTTGGTACCTTCAGAAGCAGCTTATTTCAACTTATATTCATTTGATCAATAAGGTTTATTGGAGACATTGTTTCCAGCTGACAACGGTTCTGGCAATGAAAGCACTTTTTTGCAGTTTATTGAATACTGAACTACGTTACCACCACTTTATCTGCTAAAGCATGTTCAAAAAACCTTTATCACTGTATCATAGCCTGTTATGTCACAGTCTTTTTGATACTGGCTGTTCAGACGAGGCTATAGGCTGGTTTTCAAACTACCTCTCTGGTGGGAAGCAGCTGTTAAATTCCACAATTGTTCCTCTTGTTACCCTGACGTCAATTAGGGTGTGCCTCCAGGCTCTGAGTTGGGTCCTGCACTCTGCAATTTTAATTGAAACTAAAATCTCCTAATGCATCTGGTACGTCTCTATGCCGATGACACAGTTGTTTGCTGTCATGCAAACTGCATTGGCCTTGTTTTTGATTGTCTTCAGGCTGCTTTTGACATTAAGTCACTTTTGTTTTATCTGAATTTGGGCCTCACTACTGACAAATGTAAAGGCTATTGAAACTAATTACAACAGGGCCTGAAGCTGTGCAGCATAATTGAATTAAAGGCTTTTATTCCAGTTCTATCTTGTCAATACAAATTAACATATTTTAGCATGCATATTTACCATTTAGGATTATATAATTTTTTTGAAAAAGAAGTTTCCTTCTGGATCAGCTCTACTACATTTGCAACATTCTTGAACTGCAGTCAGGAGGCGGGCAAAAAATATTCCAATTATCACAATGGACCTCCGGGAAGCCGCCCCACTCTGCCAAACATGTAAATGGTGAAAGTAAGATCAATATCAGGATAAAAAAAAAATAACCCAAAGGAAAACAGTTGCGGCATTAAGGAGTTATGTCGCAAGGCGATGTGGCTCTGTTTGGTCCTCCTGTGGCTAACCTACAATAATCAAGTTCCAACAACTTGGCAGCTGCCTCATACTACGGTTTGAACAAGGTTTATAAATGGCAATTAGTGCTTTTGTAAGAGACTGAATGGTTCAAGGGATGTAGCACAATACAAGCCGAAAAATAAAATCGCTGAAGACCTCAGTTGACTCAGATGCACACAAGGGCAACTGGGGTTTTATAATATGTGACTGCAGGAGTTCAAAAGGTAGTAAGGAATTTAAGATCTAACGGTGAACGCAGATAGAAAAAGCAAAGCGAACTCATCCCGTCACTCCAGCGAGCCCGGCGCAAGAGGAGTATTCAGCAGCAGGTTTCCGCTCCTAAGCACCCCGCCACAGTTACACAAGAGTTTGCGAAGAGAAAACAAACTAGGTATGTCACTCGACTTGAAACGGCGTACCATTGTTGTTGTTTTGCGAAAGAGAAAGGAAGAAATGGCTTTCAGCAAAGCATAGCTAAACAAATATTTTGCTTAAAAAAGCCATCCTGGAAAATTTAGCTGGACTGGTATCTCAAAGATTGGCGTTTGCTCAAATAAGAGGTGTCTGATTGTTACCTCAAAGGGATTGTGCGTCATGTAAAAAACCCCTCAACATTTAGAGCTAAAAGTTTCTTTCTGCTCATGTTAAAGTCAGATTTAACCATGAAGTTAAAGTGGTTTTCTGCGCCGTGTCAGCTGGCTCATTTAACCAAAGACACTCGCCGGATCTCTGACTCTGCGTGTTTCTAGGAATGAGCGGTAATTAACTTGAGTCAGCAACGCCAAGCTTGCGTCTGGGCCGCGTTTTTGTATGGGGCCCTTCTGCAACTGATGCTCCCTTGTTTCTGTGCCGCAAACAGTAACCAAACAGAGGCCCGGTTGCCATGGAGATGGTGTCACGGTGTTTTCTCTGTGGTGACATTGTTGGTTCCCCTCTCAATCAGGACGATGTTCTGTCTGGGCAAGACTGATCTGCTGATGATACTTGTTGTTGCTCGCCCCCCCCCACCCCCTACTTTTGAAACGGCAGGTTTCCGTCTCTGTTTATCACTCTGGGAAACACACACAACACACACACACAACACACACACACACACCTTCCTAAAATGGAAGGAATGTGGGAGATAACAGAGGATGCAGGTGGAATCTCTTAAACGGCGTATGATGAACCAATATTGGACATATCATTTGAAATTTTGGGAACCTTTCTATAAAGAATATATCACCTTAAAGGTAGGAGTTTCTTCCGCCTTTGGAATTGTTTTGCACTTTAAAACTCCCCCGTGCTGATTTGACGATGTCAGCGGCATTTCGTTTTTATTTGGGTCAATGGCTGATTTGGACACAGTGCGTTGCCACATGCCATCCTGTAAGCAGCTGACTAATGCAGCAGCCGCCATCCACGGTGGGAGTGGGGAGGGCTGGATGGGGGCGGACAAGGGCTGAACTGTGGATGCACTCTCTCTCTCTTTCTCTCTCTCTCTCCCTCTCTTCCTCTCTCTCTCTCTTTCTCTCTCTCCCTCAGCTCAGGAAGTGGGGGAAGAATGCAGCGTGTATGTGTGCTGAGATTGCTGAAATGCTTTCGCGTGTGTGTTTTGCTTCTCCTCTGGGCTGCACGCAGATGTTGCAGAAGCATGCGTGTCAGTTCGGAGACCAGGTAGACCACGTGCTTCCTGCTATTAGGCGTCACTTTAAGATGCATCGGTGGTAGTTTTTTTTTTTTTTTTCTTCTTTTTTTTTATTTTACCAGCTTTTATATTACTGAAGCGAATGATAGATGTACATAAGAGGAGTCCTTCTCGCCTCTGTTGAGACATTGCGATTAGACCCGGATGTACCGTCCGAGTCACTAACCGACTGCCGTTTTCGATGCTTCAGCTGTCCCATCAGAGCACCTCTGGGGGTTGGTCTTCCCTTTTTCTCAGTGTGCACTCATGCTTAACTCTTCAGCTGCATCGCTTTCCCACACACTGGGCCACTGTATGCAACTTCCTAGAAACGTTCACAGCGGTAAATGACTTGATCTCCTTAGACTCGGTCGCGTTGGTTGGTGGCACCGTAAAGAGTTGAATCTGCAGTTCAGCTGAAAAGCGTCCAGGCACAAAACAACACCAGCTTGTTAACATTTTAAAAGATGGTTCTGGTTAAAAGGGAAAACTTCAATGCATTTTCTATGAGTTTCAAGTGAGTAGTGTCCAAATTTTTGTAACTTGGCTAAAGATCGTCAAGTGGAAAGTGCTTCTTTTGTCATGTATGACTTTCTGATAAGAAAGAAAATAAATTGAATTTTCCTTTTGTCTTTCTCAATCTCCCTTAATGTAGACAGAGGCATTCATTATTCTGTATGAAACACTGTGACAGGGGAAACAGTTCCTTTATTTCAAGGAACGGTGGCTCAGAGATTTCACTTCAATGATTTTCTTTTATTCGGACAAATATTTTAAGTTCTAATTTATGGAAAAAAAAAAAGAAAAAAAATCCCGAAACAACCAAAACATACTTTGATTTTCACAATCAAAGCAGCATCAAGCCATGGTTATGGCGTACAGAGGGGTGTTCTTTTAAAAATATTTCCCCCCTCCGGATGTTGTAAGGAAACAACAGTTGGGTGATCAGTCTTTTGACATCCTGATCTCTTCCTGTCTGACTCTCTGGACTCATGTGACCTCTCCTAACACGTGTCGACAAAAATAACATGGCTTATTTCATGCTTAAAAAAACAACGTCTTTCAGTTTTGAATGTATAGCGTTGCCACTTCAGTTGGCCAAAATCCGTGACACAGCCTGGCAAGCGAGGGTTGTGGAGGAAGCTGGGTGGTGGGGTGACTCTGTTTTGTACTCCCCCAACCCAAACAGCAGGCCACAGAACCCATGACTCCGATGTAAAGGGGGGATGCAAATGGGAACGAAATGATCAAGACCTTTTTTCTTTTCCTCCATCCGCTCCACCAGAAGAACTTGATTTATTCTGACTGAAAGCCTTCATTAATCTTCTGCCTTTGCACCTTCAGCGGAACAGGGCGCATAAATTGGCCTTGAAATTAGATTGTGAAAGACCCAAGTCTCTTCATCGCCCCTCAAATCTCCCACAAACACAGCAGACAACACAACTTCTTGTGATGCATTCCTTTGTGACGTCAAAGTCCCTGCCTCTGGGCTACGAGGCGCAGCACAGGATGTCTGAACAAGGGAGACAAAGGAAGTCCGAGAGATGCAACGAGAAAAGATGGAACTCATATTAATGTGTGAAGAGAGTCTGGACAAAATCGATTTCTTTTTTTTGCCATTGGGGTGGGAGGAGAGGAGGGAGAGCGGGGAAAGGCGCCAAGCGCAGAAAGTTGGAAAGTGACTTCAAATAGCTGGAGTCCTACTTCCCCATAATGAGTGATACTTTTTTTTTGCTGCTTCTCCTCTGCGAGTTTGACAGCAAGTCGTGCCCTGAACGATGACCGGTCTGTCAGCAAAGAGGAAGAAAGACACCACTGCCACTCGCTCGCTCGCTCTCAGACATGTGATCCAACGTCACTGTCGAGCAGCAACTGCTATCCTCAGCGTTAGACTCTCTACTGAGACTTGCCCTGTCAGGACTGCACAACACTGATCATCAGCACATCTTTAAGGACAAGTCTCCTGTAGGATATTTTTTACTGACATTGAAAAGCATCCTTAAAGCAATCGTTTCCTCTGAAATAGCACTACAGATGCAACTTTTCCTTAGGGCTGTTGATGCAGAAGGCCAGAGAATGCCAGAGGGGGCTGGATCATGTTGATCTTGTTGATCTTGGTTCTTGTCGGACAAGATTTCACATTTTGTTGACATAGAGAAAGTGTACGACAGGGTGCTAATAGAGGAGTTGTGATATTGCACGAGGAGGTCTGTGGTGGCAGAGAGGTTTGTTATTGTGGTGCAGGACATGAATAAGAGGCATGAGACTGGTGTGCTGTGGGAGGCAGAACATCAAGGATCCGCTCTACGCTCCTCTGATTGCTTTGGTGTTGGACAAGCTGACAGTTGACTAAACACGGAGCATGATGGTTGCAGATTCACAGTTTTTAACGCCGTTGTGTTTTCACTCCGTGATACTTGGGGGTCAGTCTGGTGAAAACGAGCCTCTTGTTCGACATTTTGCTTTGTTCAGAGAGTCTGAGCTCTGTTACTGAGACATGATTGCTTACTGGAGACATGGACTCTGTTGAAGGTTTAAATTTTACCCAGTCACTAACCTTTGACCATGACGTATGTTAACCTGCCAGTTCAGTGCTGTGAAGCTTACCGGAAATCGTCTCCAGTAAGTTCTGATTTATAAAAGTAGTTGTTGCAAAGGTCACTTAGCAACAGGCTGCATAAGGAAACAAGCAGATCAGGGATCCTGAACTGCCGGTAACCACACACACGCACACCTACACACACACACACACACACACACATACACACTGTGGGTTGCTTTAGGAAAACACGCTTAATCTTACCAAGTTTAGACCTTAGCTTGTAGCTGTGCACCTAAAGTTTGAATTTATGAACTGTGACTCAGTCATCAGTTTCTAGTGCAAAGCAGACCCAGGTCAAGGATTCTGATTGTAATGTTGACGTTCGTGTTTGTGTTCTCCTTCTAAATCTATCATTTTGTACTTTGGGATGAATTCTTCAACATCGTCCTTATCTCTGCCAGAGTTTCAAAATAACTGTTGCTTAAGAGAAAATCCTGTATTTGAGGGTCCTTTTTATGAGTCTTTATTCAACAAGCTGAGAGTTTTAAAGCTTGTCCTTTAGTATTGAAGCTTTCTAAGCCCAAACGGCGAGATCTGTCCAGGGAGCAGAGCCTCCTGACTTTGTAAGGTTTTAACGGCATAAAATCATACATTTACAGCCTAAAATAAACGGGTAATTTTGTAATGACATCCATTTCACACTCATTGCAACGCACACCAGAAAATGTTGGAATTAAATTCAATGCTCATACTGCCCAGTGTCCATATGTAAATTAATATATTTATGATAGAGAAGTCGTCTGAATTCTGCAAGCTAATTTTGAATATGTTTTTCCTCTTTGTGTGACTAGCATAGCGAGCCTGCTCCCAAGGACGCACATGACTTCCTTAGCATTGTATTTTCAATGCTAACAATGGAAGAACTTTGCTCCATGTAGAGGAGCACTGATGAATTTTGGCGGGCGAAGACGAATGCATTTACAACAGGAAAGTGAAGTGTGACGCAGGAATTGGTGAAATTCAGCCCACTATGTGGATCATAGTGGGCTGAAAACAAGAGGAAGTGAGAAAGAAACAGAATCCATGTTCTGAAGGATAATCTCAGCCACATTTCATTTTTATCTGCTGTTGCGGGACAAAATCACTCTAAAGTAGTCCGTTTTATCAAAATTTTAGATCGCGATGCCTCTGTCTAACACAAACTATTTTGTTCTGCAGTCCTGCTGGCTCAGCCCATAGAGAACGAATGCATGGAGGGGCTGACGTTGAAGATCACTGACTTTGGCCTGGCGAGGGAGTGGCACAAGACCACAAAGATGAGCACGGCCGGAACCTACGCCTGGATGGCCCCGGAGGTCATCAAGTCCTCGACCTTCTCCAAAGGCAGCGATGTTTGGAGGTGAGCATGGTTACACTCATGATTGAAATGTTGCATCCACTCCTCCTGGGCAGGAATTTTATATTACAATTTGGCTTTATATCATTGAAACAATTCCCTTTTAATAGTGTCAATTATCATTTTTAAGCTAATATTTGGTTAGGTGTCTGATCGATGCTTAATGTGCGCCTGCTTTGTCCTTGTTTAAACCTTAATGACGAGAAGAAAAAAAAACCCACTTGGTATTTTATTCTATGTTGCAAGACTTTGTGTTTTGTGTTTATGATGTAAAGCACTTTAAAATGCCTTGTAGCTGAAATGTGCTACAGAAAAAAAAAGAATGTTTTAGGAGTCTTTCAGTACACTTGAAAGAAAGATTTAGCAATTTATATATATATATATATATATATATATATATATATATATATATATATATATAGATGATCTAGTCCTACTGGAACTTTATTTTCCTTACAGCATGACATTATTCCTAAAAGTGAAATAAACTGCCAGTGGTACTAATGGGTTTTTATGAACATTAAGGAATTATTGACTTGAAATAAGCTCCAATATCTTGCTGAAAAGGTCTGTGTTATTTAATGTGTTCTAAGATATTTGCACTAGAAAGTAGTACCTGGTAATATTTAGTGTTCTTACAGTGCAGACTGAGTGATATAGCTGTTTTTTTTAAAAGCATTGTGACTTGTAGTTCATGCGTACCTCGGTGCAGTATTTTCCCCAAAATTCACTAAAGTTGGGAGGCGCTGCTACAACACGCAGAGACGCAGTTATGAATCTAGCATTAGCCTGGCGGGTTTTCAAGTTTTGTGCTTGTAGCTTGACAAAAATGTAAAAAAAAAAAACCAGTTTGATTTCCAATGGATACTTTGTATACTTTTTGCAAGGCGTATGCTAGCACGTCCCAGCAACTTTTGCAGAAGCTCACAAGTTTTGGTTTGTGTACAACAGACGGTTTTCAATCATCTGTAAAGCTTGAACTAGTGGAGTTGGTGGTTTGGTAGGAGGAGAAAAAAAAAAAATAGAAGTTGAAATTGGAGACTTGTTGATGAAGAGAAGGAGAGGCAGTGTGATGGATTGCAACAAGGCCACCGTGACCATGTGACGGCGTTCCCTTCAAAGGCCTGCTCTGTGCTTTGTTGTGAGACATGTGTACTGCACACTGTCCCATTGTCTCTGCTATAGACAGAGAAGGAGGCCTCACACCAGACCTGACCGCGGCCCTTTATCTGGGAATAGCTTAGTGTTGGTGTGTGTGTGTGTGTGTGTGTGTTTGTGTGTGTGTGCGTGGAGCCACATCTAGACACTATAACCGGAATCCCCTGCTTATGGTTTTAGGGTTTATCATAATGACTGAGATTTCTTAAAGTGGTGTTTTAGAACTGGAATTTGGATGGACGTAAACACAAAGTCTTCGTCTTGGCAGTAGGAAGAAAGATTTGTAGTTTTGTAAATCGATGAGTCATTCTCAAGATTTGTTTGCCAAGATTAAACTTCTACTTTCATATGCTTTGCTTTAATTATCACCCTCTTCTTCCTGTGTTTCTTAGGACACAGTCAAAAGAACGTCGAAACAGAATCTCGATATGCCGGAGCTATCAAAGAAAACCCCTAATTAGTATAAGTTTACAGTTTTTCCCCCCATTTAAAATTTTTTTTTTTTTAGTTTATCCACTGTTTCTTTCTTTCTGTCTTAACACCAACAGCGAGAGAACGGGACGACACGTCTGCATTTGCAGAGCAAAGTAAGACAGCCTTCGTTTGGAGAAAAAAAAAAAAAAACGAAGGCCGATCTTTGTTCTGGTATTCTTTCTCATCTGTCCTTGGCTGCTCGTCTCCAGATTTTCGGAGCGGAACCCGACGGCCGCCTCTGGGTGCGAGCCGATGAGGCCGTTTTTTTTTTGTTGTTTTTTTTCCTCCCCTCTTTCTTTCTGCGCAGTCACACGGCGTGTGGAAGTTGTAATTAAAGGACTAAATAAAAAACAAAAAGGCGGCGGCGGCGGCCCTGTGCTCTCCTCACTGCGGGGCCCGCAGAGCGCGCTCAGTCAGGCCCGGGCGATGGCTAATTGACGGTGTGGGTGATCCAAGTCCTCTACGCCACGCTGCGTCTTCTGAAGACCCAGTGCTGAAGCCTTTGTGCGCGCTCAAAAAACAAAAAAAAGAGACTCTCTGTTTGTCTGTTTGTGTTCATCATGCGTGACTTGTTGGCGCTTTGTAAGCATGTGGTTCATCCAGCATGATGCTCCATTGCATCAGTTTGTCATGACGGGGTTTTATCACGGTTGCACAAGAGCAAGTCCAGTGTCTATGGTATTATCAGATTGTGTGCTTGGGACGAAAATAGATGCTGTGTCACACTGTCATCCAATAGGTAGGTGTAACTCATGGTTGTCTGGTCACCTGTTCTGTATTTAGTGACTGATCGCTCCATTTGACTGAAGGTTTGGCTCAACCTCTTTAGGGCATCATAATATAAGGAAATATTTAATTGGGATGCTGATAAAAATGAGTTTTTTTCTTTCTCTATGTGAACTCTTGTATCTCTACCACTTAAAATATAAGGCCTTGTTGACACTGAGCTGATTTTTAGTGAAACCGTAACACAACACGTTCGTTCACACATGATCAGATTCTCTCACAATAGCTGCGTTTCCATTACAAATGTGTGTGAAACTTTGTATATTTCCTGCTATTGTTGGGGGGACAAAAACCCACAATTTCGCAGTTGCAGTGTTTCCATTAAATTAGAAACACAATTAAAATCATACATGAATAAGCTTATTCACGTGATAAGTCAATAAACACGCAATACCATCACTCTCCTTCTACTACTTCTTGTCATGTTCTTTGTTGTTTTCAGCAGTAGTAAAATCCAGTTGCATGATGAAAGAAAAGTATTTTTGCGAAATTCACTAATTTCGATAGAGATGAAAAACTAAAGCCCATAGACTTTAGTTTTTCAGGTAACTAAAATGGGCTTTTTTGTAATTGACATATTTTCAGCAAGCAAATTTATTTTCATAACTCCAATTTGCACAATTATACAGTCAATGGAAAAGCAGCTAATATGGAAAAGCAGCTAACGTTGTCCTGCATGTGCTACTTAGCCTTTTCAGTTTAGCTCTTCTTCTGACACAGAGCGTGTTAAGTAAGCACTTGGTTCATCAGAGACGACATGCTGAAATCACAGCGCCACATAGTGGCCTGGCATGACAACTCCAGCACATTCAAGGTAACTTGGCAGTCTCATTTCACAAGATGCAACAACCTCTAGATGTGGAGCCTTTCCCCCATGACCATCTGAAAATACCAGTAGTTTCCAGACATTGGATTTTTAAGTCTGGTGTGTGTCCAGTTGGTTCAATATATTGAGAACAATTATACTGACAATTGAAATGGTCTGCGCTCATGCAAGCCTTTGAGATTCAAATACTGCACACACTGATGGTGCAATGACGATTGCCATTTATTACCCAGTGGACCCTTAGAATTTGAGTGTAATACCTCAAAACCTAAAAGCCTTCTAAAGGTGCTTCTAATTGCCTATTTTAATTGATCAAACATCAAATATGCTGAAAACTGTTTCTCTACCGCAGAAGCTAACATGTACAATCTAAATAACCACGTAAGACGTACTGTTAAAAAGGGAATGAACCTATAAGTATGACACAGACTGTGTCTGAAATAATAGAGAAGTTTTAATGCTTTCTCAATAATGCCATTAGTCACTATTCTTGTAAACATCTTTCTAAATTAAGTGAGCTGCAGCTTTTTTTTTTTTAAACACTTGTCAATTAGTTTCTTGTCATTTGTCTATTTGTTGTATTTCTCTGTTATTGTGCTCTTTGATAAGAACCAATCCTACAGTTTCTTTTGGCTCTGAGTGGGTCAGGTTTGAGCGTGAGTCAGCTGCTTCCTCATTTAGAGCTTTGTTTGTCTGAAGAGCAGTCAGGCTACTGTTTTTTTTTTTTTTTTTTGTTCATCTTATCTTTCAGCAGTTTCTCTTTCAAGATAGAAGCACCGTAGTTGTTGAACCAGGAGTCGTATTACATCCGCCAGTCTCCTCCCACTCCGTGTGCACCACGGACTACAACCTCACTTCCTGTTTCAGCCGTAGTATCTGTCGGGTCACAGGCTCTTCCTGTTGCGTTGGAATTGTTGTCGAGCGGGATTTTCCAAGCACTCGTTTTGCTTTTGGCTGCGGCCTTTACTTAGATGTGACGCAGTGGGATTATAGTTTGTCGGATGTTCATGAATCGTCTATATTAATGTTTATTTACAGAAACTAGATTATATTAAAAGTTAAGGTTAGAAAGAGAATAAGAATGGGGAATGGGAATATAGGGAAAAGAAAATGTGAAAAATGTAAATCATTTTATTAAAAATTTGAGATAATAAAAAAAAGAAGTTGTATATAATTTCACATTTATTTTATTATTATTTATTTATTATAATTTATTTAGGGGTATTAGAAGTGAAAACAATGCCACTTTTTCTTTTTTTTATTATTTCCAAAGACAATTTCCTCCCACTTCACAATTATACACCTGCTTCACAATGAAATATGCTGAGCATTCTTTGGTCATAATAGATTTTGCTTACATCAAAAAATGTTGGTATCTGAAGTCTCTGTCAGAACAATGGAATCTTTTTACGACTCTGCAAATGTACCTATTTTATAAATGAGAGTTTTTGAAGGAGATATATTCTACAATTCTTGAGTTTTGCTTTCTTTTTTGTTTTTTTGGTGCACTAATAAATCAGCCCAGATTTTGTTAAGTTTGGGAGATCAGTAATTGGCCAGTTGCGTGTAAAACTGATCTTATCCACTGATCTTACCTACTTCATTTATCAATATTTCAGACAAAATAACAGAATCAGATCAGCCCAATTCTGATGGGGCAGAAACCTGCAATCGGTGCACCCTTACTGCTCCAACTTTGTTCTGAGCAAACTGTGGTTTTCTTTTTTTTCCCCCCCATTTCCAGCTATGGTGTCCTGCTGTGGGAGTTGCTAACTGGGGAGGCCCCCTACAAAGGGATTGATGGTCTTGCCGTCGCCTATGGAGTCGCCGTCAACAAGCTGACCCTGCCCATCCCTTCCACCTGCCCCGAACCCTTCGCTCAGCTCATGTCAGGTGGGCTTTTTTCCACATTTGGTTGTTTGATATTGATTCATTATTGCAACAATCACTTTATTTATTTATTTATTTTTTGTCATTTTCACAAAGCTGCACTTAAAAGAGAGAAAACAGATTCGACAATGTGTTGTTGTTTTTTTTTTTTAAATAAGAGGAAGTGTGTTCTGGATATAGCTTGTGCAGTTTTTTTCTTCTTTTTTAACGGAAACAATACTTGAATATTTTGGTATGATATACTTTTTCATGCTTTGTCATCTTTCTTTATTGAAGAAAAACAACAACAACCCTAAATCACTGTTGGCACCCAGATGATTATTTAACTAATGGATTTGTTTTTTCATTACTGTGCCCAAAGTTTTACAGTAAATGATGCCAAATCCCCCCGTAGCAGGTTAATTAGGTGGAACCCTCTCAATAAGAGATCAGCTTATCCGTGGAATCGGCTGGCATAAACTCCTGGATCGCGTGTAAATACAAGTCACAGGCACGGCAGGATCTCCATTAAACGTTCTCCAGTGCAGAACCAGCCGTCTCAATGAGTCACTGGGCCTAATTTAAGTCGTAAAAATCCGATCTGACGGCTGTTGAGTCGAAGCGTTGTGAGCGAGCGACTTCCTCGTTTCTGAAGGAAAAGAAGTGAAACCGCTCTGGGAACTGCTGAACGTGTCGGACTCTCTACCGTCTTCAGGAGGCAGCTGCAACAAGCCATGGTCAAGCACGGATCTGGCGTTCGCAGGCTTACCGGCGTTTCCCTCGTTTCCCTCGTCTTCTGGGCGTTAATGTGTGCTACAGTTTGTTACGGACACGCTTGCCTGTCTGTGTGTGACAGAATGCTGGGACCAGGACCCTCACCGACGGCCCGACTTCGGCTCCATCCTGACGCAGCTGACTGCCCTGGAGCAGCAGGTGAAGGAGGAGATGCCGCAGGAGTCGTTTCACTCGCTGCAGGATGACTGGAAGCTGGAGATACAGGACATGTTTGATGAGCTGCGGGCCAAAGAGAAGGTAAGAGGCTGGCGGAGATTTCAGTTAGCGCCTAGCCGATGCATAAGGAATCACATCGCTCAGACTACAAAGTCTAGAATTGGACTGAATTGATCTGCCCTTATGAATTGGACACACTGACACCGAGTGACAGTCTAGAAATTTTTCTGGATTCCTACATATAAAGGCCTAAAATGTGGTTTTCACAATATGGTGGATATTTGACACATATGACTTTATTCATTTTTGTGTTGCTGCCAAAAGCCGCGTGTGTACTTTCCATTTCAGGATGTCCTGGCAGAAGCACAAGAACAACAAAGGATCATTTAAAAATGCGTTGATTTCATGGCTGAATTAAAACACGGGAAGAATATTTATCACTAAATTATGCCTAAAAAACAGGAAAACATAAAAATAAATAAAAGTAGTAAAAATAGTTAAGGTATATTAGTTTAAAAAAAATGGTTAAAAAGTAACATTTTGTAGGCCAAAGTTTGGAGTAAGCGTTAGCAATGCATTTCCTGTAGAGACTCTTCCTCTACTGCCTGTTATTGAACATAAACAGATTTAGCCTGAAGTGCCGTCTACTGTTCATAATAAAAACTGCAGTATAAAAGCCAAAAGGACACATTTGTTAATTATTAATTAATTATTAGTACAACAAGCACTTTGGAGGACTAAAGTGGAAAGACATTGGCGTTTTTTAGTTATTGCAGATCACAACACTGTCATTATAATACGAGCAGCCCTACTGAGTATTAGTAGGGCTGCTAGTACACATTTACATATTTAACTGTAAATATGTACTAGCAGACTCTGTAAATATCAATCAGAGTCTCACTGAAGAAGCCTGAAAAAATTAGACTATTGGTTTAAAAAGTCTGCTGCAGGAAATATTTCAGTGTAAATATCAAATAATGGGACAAAACCTGACTAGAATCTATAAATTTGTTCTTGCAACATATGTAATTTTGGTAATAAACTTACTGCTTTTCTATTGTAATGTGGCTGAAAAGCAGCCACATTACAGTTCACATGTCAAACCCTTTTTATTTTTATACTACATTCCCTTTTCAGCTTCATTGTTCCTTTTTATACAGATGTTTCGGTTCGTCGCACGACTCCTTTGAGACAGGCAGCTCTTCTCCTGATTGAAGCGTCGCTTATTTGTTGTATTTTGAGCTGGAAACATCAAACAAAACCTAAAAATGATGGCCTCCGCGCGAGCTCTTGGACTGGTGTTTAATGGGCCTGGCCTTGGACGTTTACTGGCGGAACGACGCATATTTCTGCTCCTCTGAGCTGGCATTTTAATGTGAGCGCCGTTGGAACTAAAAGCAAAAGCTCGGGTTTAAGCCGGTAATGTTGTTGCCGGGCTTTATAAAGAACGCACGTTACCTCTGGATATATCGGAGGCTGTAAAGCCGTTGTTTATTGGGAGCTCAGGTTGTTTTTCAGACCACTCCGAACAACAGCAGTCCAGAAGGAGAGCTAGAAAGAGTTTAAAAGCTTTACTTGTTGTTTTCTCTTGTCTGAGGAAGAGCAATGATGAAAACCTGGGCAACTTTATGAAGTTAAATCTTATTCAAGCTAAATCAGAGGCTGTTGTAAAGTAATTGTATTTCAGTAGAGGTACACCATGTGTAGTGTAAGTAAATAGATGTTGTTGTGTGCTCTTTTGTGAAACTTGTCTATTAAATTGTGAATTTGGCAATGAAATATTGTTGCTCAGCTACCGGAGTACGCTAAAAAAACCCTGAAAAACTATTAGTGTTTTTCAGTAAATGCATATATACAAGTGTTAGTGGTGCAGGTAAAAAAAAAAAGAAGAAGAAGAAAATAAAACGTATCTAAAATGAATATTACACAAATTAAATCTATTGAGGCACCAATAACAACATTGAACTGTTAAAGTAAAGATACCGAACTTAGCATTCGGCTGCTTAGCAAACGTTGGCATTACACTGATGCCCCTAAATAAAATCCAGTGCGTGCCCATTGCCGTCCTGCAGCAGGATAGCCTGCAGAATGACCCTAACGGTGCGGCGGTGCGTTTCCTCCTCCATCAGGAGCTGCGGTGCCGTGAGGAGGAGCTGAAGCGAGCGGCTCTGGAGCAGAAGTCCCACGAAGAGTTCCTGCGGCAGCGCGAGCAGCAGCTGGCCCAGTGGGAGCAGGACGTGTTCGAGCGCGAGCTCAGCCTCCTCATCCTCCACCTGAACCAGAACCAGGAGAAACCCAACGTCAAGAAGCGCAAGGGCACCTTCAAGAAGCACAAGCTCAAGAGCAAGAACGGCGAGAAGATCAGCATGCCGCAAGGTATTTCCGTCTCCGTGTGCTTTTTGGCTTTGAGAGCTCGGTTTTATTGAAAACGCGAGCTTCAACCTTTGAATCGCCTTGCAAATCCACAGGGTTCTTTTGCTTGTCTGGCTTGTCTAACCGTTGATCCGGTGAGCGGTGGATTAGAACCGTGACTGTCCCGACATTGTGTTGATCGCTTTGAGCAACAGGGCATTAGAGCCGTCCACCAGCAGCCCACGTGTTTTTGTGTTAATAAATGTTAAAAAGTTACAAAAATTCAGCAGTGCACAAGCAGATGCGCGTCAACTATAAACCTAGTTTAATATGTCCTTACTGTCACTGTTTCTTGTTTCTAAAAAAAAGAACCCCATTTAAAATAATCAAACAATGTTTAGCCTGGTGGGGGAAAGTAAAGCCTGGAGGTTCCGATCTTTAAGAAACCCTGACCTACTGATTTACTGATTTCAATTTGAACCAATCGTCATTTTTGTTTGAAAGGTTTCAAACTGTACCAAGAAAGTTGCTGAGTTGGCAACAGTGAGGTGACTATTGTTAACCGCAGACATTCGTGTCCATCAGTCAAACCTCTGTCACGCCAAGGCAAAAGAAGACAGTGGTTGATGTTTAGACCTTTGCTGATGTAGATAATATCAGTGGGTAAGATCGATTGCACTTTTAAGTATCGGCCGATCGCCGGTTTCCCTAAATGAAGGAAATCTGGGGCCAATTTATTGGTGCACCCCTAGTTTTCTCCAGTATTCTCACCTGACTGCCTCGGTCCTCTGCTGCAGCAGAGTCACGCAGCCAGCAGCAGTTCCCATCCTGTGCTTCAGTGCGAGTCTGAGTGTATTTTGGGCCGAGCATGCATGCGTAAATGCGCCGTCTGTGTGTGCCTGTCGGTGTGTTTGTGTGTCGTGTTCAGCCCTTTTCCCAGCAGCAGCGGCAGCAGCAGGGCGGTGATGCGGCGGTGGCAGCGGTGGTGGTGGGTGGGGGTGTGGGGGTTGATGAGAGGGGAGCGTGAGCCAACCACGCCTCAACACTTCCTGTCCATAGATATACTGGCCTCTCACTTTGGCGCTTCCAGTCAAGGCCTTTGGCTCTTTCTTTTTAGATACCTTCCCTTCCACTGAAGTCGGTGTTTTCGTCTTCCTCCGAGCCGTATCGCGCCGAACCCTTTTATTATTTTCGCTTTTTCATTTCCTGTCCGTGGCAGTTGTTGTTGTGCGTTTGTTCTGCTTGAGTTCCTTTGCACTTTTGACTTCAAGTAATTAGTTTCAAAACACCATATGTGGAGCTGTATGTAGTTTTATGCATTCTCAAAAAATGTTTTAAACGCATTTAATTGTAAGGTGTCGCAACAAAAAAGAGCAAAATTTTGACCTACAGACTTAGTCCAAATGTTCCTGCACGGCCAGCTGGTATTTACTGTCTTAAATTACGTCCCAGTCTCATTCTCTCAACATTATATGTGGTGCAGAACTATAAAATATGCTCCATTGTCTCGTCTCAAAAACAGAAGTCACGTTT
Source organism: Poeciliopsis gracilis (assembly GCA_911649635.1). Taxonomy (NCBI): domain Eukaryota; kingdom Metazoa; phylum Chordata; class Actinopteri; order Cyprinodontiformes; family Poeciliidae; genus Poeciliopsis; species Poeciliopsis gracilis. Next base: position 2,054,464 of record CAJVRI010000457.1, on the reverse strand, counting down.
CCCTGGAGCTTGTTTCCCCAATTTAAATAACATATTCTTTAGCCCAGTGTGACCAGATCAGAATCTGGATCTGGTCAATTTTTCGCATTGTGCCAACAATGTGTCTGCCATCTTCCCTTGAACTTTTGTTTTGTTACTAATTTCATCTCTTTTACAGAATAACATTATTTCATTTTTTACTGCTTTGTGTAGCTTGCTTTGCATATTTGTCTCGTTTTCTCTTCGTACCACATGTTGAAGGTATCCACAGAAAACTCGCGTGAGTTCACTGCAGTAACTGTTGGATTCCTGTTAAAAGGTCTGGTCTGCTTTGTGAATAATTGGTTTCAATGAATATAATGATGAACATGAGTCAGAGCAAATAAAGCATCTTGAAGGATGAACGTCCTCAATCTGACAGTCTCAGGACAGGATCCCTGAAATTGGATGCGAAGACTAAACGTTTAACATGTTTGAATCCAAACTTTTTACCTTCAGAATACTTATATTTTACAACCAAGCAGCTTTTAAATTGGCTACTCCACCATTACTTAGTAAACTAGTTAGCTTGCTACTTAGCAAACTAGCCAGCCTCCTACCTGGCTAAGTAGCTAGCTAGGCTGTTGGTAGATGTAGTTTGGTATTTGTTGGGAGTAAAGAATTATTTTTACATAATTTAAGAATAGCAACAAGTCTTTCAGTTATGATTTCATTCCAAAAACCCAGAGGGTCTTGAGCTGCTGCTTCTCGCTGTTAGTAAACAGCGAGAAGCAGCAGTTGGTTAGATGACTCCAACTCTTGGGAGAGTTTTTTTTTTTTTTTTTCATTTATCATCTCTGCTTTGAGTTGTCATGCAGTATTGTAAGGTTTTTAATAAAGTATGAGGTTTTGAAAGCAAAAAGCCAAATATTCAAGGAGTAGTGTAAAATAATGCAGCTGAAATTGTTGACATTCTCAAGGAAACGGGCAGGTTAAAAAAAAACGTTGCAACCTTTCAAACAGCACCATGAATTGTATTAATTCATGGTGCTTGTGTATTAATTCACACAAACTGCTTGTGTGATTTTATTAATGAATTTTTTTTTTTTTTTTGTGTGTGTGTGTGCATGCAGATTTCATCCATAAAATTACAGTGCAGGCATCCCCAGGCCTGGAAAAGAGGCGGAACTCTCCAGATTTGGGTTCGGGCTCCTCGCCGTCCTTCGGCCCACGGTTTCGTGCAATCCAACGTGAGTATGGTTATTTTCCTTCTGCCCAGGTTGCTTTTGATCACGTCTTTACACACATCCCGCTTTGCAATATCTCCATTTGTGATCACCATCTCCTCTCATGTTGTATTAAACACACATCTTTTGTATTCCCCTTGTGTCCCTGTGGGCCCCCCAACTCCACCCCTAGGTTCCCTGCCCTCTTTCCCTCTCGCCCTCTCTCCTCCCTGCTCTCTCTCTCACACACACCCTTTTCCCTTTTCTACGGTCTGCTCCAGTCCGATTATTATCCGACTTCCTCTGAGCCGTTCAGCACTTTTTTTCCTTTTTTTTTTTCCTCCAAACTGGAGACCTCCTCTTGTTTCTTCTGTCTGCAGTTGCCACAATCCAGCAGGAGGGGGAGCCATTCCGCTATACTTCCTGTGCAGAAACATGGAGACACACATGTGCTCCATTTTTTCCAGGATTTTTTAAATGTTGTTTATGTTTTTGTATTTTCGAACAATTCCAAAAGGGACAATTTTAATAACAAAATAGTTGAAGGAATTGATATAACAGCACAAATTGGAATAACAAAAAAAAAAAAAATTAACCTGCAAAAGTGGTTTTCACATCTACTAGACATATTGCTTCATTATTAATAAGTGGTATGATTTATTATTATTATTTTTTTTCTAAACGACTCTCTGTAACAGCAGTTACTGATCCATGAGCGGGGCGGCCATTAAAATATGTTTAGAAGATATTCCTCTTCGAAGCCAGCAGTTTCTTTTTTCATCTCTGGATATTTTAGTGGAGAACTTTTATTTCTCTGCTCAGATCAGTTCCATTGTTTCATTATCTGACAAATGAGATAATAAGAAATTCAAACCAGCCCACATTTTTGATGCGTCAGCTCTATTTGTAATTTAGCTGCCGAGCTCAGCGATACATATTGGAAGCTAGCGAATATTTCTGCTACAATTTATTTTCTGTGCGTTTTGGGGCAGAATTAGAATAAGATTTTTTGCTCTTCCACTAGTTATTTCACTTTTTATTTCAAGTGTGACAGCAATCGTTACAACCCCGAGAGCCTTTTGGTCCAGCTGAACAAAATGTGTTTGGAGCCACAAAGGCGACAGTGAGCAAATTGTCCTATTTTAACAAGATCGATAATAGGACGTTTCTTTATTTAAATGAAAAAAATAAATTTTCTGAAATATTTTTTGTTTTCCCCCAAAAGAACAGAACATTTTTATGTAGAAGTTACACCACAAAGAACATGCTTTGAAACCAAAAGATGTAAAGTGTGTTCTTTATCAAAGTTACTTTATCGAAATAAATATTCCTTACTCTATCAGTCATTTTTGTGAAAAATCTTTGCATAAATCAAATGAAAACTTTTTAAAAAGAGGAGAAATTATGAAGCAATTATTATTATTTTTTTTTTTTTTAGCATTTTTGACCACAGTGGTTGGTCTAAAGACTCCTCTAGCCCCTCTGTCACGTTAGAGTTCCTGACCTTTTATTTATGGAATCTCAAAAACAAAAAGAAAAAAAGGAAAAGAAACCTCTAATGCACATAAAAATATGGAATATGATGATGATGGCAGCCACGTAAAACCATCCGAGTCAATTTCCTAAATTATGCATCGGCGCGCGTCAGGAAGGCAACCAGATTGCCTCTAATGTAACACAGTTTATCTACTGAGCCTTTTCATTTCTGCTACTGAAATGAAATGAAATTTTGGAGTCACAATAACGAGGTTCTCTACTGTTGCCGTTATGACAGTTATTCCTCCAATATTTGAAGTGCGTGTCATTCTCCCGGGTTGTAAAAAGGCGGACTTACCCCTGCCTGGGTACATGCTGTAAATTTGGAAAACAAAATTTGCCCGATGTTCCTGCTCCTCCTCTGTTTACGTTGCACCGCGGTTCGGAGGTCGGTTAAGTCGGTTCCCGTACCTAAACCCCATCCTGGAACTGGAAGACTGTTGCAGATTTCCCAGAGGTTGGCTTGATTCCTAACTGCACGGCGCTAATCATGTTGCGCATTACAGCCGGATTTGGATCAAACGCTGGCAGCTGCTTGCTTCATTTATTTATCCTGGATGTATAGCTGGCTCGCTTGTTACATCATCATAGTGTAAATTGATATTAACTTGTGTTTTCGGAGACGCTTTTTTCCCTTCCTACTTATTCGGAAGGGTTTGCTTTAGCTTCATTAGGTTTGTATCGAGCTTTAAAACTCCACATGGAACAAGTTTTAATGTTTAAAGAAGTGCAGAGAAAATGATCCATTTCAGTTAGTTGTTTGAATGGATTATGTCATTAAGGCCGGCGTGTCATTTCCTGTTGTTGCTTTTTTTATTGTGTTATTTCACACTTTGTGAACATAACAAGGGAAACAAACTGACAAGTGTCGAAAACCCAACACACAAGAAAGCGCAGAAACTGCAGCTAAAATCAGTCTCTACTGAAGTAAGAAAAGGAAATGCAGTGGATTTCAAAAGTATTCGTACCTCTCATTCAAATGTCGTCACACGGCAACCACGAATTTAAACATATTTAGCTGGAATTTAATTTGACAGACCAACACAAAGAAAAGATCAGAGTTGACCTGAATTTTTTATTTTAGTTTCTTTTTTTTAAAGGAAAAACGGTGCAGAAAGAAATTTTGAAAATCAAATTAGATATAAAAACTTGGCCAGCCCTAAACACTGCATATTTTATGGAGAAACTCTTTGAGCTGCATTTGTGTAAATCAGCACTTAAGCCAAATTTCTGGAGAGAAAACACCAAAAATGTGTTGTTGTGTTTTTAAGCTGTAGAAAGCCGGCTCATTACTGCCCCCGTTAGTCTAAAATCGGAAAGACCAACAGGGGTAAAAGCTCTTGGAAAAGGCTTTATGGCGCTGTATCATGTAACATTCTGGTAGTGTTGTCTTCATTCTTTCATTCATGTTTGAGAAAACCTTTAAATCTCCATGGCAACCATTCAGCTGCACAAAACGCCTGGCTGGACTTAGCTCCTTCTTCGTAGACGAAGCTCCTCCTCGAGGCTGCAGTGTCAAAATTTCCGAGTTTGCACCTCACAGAGCTGCCCCTCTCCCACTCAGCTCCTTCAGACTAGCATGCAGCAATTAGTCATGTTTGAATTTCTTTTCATTATTATTATTATTATTATTATTATTATTTATTTATTTTTTATAACAACTGAAGGTAAAATAGTTACTTTATTGTGCTATAAAATGGCACTTTGTGCCTGGAAAACACATAACTCTGTCCTTTTTTAAACTTTTAGCTCAGTGACAGCTGTTGCAGGCGGTCTGGTTTAGACATCCTCTGTGTTACTGTTTGCTGTTCACCCTGCTGGCAGCGCAGACCTGCTGGTGTGAGGAGAGCTGAGATGTGTCACTTGAGCTTGGCAGATGGAATCTCAGTTATTCTTAGAGCTGAAGTCCCATCAGTGCCCCCTTTCCTGTGAACCATGTGTGGTTCTGATCAGTTTGAAGGTTGCGTGCCAGCGTCGGCCTCAGAAATACAAAAGCAAAATGAGAGGAAAGTGTCGAAAAACTGTGGCCTGTGCGCATTCATTTCATCCCGTGTCCTCTGTCTGTCTCTCTCTCGGCCTCTCCAGTCAGTCCCAGCGACAGCAGGGCGTTTTGCCTGACCCCGGTCCGGTCATTAGAGACCCCGTCTCACAAGCAGTCCAACGGAGACCTGAGGCTGAACCCACACTGGAGGCCCCAGAGCCCAAAGAGTCCCAAAAGCCCCAAGGTTCTGCGGCTGAGTCCCCAGGAAAGCAGGTACGCTTTGAACCACCAACGTCCTACTTTGGATCTGCTCGTTTCTTTTTTAACAATATGTATTTAAACAACAGCAAAAAAAATATATATATAAAAAAAATCACATATTACATACTTCAACAAACATAAAACAGTTTTAGAGCTGCGCTGCTCACGGTGGCTGCATATAGAAATAGCTTTATGTTAGTTCTGGTTTATGGTTTTTTCAGACTTTTATTCCCTCTGGTTTTGGATGCTGTGCAGCTGGAAGGAATTTGTTTGTTTTTATTTTGTTACATAAGGTATTGTTTTTACAACTAGGATATCAAAAAGCTAAAAAAAAAAAAAAAAAAACTAAAACAAACAACAGCAACAACCCTAAACTATGACCACAAATCACAGTGGAGTTGAAACTTTGTGACTACAGACAGAGAAGAATGAAGCTCAAACCTTCTCTTCCATTTATCATAATGGATGCTGCCTGGAAACTGAGCTGTCAGTGTGTCAGTTCGAGTCATACGCCTGATGAAATGACGGTCTTCAGTCAGAGGCCTCTTCTAATTTCTTCCGTCACTGACTGCTACCAGAAATGCTTCCTGCCCTCCTTATTTCAGACCACAATCTTTCATTCAAAACTTTTGTTTATATCACCATGTGACATGTTGATTTTAAACTGGAAATGAAGGTAATAAATAAATAGCATCAAAACTGGGGATGCACAAGCCACTTTTTCCACTCCCGGAATTCTAAATATAATGAATGATAAAGCATGATGGTGCTTAGAGAACAACACATAGAATTAGACTGAGCAGAGTCTACCTTTATGGATCAAGCACATCGTTCCAATTTTTTTTTTTTTCCAATATTGCGACTGATGCTGATATTAGGCGTTCTAAGATGTTCTGCTCGTCTGACTGCTTCCAGTTTATCGATGAGGGCCAAGCTGCTGGAGTCGGACAGCAACGAGAATGGAGACGCCATGGACGACTTTGAGGAGTACCGCCCCCCCACGCCGACCTCAGCGTCCACTCAGAACGGTAACGCCGCCCTCTGGGCAGCACTATGTGAAATCAACTTTTTTAAGCTTTACATCTTGTTGTTTTTCCATCATCGAAAACAAAGTGTTGCTTTGATTCTTTTGTGTATGTTTGAGAAATCATTTCATCTCTATGGCAACCATTGAGCTGTGACCACAGCTCCTCTCCAACTCAGTTCCTTCAGACTAGCCACCAATTAGCAAGCACCTGGTGGAGCTGAGTGCACTGTAGGAGCGACTGCTCACTGCAACGCTGGTAAAAATGTTGTTAAAGGTTTAGTCGAGGAGCCATGTTGTGATGACTTTCCGAAGGCGGAGTTCCAGAAAGATCAGAATGCATTAAAGTGACAGAGTCCCAATTTCAAGACGTTAAGTTACACACTAAAATTTTAACTCATTTTTTAACCACTAAAATTAATATAGTTACTTCACTATGGTAAAATGGTGCCTGGAAACTAATAATAGTGCCCCTTTAAGACTCAACCAAGTCTGAGTGAATTAGAAACAGAAGCTGAATGAATTATAAATGCGTGGCGTCATTATTCTCTGTCTCGCATCCCTTTCCAACTTTCTCTCTCTCTCTCTCTCTTCAGGCTCCTCGTCGAAGGACAGCCTCCGCCTCCCCCCCTCCCAGGGAGACTCTGGCAGCGAGGAGGGGGGCTACTCCCCTGCAGGCTCCCCCATGCCAGAGAGGGGGTTCCTCGGCGGCTCCGTCAAGAATACGCACCGGGCATTGCTAGGCTGTGGCTCCCTCTTATCCTCCGTGGCGCTGGGTCGGGGCTTGGACGTCCCCCCCAGGGTTCCCCCTCGAACTAACCCCCCTGCCTCGGAGGAACGCTCCTCCTTCGAGCTGGAGATCTCCTCCCCCAGGCCGCTCATAACCGACCCCCCTGTGGTGGACGACCTCATCACCTTCTCCACCTCTGAGCCGCTCCCCAAGCCGCTGCTGGATTTAGCCCTGCAGTACCAGGAGCTAAAGCCGTTGCCCCTGACGCCGCCACCGCCCAACCCTCGCGAAAGGTCCGGTCCCCGAACGCCGCAGACGCACCACAGCGGCCCGCCGAGTCCGGGGACCCCACTGCAGCAGCAGGACGGCGCCGTCCCGGCGGACTGGACCACTAGTTCTGGTTCTAGCAACGGAGAGCTGGGCAGCGAGGCTTGGGAGCACCGACCCGACCGCAGGAGGAGGTCCAGCTACGGCCTGCACGCCTCCCAGCTGGGTCAGTGGGTTCACTTCCTAGACCGGGGGTCTGCTATTGTTATAACTTTGAGAACCACATTTGCTTTTATCCACATAAATAATATCACACCTGATAGTCCTGTAGACTCCGTTCAATTGGGGATCAAAGTTGCAACATTTGTTATATTTTCACCTGGTTTAGTTCCCCTCCTCGCCTGTGGGAGTGCTGCACCAAGAACCACTGAAAGGTCTTCTTCAAAAACCTCTGAAGAAGACACTTTCCACTTCACGATATGTAAACAAAAATGTGAAGGCGTCAGATTTTAGCAGATTTTGTCGATGGCACAAGTCATTTCTCACACCAACCCTGAAAAAAACAAAAAAAACAACAGGTGTTTGTTTTGGTTTTATTTACCCAGAATGCCCTGCGCTCATGACCAGATTTCGAAGGATAGGGGCTAATTTCGGTGCTCTATGTATTTTACTCATATAAATGAAAACACATCAGTGGGTGCAAGAAATCAACTTTACATATTAATCCTGAAAAGAATTTCCAATCAAATATTCAATTACTCATGTCATTTATATTCAAACTGTACGTTATTAAAACACCTCATTTGATATGGGTTGGTTAGTTTTATGTAAACTACAATTTTTGTAACACATGCATTTGTAAATATAAATTTCAAAAATAAATCTCTGGAGTCCCCAAAAACTTGGCGCTCTGGGCTACTGCCCCTGTCAGCCATTTTTACAGTCTGGCCCAGCCTCTTCAAAGATTATTTTAAAACCTTTACCTTGTTAAAAAAAAATAAACAAAAAAAACTTTAAACTTTGTGTAAATATTTATATCAACTTAAGGAAATTTTTTTTTTTTCTGTTTCTAGGTTTTAAAATAAGAAAAAAACAAAACTTTTGAGGAAACTAGAAACGAGGATGATTTCCAATTTAATGACAAACGTAGATCCTAAACACTATCACTCGTACTTCTGGTGTGGAAAATCAAGTTATTACGTGAAAATCTGTTTAAAGCAGCATTATTAATTTTACATTTGAAACATTAATTGATTCCTTATCATTTTAAGGCAAAGTTATTAAGAGCCATTGCTGAAGATCCAGAACGCCTCTTTAGCCTGATCTAATAATAATAAGATTCTACCTCTGCTGTTTTAATTCTCACTAGTTTTTTTTTTTTTTTAATTTGTCTTCTCCAGCTCCCTTCTTATTGGACGTGCCATTTTAAATCAGCCGAGTACTTCCTTTAAGTACCTGCTCTTCGCCCAGATTGGGTTTCGGATTCGGGTTTTTAATTTAGCTCCGTGATTCATCTGCAACCCCTAACCGAGCTCGTTCCACCCGGCCGCGCACGCAAATCCCAATCCGGCTTTAACCTTGAGTCCCGTACCACCGCGGCATAACAATGCCCCCCTCTTCTCCCTCCCCCACACACACGGATTTATCATTGTCTTTGTTTTAAGTGAGAATTTTTGTTTCCATTTAGCAGCACAGGGGATACTTCGTTGCTGCAGGAGCTTTTTCATTAGCATCAAAGCTTCTCTGCAGCCATTTGCATATCTCAGGTAACAGCTGGCCCTCTCTGTACTTTACTGCTAATACTGGCAAAGCAGAGCTATCAACCAGGGTTTTGTTTTTTTTTTTTAAATGCTGTTGCTCTTCTGAGATTGGAGTTTTCTTTCATTGAATAGCACAGGATGAGTGCAGCACATTGGATGGAACTGTAGCAGATTCCAGACTGCTAATCTGCAGTCTGTCTGCTGGAAAGCTGGCCGGGTTTTTAACAGTGTTCACATTACGCATTTGATAACGTTGCTGCGTACGTTTTGTGCCACATTCCTCCCCGTTTTCTCTCCGAGTTTTAGACCGACACAAAGTAGTTCATGACTGTGGAGTAGGAGGAAGATAATGCGTAGTCCTCATGGTTTTGTTTTTTGTTTTTTTGTTTTTTTTTACAGTTAAAAATATGAAAAGTGCAGCATGCATTTGTATTCAGATTCTCTGACTATAAGTATTGTGAAGTTCTTTCCTTCTTTTTTTGACAAAAAAATTAAAAATTGGTATCAGCCAAAACTGGAATCAGGCAAATCCACGAGGTCTTCTGAGAACATCTGGATTTGTACTGACATTTTAGTAGATTCCACTTGACCAGATTTTATTTCGTAAAGGGAGATAAATGCAAAATCATGCATATTTGCAGAGTTATTGTTTGTGATGAAAACACATGAAATACACTATGAAAGCTAAAAGGAAATGTGTATGATGTAATATTTCAGACAGTTGCATTGATTTTTTTTTTTTTTTTTTACATCTGTTTCAATTTGTGCTGCAGTAACGCAAACAACCCAATTTTGACGCCCCACCTGTGGTAACACCCTGGTGTCGAAAACAGGTTCGAATTTTTTGGTTGCTGGAACTAAATATCACAAAAACATATACACACTTCACATGGCGCCCTCAGATCCTCAGAAAGTCTTCAATGAATGTATCTAGATCACATGTGTCAAACTCAAGGCCCGGGGGCCAAATCCGGCCCGCCGTAGCTTTTTATGTGGCCTTCCACAGACTAGACTAAACACTAAGTGTGATTAAATATTATATTATCAATCATATTAATGCAATTTTTATCTGTTTAATGCCAATTTATATCAATCAATCCCTCCAGTTTCTTGAGAATTTAGTTGCTGTATGATTACAGTCCATGATTTATACAGCGTGTAAATAAACAGTCGCATTTATTATTAGTTCCTGAAGGGACTGAAAAGATCTTTAATAATATTATGTAATTTTAAGAATTTATTGACATATTAACAGTTTGTGAACAGGTTTTATCAACACATTAACCAGCCCTTTGAGAGCCTTCATGATCTTGATTTGGCCCAAAACGAAAATGATTTTGACACACCTGATCTAGATGTTAGGCCTGAAAATATCTTAAATTTATCGTAAAAGGTGAGTTTGCCTTTAATATATGGTGACAGTTCTAAAATTTTGTTTTGACAGGAAGAACTATTTAATCTCATATACTCTATGGGATTTTTTCTTGCGGGACGTTTCTGTTTAGTCGCACCCAGACTTCCTTGTGTGTATCTGGAGACGGTTGAGGCCAGCATGCCACTGCTGTGGCAGCTGCTGATTCTGGAGTACAAGTTTATCAAGATGGTTGGTCGAAGTTCGTACATTACAGTTGAAGGGTTTAAATTCTTTTCACGATGGCCTAAAATAGTCTTAAATTTGAGTTAGGAAAAACCCTGAATTACATGGCAAGAAAAAAACAAAACATCACACATCATTAAGGAAGTGTGTTTTAGCTAAACAACCCTGATATGCTTGTTGACTGGAATGACGCAGGCGACAGACTGCCACATGGTTTGCCTGGCAGCGTGCGCTTGAAAGAGAGATGTTTATTCAGAGGATTTTTCTCACTTTCTTCTTTCTTGTTTTTAATATTCTGCTGCTCTTGTGTGGCTCCTGATTGCTCGCTCTTGTCAGCTGAAAAGCTCAGCAGCCTTTGAGGGTAACTGTTGATGTAAATAATGCCATTTGGCAGACGCCTCACATTTGGAAACAGCAAATGTTCACTCAGGGTGATTTATTCTGAGTTTAATGTTCTTGTCAGCGCCAATTTACGCTTTGTCTGCTGCTCTTGCAGCTCTGTCAACTAGTTAAACAGCACTATGTTACACTTAATTGAGACTAATTACATCAACATTCCTCACTTGTAATTGCTCCATTTCTTTCTTTTTGTTTTTCTTTTTTCGTGTTGCTGTATCGTTGTGCTTTCATCTTGTTGTTTTTGATCAGTTTCACTGCACAGGTTTGTGTTCAGAAGGATTTTTCAACAGACTAAATCATATGAGACAGGCTTGAGTAGAGCACTTCAACCATTAGATCCGGTTAAAGAGACATTTTTGGCTTGGTCTGGAGGATATTTGTTCACTGACAAACCTGAGGAATTGACCGAACGGGACCTGGAACTGAATTCACTTGCTTTCAGCAATATGACATCATTCTATTACAGAAGGCTGTCAGAGTAAAAACCCTCCACTAATGTGTTAACAGCTATATATATATATATATATATATATATATATATATATATATATATATATATATATATATATATATATATATATTTAGTATTTAATACTAAAAATTTAGCGTTAAATACCAACACTAAATGAAAACACATTTAGTGCTTGTATAAACACTAAAATTATCCAGAATTAATTTCTGGATAATTAAAATGATCCAGAAATTAATTTTAATTAAAATTAATTTCTGCATCATTTTAATTATCCAGAATTAATTTCTGGATAATTAAAATGATAAATTCTATAGCACTGATGCCTAAACTTTCAAGTGAATAGAGTCTAACATCTGTTTTCAAGTTTTGCTCATCGACTGTTCTTCAAGTAGTTAGCTGTTTATGTCGCCTCTCTTCTTTTTGTGTTTTCTCGATCAAAATAATACACAGACAATAAAGAACAAGATCTAAACATAAATACAATGTCTGAGACCATTATAGAACATATAGATTATTTCAACATTAGATTGTTGTTGAAGGTTGTATCATTAATTTGAACTGAAGTTGTCACTTTAGCATTAGCTTCACCTAAATGCCATGTTTGCATAATTCTTTCATGCTAGCACAGCTAATGTTTATGGTTAGCACAAACGTTTTAGCTCGTATTGCCCACCAGAGCTGAATGCAAATAAAAATCACGTTCTTCAGATTTTTGTTAGCAAAGCATTTTTGACGACATGTAGAATTTTCATGTTGACGTTCCACACTTAACGAGAGTGGAAAGTTTTTTTTTATTTTTTTTATTTAGGAATCTATTGAAGCATAACACTGGCTTGTTTTGTTCCAGTTTTAGATCTCCCCCTATGCCAAGACACACTGGACTTTGAGGACAAGACCTCCGTACCCTACGCCCTCCACCCCAATCCGGCGCTATGGAGCCCCAAAACCCGCCGTCTGGAGGTCAGCGTCATCCCCCGGCCACGCCCGTCTCCCATCCGGCCCCGCATCGACCCTTGGAGCTTCATCTCGGCGGGTGGCGCCATCTCAGCAGGCGGCCGCAGCCCCATCCGCTCAGACAGCCACGCCCTGGGCTACCAGCCCTCGCCCACCAACCCCTTCACCAGCTGCGACCCTTTCCCCTCTCCAGACTGCGACCCCTTTGCCCTCAAGGCAGATCCTTCCAGCAGCTCCGACGGTGCGCCACCCTTCGACCCGTTCTCCACTCCGTTCCCGACCTCCCGATCCGCCCCGTGCTCCGCCAACGGCTCGCCCACGCTGCCCTCGTTCCGCATCGCACCCATCAACCCAGCGGACCCGGCCTTCATGGACCTGGGCTGGGCGTCCTGCGGCAAGCCTCTGGACGTGACCAAAGAGAGAGCCCACCCCCGCAGGACGCTGGGGCTCAAGCCCTTCAAGTCGCCAACGCAACTCAGAGACGATCGTTTCTGAATCCAAATCTCATTCCCAGTCGTGGATTATATGGAATGCAGACTTCATCCCAGCAATACCTGAGTGAGGTTGACCCCCCAACCCCCAACTTCTTCAAATTGACTGTAATTGGTGTCAAACATTTGTGCTACGTTTGTGCTTCTCAAATTTTAATTCATGTTAATTAATGTTTCTGGAGGTCATCAAAGGTCAATCAGCCATTCCACATTTACAAAATCAAACAAAATACGGTGTCTCAAACCATTTATGCTCGTTCATGCAGCACAAATTTTTGTTAGTGCCGCTATGATTTTTAAGTATTTTTTTTAAGTTGCCGAATATCACCTTATTATGCTTCTCAAAAAGTATCTGGAAACATTTGACGTTAATTTGGTGGGAGACATCTGGTGACCTAAAAATCTTGAAAATCGGCGGCACAAACCAAAATTAATGCCGCACAAATGGAACCCAATTGATTGAAACCATATGTTTGATTTTGTAAATGTGGAATAGCCGGTTGACTTTGTTGGTCTCTGGAAACACTGAGTAATATCTTTAAAACGACGCCACCACAAGTGAAGATTTCAGTGCCCAAACGTTTGACACCAATTTTGTTTAATTTGAAGGTGGTGGTGGTTGCGGGGCAACTTCAATCAGGTGCCAATGCAATTCAGTCCAGGACCATTTTCACTACTGTTTTTTATTTTTTTTTTTTGTTGGGATGAAAACTTGGAACCTTTCAAATTAAAATCCCTCAGAGGGTAGGGAGCTGCAGGCATTGTAGTTCTTCTTTCTACCCCAGCCTGGTGCTTTGGAGAGCAGAAAGTCAGGGGAAAAGGCGATACAATGGATCGTGGGATATCTGCCTGTGAACCAACGGCTGGTGCCAATTTCATTTTCCTTTTTTATTTTTTCCCTGCGTCTCGTCTGTGTTACTGCTGTCCCTTTGAAGGAGCAGAATCCAGATCGGCAGCCTCATCTTGATCTTCTGTCATCCTGCTCCCATCAGCTGCTTTCATCTCCCCCCGCTGCTTTGAAGCATTGTGACAATGCAGAGGTGGATCAGGCCATTTTTTTTATTTTTTATTTTTATTACAGCTTCATCTTCAGACTGAAAGCAGTCAGGACAATGAAAGAAAATTGGAGTGCCTTATTTTGTGAAGTGTTTTTAATATATATATATATATATATATATCTCTTAAAGGTTCCCCTGAACTGTTTAGTCGGTGCGTTAGACAAGATTTGACCTAAATTTCCAGATCGTGTAAGAAAAGAAAAGAAAAAAAAAAAAGGAAGAAAAAATCAAATGCTTGCGAGTGTGCATCTGTGTCTCATTGTTGGAAGAAAGCTTCTTTTTTTCTTTTATAGTTTTGTTGCTTTATGGGAGAATCCACTCGGTAGATATTCTAGGCCTCTCGTGAAATCCAAGACGAAAACCGCGACCCGGGCGTCAACCCCCGCTCCCCCCCCCCCAGAAGTAGAAAGCATTCCAGTCACATTCCTCGGGAAATGCCAGGGATTGGACAGATCCACTGGGCTGGCAGGCAACGCGGCGGCACAGGAAGCGGGACGGGGAGCCCTCCGTCCCCCCTGCACCCCACCCCTCCTTTCTCCTGGCAAAGAATGCCGCCCAGCGCTCGGACAAAAGGTGCTTACAAATAAGCGGTTTTGGGCTCCGCGCTGCGCCGGGCGGAGGCAGCAGGGATTCACATGCAGAGCAGCGCTCAGAGCGTTGGTGGGAACACAAATACATTTTATTATTATGGGAGTTATATGATATTCTCCGTAGAACTTGCTAAATGCTGGAAGGCTTTATTTAAAGAACGTCTGCAGTTTTCATAGAATCTGAATCTGGTTCAGAGAACTTCATGCTGGTGGAGTTCTCAGTTTAAAGATGTTCTGGACGCGGCTCTCAGGAAGATTTTCCATTTAAGACAGCTCAGCTCCTGCCGAGGGTTTTAAGATTTTAATTCACTTTTCACGTTTTTTTTCATCACTGTAAAGCAGCTACATGGCTTATTCTGGCATTTTGTAGAGAAAAAAAACATTTAATCTTGATACATTGTGAAATTCTCTCCGCTGCTGCTTCGTTAAGAGAACAGAACAGATCTCTGAGTGAAGGTTTTGTGATTAGAGTCAAAATTCTTAATTCTGAAATTTGAGTGAAAAATCTGATTTAAAGTGAACATTTTGAGTTCAAGGCCAGAAGTTTGAGTTTAGTGTCCGAATTCTGACTTTTTCCAATTTTTGATTTAAAAAAATTTCACATTTTAAGAAAAAAAAAAAAAAAATTTCCAAAAGTGAGATGAATTTGATTTCAGATTTATTCAAATAATAAAAAAAAAAAAACACAAATCAATTCAGATATTGGTTAGAATTGACTGAAATTCTGAAATGACTTTTTTCACGATTCTGATTTTGAGAATAGTAAAAATTATTTTTTGTGGCCTTATCCTGTCACTGCTTACAGAAGGCTAACATTTCTCCATAAGCTAACATAACTTAATGATTTTATTTTTTTTTTACTTTCCTACAAAGTTGCAAAACGGCATCTTTAAATGTTACATAATAACTTTATAGAACCTCAATTAAAGAAATGTAAGCTTTAGGAGGATCCTTGCTTATTCTGAACTGATAATTACCTCACAAACATTTCAGATTCATTAAAATTTTTCCATATAGTCCTAAATGTAAATCACCCTAATGTGTTTCCTAGTTTGGTCTTCTCAGACATTTCAACATCCTGCTGTCTGCAGCTCGCTCCTCTACATGTGCCACCATGGAGTTGCCAGGCAACTAGCTGAGACGTTTAGGCCAAGTTACACAGTCAAATTGGTTGATTTTTGCTACATTTGATCCAAGCCTGTCTCGCTGTTTTTGGTTGACTTCACGCTTTAGGTCTGTTTTTTGCTGTTGCCTATCGTTCTCATCAAAGTCTTACATTCCATTTGCATTCCAGATTAATGTTTTGTAGGCTTTTCACGTATTCCAAATCATTCCAACCAACGTAGCTTCCTGTTGACACTGTTGATCATCTTATTGCTCACACTCTTCACAGGATTTCTGTGAAACCGCTGTGGGAAATGTTAGTTTGCACCTGGAGCTGAACTTCCTGCTGCCGTGAAGACGTCTTATCCCCAGAGGGACGATTCATACCAGCCTCTATGATTTGCTTATTTCATAATGACCTCTTTGTTACATGATTGTTTTGCAAGTGAGCACCTGAAACAGACCACTGGTTTATAGCCGACAGTCTTCCTATTAGCTGAAAATAATTTGAAATATGAGAAAGATTCTGACCGGCTGTGTCACCGCAACACAGTCATGGAAAAGCTCAAATAAAATCACCAGTTTAATTGGAAGTATTTTTCCTGTTCCTTCCCCTTAATGTCTAGTACTAGTCACATTTTTTTTTTCGCTAGTTGCTGTACTCACTCATTTAGATGGGATTTGAACACAAATAAGAAAAATGGAGGAAAAAAAGAACCAGGCCGAAATAGTAGAAGTTGTAAATTAAAGCTTCATTTCAGACAGATGAGTAGCTTAACTGGATTTAAACAGATAACTAAAGAATTATTTTGGTAACTAGCATGAGACTTAGTAATAGCAATTTCAGCTAACTACCAGGGCTAATTCCTGCTTTAAAACTGTTTATTTTATTTAAATAATGTAAAGTCATTACCAAACTGAGTTAGATTTATGTATAACTTTCTGCTGTGTACCCCTGAGATACCTCTGACTGAGCCTCCTGATAAGGGCGGGGGTAGCATGGCGCTAACAAAGTGATCAGATATTTGGGTAATTAATTAGACCTGGCGATGCCGTGCTTTGGGCCAGAAGTGGGTCTGCTTCCTGCGTCGGCTCCCATCCAGACGCATGTTGTGTCCTGTTTCCTTTTTTTGAACGTGTGAAGTTTCAGAGCCGGTGTGAGCTGGGGGTCTCCTCCCTTTCCGTTTCTTTTTGTAGTTCTGTGCCAGCGGCTACAGCTGCTGACTGCACCGTTTCTTTATCGCCTTCGTTGCTGAGGGTGTTTCTGCTTCTGCAGCCTTCCCTCCTCACATCTTGTTTACCTGGCCGTTCTTCACTTCTCCCTTGACTTCTCCTCACCAACTTAGTTTTTGGGGCATTTTCTCATGAATAGTCCTGGCATCGGGGGAGCATTCAGTTCTGTAACACCCATGAAGTGCCGCAGGGCAGGAGAGGGGAAAAATAAAGTGGCATTTGTTCTAGGGCAGAGTCTATTAACTGTGGAGCAATTGTTTTCTTTTTGACACATTCTGTTCTGGTCCTAATCATTTACGGGGGTTTCAAGTAATGTGCCGTCCCACTGCTTCCAAGCTCTATAAGTTTTGAAGCCGTTTTAAATGGCCACAAGATTTGCTAAATGGCTGCCAGTTAGGAAAAGACAATTATCCCTAGAATGAAAAGTCCGAAGCCACAAAACAGTATCCCATAATGGCTGCTGAAAGAAAAGATCATGACAAATGGTTCCTAATTATTTTGTACCCACGATTTCCTTTTCATCTTGAGCTGCAAAACATAGCATGTTTTTTTTTTTTTTTTACTTATTTTATTTCACAGAGACAATGTACATTTCACTAACATTTTAAACAGAGAGCTGGATGGTACCAAGTTGTATCAACCTCACCCCATAGATTTAACAGATCATGAATTCAGTCGTCGTCATAGCATTAATATGTGCAATATCGCAGTCCCAATATTTTGGAGGTTTCAGTGCCATGCATTAACACTCCACTTGCCAATGTGTTCCTCTTGGATGTTGAAATTGAAATCCCAGAAAAGTCAGTCATGAATTGACCAAAACAAAGATCTAAAACAGCAACCAACTCCCAAAACAGACATGTTTTGTTTTACTAACTAGAGAAAAATGACTAGCCAAAATAAACCAAACAAACAAAATATAAAGACTCGGAACTTTGATTGCAAGTGAGCACTTAATGCCTCGCCTCAGTATGTCAACACGCTAAAGCAGGCGCTATCTTATGATAGTCGTTACTTTTGGGCGGCTGCTGTTTTCATTGATCAAAAATGCATCCAGGAGTCTGAGATGATTGAAATGTTTGGGGAAATTGCTTCAGTCACAAGTTTTCCTGTGTGAAGTATCCTCTTGCAGCTGTCATTCAGCAACCTGCCTAGGCTAGATTTGAATTTTCCTTCAGAGATTTGCTTTTGGAAAACATTTCTCGTCATTTTCTATTTAATAATTGAGAACCCTAAAATATGACTCGAAATAAAAGGAGTCTCTTGTGCTTCTCACAGATGATTACTTTCCTACCTGCAGTCAGAGGGGGGAATGTTTTTCCTTCTGGTAATCACTTCTGTTGCGGATTGACCCAGAATGAATAAGCGCTTGCTTTTGCACACACACACACAAAACTACTCCCCGCACTCACTTTCCCTGAACTTGGTTTTCTAATTTGCTAGCTGTGAGAAAAAGGCTTGACACATTTTATTCGGGATGTCTTTGACAGGGATGTCTGATTCTTGGTTTTGGCTGTCAGATTTAAGAAGCGTAGCTGCCATTCGTCGCCCCTGAGCTGACAACCTACGCTTTGACAAGAAAGTCCTGATGAGTCTCTGCGCGTGTAGGCAGCAGGCAGTCCGTCACCACAAGTCACTGTCCTGAGTGCAGCTGACAGGTAGTCAAGTCCCTCCGGCCCTATTTGACAAACTTCATTTAAAGACATGCCTGGACCATTTACAGTAATAACAAAATGCAAAGATGGCCAGTGTGTCGCCTGACGAAAATCAGTAGAGAAAGCACTGACCCCTTTGAGAGTACTCACAGTAATGCTACGATTGACTGTTACAAAATGAAAGCTTGGTTAATTTAATCCAAAGTTAGTTTATTGGATCTGCTCAAAGTCATGTTTACATTCATGCTTATTTTTTCACAGTTTACTTTGATTTAGACATTGAGTTAGCTGGTGAAGTTATTATATTAGAATTAGCATTTTAATTCCATTTGGAAACACTGAATTGCATTTCAGGAACATGCCCTGTTTGGGTGTTGGAGCCAATGTACAATGCATTGATTTTGGTCTACAGCTGTTAATGGGAGAGTGTAGCATCAATTGGCTAGCTCTTCTCCCAGCATTAACACTAATTGGAGACTTTTTGTTGAAGTGCGTCAAGACTGAACTGATTAGTGGATTTCAGCTGAAGGCTTCTAAAAGGAACATTTTTCTTTATACTGAGACTGAAAGCTTCTGTGGTTTTTGCCCTGAATAGAAAATAACATTCGTTATAAAGTTGCGTTTAATTTGTTTGTCGCGTGTTGTTGAAGTATTTCCCTTAATATAAAATAACAAGTCTTAGTTTTTCAGTACAATAACACTCAACCAATGTGTGATTGATTTAGAAGTAGCAATTTGCTCTTTATTATTAATATAATGTTATCACAAAATTTAGTTTGATTTATGCATAACTTCCCACTGTTTCCGATTGCAGCGATATTTTTTGATGGCCGCTATACGTCACAATTTATATTGAGGTTTGTGCTGATTTCTAGATTTGCATACATAAGAAAAACTAAAAAATGACGAACGAGGCTTCACTACTTTTGATGTAGTCATAAAGTTGAGCTTTATTGAAAACATAAGCTGCTGAACTGTGTCAACATAAGAAATGCAAAAATATGACTAAACAATTCTTTTGTTGGCTAGTTTGATTAACTTAGCAATTCCAGCTAGCTGCTACGTTAGGACTAAAATAATTTAAAATGTTTTTTTTTGGTTTAAAAAAAAAAAAGAAAAAAGCAAGCAATGTCATTACCAAATCCACTTAGATTTATTTATAGTTCCCACTGTGTAATTCTCCTTTTTCTTGTTTTTGTTTTTCCTAGGTGAATCTGAATTATAAATCTGTCTGAGTTGGTAGCTAGTTTGTGTGTTCCCATCTTCCAGTTTCTGAAAACCATGCAGACGCAATCCAATTCACTTCCTAGTCTGTCAAAAAAATAAATAAATAAAAAAATAGACAGGGTAAATAACATAAATCAATGTGCTATATGCAACTGCAACAGCATGGCGGGATGGTGATGGAGGAAGGAAATATATTACTTTAAAGCCTTCGGGGTAAACTAACCAAGCTGTGGAACAACAAAAAAAGAAAACAAACCTTTGTCAGTGAGGTAGGGAAAATAAAATAGATCATTTGAATTTCTAAAGAGGAAGAACAGTGTGCCCTTAAACATGGCAGGTTTCTGCACTTTGGCTTAAAATGTTCTTATTTTTTCCCCCAACAGTTGCATTTCTCCAGGGAAAATTAGAAGCATTTCTGTAAAACTAGATTTAAATTGCTTTAATTCAGTTTTTACTTTGGCAAGCTAGTTATTATTTAACTCCTACAGTACCACTGTATGTGGCTCTCCATTTATCACTGGCAGTTTCTTTTGTTTGCTTGCGGTTGATTAGGTGGATGTTTCTAACGCATGGTTTTCTGGCTTGCTACAATTGCTTCTCAGCTTCCTGTCTAAGCCAGAAACATTATTTAGCGTTTATGAAAGTGAAACACCTGCCCGGACCTTTGTTTGGCCCCATTATACCGACACCAAATGATTAAATCTGACCTTTCGCTGACCGTTCAGCGACGGCCGAACCCCAGTGGGGGACGCGGACAAAAGCCCACGTCTGCGAGCGTTCGCCAGCAGGTGCAGGAGCTTAACGCTCGCCCTCCCAAAAAACTGTGAATATCATTTCTAATTCTTTCGGCGCAGGCACCCAAGGTCACAATCTGCTGTCCCCTTCTCTTCCAATAACAATGAAAACGAAATGAATAGGAGCCGCGAAAGAAAGGCCGATTGGTTTCCAAGAGCACAGCGCCGGCTCCTGCGGACAACTGGCGGCGCGTCTGGAAAATAAACACAGATTTCAACGAGGTTATCAAGTCCAAGGCTCAAACACGCTTCCCTCATTGAACTCAACAGCATGCGGCAGCCGCTTGCTCGTGATTATTGCTCCGTCTAGTTACTGACACTCAATTACCTTTGTCATCTTCCTCTCTAGCAGAAGCTATTCGGTTTGTAAATTTCTGGGGGTTTTTTGGAGTACGGTACAGGCCTGCTGCAAATCAATTTGGCTGAATGAACTCTGATCGGCCCTTAGATATGGAAGTGCTATATTATTTATTACCGTTTCCTCCTACAGATAGATGATCTTTTTGGCCTTTTTCTTGTTCATTTGATAAACCAATACAGTGTTTATCGAAAGAAATGTCTTTCAATCTTTAAAAGGAGTGTAAAAAAGTATCTTCTCCCTTTTCGGTTGGTTTGGTTTGAAATGCTAATCGTAATTTGTAATTCAAAACCTCAGCTCACTCAGCTTCAAAGACTGAAATAATTATCTCCTGTAAATCCTGCCAGTGTGGCTGAATCGCAAGCATTCTGCAAAGACAGAATGTCTCTACAACAAACTGACAGTTATCCCAAAAAGCTTGATCAGGGCGTCACCAGCTCAAATGTGAGACCTTTTAAGACCATTCTGAATTCAACTTCAGACCTGTAGAGCTGTACGAAAGACCACAAATCACCAGTAAATTTGCACTTTTCCCATGATGGATGGCTGGCTGGCTGTAAAGCTAACAGCCAGTTAGCGGTATTTTCAACTGCCTCAATGAAGATGTCTCTTGCAACTCAAACTTTATCCTGACAGAAATGTCCCACAAGAAAAAAAATAGTAATAAAAACAAAAAAAATACAAAATGTAAGACCTTAAAAAAAAAAAAAGTATTGAGGCTGACATCCTGTTGATGGTAGTTGCTGCTAAAGACAGAGCAACTACTTTCCCGATTTGAGAAATATTTGATTTTTCCCGCATGTTGGACTTGATGGCTTCTTTTTTTTCTCCTTATCCTCCCTTCACAAAGCATTTTCGCTTGCACTCTGGTTATCTTCGGTGTTCAAATCACTTTGAGGCTTTCAATAATTCCATTTTGAGTGTGGCCAGCAAACACAGTGGAAATCTCTAAGCGGACGAGTGCTACATCACAACACTGCGAGGGGAAGCCAGGAAGTTTGCAGCCGCGTTTCCTCTGAGCGCCAACTTGTTTTATCTGCTGGCAAATTGTCCCAATTATCATGTAAGGCATTTAAAAGTAATTAACAGAAGCCTGAGCGTATTTAGCAGTGGGTGGTCTCTTTCAGGTGTTCATTAGAGCTGAACTCCCAATGATCCACAGATGCAATTCGCAAGGTTTTGGTTGGAGCAAATCCCCGTGACTCACTAGTCAGATGTTTCACACTCGACCTCTAAAGGTTTTTGGGTTTTTTTAACTTCCCTGCTCAAGTGTTTTTTTCTATACGGCGGTCAGAAAGGATATTTATGACTGGCCACCTTCTTAAACACTGGATAGAGACTCTTTCAAGGTGGCCGTTGACGCAGTCTACTTTAAGATGATAGATGCTTGTTTTAGGTTTTCACTGGACTCTTGACGAGGCATGCGTTTGGGTGCCTCTACTCCTTCATTTTTAATGTAAAATATTTTCTCTACAGGGTGCAGTCAAAGAGTTTCTTTGCCTTTTGAGGATTAAAAGTTGAGCTATTTTGGTAAAAGTACGTGGAAATTTCAGCGTAATGTTTCTTTGGGGCACCCAAACTTCTAATTTTATGTTCAGTAGCTTCTCTCTCTTTTTTTCCCCAACTCCTCTTTTCTTTTTCTTTTTTTTTTGGGACCATAAACATGCTTCCGCTCTCCTGCCTGTACGTACGTGCCTACTGTTGTTTGACCATCTCTGCTCAAGCGAAGTTAAAGACTTCGCGGGCCTTCATGCTTTTTCAAAAATCCTCCTCAATTTTTTTTTTTTTTTTTGTGAAATCTCGCACTGGGCTGGGCCTGAATCAACTGTTTTTACTGTGCGTCAAGAGTATTATTTCTGTATGCAGTATGTGAAAGTGTTTTTATTTCTTATGACTATTATAATGGGTTTTAACCTGTGGAGAGGAACAAAAAGCTGAAAAAAAGAGAAAAAAAAAAAAGAAAAAAAATGAGAAGAAACGACCAAATAAAACGTAACACTCCTGACTCGCCTGCGACTTTTATTGTTGCGAATACGGCTGGGAGGCTTTTATGATTCATCCGTTCTTCGAACATAAAAACAGTGTGAAATTGCTGCCGTTTGATTGAACTATTGTCAGTGTGGTCCGCGTCAATTTTTCAGCACTTCACTGCCATGTTAGACACCAATTACAGAGTGCGACACCTCCCGCTGTCCGGCGACGCACCAACAACTGCAGACTGGAACAAATGTGTTGCTCGTTTGATGACATCCTCATGACAATTATTTGTTGCAGCAATTATTTTGTTTGGAAATGGCACTTTTCACATCATGCCAAGAAAGTGGATTTTTTTTTTTTATATTATTAAATATAAATGCATGAGGTCTGTGTCTGTGTTTGATGTGTTGTTAAAAGAAGGCGAAGAAGCCTGATTCTGACAGACGTCTGAAATTGTAACAAGACGTTTACTGACTGCGCAGAAAGGAGAAGGAAGAAGAAAAAGAGAAAAAAACAAAACAAACGCAAACATGGATTTGGTCAACGTGGTTCACCAAATATTGACCAAGATTTCCATCCTCAAATTGAGGTTTCTTGGTACAGGGCTGAGATGTTCTGCATTTTTCTCCTGGGGACTCATAATCATAATTCACCAAGTAGAAGAGGCTTTTCGCTCCAGGTCAAGGGACTGCAAAATCAATCTCGTGCAAAGGTTTTTGCCAGTAACACAAATGTGATTTCAGGTTGAAATATTTTCTTTCTTTCTTTTTTTTTTGTTCCTTCTGTTGTAGATTACAGAACCAGTTCATTTTGTAGGAACTGCATCCCAATTCACACAAACGGTAACATTTTCTATTTAGAAGCGATTTGAAACTTCCACGACATTTGAAAAGATACAGTCAAAATTTAACGTCAATAATTTTGGTTTGTCACATGAGGGGGAAAAAAAACATGATTCACTTTTTTTACCATGTCATTTATTGCCTTACAAATGTCACAGTTTCAAACTATTTAGATGGCAAGCTAAAACAGAAGCTAAATATTTTGCCTTCAGTTTAAACTGAGTATTTATTTAGCAAGACAGCATGTGGAGAAATATTTAATTTACAAACTAAATATTTTTAATGTAAAGTATTTTCTCTACATCTAAAATAACTACTCAAAACAAAATATTGAGTCATATATATATATATATATATATATATATATATATATATATATATATATAGCCGGTAATGTATATGTGCGTAATACGCATTGGTTGAGTATTAAAACTTCTATTTAGTTTTTGGTACAAATATTATATTAAGGGACATACTTCAGCAGCATGTGACAAACTAATTAAACATAATTTTCTTCTAAGGATGTCAAAACACAAATTTATTTTCTATTTGGGGCAAATCAAGTTAACGATGTAAATCTGTCTTATAGAATGTAGAAAATATTGAAACATATGTTCCAAGCTTACCACATTTTTTCACATAAATGTTGAAATGACGTATCAAAGGTTAATTTTCAAATAGTCACACTCAAACTTGAAGTCTAATGCAGGAGACAAACATGAACCGGGTCACTAAAATGACATAAAATGACTACATGTTAAGAGATGAAGCACCCAAAAAAGGCCACACAAGAAATGTATTATTTATCATTTGGGCTAAAGATACACATGTAAACACTTAGATGTTGCAGAAGCTGGTCGTGTTTGTTGTGTTTCTACACTATTGTGTATGGTGGAGCAATGAGAGCACTGCCATCGCTGAAGCCTTCTGGAGCAAAGGAGAGGCTGAAGAAGCGGGCAGCATGTGGACAGGTGGCAGAGATATGCAGAGTGAAGCGGGAAGGCATGCATCTTAAACAGATAAGCCCAAACTGTGGCGATTTGTGGGGTTTCACACGGGCAGAGGAGCTCAAACTTTCTATAAATGTTCCCAAATGTTATTTCCAGCTCCAAAATATCACATTATTTTATTTAGGCTTCCTTTTAACATTTCCTATGAAATGAATGTATTCATTTGTAATCTGACTTTTACTTTTCCAAGGTGATCAGTCACTTTAATCAACAATAAAATCATAATCTTACTCACATATCAAAATGGAAAAGACGGGGGAACTGGCAATTTGCGTAAATTTCATGTCAGAAAATGGCTAAGAAAGCAAACCAAAACTTGTCAGAAAACACAGTTAGCAGGATGGTAAGAAATAATAATAGTAATAATATAGCACCAAGAGTTTTCAACAGTGAAGAATTGAGGGAAAATGTTTAAGTGTGGCATTTTCTTATTTTAGAATAACAAAATAAACACTGAAAAAAGAAAATAGGTGATCCAATTACCCAACTAGGAACTAGACATCACAAATTAGCTCAGGCTGTAAATGTTGCCATGTCTCCAACAAAAATACACCAACAAATGAAATGATCTTTAACAGTCACCAGTAGAGCTTGCCATACCCACAGATGGTGCTGTGTAAGCATAATTTTGGGCTTAATCTAGAAATATCCAACTCTAAAAAATTATGAAAGAAAATAGGAAATTAATACACTATTATGTAAAATAGATTTTTTTGTTATTTTTAGCTCTATATCAGGTTATAATGTCATTCCCTCATCAAAAACATACCCGGAGTGTTGCTTTGATTCTTTCATGGACGTTCAGCTCCTTCAGACTAGCCAGCAGCAATTAGCAAGTACGTGGTGGAACGCCTCGTGTTGCTGAGCTCATTATAGGAGATACTTTTTAGTGCAACGCTGCTGAAAACGTTGCTGAAGGGTTAGTGTTGTGATGACTTCTGGAAGGCGGAGTTTCAGAAAGAGCAGGGGTTTTTAAAGAGACAGAGGCCCAATTTCAAGGCATTAAAGTACAATCTCTTTTAAATCATATTTGATATATATTGCCTTTTTCTAAGAACTGAAGTATTATTCTATAAAATGCCACTTTGTGCCACTTAAAACAAATACTAAATGCTTCATTATTAGCACTTGATTTCCGTGCTTAGTACTGAAGATATTCATTTAATACATCAGGTTAAAACAAACAAAATGGCTGCATGGTAACCATTATATTGCAGTTGATCATTGCATTATTGATTACTGTATTTCACTAAAAGACAGATTTAGTAGTTTAGCTTAAAATGACTGACAAGAAAATGATCTGAGTCGGGGTAGATGCGTCTTATTTTGTACTTTTTAGTCCACCGCTTGGTTTAAAAATCAAAGACTCCCTGCAGACATTTTCACTCAGCCCAGACTCAAGATGGTTTGTTTTTCATAGCAATCTAATGGGACTCCCGCTAACCGGCGTGAATTCCCCAAAAGAGGACGCTGATGATCAGACGGAACATTAACACCCATCAACGACAGAGCAGAATTCAAAAATAGAATCAACACATTTCTTTAAGGGCTGGGAAATTATGTGAATCTTTTCATTTCTGTTCCTAAACCAGAGGAGAAATGGGGCAGGACTTCACAAAGCTGCTGAGATGATAAAAGTTTTGGGCAATTTTATCTCTCCCTCTGCTGGAGAATTGTTTCCGTCCCTATTAATTTTCTACTTGAAATTGATTACAGGCCGAAGGCAAAACAAAAGTAAAACTTGGAGCTTGAGCCGAGCGTTAGAAAAAATAGAAATACATCAGCGCCTCCAGTAATTTAGTTGTTTATGCTCCTCGTGGAGACAGAGGAGTGTTCCGAATGGGGCCCCGAAATTGATTAAATTTATCAGGAGCCAAAGAAAGAAGGAACATAAAGCAGGAAGACGTTGAAGGAAAAATAAAAGCATTTGTCTATAATAATCTGAGCACAAGAGAGAGAGAGAGAGAGAGAAAAAGAGAGAGAGTGAGAGCATGAACGTTTGTAGCCTCTGGGTGTGGAGAGCCTGCAGCCACGTGGAAATCGATGAAGCTATCATTGCAGCGCTGCACGCCATCAACGCAGATTCAAAGGCCGACCGCTGCATTGGATGCATTGACTAGGCCAGTTTTGCCCAAAGCAACTTCCAATTTCAGAGGATCGCAGAGTCAACGTTTAGTGAAAAAGAAGTGCTTCAAAACAACAATATACGGTGCAATTAGCAATTTTCTCTTTTTATTTCCGTCGCACTGAAAGATGCTTCGATTGATCAAGACCTATAAATGTAGAGTGTAAAAGGTTTTTGGCGGCAGATGCTGCTGCAGCACATCGCCTGAGAAGCTTTGAAATGGAAGTTCTCACCATCAGGTAAGCAGATGATGATGATGATGATGATAGTTTTATTCAGACAGACATTTCACCAATAAAACATAATAGCAAAACACATATTAGAAAACACATATTTGTAAGCCTCTCCTCGGGCTGCCACCTTATCGTGGTGGAGGGGTTTGAGTGCCCCAATGATCCTAAGAGCTATGCTGTCGGGGGCTTCATGCCCCTGGTAGGGTCACCCAAGGCAGACAGGTCTTAGGGGAGGGACCAGACAAAGCGCAGCCCGAAGACCCCTATGATGACTACAAACCTTGGATTTAGTGTTCCCTCGCCCGGACGCTGGGTCCCCGGGGCCCCCACTCTGGAGCCAGGCCTGGAGGTGGGGCACGTTGGCGAGCGCCTGGTGGCCGGGCTTTTACCCATGGAGCCCGGCCGGGCTCAGCCCGAAGAGGAAACATGGGTCCCTCTTCCAATGGGCTCACCACCTGTAGGAAGGGCCATAGGGGTCGGGTGCAATGCGAGATGGGTTGTGGCCGAGGGAGGGGGTCCTGGCGGTCCGATCCTCGGTTGCAGAAACTGGCTCTTGGGGCGTGGAATGTCACCTCTCTGGTGGGGAAGGAGCCGGAGCTGGTGTGTGAGGCTGAGAGGTTCCGGCTAGAAATAGTCGGTCTCACCTCGACGCATGGCTCTGGTTCTGGAACCAGTCTCCTTGAGAGGGGCTGGATGTATTTCCACTCTGGAGTTGCCCACGGTGAGAGGCGTCGAGCAGGGGTGGGCATACTTGTTGCTCCCCATCTTGGCGCCTGTACGTTGGGGTTCACCCCGGTGAACGAGAGGGTAGCCTCCCTCCGCCTACGGGTGGGGGGACGGGTTCTGACTGTTGTTTGTGCTTACGGGCCGAATGACAGTTCAGCTTACCCACCCTTTTTGGAGTCCTTGGCGGGGGGGTACTGGAGGGTGCCCCTCCTGGGGACTCCCTCGCTTTTGCTGGGGGACTTCAACGCTCACGTGGGCAATGACAGTGAGACCTGGAGGGGCGTGGTTGGGAGGAGTGCTCCCTCCGATCTGAACTCGAGTGGTGTTCTGTTGCTGGACTTCTGTGCTCGCCATGGATTGTCCATAACGAACACCATGTTCAGGCATAAGGGTGTCCATATGTGCACTTGGCACCAGGACACCCTAGGCCGCAGTTCGATGATCGATTTTGTCATCGTTTCGCCGGATCTGCGGCCGTATGTCCTGGACACTCGGGTGAAGAGAGGTGCGGAGTTGTCCACTGACCACTACCTGGTGGTGAGTTGGCTCCGGTGGTGGGGGGAGGATGCCGGTCAGACCTGGCAGGCCCAAACGTGTTGTGAGGGTCTGCTGGGAACGTCTGGCGGAGTCCCCTGTGAGACGGAGCTTTAACTCCCATCTCCGGCAGAGCTTCAAACACGTCCCGGGGGAGGCGGGGGACATTGAGTCCGAGTGGACCATGTTCCGTGCCTCCATTGTCGAGGCGGCTCATCGGAGCTGCGGTCGCAAGGTTGTCGGTGCCTGTCGTGGTGGCAACCCTCGAACCCGTTGGTGGACACCTTCGGTGAGGGATGCTGTCAGGCTGAAGAAGGAGTCCTATCGGGCCTTTTTGGCCTGTGGGACTCCGGAAGCGGCTGATGGGTACCGGGCGGGCGAAGCGGCGTGCGGCTCAGGTGGTTGCTGAGGCAAAAACTCGGGCGTGGGAGGAGTTCGGAGAGACCATGGAGAAAGACTTCCGTATGGCTTCGAGGCGATTCTGGTCCACCATCCGGCGTCTCAGGAGGGGGGAAGCAGTGTAGCACCAACACTGTTTACAGTGGGGGTGGTGTGCTGCTGACTTCGACTCGGGACGTTGTGGGACGGTGGGCGGAGTACTTCGAAGACCTCCTCAATCCCACCAACATGCCTTCCATTGAGGAAGCTGAGCCTGAGGACTTTGGGTTGGGCTCTCCAATCTCTGGGGAACGAGGTCGCCGAGGTAGTTAAAAAGCTCCTCGGTGGCCGGGCCCCGGGGTGGATGAGATTCGCCCGGAGTATCTCAAGGCTCTGGATGTTGTAGGGTTGTGTTGGTTAACGCGACTCTGCAGTATCGCATGGACATCGGGGGGCAGTTCCCCTGGATTGGCAGACTGGGGTGGTGGTCCCCCTGTTTAAAAAGGGGGGATCGGAGAGTGTGCTCCAACTATAGAGGGATCACACTCTTAAGCCTCCCTGGCAAGGTCTATTCAGGGGTTCTGGAGAGGAGGGTCCGTCGGATAGTCGAACCTCGGATTTTGGAAGAGCAGTGTGGTTTTCGTCCTGGTTGTGGAACACTGGACCAGCTCTACACCCTCAGCAGGGTCCTGGAGGGTGCATGGGAGTTCGCCCAACCGGTCTACATGTGCTTTGTGGACTTGGAGAAGGCGTTCGACCGTGTCCCTCGGGGTGCCCTGTGGGGGGTTCTCCGGGAGTATGGGGGTACCGGGCCCTTTGATACGGGCTGTCAGGTCCCTGTATGACCGGTGTCAGAGTCTGGTCCGCATTGCCGGCAATAAGTCGGGCTCGTTCCCAGTGAGGGTTGGACTCCGCCAGGGCTGCCCTTTGTCACCGATTCTGTTCATTACTTTTATGGACAGAATTTCTAGGCGCAGCCAGGGTGTTGAGGGGATCCGTTTTGGTGGCCTTAGGATTGCATCTCTGCTTTTTGCGGATGATGTGGTCCTGTTGGCTTCATCGGGACGTGATCTGCAGCTCTCACTGGAGCGGTTCGCAGCCGAGTGTGAAGCGGTCGGGATGAGGATCAGTGCCTCCAAGTCTGAGACCATGGTCTTGAGTCGGAAAAGGGTAGAGTGCCTTCTCCGGGTCGAGGGAGATGTCCTGCCCCAAGTGGAGGAGTTCAAGTATCTCGGGATCTTGTTCACGAATGAGGGAAGAAGGGAGCGTGAGATCGACAGGCGGATTGGTGCAGCGTCCGCCGTGAAACGGGCGCTCTACCGGTCCGTCGTGGTGAAGAGAGAGCTGAGTCAAAAAGCGAAGCTCTCAATTTACCGGTCGATCTACGTTCCTACCCTCATCTATGGTCATGAGCTTTGGGTAATGACCGAAAGAACGAGATCGCGAATACAAGCGGCCGAAATGAGTTTTCTCCGTAGGGTGGCTGGGCTCTCCCTTAGAGATAGGGTGAGAAGCTCGGTCATCCGGGAGGGACTCAGAGTAGAGCCGCTGCTCCTCCACATCGAGAGGAGCCAGTTGAGGTGGCTCGGGCATCTGGTCAGGATGCCTCCTGGACGCCTCCCTGGTGAGGTGTTTCGGGCACGTCCCACCGGGAGGAGGCCCCGGGGAAGACCCAGGACACGCTGGAGGGACTATGTCTCTCGGCTGGCTTGGGAACGCCTCGGGATTCCCCCGGAGGAGCTGGAGGAAGTGGCTGGGGAGAGGGAAGTCTGGGCCTCCCTTCTTAAGCTGCTGCCCCCGCGACCCGACCCCGGATAAGCGGCAGAAGATGGATGGATGGATGGACATATTTGTAAGTGTAAATACAATACCTTGCTACCACGTCTACACATCCTCAAATACGTGTAAATACATCTCTTGTTCGTTGACTGTTAGTCTGAAAAGGTGTATAATGAAAATTAACTTATATTCAGTAATACATAAAATAAATCATTTTTCCATTTCCCGATGTAAACACAATTTTTTCTAACTGTCTGAAGTTCAATCAGATCAGACGTCTCTCGTTTCAGCTTCGCTGGAATCAACGAAATGATTCCCATTTGCTAAATGCCAGAAAACTTACCGATAACAAGCTTTTAGAACTCTTTTTAAAACAATAATATTAATAATAACAAAAGAAAAAGGAAATCAAAGGTACTCGACAGGAACAGAAACTGAAGAGACTCAGAAGATAACACATTTGGTCAGCATCAGAGATAACTGTCTCTTAAAATGTATGACGTGGGTCAAATCTTTAGTGTTTCCTTACACGTTCTTTGATTTATTTATTTAAATTATTTAAATATTGCTTTAGACTCCACCAGCTATGGGCCAAATGATTTTCTTAGATTTTTTTTCTCCCCCCCTAATGTGTAAGATTTACAAACCTGTCTTTCATATTTCACAGCCCCACCCTCGTTTACATCCCACTGATTCATTTATACCAAGGAAAGGGATTATTGCAGGTAACTTTGAAAAGATTTTACAAACTTGTGTTTAACAAATCCATACCAAAAGGCTCTAATTGGGTTTTAAAAAAAAAGCCCAGCTTGCTGTTGGCCTGCTGACTTTAATGTGACTTTTGCAGCAGTGGTACCAGAGACAGCAGAATTAAAATGTCATCAGCTGAGCAGTTCAAAAAACTGAAGTCGAGACACAAATTATTTTGGTTATTCAGGGAGTTATTGTGTGGAGGAAAACTCTTTGGGTTGCAGTATTTGCATCCTGATTTTCTAGGAGGGATTCGAAGCTTGTTCTGGCCACCAACTTTGCATATTAAGCCCTTCAAGCACAGACGTTTCCTCCATTTTGAATAATAAACGACTGCCTTTCGCAGTTCCTGCAATAGTCTTCGAAAATCAAGTCGTTGTGAGGAAGCCAGACAGCTGTGTAATGTCTGCACCCGGAGATTCTCGGCGGAGTTCAGACCTGACTCTGTGGAGACCAATCCAGGTGTTAAAATGAGAATCGTGCTCTCTGAAGCAATCTCCCTCGATTTGAGGCCAATGAATCCTGGCGTTGCCATCTAGGAATAAAGGGAACAAAACAAAACAAAAAAACCAGGTCATGCAGTGTGTTTAGGTGTACCACTATTTTCCATTACTCCAGTTTCATTTGACTTCATGAGAGACGAAAGCCTTTTGTTTCCGTTATTCTCACTAATAAGGGGTTTTCTATCGATGTCAGTTTTATTTCTGTTACACAGTAAAAGCAGCAAAAAGAAGGAGTGAGCTTTGAGTGAGGGGTGGTCCTGAGTCAAAGCAAGGTCTGGGGGCTATTTGCATTGGTAGGAATAATTTTGTGTGGAGCCTCCTCAACCCGCCACTAAAGCAGTTAAAGAATGAGGATTTATAACAAAACATTTTATCCCATGTTTTAATTTCAATAATCTGCCAATGACCATGTAATTGTGCAATTTGACATTTTAAAAAATGAATTGGCTCAATGTGAACACACCAATTTTGAAAAAAAAACCCCCCAAAAAAACCAACAACTTGATTTTCTATAAGTTTTGGGAGTAGGATGAGGTGATTATTCATTTATTTATTTTTTTGGCCGTATCAAAATTAGTTTATGTCGTAAAACTGCAACAGAAACACTTTTTCTGCATCACACAAGTTGGATGACCAACGACCGGACGATGCTGCCGGTGAAAACCACAAAGAAGAAGACAACTGGAAGCAGATGGAGATTGACCGCGCTGCTCACCAGTATCATCATGTTCACGTGATTTTAATTGTGCTTCTTATTGACTTAAACGCCCATATTTTGCTAAAACGTTGCATGGAAGTTATGTCAAGTGTACTGAAATATTTGTGCCAAAACTTAAGCAAAACTACTCAGGAAGGATTTGTGTTTTTGTGTCTGTTGACACAAAAACTTCAATTTTTGTCTCGGATTGAATGAGAAGCGAAAGGGTTTTATATGTGTTTGTGACTTCAAGACATTCTCACTTTCTTTACAGTTTGTTCACTGTTGACGCTGTCTGTTCCTGGTGCCTTCACAGAACAACTGGGTTTTTACTGAGGTTTCACTGGGATTGCAATTTCCAGTCGCACCATCTGTCTGCACAGCTCAGTGACAAAATGTAAAAAAAAAAATGTAAAAAAAGTCAAAAATCTGAAAACTTTTGAAACGCTATGATACTTAAAGCCATCCATCCATTATCTGATAAAGTTAACAGTTTTTGCACAACTGAATCTCAGCCTGCAGTTCTTAGGGTTAAAAAAAAAGATTGCAGCCAGTCTGACTTTATATCTGTTAAGAGGGAATTTTGGCATGATATGCGCTTCCCCTCAGCCAAATTACACTAAGAGTTTTTGAGGAGAAAGAACCAGAGTGGGGATGGCTGTCTGATAAGACTTCCTGAGGGCAAATCGACAGCAGAACAAAGATGACCCCTTTTCCTGCAGCAGTGAAAAAGCTACAGCTGAAGCCAAACAGTTCAACTCAGGGAGGAAGACCTGGGTTAGAGGAACAATGTAGTTTGAAAGTGAACCAATAAGGGAGGAAAAAAAAAACAAAACAAAAAAACCTGCTTTTGATCGTAAAAGGAGACATCTCTGCATTTCTCCATCAGCACGCAAATCCATTGACTTCTGCTTCTTTCGGTCCATCCACCAGGGGGCAGTGTGTGAGTGCGCTGCATAATAACGTTAAGACTTCTTGTGTACCAATTTATTCCGCTCCGTCTTCGCTGCAGTCTGCTCTTTTTTTTTTTTTTTTTTTATCGTCTCCGCGGAGTCAGCGGGGAGTTTTGGAGTGAACGCCGCGTCAGGTCAGGGGTTGAGCTTGTGTTTCCCTTTCCTGTGCCCACGTGGAGCCGCTCTCGTCGGAGGCAGCGCTGCGTGGCGCGGCTGAATAATGATGTTTTGAGAGCGCGCGGGTCCTCCCACGGCAGCGCGGAGCTGCACGTGGACCGGAGGAGAGCTGAATGACAGATTGAGATCATGGAAATTACAGACTGAAGCAAAATGTAGGCAGCACTGAATCATTACACAATATGTGCTCTTTACTCCTCATCATAGCAGCAGCGTGTCTGTCATGGCGTAAAGAAAAGACAGCATACAAACGTGCTCTCTAATCTCTTTCATTCCCGCCGATATTTTTAAGAAGAAGAAGAAAAAAGAAAGTACACACGTGCTTGGTGTGAAGTTTATCTCGGAAGTTCCGAAGATGCTAGAAAGTCTGATTTTGAGTAATCAGACCCAACTGGTTTATTTGAAATGAGCCGCTGCTTTAGTGGAGCATTGACAGGGTGCATGACAACATTTCCACTGTCCAGCTCTACTTTCTGGCTCTGCCTGCCAGTGGTGTCCCCAAGTGGGGGATTAATGGTGGACAAAGCTCACTGGAAAAATAATGATCACCTCAGAAAACCGTATTCAGTTCATACAAAGGCATCCGATATATATATATATATATATATATATATATATATATATATATATATATATATATATATATATGCACACACACACATTTATTTAAATAAAAAAAAAGTGATTTTTTAATTTTTTTTTATTTACGCCATTGTCGGAGATGATGATATCAAAACTATATATTTTTACTGGCCGGGTCTTGCCAGTAAAATTTCTGGTATGGAAAAAAAATAAATAAATAAATAAATAAAAAATAATATATATATATATATATATATATATATATATATATATATATATATATATATATATATATATATATATATATATATATATCATGGGCACCATTATAACCTGCTTTAACAGGGTAATGGCAGTAATGCACAGCAACTTTGTGCTGCTTTGTGGCCCCTCAACAAGGGAGCACCAAATAAATAAATGTGCACTTGCATGCATGAAAGACTTCCGAGTGAGAAGTGTTTGCAGGGTAAATATTGCTGTTGGGCTTGAAGCATGTGCACAGAACAATTACATGCTTCATTGTTGTGACAAAAATGGGCAGAGACAGCAACTATTGCAGCTTATTCAGCCCGACCAACCCCCAACACTGAAGGGAGAAATCCCACTGGATGCTGGCGGTTTCTTTTCGCAGGCTGTGGAAGGCTTAGGCTTAATTGAAATCATCTAAAAAAGAGTTTAGGGTTTTGATAACAGCTCCAAAAACATCTTTTTCCTTTGAAAGTATGAGAATAAAGCCATAATATTAGCAGAATCAAATTACAATATTACCAGAAAAAAATTATAAAATGACGAGAAAAACGTTGTGGTTTATAGGCTCATAAAATGGTTTTCACATGATTACCAATAATCTGATGGAAATCCACTTCCATCTTGGAAAGACCATAATATATTAATGTATATTATTTGTTTATAATACAAATAATAGGCATTTGGTTTTTATGTCACAAGATATTCTTTGATGTTGTGACATTTCGGGGCTGTGAGGAATCTTTTAAGTCCCCAGGATTCCCAGGATTAGCCAGCTAGCGAATAAGCTGGGTGGCTAATTGTTAGCTAGGGAAACCAGAGCCAAGGGAACGGGCTTGGCAGAATCAGAGGGGAAAGAAGACCCTGTTGAGCTTGACTCTAAGTGTGGCATTGTGAAGAGACATGAGGCTCCGGCTGCCGGTGAAAAAAAAATCTTCACAGCATTGGAGATTTGAGCTGCTTTGTTTCTGAAATACAGCAGCATTTAGTGATAAAGTTCCTGAAATAAATTGGTAGGTAACGGCTGGGGCCGGTACCGGCCCCAGTTCCGGCCCCAGTCCCAGTCCCAGTCCCCGGTCCCGGCCCCGGCCCCAGTCCCAGTCCCCGGTCCCGGCCCCGGCCCCAGTCCCAGTCCCCGGTCCCGGCCCCGGCCCCGGCCCCGGCCCCAGTTCCGGCCCCAGCCCCGGTTCCGGCCCCAGCCGTTACCTACCAATTTATTTCAGGAACTTTATCACTAAATGCTGCTGTATTTCAGAAACAAAGCAGCTCAAATCTCCAATGCTGTGAAGATGTTTTTTTTCACTTTATAGAAAGGTTTATAGAGACTGAACGTATCAGTTTTCAAATGAGCAAAATTGAGGAATATATATTTTTAAAAAAAGTATTTTTCTATTAAATGCAGAGTAGAACGATGTCATTAGCAGCGGCGGTAGGTTTCTGTACTGCAGAGGAGCGGCGGTGCAGTTAATTCTTCTCCCTCAGGCTCAGTCCTCTGGGATTTGTGAGTCCATATCTTGATTCATGACCAGTGGAGGTGCAATTGAACATTTTAAGAGGAACCAGGGGTATACAGTGGAGAGTAAGCCGTAATAAATGGTGTTCTTAAAAGCCATTCATAGGCTGTCCTGAGCACGCCGGAATGATGACGGATAGGTTTTCTTTGCCGTGCCTCATTTCTTATCCAAATGAAATCCGGGAAGTCCATTCATCCCCCTTGGGAGATAATAAATTGGCCGAGCTGTTGGCTGTATATATTCCATATATCTATGTGTGCCATGAGCTGACCCACCTCTGTGTTTACCTTTTTCCTCAGCACCACCAATTAATTCTCCTCCCTCATCATATTATATCATATTATACTGTTCAGGACTTTCTACATTTACAAATAAATTCTTCCAGACTTTGTATGCAAATGAACAAATCATTCAGTACAATTACTCTTAGACATGACTGATGATTATTTACTGTGGAACTAGAAGACACAGGTATCTTTCATCTCTTTGTTATTATACATGTCATAAATTGATTAAATGCTTCTCCTTGGGTACGTCGGTTATAGATTTAATGTTTTGCCGACCTTTCAAATGCGCATTTTTCTCAGCACCAGTCTCGTTTATTGGTATAGCAGACTTCAGAAACACAGCAGTTCAAAGTGCTTCATGCCATACAGTATAATGTAGTATTTTGAAACAAGCTATAAGCATAACATTATGTTACATGCCATCATAAAATATGTTTATTGACATTCCAGTTATTAGAATTTGTTTAGGTATCTCTAAGCAAATTGGTTTTTAAGTCGTAAATTTTAATAAACCAGTCTTTCGGCAATTTTGTAGGGCTTTTTGGGAGTTTGTTCCAGATTACTGGCGCATGCTGCTTTTCTAGTTCTAGGGACACAAAGAAGACAAGAGCATGGAAGGTTCATAACACACCGAAAGGTCCTTAGTGGATTTTGGTGCTAAGCCTTTCAATGATTTATAAACTAATACAATTTAAAGAACTACACTGTATTCCAAATTATTATGCAGGTGATATTTTCCCAGATTTTCTTAAATGGTCAATGCAAATGATGGTCAGTATAATTTTCAAGCCATGAACTATTACAGTATAAATCAAATTTTACTGAACAAAGCTTCCCAATGAGAACAGTATTTTTTTTCTAAAATAAAAAACTCAAAATGCACTGCTCTAATTTATTATGCACAGCAGATGTTCTAAACATTTTATGGATTATAAGGAACTGCAAACGGTCATTGTTTGAATGTGCAGCATTAAGTGGTCACATGTACTAAAATCAAAACCTATTTTAATCAAAAACATCTTAACAGACAGTTACATGTTAACATATGACATCACCTTCTTTGACATCACCTGCACAATTCTTGCATCCATTGAACTTGTGGGTTTGTGGAAAGTTTCTGCTTGAATGTCTTTGCAGGATGTCAGAAAACCTTCCCAGAGCTGCGGTTTTGATATGAACTGCAATGGCACAGTGGTATTCCTTGCAGCGTGAGATGGGGCATTGTCATGCATGAAGATGACTTTGCTGCTGAAGGTACGGCTCTTTTTTTTGAACCATGAAAGAAAGCGATCAGTCAGAAAGTCCATATTCTTTGCTGAGGTCATTTTCACACCTTCTGTCGCAATGACGCCTCTGCATTTTTTATTGTTGTCCTTTGTGTCCCTGTCGGTTGCTGGATTGTAGACTTGGCTTCTTTCAAGTCCAAATCGAGAGTGTTGAGCAGTTATGCACAATGTTCATTTTGATTAACAAGCATCTCACCTAAAACAGTGTGTTCATAGAGGAATAGAATTGAAGGCCAACCCTTCAAAAATATATGTCACGCTCTTTTTTTTAAGAATCACATTATTGATGGAAAAATCTACCAGATTCTCTCGACGTTGGTATCCATTGTTGTGTGAGGTGGTGATGGAAACAAGCACCTGAAATCTCAGAAGTGGATTTTCCTGAAGTTCTGGTTCATCTCTGGTGTTCTGTCTTGGAGTCTCAATAATTTGTTAAAGCAAACGAACTGGAACATTATAATTAGCAGTTTGACAGACAGGATCCTAAAGCGATTTTAATCAGTTGGCTGCTTGTCTGCTAAACTTGTAACTACGTTCACGCCAGTGACAAACGTTGCCAGCTGTATTGTGACAACAGCCAATAAAGACGTGGATCTTATTTCAGCCTTCAACCGTCGACAAGCTTTATGACGTTGGAAAACAGGCAACTTTCAAAATAATAAGTATAAGGCTAATTAGCGTCTCTCGTCCGTAAGGGGTTAAGGAATCTGTCTGATGAACAGGAGCAACTGAATATTGCCAGATTACACTCTACCAGCCATTTTGTCTAGAAAACCAATTAAAAGATATATATATATATATATATATATATATATATATATATATATATATATATATATATATATATATATATATATATATATATATATAACAATTACAGAAAATACAACCGTGACAAATTTGTCATGGTTGTAACGGGTGTGAGAGTCATATATATCTTGCTCAGTTTAGTTTTGGACTAATGTGTAATAAAATGCGTAATAAATCTTTGTTCTTCATGATGTAACTCCATGAGCGTCTGCGAGATTCGACGTGACTGATGTCGATCCTGTTGCTGAAGTGGTTTAGCGGCGGATGTATTTTTTTTCTGTGTTAAAAGACGACTGTGAAAGTAACGCGCTGCAGCCGTTTCTGCAACGCTCAATATTTAACTCCAACAGTTCTCTCTGAGTCTGTCAAGTTTCAGCAATACGAACCAACTCATTCTCCACCTGATGCATCTGATAAGCATATTGCTGCCTCCAGCTGAGCCGAAATGGAACGACGGGACCGTTTTTAACCGGATCGCAACACGCGCTCATTCTATTCATAAATACTCAGATAGGATTTATATTGCTTTTATATAACACAGGAGCCAAAACATAGAGACAGCAGGTGCTGCCATAGCTGTTAAACCTCTTTGTGTACAACTAACACACCGGCGCTTGTTGCCACCTACAGAGAGAAGAAACATCAATAGCACTCTCCAGGATGGAAATCTGTCAGATAAATTGTTGAAAGGTTGCTGAGGATTTTCTGCACTATAACTCATGCAATTTTAGGACTTTGAATTCGTCAAAATACTGCAGAAATCCTTGAAGCTTTTGTTGAAGATGGCGTACGTTTATCAATCCACTGTCTTCTGCTTATCCATGATTGGGTGACAAAGGTAAAAGTTCCAGCAGGGTAACTTGAGTCTCCACTCTTGTTAGTTTCTCTTGAGTTCTGGGTGCGTCCGGGAGCTTCCTTCACTGGGACGCAACCCGTAAAACCTCCAACAGGAGGCGCTCAAGAGGCATCTTGTTAAGTGGAGGACCAAAATCACCTCCACTGATGTCTTCTTAACTTTTTGTGTCAGTTTGTTCATCACCACAACAATAATGACAATTTTAGAGCAGGCGAGGTCCCAATCAGTTGGTCTAACTATCTCCTGCTTAACGTTACAATCATTTCCGAACCACGCCAAAAAGATACCTGAGATCCTCTACTTGAGGAGGAGACTCAGGATATCCAACTCTCGGGTAAAACTGCTCTAGTCCTATCATCCGCAACAAGACAAAGCTTGTTGAGGGTGTCTGTTTCTGTCGTCTTCTTCACGACGACGCCTCAAAGTCCTGTTCATGAGCCCTAATTTGTGATTAGGGAGAGTAGCAGTGGAGTCCAATCAGAAACATTGACTTTGTACCTAAAATGTGGGCCCAACTTCTCTTTTGTTTATCGGAGAATCCGATGGCCTTTGCTCCTGCAACAGCCCCAACGACATACCCAGTCACAAGATCCACAACAAACATCTGGACTGGTCCCCTTCATTAAGTCAGTCACCATAAATGTGTACACTAGCCTGCAGAGGACCAGGAAGAAAGCCATTGTGCTCCCACGCTCCACGTTTCATGAAAAGTCTGTACCTGGTATTGAACATCAAATAATGTACTTCTGAAACGCACCAGTTTTTATTCTGTAGAGTAACCATGTCTGTCACCCTATGCATAAATGTGCAAAACTGAACTGCTCTCCAGTCCTACAGACATATTCTTAATTCGTACAGACAGAGTGCAAGGTTGTGATGAGTGGATCCTGGTTGCGTGATGGAGATGAACTGTCTTCAGAGGCAGTGAGGTCAGCTGGATGCAGCTTCGGTGCGCCAGCAGTTTAATTAGAGCTCTCCATAATGGAACCCTATCTGGGATAGGCCCTAATGAGCACCTCGTCATTCTATGTGTCCTTAATTTGTTCCACATAACTGGGGCCATGAATAATCCCAAATTATGAATGATTATCTCGCGCCGGTGGAGGCTGTGGGGAAGTTTGTGTTTGTTCACTTTGCTGTGGACATCGCAGCAGCTGGGTGGGGGGGTTGCGCAAGAAAGGTGTGGACAATGCAGTTTCTGCAAGCAAAGCAGCTGGCTTTACATTTCCTGAACACACACACACACACACACACACACACACACCCCCCCCCCACACACACACACACACACACACACACACACACCAGCACTAGAATGACGGTTGTCATGGTAACTGGGCAAAAATAGTTGCGGATGGATGGCGGAGAGTACACACAATCATCAAAAGGCAAACCGTCTCACAGGCCTGCTGATTTTGGCAATCTCTCAACGTGTTTGTCCTCCTTTTAACATCCCTCCATCTTTTGTCCCTCATCCTCTTTGCTTTCTCTCTTCCAGCCTTTCTGTGGGTGTGTACGCTCAGTGTGCGCGCGCATTGGAAAGTGTGATCTGTTGACAACCAGATTGATGGCTAAATGCGATGTGTTTGTATGGCTTTATTCCAGCAGCAGAGGTCTGGAGGCAGCTACCTGTTCATTCATCATCCTTCTTCTCCTCTCTAACCCTACAGTCAGATATTTTTGCTATACTGACAACTCTTTCATTAATCTATGCCATCACACACACACACTCTCTCTAAGCTCCTATATATTATACACAAATTCACTCAGTTCATTTCAAACAGACACAACTGCAGAGACAAACTTTCCAAGAGCAACTGAAAGACATCTAAATTACCTCAAATGTCTTTCTCTGCTTCTGAAGTACAAGTGCAAAACATATTTACAGAAACATGAGAAAGACTATTTGTGTTTCACACTCTGACCCTCACCTATGGTCATAACATGCGGATGAAAGAATGAGATCCTGAATTAAACGTCTGATGTGACTTTCCTCCATTGGGCGGCTGGACTCAGCCTTAGAGATAAGGTAAGATAAAGGTACCAAGGGAGAGTTTGAAGTAGAGCCACTGTTTCTCCTCACCGAAAGGGGTCAGTTGATTGTAACGGCCCCCCAGCGGGCCCCCTTTGGAGGTCCCACAGGAAGAAGGCTCTGGGACAGACCCAGAACTCGTTGGAGGGCTACATACCCCACCTGTCCTGAGAATGTCAGGACGCTGTTGCAAATATTTAATCAAATATTGTTTCTTCATCTTGGCTGGCTTGTTTAATACTTTATCATTTGTAGACAAATGTTAAAGTTATTCAGAAACTTTGGTGTCTGGTTTTAAGATGCTTTGCTACAAGTTTGGAAAGCTAATCTGCTTTCTCGCCACGGCCTGTGCAAGGACCCATCTATATGTCTCTGCTTTTAAGATTGTCTCCCTCAAAAGCAAAGAAAAAAAACAAAACAGCAACAACTTGAAAACAATTCTTTTGTGGTATACTTTGTCTGTTCCAACTACAGAAGGTCACAATAGCTCTTCTCTGGCAAATTTATCATGCTACAAGGGTCTTAAACTTCAAGCACCAGCTCACCGTTTTGATTCTCAGCCATCAGATTAGCTGCTGAAAGAGAGTGTGTTTGCAGTACCGCTGTGTGAAGTTGTGTGTCTTAAGAAATGGCTTTTTTTTGTTGTTTAGATGAAATAAAAATACGTTTTTTGACATTCTTACTCATTCCCCTTGTAGCTGCCTGTCGTTATTCCAGCTGCACTCACAGTGGAAATGACTGTTCTGATGTTACGTGTCCAAAAGCAACGGGGTGACCGGGCTGCACAGTGGCTCAGTTGGAAGCACTGTTGCCCTGCAGCAAGAAGGTCGTGGGTTTGATTCCTGGAGTCTTTCTGCACTGAGTTTGTGTGTTCTCCCTGTGCATGCGAGGGTTCTCTCCGGGTACTCTGGCTTCCAAAAATATGACATAAGGTTAATTGGTCTTTCTAAATTCTCCCTAGGTGTGTGTGTGTGTGTGTGTGTGTGTGTGTGTGTGTGTGTGTGTGTGTGTGTGTGTGTGTGTGTGTGTGTGTGTGTGTGTGTGTGCGTGTGCATGTGCATTGTTTGTCCTGTCTGACCATAAACAGGAAAATTCCTTAAAACCAATTTTTGGGGGTTCGGCAAAAGTTACAGTGAAATGTAATGTGAAATGCGGTTTAAAAAGCCTTTAAAATCACTAGTAATGCATATCAAACATGTTTTTCTAAGTAAGCAACCTGTTGAGAAGTGAAATTCAAATTCAAATGTTGCTTAGATACGAATTTTGTTCAGTTTGATCTAATCTCTGCTACACCTTTACAAAAATTGAAGGTTCCAAATAAAAAAGCTTTAATGAGTAACCGCTCTAAATACAATTCCTCATAAACATTTACTTATTGAAATGGCTCCAATACAAGTTATTGGACTATTTAAATTAGAACTTAAGTTGCTTTGTTTTTAAGGCTTTTTTAGTTTACCATGTCCTGAGTGACGGAGAACCAACAGGTTGATAGAAACGAGTATCTAGTGAGTATCATAACTTATACGTGACATTTAAAGCATCGGGGTTCACATAGAAAAATATTCAGATTTTATTTTGTGGTTTTAAAGGCTCTACAGTGAAGCCAGTGAGAATTAAAGGCAGCTTTTCTGTTTTCTCCTCTGTTCTGGGCTCCCAGTCTGAACCGGTCCACTCGCTCGGCCCCTCCCTCCAGTTTCACACTCTTCTAATGAACTAAAAGTTAAAGAGCTAAATATGAATGAGACGTTTGCAGCCTTTAACTAAACTAATAGTTTTTTGGAGGGGGGGTTCTAGACTATTCCAAGAATGGGGGTTCCTGACCCCCCTCCCAGTACGCCCATGCATGATTGGTAAGAAGTTTGTTTGAATGTTTTATCAATGGTTTTTACTTTGACATAGTGTCTGTAAGTGTTCATGAGGAACAGACAGCAGGAAGAGAATCCTCAAATGTTTACTAAGTTGGTAAAGTTTCTAGCCATTATCATTTGTTTTTAGACAATTAACTGAACTGAATCTCTTATGAAAGCTGACCACATCCTTTGGGTCAAAAATGTGATTTGCAGTGCTAGACTATTGGATCAATGCTGTAAGCCAGCAGACGCGATACCAGCAACACCCTCAGCACTCAGTAACGTCCTAAATTTGTGTCTTTTTCACCTTCTTGATGAAGGTTTATTTAAAATGCTTTTGGTTTGAAGTTCTCACAAACGAGTGATGCATTTTCCTTGGCGTCTTGTCGACAGCATGACTGTACTTAGCATTTACCCGTGTATATATTTACCACGGTTGGCAGGGCTACGTCGCAACACTTTGCGTTTGGTTTATTTCCTTCACCTGAACTTTCCAGTTCTCTTCACATCTTTACCCTGCCCCCCCCCCCCCATCCCCCCGCCTCCCCCCGCCCTTCCTTAAAGACTCTTTTAATAGCTACAGCAAGGGATTAATTAGAACGGCTTGTGAATGGAACATCACACTTTTAGGTCTCCATCAGCTTTGATAGTTGGAGAAGGGGTATCGCCTTCGAGGTAGCACGAGGGTGGAAAGTGCAGTGTGAACACGGTAAGCAGATTAAGTAGCATAATTAATGACAAAATGTGTGTGTTGGATTCCTCCAGACCGAGACCCTTCCGGTAGAATCATTTGCTCGGATAAAAATATCATCCTAGCAATGATTGAACAGGTAAAGAAAATACAAAATACAACACTTCCTTTTCATACAAATATGACTACAAAACAGCAAGCACTGTTTTGCCGCCATTTTTACTATTACGGAGGTGATACTATCATTATATGGGAAGGCAATTAAAAAAAAAATGTGTTCAATTAACTCATTTGGCATCAGGAAAGACTGAACTCTCTCCACTGAAAAATTGCCAGATATGCTGGTATTCCCTCCCCGCCCCCCAATACCAGCCAGCGGCGCGTCAAGTAGCATATTACGCCTCGACATTTCAGCTTCTGAAGCTGCGTTTTCTTTCTAGTCCTTTTGATGATGTTTACAGGAAAAAATAGAAATCAGCAACTAATCGATTTTCTAAAAAAAATTATTTGGAGTAAAGTCCCACAGAAAGAAGAAAATGCAAAAAAAAAAAAAAAAAAAAGGACGAATCTGGGAATAATGGGCCGTGAATGGTGCGCATCAGAAACAATTCTCGCGCATTAATATTGATTGAATAGGTCCACTGATGTTTCTGTAATTCCACAGATGCTTGAATTGGCACGGGCAGCGTTGTCACTCGGTCATCAAAACAGCCGAGATTCATCTGAACCTAGTTTCTGTGAAGATGTCGCAGAAAGCTGAACTGTGCGGCCGGT
This sequence comes from Poeciliopsis gracilis, assembly GCA_911649635.1. Classification (NCBI taxonomy): domain Eukaryota; kingdom Metazoa; phylum Chordata; class Actinopteri; order Cyprinodontiformes; family Poeciliidae; genus Poeciliopsis; species Poeciliopsis gracilis. The sequence continues at coordinate 2,010,177 of CAJVRI010000457.1, read as the reverse complement.
TTTAAAACGCAGCGTCGGCCGATTTAAACCAGTAAAAGAGCTGATGGCTTGCTTGTGCGACTTCATTAGTTTATGTGCATGACGCTGCACAAACGAGCCTGGATATCTCAAAGTTGCTTTGATTTGCTTGAACAAAATTCATAATGCGACGCCTGCAGTGGGTTTATTGAAAAGAGAGAAGTTTCCACCACACAGCCTCCTGATTTCAGCTGATAAGCCAAATCTGAAATGCTGAAGGTCTTCGGTTTATTTTTTTAAAGAGCACCCAGAATGTGAGACTTTTAAAGGAATAAATCACTTGGAATATTCCAGAGAGCTGCTTAGCATTCATTGTTGAATTATATTTGTCTTTGGCAGTGATTTTGTCGTTTAGCGAAGTCCAGACATGGCCGGATGACTTCAGGCGTGTCTCGGGTTTTAAGAGGACGATTGGTGGAGGCGACATGTAATGAGCATGGCAAAAAAAAAAAATCTGAATTTCTTCTATGAGGAACAATAAAGGCTTTTTATATCGTTTGTCTCCAAGTTGTTTTAATTTGTATTTTTATCATGAAAACAGATTGCATTAATAAAAACAACTTCAATTTATGATTTCAAATTGTGTTGGACTGCATTTTTTCCCCCTAATTTTTTGTCCTCGTCTTGCCTAGAGCTTTCCGAGAGCCCCCCACTTTGAAAACCTAGGAACGATAAAGTACGTGGTGGTGAAACTTTTCTGAATGAAAATCCGCTCAGGGCCACAAAAAGACTTGGGCCGGCCCTGCTGGAACCCGCTCCGGAACTGTGACGTTGCCCTAGGAAACATTTCCTGTTGCCGTGTAAAGGAGACAAGCGCAACCAATTTTTTCCATTTTCATTCGAAAACGTTGTTGTGAAAACAAGCATTAATATTTGACAGCCATTATAAATTAAAGCAAAGAAGAAGCATACATCTTCAGCAAAAAAACTCAGAACTTTTGAGATTAGTCTCAGAAATTCGCTCAAACCAAAACAACTTGAAAGTTTCCGAGTTTTGAAAATTTGCAACTTTTGGAACTTTTGAATTTTCGAGGCTTTTTACTAGAAAATTTCTGAGATTAACGTCAAAATAATGGCCCCTGAAATGGACTCTTGTTCTATCCACAACGGCCCTCATGCGTCGTAGCATGAATCAAATCAACTCATTTCCTGCTCAGCGAGCCTTTAGCGAGCCTTAAGCGGCTGCAGAAGCCTGGTAATCGCCTGGTTCTGGAAGGCAGGGAAACACCTAAAACATGAAAGTGGCTCCTGGGGTCCAGGGTGGAAAACCACCGGATCAAAATGGATTATACAACTTCACCATCCGTCTCTGTGGGAACCTGCATTCACTGTTTTTGTATGCTTATAAATCTTTGAAACAGTGCGCCAAGGTTTCATTTGCGTGGATAAGGACTGTTAATTAAATACAGTAGCAGCCACAGGGTTCCTCATATGCGTCCCCGGCTCCGGTAGAAATGTTTTTAGAGCCTCCACTCACCATTTTATGGTGGGTTTAACGCTCCAGCTTTTCGCCCTTCTGCGTTCTCAGCTCTTCCTGGCCCCCTTCCATTCACGCTCCGCTCCTTATACAGATTTGACTTGTAAATTGTGGCTCTATTTGTGTCATGCCCAAGAGGTGCTGTCAATTAGTCTAAACACCGTGACGCTTCTCGAGCAGAGCGAGGGAGAGGAAGAGGAGAGGGGCGAGAGAGAGCAGACGTATGAAAATGAGGGAGGAAAATGAAGCTATGAGGCTGAAATTCAGAGAAACAGCAGATCTGAGATCAGTGTTTTGTCTCTCTTAGGATGTGTGCTGAGTGCAGGTGAGTTCATCCTGAAAAGGCTCCAGGCGTTCCACGCCCTTCATCTGGGATGTCCAAAGTGCGGCGCGGGGGCCATTTGTAGTCAATGGATACATTTTTTTTTTGTGGCAGCCAACTGCAGGGTGCAAAATTGTTTTTGAAATGTTTTTATTTTTAATCTCGTACTTTTTTTGAACTGCTGAAATATTGAAAAAAATGCTAAATAAAACACAAGGTAGAACTTTTACTGAAAGGCCGACGTCGCTGCACTCACATCGCTTTTTACTGTATTTATTAAATTTGGCTAAAGACAGCAGGCGTTTTTAAAGGAAGTCACTCAAATCCTGTTTCTGCAGATGAAAATAAATGCATTCAATCGACTGTAAATGAATTTGAAAATGAGATGCTTTTATTTTAATGCAAAATCCTTTCCACGTTCTGGATCTCCGATGAATAAAATCCTTTCATTAAAAAAAAAAAAATAAAATATTAGATGACTATTTTTGATTGATTTTAGTTTCTTTTGCCCTGTCAACACTTTTCATTCAACAATTTAACCCCCACGTGACAAAACGTTTGGACACTCCTGTTGTAGGAGGTTTTGGTTCTAATCTCTCTGAAAGACCTAAATATTTATTTACAGCTCACACACGTCCAAGTCCTTAATAAGCCACAAAAAGCAAATGCAATTCATTTCTGGCATGCCATGCAAAATAACCTTCCAGTTTATGAAGACAGAAACATTCAGATTATGTAAAAACTGGCCAGACTGAGCTCAACTCCTCCTCCGCACACTAAGCTGCTCCTGTGCAACACTCTGCAATATTTATATCATGACGCAACAGGCTGCATATTTAAAGATATACATTAATACAGTAACAATCAACACCAATCAGCCTCTTGTGTCCAACCTGTGACACAACCAAAGATTTGCTGCACAACACTGTGATTATGAATCAGTCGCTTGAATATTTATGCTGCAGAACTTGTAATGTATTCTTGGCTGAAAAAAGGGAAGAGGCAGCAAAAGGAAGCTCAAAGTCACCAACTTTCTTTTTTGGCTGCGTCTGTTTTTTATCCGCTGATTTTAACAGGAAGGAGCAGCAGGATGTTGGCGATCGGCCTGTTTCTGAAAGCCATGACAATAAGCGAGGGCGCGGCACGGTGAGAACCCCGGGGTTCATGGCTGACGGCTTTTCATGTCCCGCTTCCAGCATGTCCCGTTTGTGACGCCGTTTGTGACGCCGTTTGTCTGCGTCGCTTCACCACTGGAGGTGCGTCAGAAGCTCCACTGTGAGTTCACAGTGAGCTTCAAAACTTGCAGCTAAAATACTTGAAATTGAAAAAGATAAATAAATTTAAAAAAATTGAAACCGAAAAAACAAATACAAAACTGAAAAGTAGTTTAGAACTTTCCTTTTCAGTTTCAAATCTTTTCTATTCAGTGTAACATTTTTTTTTCTTTCGGTTTCAAAAAAGCCAAACTTTATTCGGCTCCACAGATGCTTGTGGTAGGAAGCCCAAAACTTTTGTTTCAATTGTTTTCAATTTTCTGAAGGTGTTTTGCAACAACACCTTTTAATTTCTAATGTTAAGTAAAAATAGATTGAATGGTCTGGTTAGACTTGTTACCAGCTCCTCTGGTTTATTTGACTACTGAGCTCCAGGATCTGTTAACATATATATATATATATATATATATATATATATATATATATATATATATATATATATATATATATATATATATATTAACATGGTAATCAGAAATGACCGAAACACAAAAATAACAATTCAAGAGGGAATCTCACAATAAAGTATTGATATGATCACACTAGGATCAATACTTAAACCAAGTTGGTATCAATATTATTGATATTTCGGATCGATCCGCCCACCTCTACCAACCGTCACTGGGTACATCTGTACATTTCTACACCATGTATGGTGCTCTGAATCTCAAATGGTGCTTTTGAAGCCTAATGAAAACAGCATCCAGTATCTCCTCTTTGTCTGAATGCATTCGGCTGCATTCAGGCTGAAAGGCTGTAATTTGTCCCTGACAGATTAAACAGAAGATGGGAGGAGGGCGAGTGTGTTGCTGAGGTTGTTTTTATAAAGTGATGAAAAATATTCATTCTACCACTACAAACGTTAAAAATGGAAACGTTTATGCTGAAGACAAAAAAATAAATAAATCATACCTATTGCAGAGTAAGTTCTTTTTGGTGGTGTTGTTCAACTTCTTATTTTTAATTGAAACACTTTTTTTTTGTCTGGCAAAACAAATATATTTAAACAGTATCTTAGTGAAAACAGATGTTTTTGGCTTTCTTTTTAGTCCATGTTAGAACGACCTTGAGGCGTTCCTCATCAACGCTGAACAGGACACGAGTCAGGGAATCTTTTATAACCTAAGATGCCCTCAGATTGATAATCCTTCCATGAAACAGAATAAACAAACATTTATGTGCTCCGTCAGACCGTCAGTTCCCGAAACCACCTGATGGTTGGTGCTTTTACAAAAACCTTGTACAAGCACATGTGGGGTCATTGCGACAGTGCCATGCTAAAAATGCATGGCGGTACCTGGATTTAAATCTTGAATATTAAACCTTAAAGTGCATAGTTTACTCACCACTTCTGAATCAATAAATGGACCCAACTGGAGCTTTGGAGAGATGCTCTGGTAGCCTGAACCCACTCAGAGGAGGCGGCAGAGGCTAATCATTTGCACAACAAATACTACAATACACTTGGAAAAGATTAGCTGAAGCATTACTTATGTTTGTTTTGTTCACAGGACAGCTGAGAAAAAGCTGCCAAAGCAAAATCACGACCAGTCATAAGAAAGGACTTCAGTTTCTCAGTGTAATTATTTATTTCAATGTAATATTTTTAAAAGATATTTTCCTTTGCACTCTGTTATGCATTTTTTGTTGGTGAACTGATAAAAATAATGAATTTTCTGTATGAAAAAAATTAAAATTTTGATATATTTTTGCCGTATCCTCCGCTGCTACAATAAAATCTGTAGCAGCGTCCGAAAATTGATGTCAATAAACTTTGTCAGAGAATCGGCAAAAATTCTCGTCTGTCGATACGGAAAAACGGCAGGAACAAACCCAGTGAGACCTGAACATTTAATCACAGGAACAGGCTGTTCTCCTGAGTATTGACATAGGGGGCGGAGTCTGGGATGAATGCAGCTGCACGCCGCACTTTTTAGCGTGTTTTGTGGAAAAAAAAAAAAGGTTCACAAAACAATGTACGTGCACCAGTTAGTGTTGGAACATAACATAAACATTTAAGATACGTTGAGTTTCCATGGAAGGATTGCAAGTTTTTATGACGTGTTTGGAAAATTCTTATCTCCTCTTGATAAATTCCATCTTGGAATGATTTTCACCTTTGATAATCCGCCGTGCCGTGGCGATGATTACCCATTCAGAGAGCGTCCTTCCTCCCGCTCCGTCAGGACCGAACGCCACTCCGGCTGCCCGTCAAGCTTTTGAGAATCCGCCTGCAGCTGTTTCTCGGCCTAATCTCCCCGCTCTGCCTGCGGATTTTTCTTTCTTCAGACGAGTTGTTTTCCAGCAGTTTTGCCTTGGTGGCGTCCCTGAGCACACGGCAGCTTGTACGCTTGGACATTTAAAAGTAGATCACGGCTTTGTAACGTTATTGCACTGGAGGGCGAAGGCCTCCTCGGTCGTAATGCAGTCTGTGAAACGTCGTCTTTTCCCCCGTGGCTTTCTGTGCCTTGTCACACCCAAGCAAAACATCTGACGTTTTTTTCATTTTGAGGTGATCCATTTTGAAAGTGTTTGCATTTCAAGCAGGTAGGTATTCGAGCCAGAATTTTCTGTTGGAACAAAATTTACTACTGGTCAGGTTGAAGTGGATCAATCAGAGGTCTGCAACTTTTTAGGTCCCCAAATAACTTTAGACAAAAATGATAAAGGTCTAAGAAATGTTTTGAAATGGAAGGATAATAACTACTAATACAAGGAGTTATTTGGTCGTGGTATTTATTATTATTATTTTTTTGTTACAGGCTACCATGGTGTACGACTGAGCTTTGGGGGGAAATGGGCGGAGCTTTGGGGAAATAGGCGGAGCATTGCAAGAGCAAGCGTTGAGGCGCCCCCTGACAGGTTGCTAAAGGATATTGCAGGATTTATCAAACTTGCATGAAAGACTTAAAGCAACACTCCAGGCATGTTTTTGAGGAGTTGGCCTTATAACGTAATATAAAGCTCAAAAAGTTGATTTTCCATAGTACCCTTTGAGAATGACGTCACTATCGATTGTAAATGTTGTGGAATTGCAGCACAGAGGGACCAGGAGCAGAAACAGACAGGAGCTCATGACATCTCTAGTGGCCAGAAACAGTACAATGAGATTCTGCTGCCCGTCTGGGAGCCGACCCTGTTCTGGATCAATACCTTTGCAGACTTTGAAGCATGATGCCAGCTCAGTCTTCAGCTGTCTGAGGATTTACTTTAAAAGGCGTTTCTCTAAGCGTGCGTAGCCTAAAAGTCTCCCCCTGCTACCTAAGCTGCATCAATGTGAGTTCTCCCCCTCCCCGTTTGCCACGAATGCTGCTTCGGGAATTTGTGGGGTTGGGGGCGGGTGCGGTGCACGATCACACACACGATTAAACCCAGAACAACGTACTGACAAACAAACAAACAGGAGAGCCTCACAGCTCATTTGAGCTTTCCGCTTGGGGGCGAAGAGGCAAATAAATTGAGTCTGAAGATGATGCGTCGTCTCTGCTTTTCACCCGAACCCGCAGGCGCGCAGCCGGGCGCGATGCAGACGGTTCGAAACGGCGAGGCGATGTCACCGCTGATTGTCTGACCCCAGATATCGGATTCCTTCTGAAAGCAAAGTCCCCCCCCCTCAATCTTTCCAGCTGAACTTTCTTGCCTCCAGAAAAATTATGGCACAAATCCTTCCCCCACTTTCTGATTTGATGAATGTGGAGGGGAGAGAACAGGGGGAACGCGAAAACAAAAAGAAAAAAAACAAAAATCCGCCTGAAGGAGGAGCATTTATCAGTTTCTGCAAGGGAATATTGGCCAGGTCTCATTGTGCTGTGATCTATACATGCATGGGGCTCATATTTTACAGACCGGTGAGTAAATGGGAAATGGAACTCACAGCAGGATTTGAAGATCGGATGATGAAATGAGGAGGAAAGCCCTCTCAAAAAAAAAAAAAAAAAAGAAAGGAAAAAAAAAAAAGACCTTTTCTTGTGATTTTTTTTGTCTCCCACCTTTGCATCAAGGTGACAAAGTTTGTGTATCTTGCATCCCTGAATGTGCCGATTACATCTTCTCGGATGTGATTCGTACTTGACAGAATTAAAACTGAGTAAGTTTTAAGAAACAAACAAACAAAAAAAAACAACACACAACCAAGCAAAGGAAAAGAAAAAAAAAAAAAAAGCAAGGACTGGGAAAACTCCCCAAACTAAAGTTAGTCCCTGGGTTCATCAATACGCGGTGCAGACGGTGCAGACGGAGCCATTCGTTATGCTGAACAGTTTGCCAACATTCCTCTTTCTGCTCTCATCTCTGGGGACGACACAGAGCCTCCCAGCGCACAGCCATCCTTCTCTATCAGTTTGTTCTCTTCCCCCCCTTATGCCTCTGATGCTGCTGTTCCTACAGAATGACTCTCTCCACTCCACTTTGAGGGAGATATTACAACATGTCGATGATGGTGAAGGACCTGACCTTTGACCCTCTTGTTTTCACATTGGTTTTCTGCTGTCCAGGCGAACATCAAGATCTTGAATCCTGTGAATGATTGGAGGAGCAGGAAGCGAAGCAGTCGCTGCGCCTCCAGTCGATTTATCAGCTTGTTTTGGAATATCGTGCTGCTGATGCGGGGAGCGTTCCGTCCTAGTCAGACATCCTTGAGCCTGATCTTCTGACGCGGTGATCCGGTTGCTGTCCTTGTTGATAAAGCGAAAGAGGTTTGCAGTGAGTAGCTTTATCCCATGCTTATTAAGATTGAGTCCTGCTCTTCCAAAAGGCGAAAGCGCTGCCAATAGATCCAGAGGTTATCGATGAAGGTCACTGAGCTGGTAGAGCAGGTTTTAATCAGCCATTTGTTTATTGTGAGCAGCCTGGAGTGTTTTTCGTCTCCCCATTGAGGTGATGGAATTGGACCGCTGAGAAATAACTTGATTATTAATTTTTCCATAGCGTTCAGAAGAACACTAAAGTCCTTTTTCAGAATCTCCGATGTTTTGCTTTGCCAGATCGTTGGCTCTGACATGCACAAGAACTAAAGTCTCGGTATCTGGCTGATCAGTGGTGAGAGAGAGCAGTTTGTTGGTTAAATCAGACACGGTGTCACCAGGAAAAGAAATCACTTTCATTTTCTTGGGATTGCAAACGTCACTGATTCCCTTTACTGCCTCATCTCCAACAATAAGCACTTGAGGAATACCTTTGGTTTTAGGGTTAGGGTGGTCGCTTTGTCCTTTAAAGCTCTGCAGGGTGGATGTGTTGGTCTTGCGTCATTTTTGATGTTTGACGGCGAGGTTTCACTCAGAGTGGGATTCCCACGGAGTCAGAATGTGTTGAGGCTCATGCCGGTCGCTTCGTCCCTGGGAAGGTCGGCGGAGCCGTTTTGGTTGCAGATGCTTGTTTGTCTTTCTTTGGCGGAGCAGGTGTTGAAGTTGAAGGTGGGCTTCGGCTCAGATCCGGCCAGCCTGATTCGTCGAGGTGAGGGGGGATCTGCAGTGTGAGACTTTTGTTTGTTTCAGATCGGCGACCTGAGCGTTCCAGGGTGAGCTGGGGGGCACGACCTCTCCGTTGATTTGAGGAAGGGTCGTCTCATTTCCACAGGCAGCGTGTATCTCAAAGTTCACCTCCAGCTGTTTAATCTTCATTTCTATAGACTGAAGTCGTTGTATAATATTGTTAATGTCCCTGGGGTCGGCCAGAGGCATTTTGCCCTGGTTCAGCTTGAAGATGAAGAAAAGTTAAGGTAAAAATAAAAGCAAGAAAATCCCCAGCCGTTAGGCTTGATGTAATCCAGTTAAGATGTCGATAATGTAATATAAATGTAAAAAAAAAACTGTCACTTTAAAATTAACTCCCAGGCACACATTTAAAATTTATCACAATATTTTGTGGTATTTTTTGTGACACCTTTGTTTTTGTGCTGCAAAAACAAGATGAAGTATTATTGGTTTAGTTTCTGGGACGAATATTTTCGTAAACTTGAAATAAGACAAAACTAACTTCAAAGTAACTTTCCAGCAAGATGTAGATGCTTGTTTTAAGTCAATAAAAAAATGTTTTGTTATAAGTTAAATAACCTGCCAATGGAACAAGAACTTTATGAATATTAAGGAATTATTTACTTAAAACAAGCCTTTATATTGTACTAAAAAGTTACTTATAAGATAGTTTTGTCTTTTTTCAAGTTTACAAAGATATATATTTCCCTGTGCTCTAGTGAAACCAGAAGTGAAGGAGAAACACCAGGAGTTTCGGCGATGCAGCCAATTCGTGAAGCTCTCAAACGTCGCTAATTTTTGAGAGGCTTATTATGATAATTCACCATTATCAAAATAAGCCTAAATTACTCCGAGGAAGTTTTGCATCATAAAAATGAAATGATCGGCCAGCCTTTTCCCCCCATTTCCAGCAATCTTGTCAAACAGACCAGCATCTCCAGACGTGCTTCGAAAACTCCGACATTTTCCTTTAGCCTCCCTGCCGGAGCTGATCTACGACGTTCATCCTCTCAGAATCCGTCAAAAAACGACAAATTGATATTACCACCACCCGATTCTTCTCTTTCTTTCTTTCTTTTATTTAAAAATAATTATAACTGAGCCCAAACAGTATAATGCATGTTATTTGCATTTCATAGCTCCACAAATAAGACCTAGAATGACAAAGTGGTATTTGGAGTGCAGAAAACCCTTGACGCGTTCGCAGCGTGAGTAAATCACCGTGAGAAGTGTAGAGCACTTACCTCTGTCCTTTTAAAGCAGCCTTTGCTGTGTTTGATTGGAGAGCTGCTGGAGATGCTGCTCGACGCGCAGAGCTGCTTGGAAGGTTTGCAACAGAAGCTTCACCGGAGCTTCCACACGTTTTATCAAGCTGATTGACTGCCTGCTGCAATATTGAGGATTTTCCATCAGGGGTCTGAAGACGGCGTATCCTCAGGGATCATGAGCAGTGTGATAGCAGAAATACATAAAGCAGGAAATGGTGTGTTTTGTATATAAAAACTGAGTAATATTTTTTTTGTTGGCTTTAAAGTTGACCTGTTATGCTTCCTTGAACAGGTTAGGACCGGTCTATGGCCTATCCAAAACATATTCATTCAATTTTTGCACAACATTGTTCTTAAATGCTAAGATTTTAGTCTGCTCAATTCAACAGATTTGAATCTGTTTTAGGGCCTCTGTCACTTTAAATACAAATAAGCTGGCCACACCCCCAACTCAATGTTTACACGCCAACGTGAAAATACCTGCAAACAGATTTGCAATTATACAACAGTACATATTCAAAAAGCATTAAGCAGAGCTTCCTGCACAACCACCTGGAATACAGTAAGTGGTTTCCGGATGGTCATCAGCAAAACGCTGGTCTTTTCAAGCCGCCATTTTTCAGCAGTAAAACAAACAGCCTAAGGTTTTCCAACTTTTTTAGCTGTCTGCAGGCGGCTGTGGTCTCTAACCCCACGAAGTATACCAAATATATAAAACATGACGTATAAATATGATAAAAATAAAAAACGCTGCAGTTGGTGAGAGCACTTGGAGACTCTTCACAGGTGAGCAGGTTGACCTCTCTGTGGCCTTAGAATAACATTAGTATCGATTTTACACGACTCCACTGCAGGAATTAAATATTTCTTGAGAGATGGTCCTTCATGTAGGGTTCTGATAGCGCTGGTGGTAACTATGCTGAAATCTGAAGAACATATTTAATCACCGTCAGTCGTCACAGCATTCAGAGACCCCTCTTACCCTTTTCATGGCTGTGCTGCTGTCAAGGAAGGAAGCTCTTCCACTGGGATAGAAATATTTCCTTGCAAGATAAAAGTGAAAACCTTTATTGATCAACAGTGAGGTGGCTTCTGAAGGAACAAATGGATCCGTGCCGTGTCAGTGAGGCATTCCCCGAAGCCTTACAGCGCTACTGCATGGTCTCTCTTCAAGGCGTGGGCTAGCATCGTTCTCCTACCGTCTGATAACTTTGGGTGAAAAGTACCTCAGCTTCACTGTAGCTATGGGTTACAGTTTTGTTATTAAAACCATTAGGGGGTCAAAATGGCCTTTATTCTGCATTTTATCGATTTGGCCACAAACTCAACAAACGGATGTCAAACATAGCTTTAGACATCCAGCCTTCGGTCGTTACTTTCTGTCTCTTGTGGCATCCGAACATCTGTCAGTGCTTGTGTCTGTTCTGTCACTCTGCTGCCGTTTATTGTTCTTCCAGGAGTAACTTGGGCATCTTCTGTGGCGACTTCCTCAAGCGAAGCCAGGACGTCCGCGTCTTGCTAATATCACAAGATCGCAGTAATATTAGCAAGAAATACTGTGATGTTTCAATACTGCGAGATCTTGTGCAACGAGATCTTGTTACGCCCCTAAATACCATACTTTTGTCGTTTCTTAACGCAGAGTTGAGGGAATACTTGAATGAACAGCTGGTGAGTTTAGTAGCTTCAGTGCTTTTTCTTGAGTGAAACAAGCATAACAAGAGGAGCTGTAGCTACATGTCGCCACCACCTGGTTATTAATGAAAGTAACCTTCTGGAGGAAGGTAACTTCCAAACCTTGGTGCCGATAAACGACTCGTGACTGAAGTTTTCCTGTTCATTTGTCCACTGATGCCTAAACCTTTGTAACTTGACGTTTCTTTTTCTTTAGAACGTGATAGTTGTCAGACGCTAAGGGTTTCAAGTCAATGGCAGATAACTGGAGGCCAGTTTGAATTATGGATTTCCTGACAGTGATCACAGTTATATAAGTAAAGGGGTTTGCAGGTTGGTGTTACTCAACCTGATCAAGTCATTAGACTTGATCAGTAAAATCAATAAATTCAATGTTGGGTATGAGACAACTCCCAGCCCTCCAACCCTTTCCTCCCCGAGAGCTACTGGTATTTTATTACTACCAGTTTCTGTTGGTCAGCTTAAATAATCTGCTGCAACACAAACAGACTCTTTCAAGAAAACTGTATCACCCTTGGATAAAGTAAAGTTTTACTCCTGCTGTTTTAATTGTGCACACTTTGCTATAGCGCTATGCTAACATTAGCATGTTTCCTCTTTGTTTTTATACTGCTCAGTGATAATATGGCTCACTGCCTCTCTAATGACTTGATCTGGGCAGAAAGTGACTTTAGAAACTTGGGCGTTTCTTATGACTATTTTTTCCTCAATGCCACACCAAGGCCTCTCTGTTGGTAACTAAAGGCAGGTCATATGACATGATGGAACTCAATCAGGACCCCAAACATTTAGCAGAAATTAGGGTCAGAAGACAGTATAAAGAACACATGACACAAAGTAAGAAGTATATAACCAAGTGTATTCCCTCTGTTAATGTACACATATTTAGAGTCATCTCACTGGAACACTTTACAATAACATTTAGAAAGAACAGGTAGATACTGGGAGGAGTATGTTTGAAATGGAGTAGGAGGAGAAAAACCAGACGAACGTGACGGGGAAAAAAATCGATGGGACCTGGCGAGTGAAAAAAGAAGATTGACGGATGGACAATCTGCTGTGGAAGGAATAAATGCAGGACACAAAAAGGAAAGGAAACAAAAGATGAACGATGACAGAAACAGAATAAAAGAGGATCTTATGTTCCCACGGAAATCGGGAAAGCTATATTATAACCCAAATCACATTTGCTCAGTTACCAAAAGAAAATACATAGAAATTTCAGTATCCCAGGTCATTTTTTTTCCTCAAACAGGAATGATAGTAGGGAAAACACATGTCTGTCTCAGTAATGGGATGAGTGTCAAATATTTAGACATTTCACAAACTTGTTTCAGGAATTTTCTTTTCATGGTTCAGTTTACTTTTTTTTTTTTTTATAGAGTTGAAAATTGGAATACTAAAGTTCAGTTGTACATCTTCCAGGGACTAGCCATTCTTGTGGATACTCCTCCCACAAAGTTAGTATTGCCCTTTGGCTGCCATCAGTCCAGTCAGGCAAGAGAAGGACAAAAAGTGGTCTTTATTCTGCTGTAATAGATCTCCCCCACATTGGAACTCCCGCAAAAATGTAATCGGAATTACCCTAAAACGTCTGTCATTTATTCCGAAATGAGGAGGGAGGAAATAAAAGATAGCAGCTGAATCTTGCCATAGGGTGTTTCATCAGCCACACTGTTCATGAGAGGGATGGGCTTGTCAAGATTAGGGAGTTGGGTGTTGTCAAAAAAATTCTGAAGTCCATCTTCCTTGTGCTCTGTCAGCAAACTTACTTATAGACTTGCTCACGCTTTAGGTCCATAAGTTTCTGCATCGTCTATACATATATTTATAGTTATATAGAACAGAGTTCATCTGGTTTGCTGGAGTTTTTTTCTGTGATTAGTAACTGTAAGAACATGTCAGTTTCTTTGTTGGCCCACTCAGGGGCGGTGTGGCGTCCCGAAACACACGACATATATCTGCTGGAACAAAGATGGGCCAAGTGGGTTTGGCCACGGGTTTTTGGCGGCTAAACGTACAAGTTAGCATCCGTTGGGTTGGAGCTCGATGGTATCTCACATAGTTGCTACGTTTAACGGTATGATCGTCAGTCATCGTGATATTTTTTCCCCCCTATTTTTGAAACTCCACAGAAAGGAAAACTGTTTATCTCTTTTTCGTAAATGAATACTACATGCTTGAAACATGGCAGAGTTCGCATTGTATCGGCTGCTAGGCACCGTAGACAAGGAGAGAAACAGAGAGCGCTAGCCAATGAGCGAAAGAGAGAGAGACCCGTTCAGACGCCAGAGACAACAGGTGTTTCTTCACTCCCAGATGTATTATGACGGTAAATTTTGTCCCAGGAATGCTAGCACAATGCTAATGTGTGTTCCGTTTTGGTGTTTGCACATGACTTTTCAAGTTTTACCCACTCCAAATGAATTATAGGCCAATACTTTTGATGGTTTATATTTACAGTACTTAAGACTTTAAAATGCTAAACCAAGGAATCGCTGATTTATCAGCATTGTCTCCAGGGTTGTTGGCACTGTAACTATGAAGATCTAAAAGTGGGTTTGCCAGATTCCACCATAATCAGAGTTAACATTTTAACGAATACAAGAAGGTGCGAAAAGGACAATAACACCTCTATGTTGTTCATGCTGTTGCCTTTTTGCCGTAGTTTGAATTTACAATACTGAATTTTAACCAAATCAGCCGGTGTGTGATTGCTGTTACCCCAAAGCTGCTTTCTCTCCCTCCGTCTTTTTCCGTCTCCCGTCTCTTTCCTTCTCTAAGTGCGCCTGCTTGTCTGTCTTTGCGTGTGACGGCGGCGCTTCCTCACACATAGTACTCCTTGTCTTTGTTCTTCTTGTTCTTGGTGACTGTCTTGGCAGTGGTGGGCTGTTTCTCCTTCACCAGAGCGCCGTTGCTCTGCGTGGCCGAGTTGCTGATGTAGTTGCGGCTCTGGTCCACCTGATAGGAGCCCTCGTCTCGGTTGCGGTACTTGTACATGGCGTAGAGCAGGATAAGAATGCAAAGCGCTGCCGCCGCTACAATGCCCACCACCATCCCCGTGGTGCTGCTGGACTGCTGCACCTCCACGGCGCCGGGGAGGCCTCTCTCGGGAGACGTGGGATCTGGAGTGGGAACATGGGGGAAATTTGGGGGGTAGGTTATTCCCGGGATTCTGCGGTGGCCCGGGTCTGATGAAGGGTGGGCCGGCGGCAGCAGCACTTGATCCCGGGTGTTCATTTTTCCAGCTGGGATATTGTTGCTACTGCTGCTGCTGCCGCCAGCGGCCGGTTTGATGCGGGGGCCTAGCTGGTCGGGGTTGGCGGTCGGGGTGGAGGAAAGCGGTGGGCGATGGGAGTTGGGGTTACGAGAGAAGTGGCGGTCTCGGGGGTTCTGGACCCCGCCCTCGACTGCCGGGGGAGGAGGGAGGACAGTTCTATCAGTGACCAGAGGGGAGTTTTTATAATAGTCCTCGTCATCCGTCTCTGTCATTTCCCCAGAACCCGACACCTCTATGGTCTCCTCGCAGTCTTCCTGGTCCAAGGGGCAAGGGGGGCGGCCATTGGGCAGGGGGACGGGCTCTTTGGTGGTTTCAAGCAGGGTCAGGAAAGGGCGATAGGGGTGGGGGGCGGGGGAATTACTGGGTAGCGGGTGGCAATAGAGGGGGGGTCTAGGGAGTCCACCGTTATAATGGGCAACACTAATTCACCTCCTAGGACAAGAAAGAGAAAACGAAGAAACAGAGTGTTAGAGACCGCCTTATAGAGACCGCCTTAAGTCAAAATCAAACAGAACAGTTCAAATGAAAATAGGAAAGCCAGCATTAATTACTACATCTTAACATGAAGTTAGTTATGTCTGTCTATTCTTTTCTGGTTAAGAAGACTGTACTGACTATGTCTGAGCTGCAGTGTGTTGTACAAAATACAAGAAAGTACTCTATCCTGATCTGCCTCTCTAGTCTGGACAGACCTATATGCTACGTCGCTAACAAAATATATCAGTAAGCTACAAACAACACTGACAAATTTAACATTTATTGCACTACAAATCCTGTTGTAAACTGCTAACTTTCTAGTCTTACCTACGCTAGCACTCAGGTGTTTCTGCTGTGAGTGGTTAAGTAAGATAGCAAACCACGAGGTTCAGGTCACTTACATCAACAAATTGGCCGCATGATTTTTGCATGAAAAAAAAAATTACAAAAAGAAAGCTGTGTAAGATTGTTCTCGGATAGTAATAAACAACCACCCCCCTTTACCTCTTTTACTACTTTCTGGTGTTAAAATGAATTACAATGCAAAGGCATATTTTCTTAAAAACTCACTGACCTCTATAATTTCTTGTCCCAAATGTTACTTTATGAGAATGCTTTCCCTGTTTCTCCCACCCACCCCCCTCTTGGCACCCTGGTTTCTATGGCTCATTTGTCAAAACAAGACACTGCAGAAGTCTTGCATTTAAGGATTCACTTTCAAAGCTCACTACAAGTAAATATGTTGCAGGGAGTTAAACATCTAGTGCCTTGCTGAAGTATTTATCTACTTTGATCTTTTTCACATTTTTTTACATTGCGACGTCAAACTTTAGTTTTGTTGGGATTTAACACAAAATTGTGTGTAATTCTGAAGTGCGAGAAAAGTGAAACGTGTTTTTTGATTTTATTTTCAATTTAAAACATTTCTTACGGATTTATATTCAGTCTGCAATTTCATTGGTTGCAGACTGTATTCAATGACTGGCCTATTGATTCCTCCTCGAACAACAACAACTCAACCGGTGCACAGTCAGACTGTAGCAGTTGTCGAGAAGGCGAAGTGCAAATCGACGATAACATTATAAAATGTTGAGGTCCAAACCTTTCGAACGATTGTGGCGAAAGTGCGCTTATAGCATCAGCTGGACAAACAAATACATTGAGAGATTTTGGAGAAACTGGTTGCCTAAGGGTGCACGCACAAAATGACATCATCGGAGTCTCGACCACGCCCACATATTGAAGAACACCCAACCTGGCAACAATACCTAGTCAATGTCTCTATCTAGTGAGACTTGACAATATAGAAGGGACTTTAGCGTCAAGTCTTTTGCTACCTCTAAAAGTATTACCCTATATTTAACCAAATTTATTTTCCCATTCACTTTGACCAGCTTCTTATGAGATGATTAAGGATATTGTTTTACAACCTAACCTTGAACTCATGTTTTCAGTTTTCATTCCAGTAGATTCGTATTTCTTCCTCTGGTGCCTGTTGGTGCATATTCCACACATACCAATGTACCAGCAGAAAGCTCTGTGTTGCCATCTATTTCCACATGAAGTTACTTTTTAGCGTATGTTCTATGTTCAGATTAATCAAAAACACAAATAATTTATTTCTTTAGCTTGGTCAATGATTCTATTTGTTTACCAATTACCCATAACAGTCTCTTAATGGCTTCACAGGTAGTTGTATTTACACTGAGATTCTTGGCTACACTTGATTTCATTCAGAGGTAATGAATCTAATTGCCCCTTGTTTTCTTTAATTGCACAAAGTGTTAAGCAATGCATCCTTTTCCTTCACCTTTGTAATAAATCCCAACGTTGTGTTGGCATACATAGAATTCCAATAAAATACTTTGAAGTTTGTTATTGTAATGTGCAAAAATGTGAAAAAAGTTCAAAAGGCATAAAAACTTTCCCAAAAGAAGTGTAATATTAAAAAAAACAACCCATAAACTCTTCAAGCCCTAACCCCACTAAACCCATTCCTCTAAAACTGTAACCAATGGTTAGAAAAAGCTCGTAATCAGCCAAAGTTTGTTTAACTCCTTCTGTTAATCTGTCTTATGCCCACAGTGAAATAAGCGCCAAAGAAAGATTACTGGGCGCAAAATGAAGAAGGACAAACACCAAAGGTGAATCCTTCAGTGACAGAATAACTGTTTACACATATCGGGAAGCATAAGAGCACAAAGCAGTGAAATAAATACAGGTTTGTTTGTTTGGTTTTTTTTTTTGGTGAGAGTGGCAAATATGTAAGGGTCAAAGAGCACGAAACAGTCATAAAACATGGCACACGGGAATAAATTACATCACATCTTTGGGGAGAGAAAAAAAGGGAAGGTAAGAGCAAAACATGACCAAAGATAATGCCAACATCAACAGCATAAAATCATGGCTCAGGCTCTTTGTTTGATTGATGGGGTGAGCGAGTGGATCTCTGTGGGTGAGGCTCTGGAAAGGGCAGTTCAGGGTTGAGACGGGCATGAGTAAAAAGGATAAGGGGTTCTGGGACTGTGGGAGGTCCTCTGTGGCCCTTAGTTAACTCATCAACATACAAACACCCCCACCCCATAAACCTTTTAGTCACATTTCAGCAAATAATGTTAAAGAACCAATGCATTTCAGTTACCATGACTACCAAAACATGTAACATTACATTTCAGAAAAAAAACAACAGACATGAGGAAAAACACGAGAGCTGTGAAGGAAAAAGGACTTTGTAAATCTCGAACTTTCTGACTTCTTCTCTCGCTGCCATTGCTCTAAAGTCTAGTTTCCATGGCAATGCTACGGTTATCTCCCTCCACTCTTTGTCTCTGTGTCTGAGGGATGTGCTTGCGCCGTGACGACAGGAGGACAGCAGAGCGTGGTGGCACGTTTGAGGAACAAGAGGATTGTGGAGGACTTCTTAAACGGATAGTTTTTTTTTTTTTTTTCCCTGTCTAACTAACAAAGAAAGCGATGTTTGACGGAGGGTGAGGAGAAACCAGCTCAGCTATCTTTACGCTGCCGTCTGCGGCAGATGTGCTGCAAGTGCAACTTGCCACAGCTGCTGTGGGCCCACCCCCATTATGAGCAGTTACTTCCACTCTCTCACTGTCCTACTTCCACCATGAGAGTGGCTGACATTGCAGGTGGACGACCTTGTGAGGCTTTAGCAGCACTGTAATCCTCCAGCTGTACGGGGGGATGTTGTTTCTCAGCTTATTCCTGGCTGATGTGCAAACCAAAAAGAACACAGCATGCAGTCATTGTTTAGCAACTTATGAAATGTTGATCCCGCACATGATTGCTGTAAGTGAGAGATTGTCCTGTCAAACCCGTCCCACCGCTCTGCTGTGCTCTCAGTCAGCGGCGAAGCCTCGGGGCCTTATGGCATCGGCCTATGTAAACTGACAGGCAAGGGCACTACTTGGAAAAATAATGACTCTCACCCCTCATCCACAAAGTGGGCCAGGCAGTTATCAAGTCTGCCATCTTTTCATTTTCTGTTGTTTGCCTTGAGCCTGATGACAGTATTTTAATCCAGTCAACACTATCTACTGGCTGTGCACCTTTTTGGGTCCCCTGAATGCATCTCTGATTGTCCTCACAGGAAGGTGAGAGTTGACCTGAGGTTGATGTGTCGTGCATGTGCTCCCAATGAAAGCTGCCAAGAACCAGGGTAGATGTTTCGTAGTGACTCGAAATGTGAAATCTGAGTGGATCAATCAAAAATATCGATAATTTTGATACCAAGACAGTATCAGATCAATACTAGCTACAAAGACTGATACTTCAGTTTCATATTCCCTCTTGAAACCTTATTTTATATTTGCATTGCGGTTTCGCAACTCTTTTGTAAAAAGAGATTTTGCTTAGATTTGCTCTCAAAAGAGTTTTTTGCACTTAAATTTGTTATTTTTCTATTGCCTCTGTTTATTATGTTAATGTTATTAAAACATTTTCAAGACACTTATAAACTTTATTTAAATTATGTGCTGGACTTTAAAAATTAATCAAATAAAAACAAACATCTAAAAGTCATATGTTTGATGGCTCTTAAACCACTATTGTTTCAATATTATTATCAATAAAAATAATATTATGTTTCAATTATGTTTCAATATTATTATCGGTATCAGCCTTGTATATACTTGGTATCATGTGGAGAATCACAAGAATGTTCACTAACATGGACTTGCACCATTCAGTATGTTAAAATGAGTGTATAAGCAAAAATATAAGTCAAAATGCTAATGTTAGCATGAATACTCAGTAGCATGTGGGGCATCACTAACACGTTGTCTGTAATTGACTTACTCCGTTCAGTATACTAAACATGGCTAATAAGTAAGAGAAATACCTTATTTAAAGTAAAAGGCTAATGCTAACGCTTATTAGTATTAGCAATGCAGGATAACCATAGTGGGGGCAGTGAAATGCTAATGTTTGTGCTAATGTTAATGCACTGTCAAACCTGAGAGAAAAGGATAATGCAAGTTAATATTAGTTAATGTTTTAACTAAGGCGTCCTGCCATAGTTAGAACTACAGTGATGCGTTTTTGTAGTCCTAATCAGTTGCTCTGCCCTGCTGAGTTCCGTTGCTATGGTAATGGATCCTCCGCTATCTGTCGTGTGTGTGTGTGTGTGTGTGTATGTGTGAGACAGAAAGGTGTAGAAAGAATTCTATCTTTGTGAGACACCCAGTCAGTTTTTATGAAAAAAGGTCATGCAGTCATTTGGATCAGCTGAGGACTGGAATTGAGAAGCTCTGACCTAATGTGACACCGGACATATAATGGTGTGTTAACACTAAGATGCGTTTCGAGCGTCAGGCGCGTCTTGTTTGCGTTCAGTCTATGTGGAGGCGCGTCGAGGGCTATCGCCTGCCAGACATTTCTATAAGTATTATATCGGTATTGATATCAGTGATTCTCACCTTTAATTTACTGGGTATTGGATTCATATCAAAATATGAAGTGTCACACACCTCTAGTGAGAGCAGAGTTTCTATATGTGTGTATAAACAGTTCTCCAGCTCATGTCTCCTGTGTCTGCTTGTTTCTGTCATTTGCGCCTAAAAGTGAGAGAGTATCAGATATTCTGTCCGATTTATTGAGCACTGATTTAAGCTGCCGAGGCGGTGGGTTCACATTTAGGCCACATGATGAAACTTTTTCTTTTTTTTAATCTCTACTCTCATGCCGCATCGCTTGAACGCCCAGCGTGACTCACCTCCCATCTTTATTTACACAAAATGAGACCAGCCTACATGGACTCTGATGCATTAATGTCACTCGCTTGAAAACATTTGTGTTTGAAATATTTAGATAAAAAGGGGAGGGGAGAGGGGGAAAGGGCTGTTTGGAGGCTGAGCATTCTGTAACTCGGCTTTGATTAGAGCGCAGATGGAATATCCAGCAGCATGTCCGAGCCCGATACCGCGCCTACTGCGGAACGACACCACAATAGGAGCAATTACGAGCAAACGTAAGGGTTCCATAAGCTGTCTGCAAATGGTGCATTTGCAGCTGTCGCTCAGAGAAAAAAAAATCGATTTATTTTGAAAAACCCAGCAACATCAACAACAACACCACCAAAAATAATGCCCCTGACTTTATATAGTGCTTTGCAGGGTGTTACATATTTCATATATCGCGTTTGAGCCACTGGATTGCCTCTGTAAACCGGAGCGGATTTGATTTCGCAGTGAGGAACATGTCAGACCTGCAGAGAGAATCTCAGCCTGATTTGAAGACATCATAATTTACCATTTCTCCACTATCCTGTCTTTATCTCTGCTCTATTTTTCAGTCTTACAAAAAAAAAAGAAAAAATCCAGCGTCTCGTTTTAGCTGATGTTTTCCCCCACCGTCAAACTCGGGTTTTTTTTTCTTTTCTTTTTAAAGCAAGAAACTGCAAAGCTAATTCACCGTTGAAAAATTAAAGAGATTTGAACCTAATTAAAGGAGAAATGACTAAAATTAGGAGCTCTGGACAGTCTGCGTTCTCTGTTCTCAGAGAAAAATGCAAACATTCCCTGGTTGTCTGATGGGCGAGTGAGGGGACTTCCCGCTGGGAAAGCAGCAACGCAAAGAGGAAAAAAAGAAAGAGAAAAAAAAGAAGCAATTCTCCCTCCACAGATGTGGATTTGGATTTAATTATAGCTTAAATGAGTTCTGGGATCGCTTGCTGCACGTTTTTTATTTAAACATAGACAATACGCACATACGTGGCTGAATACAGATCAGTCAAGAGTTTTGTTTTCAGTAATTACAGCTTGAGCTTTGACTTAAAACGGAAGTTATTTTTCCATCAAACTAGACAGAAAAGTGTTTTGTTTTGTTTTCACTTTGTATAATTTCATAGACGGAATATGAGCTACGAGCAGTTTTTGGTCAGCACTCTACATGCATACATTACATTGTTGCCTCTTTCCATCAGGAGGGTAGAATCAGGGTTGAAAAAAAGAACCGTGTGAAAAAAAAATATTGTGAATTTGTCAAATACACACATATTAGGCTAAGAAACCTTTAGCCAGCTGTTGAGAAACCAGACAAACTTCCGGAGGAGTCTTAGCCTCAGTCGCACTGAAAATGTATAGATTATGTTCATTAAAGGCCAGCTTGGGCAAAGAAACCTGCTTTGTCCAACCTGCATCTGACTGTGATTCCCTGAAAGCTCTACAGCTGAATCAAGTAATGAGAGCAAAAAGAAATCCTACAAAAGAAAACATCTTTTCACTTAATAAGACGGTTGATACGGACAACATAATGTTGAGAAGCTTTCAGGTCAACCAACTCTTTCAAGTTATTCGAAAACCAAGAAATTCCTGGAACCGCTTGGAAATTTGATCTGAACCGAAATCAAAAAATGGCTCTTATGGTGATCTTGAGTTGATCTCGGATTGGAAGAAACAATCATTCAGCATTTCACAGTGAAAAAGATATAGAATTATTACTGACACAGATTATTTATCCGTCGGGTATTATTGTTTAGTAATTGGATTATCTTTTTACCCCACTGATTATAGTTGCAGAATCACAAATGTTCCTGTTTGTTGTGCTTTGCGTATATCTGTTCAAAACATAAAGATCAAAGGATCTGAAGTTTCGGCTGCGTATTCAGTGAATAATTATTCATGGTGATTTCAGATGGATCGCTCGCTGGGTAAACTGTGCGAATGAAACAGCAGGTAAAGCTGTGTCGCAGAACCGTTTCTGGAACCTGCTATTCACAGATCGTCGCCAAACATCCAAACTGGGGGAACCCATTTATTAAAGCTGGGATTGTTTCCTTGACAAGGGAGCTCAAAGAAGCATCACACTGACAAATAACAGACGCCCAAACTCGTTGAGTGGGATCACACTGGACTGGGGGGCTCGGCGCTCCGGGGTCGGCCCTCGTTTATCTCCCTGTCTCGTACACTCACTTGTCGACTTAAAAAGAGCGTTTGCGGGTCGTCTCTATGGTATGTCATCTGATGAAATATTCAGGAGCTCCCCCAAAGCTCTGATCTTGTCAGAGTAAAACTGATATAGGATCTACAACGTCCTACGACTGATAAGTAGCTTGAGGTCGGTGAGAGAAAGGGCAAAGTGAGGTCATGCGGAGGTAGACAACTTGACATTAACCAAGAAATCATGATCCGACATAAATTTGCTATAAAAGTACTACTGATTAAACTGTAGCTATAATAACATAAAGCTACATTATGTACATGCTTATAAAACATAAAACATGTCAAATCATGATTTCTTGGTTGTCGAGTCATAATGAAGACAATTTGAATAATGTCAACTTTGCACTTAAAGTGTCGAATGACAATTTCTGACAACAGTCATAAATATTCATGACTCGTGTTCATCACAGGTGTTATGTCATGGTTATGACGGTGTCATGGCAATCTTATTCACAACCAGTCAAATAAAGCGTTACCAAAAATTGTTATGTGCCCATATTTGTGTTGTCATTTTCTGCTTTGAGTCCTTCTCACTTTTTTGCTCCCTCTGACTTAGGCTCATTACCACCAAGGGCAGATTCAAACCAGCGCTCTAATTGGATGATGTAATTAAGCCTCGCTTACAGTCAAAGTTTAATTAGCCTAGTGGGAAAGCAGGATTTGTTCATGGGAATTCTACTCCACTCGCATTCCCAATTTTGCATCCTGTTCCCGGTCTCGCTCCCCTTCTCATTTCTCCGTTCTCCTTTGAGTGTGACACAACGTGATAAGCATCTCAACAAAACTCCCTTCCATTCGTCGTCGCCTCCTGCCTTTCTGTTTGATACGTTTCCCATCTAGTCTTCACTTGACAGCAGCCAGAAGACGGTGGCATTCATTCATTCATGCTCATGAGCAAAGACAACTTTAACACCTTCAGACATTCTCTAGCAAGGGCATCAAAGGGTCCCTTGGTTTGGGTTGTGGGTCTCTGGTTAGTCATTCGATGTATTCTGTCTTGGTTATACAACAAATCACGTCGCCACAGGGGAGCCCCAGGTGAAAAGAGGCACTGAGACCTCTTTTCTCCTTACAGAGTACACTGACTCAACAGACCAGATCAGGGATCGTCAAATCAAGGCCTCAATGGGAGGTTTAGACGTGTCTGTGCTTCGGCACACCTGTGTGAAATAATCAGGTCATTAGAAGGACGCGGCAGAACCTGACTGCGCTGAGGAGAAAATCCAGCCATATGACTGACATGTGTGGGACCAGGGACACATCTAGACGTTCCAGGACAGCGGCAAGTCAAAGACCCCTGGACCAGGTCATTTGATCAAATGGCTCTTTATACCGCTGCCCAGATTTGTCTGTAATTCCCACCTACACCACTATATCTGCATGAATTGAGTTTCGCAGGTATCCAGAAACTTGAGCAATCAGTGACCAGCTGACCTTTAAAGGTGTTGCCTCAACTTTGTGATCGTTTTGCTTTTCGCTGTTAAACAAGAAGCATCATGCCGTACCGAACCCAACACACGGCTCAGCTCCTGGTGAATGAAGTCTGTGGTGATCTCTGGCCTTGATGACAATGATGCCCTCCCAACTAATCACAATGCAATGGCGCGTTTGGTCTTTAACTTGCCTGAGACAAAACATGTTGGTTAGCCACCCAGATCAAACTCAAGTCAATGTGGTCAAGCCACAAAGTGCTTGTTGGAATGTCCGTCATCTACATTGATGACATGACAAAATGTAAACAAAACACGCAAAAATGATGGGGGATGAATGAATATGTTTGCTAGGTGCTGAACTGTACTCCTGTAGCTGCGGCGGGTGAACCCATCTGTAAAGTGCGTAGAGCTTTACGGAAGCAGAAAGCAGTCGCATTGATCCCCATGAATTCCCAGCCCTCATATCAGGTACAACTTAATAGAAACTCCGCAGCTGCGCTTAACATTTTTCTGTCCTTCCTAAAGGCAGCTCAATAATTTCCAGCTCCTTCTCACATGTAATTGAAAACACTAGGAATTGGTCCTATCTCTGACAGGCTGTGAGCCTGTATTTGTGGAGATGAGGGTCGGTGGTGGGGGATGAGGGGGGGACATGTGCCCCGGACAATGTTGATTCTTCTCTCCTTGTCCACAGCTTTCAGAGAGGCTTATCCAACCTGGCCGGCTCGGCACGCTGGAGCCGTTTCAGCATCTGGGAGGCGCGATATGGAGCACGTGTGCACACGCGCGAGCAAGCGTGTTTATTTCTCAGGAGAGTCGGCTGCAGAGAGAAAACTTTACACCCACAGAGTGAGAGAGGCAAGTGTCTGTCTGGAGAGGTGAACATGTATGCCACTATCTCTGGGTGCGCGTTTGCGTGTGTGTGTGTGTGTGTGTGTGTGTGTTAGTGTTTGTGGGTGGGCAAAGAGAGTTGCATTTCCCCACAGGAGATTAAGGCTGGGCATAGAATCCACTGAAATACTCTCATTTCTGCTTTCGATAAGAGTGGAACCGTGGCTCTATTTCGGTCCCAACCACCTACAGAGAAAACCGCGGGAGAGTGCTGCTCTCCAGTTCCTGAACACAGCTTCAGATCAGTTTCTCTTCACACAAGCATGCTGATAGGCTCTGTAATCTCTTGCTATTTACAGGCGCAACACAGCCATAATCCTTATTCCCAGTTTATTCTGGAGAAGCGCAGCGACGTTAAGAAGCAAACCCGGCAATTCTGTCATCTTTTCTACTTTCCAACTTTTTCAAATAGCAAATGTTCCCTGAAACGAGGCCTATTGCGTTTTCCTAGATAGATTTGTTTACATATGAAAAGAAGTGGTATGCTTTTCATGTAAAGGGTGAAATTGGAAGGCTTCGTAACTTTATAAAAGAAGACTTAAGGGCTGCTTGTCTGGTGAGAGCCATTTTGTTTCCTGTCACAGGTCTTATTGTAAACGTCATCAGTCATCTTGAGCTAGTGGAATCAAGACTACTAGCTTCAAATTGATGGTTTGAAGTGAAATTCTGAGATGATCAGATCACATCACTGTGATTTTGCTAGAAAATGAAATGAAAATTCTTGCTAAAACGCTGTATCAACGTGGACTATAGAAATTGAAAAACAACTCAAACATGAAATAATTCTTACTAAGGTGACAATATCTGCTATGTTTGTATCTGCAAACATCTTTTAAGTTGGTCGTTTTGACAGTAAAGCTGAGTTTATGTTGCTGCTAACAGGCATGATGAACACAGCTGATAATAACAACGTTATATTCAAAACATCCGAAACCACTCCTTTGATTAAACCCAAATTCGTCTTCCCACAGTCGCAACAGAATCAGTGTGAGATTTGTTCATAAAAAAATAAATAAATAAAATAAATAAAACTAAAATAAAAATGTGTGTTTTATCTCCTGACCCTCGCAGCTTTTAAGCCCTAATGGTAGCAGTGGGAGTAGCTCAAGCCATGCTGATTCTTTGTGCGAACATGGTTCTTGGCAGTTTTCATGTACAATGGAGCTGGAAAGCACAGAGGCAGGGAGTAAAACACATGGCCTTTTACTTCCCCCTCCTGTTGGGGTGTCAGAACATTACTTGACCTGCTGTTCAGGCACAGTGGCTCAGCTGCACGCTGCACACAACAAACTGCGTTACCGGGCTGAAACCGTTTGTCCTTGTTAAAGTCAGCGCCGGAGACTTGTGCGGCAGCTGAGAAAATGTTAGGAAATACTACTTGGCTGGGAAATTGAAGAAGTACAAATTCTGCTGGAAGAGGAGAAAAAGAAAACAACCCCCAAAACATGGAGTAACCTCCTTTGTCCAATCACAGGTGCATACAGGGGGACTGCAAAAACCAAAGTATCTGAGACAGACTGATTTTCTTTCATTTTGCTTTTTTTTTTTTAGGTTTCTGGATAAAACACAATAAAGACAGAACTTTCTGAGCTGACTCACCATTTCCGGGCTCGCACTCCTCCAGGTCCTCGTCGTCGCTCGGACACTCTGCTGAAGCTACCAACAGGTCGTCGGCGTTCTGAAGGAACGGAGAGGGACAGAACGGCAGGGCAGATTTTATTCAAGGGACGAAGCATGCCTATCGCCTACGAGAGAGCTAACGCTTTTCAGGCCCGCAGAATCCTATCTAACCGTTTGTGCATTCTGCAGGTGCAGGACTCTGTTGTAGCTTTCACTTTGAACATGGGGGGGGGATTGCTGTTTGGCCGATGTGTTGGAAATGTGCTACTGGTGGGCGTGCTTTGTGAGCAGCGCCAGTGTTCATGTAGGCAGAGTTGGGGGAGCAACACAAAGAGAAACGAGCTCTTTCTGACCAAACACTGGTAATCAAAGAGGTGTAGCTTTCCTTAATAGTAGGCATCGACTCTAATGTGTGGGCAAGGAAGTCAGACACTGTAAATGGTTCGCATTCAGAGCACTTTTTAAAAGTTGTTTCTTCACAACAACGTTAAAAGGAGCAAACAGGACTGAATGTCAGGGGAGCGTTGTATGTCAGGAAGACTTTCTGCCAATAAATGCTTCTACTGTTCTAATTCAGATCATTTTATTACTATGCGAATCCATAATTTGTTAGAATGTAGATGCAACACACAGTCAATCTTTTACTTCATTACAATTCTGCAATAAAACAAAGTAATACGAGCAACAGATAGACAGATCGACCTTCACTGTTAGAAATCGGTCTACCATGCTTGTAGCTCGTGGAAATATGTTGCATTTCCTATAAATCGTGGAATATCCATAAAATCCACTCAGCTCTGCTCTTTCACCCATTGTGTGAAAAGCCCTCACTGCTGCCGCAGCTTCTTTTCATAACTTTTAATGTGATTTAGCTTGCGCACGATCCTCTGCAGCTGCCGAGCAGCTGAAGTGCCGCGTACGACCAGGTCACACGCAGAGCGAGGGTTTGCATCCTCACCGCAGTGTCTTAGTCAAAAAGTGAAGGAAATAATAAAAAATGCAAAGCTTTTACATTTTCATTACTGATACGTTTGGAAAAAAAATGTTTAATTTGCATGCATTATTTTATGTTCCTTTAATCTAAAGCAAAAAAAAAAAAAAAAAAAATTTCAGAATATCTGAAAAATAAATGATCTGAAAAATATTTAAATGTCATCTGTTTGTCTTTGATTATCAACATACATTTTTTTGGTCAATGCTGAGTGTTTTCAGTTTCTGGATGTGCGCACATAAAAAAAGAACAGATAAGCAAAATACAAAAATAAAACCAAAAATATGAACAGTTTTTTTCCTTTTTCCCCCTCATTTAAACTCCAAGATTAGGATTTTTGTACTGGATTTAAGTTACTTAAAATAATATAGTAACATTTGTTTATTGGAATTATCAATGCTGCTGGATTTGATTGAATGGTTTCAGCATTTATAAAACATTTGAAATTGGTCAACACTTAAATGTAAGATTTTAAGGAGCTGGAAAGTTTACTTTATAGAAGTTCAAAGCACAGCATTCATAGTTAGATTGTTTTGTTGCCACAGCAACAATCTGATGGCGAGAGTTTAATCTTTGAGTTTAAGCTCTGTTTGTTCACAAATACAAATTAGTGGACTGCAATTACAATTTATTGATTTTTTATTTTGGCCAATGAAATGGCTCCTCCTCTCCCAGATTAAATTAAAAAGGAAGACGTTAACGCGTGCGGCTGTGAGTCGGAAACAGAGGAGGAAGGAAGAGCAGCTGGGATCTTGACGTGAAAGCAGATTAAACTTGACAAGGTGGTTCCACCGAAGTGTCCCGTGTTTGTCCTGACTGCCGCATGACTCACACAGCCGCATGTCTAGACGCCCCGGCCTCCTCCCCCGCCCGTCTTCCCGCCTCTGGTTGTTATTCAAGATGGGGTCATCCGATAGAAAATGGGAGAGCTTTTATCAGCGTAATTGATTTGAGCTCCGCGCCGCTCGGCGGGGCTTTTCTCCTCGTTATTAATCCACAGTACGGGCGCCATCATTTATTAATCACATCGTGTCGGTTTGGGTGCGCGTTCGCGTCACCTGCCTCTGTCAAACGGGCCTAACGATTCCGCCTCACATCCCAGGTTATATCTCTGTTTAACATACAGGGTTTTTTTATTTTATCAGTGCAGTGATCTGGCTTGATATCATCGCAATAAATTAGAACATAATTAAAAAGTGGATTTCTTTCAGTGATGTCAGTTGAAAAGTGAAACTCATGAGTTCATTACACACAAAGTGATAGAAATCATGTGTCACCCAAACTTTACTTCGGAAAACGTCAATAATATTCGACGTTATTGAATTTGATTGCGATACATTTGACAATTGGAATAATAAAAAGAAATCAATAGAGATATTAACATGCTGAACTGCCTCAGTAAATATTAAAAGCGGCCAGTAGAAACAGCAAAAATAACAGGAAAGCGAGTAATTTGGAGGGATTTTGATCCTTTGGTATGAGCTATTATAGGTTGATAGCTTGTATCGCTAATAGAAGTTAGCCTGCTACAGTTATTAGCTAATTGCTAGCAGCAATTAGCCAAAATCACGGTTTCTTGCCATTCTCAAGCAAGAACATGGTTCAGTTGGGTCTGATTGTATTCCCAGATCTGTCTTTTAATTTCAGACATACAATGAAGCTCTGCATAAACAGCCACAGTCACTTAATCGCAGTTCACTTAATGTCAGGAAATAAAACCTAAATGTTTGTATTTACTGTGAAAACAATCACCATCAAAATATCTTGAGCACCAACAAAGTTAGGCCAAGTGCCACTGGTGCTAAATGCACAACATGGACGAGATCAAACTACACCAGTATACAGAGTCAGCCGCGTCTGTGTCCCTGCAAAACAGCAATGCAAGCTGAAACACCAGACTAAGAGTTGTTTTTATCCTCGGCTGTAATTTAGTGCAGCATCTGTGACACACTTGTAAAGCCAAATTCACAACATGCCCCCCAACCCCTGGAACATCCAAAGCGGACCCACAATGCAAACCAGTGCCTGCAATTCATCAGATCGGATCGTCAGGGGGCCCACTAACCCAGTGTGCTGATAAATTCTGAAGGAGACCTGAAGGTGTAGCTCCGATGTCAGGTTCGACCCAGACAGAATGCATTCCGCCCCACGCCCCCTCTCTTTCTCGCTCCCTCAATCAGTCTTCAAGGAGAATGCAGAATGGGGGTGAAGGTGGGATTTCCACGGCGACACATCCAGCTTACAGAGAGATCACAGACGCACGAGCGAGAAGCTCTCAGACCAAGGCGGCGGCCGGGGGCGTCGGCTTGTGATCTTCACTTTTAAAACACCCAGGCGCCGAATTTGGGTCAGAACTGAACAAGTGATGACTCCAACTGTTTCACGGAAACCCACACGATCAGGGGGGGTGAGGAGAGGGAAAAAATATCAGACCCCCCACCCCCACAGATACATCAAAAGGTAGATCTTTTATTCTAAGCATCAAAGCATATTATTCCACTATGATCAAAGCTACAGCAGCCGTGTAGCTCAGAGCTTTGGGAAATAAGAAAAAAAAAAAAAAATTGAAATTTGGCTCTCCACTCGCTTTGCTTTCCGCCACCCTTTGCGGTGACTTGCTGGATTCTGACAATATTCATCAAAACTGCATGTCCCTGTCAGCTTTCCTGGTATTTACAATGCAACGTCTATTTCATTTCTTTCTTCTTTTTTTTTTAACGGAAAAACGAAGGAGATTGGATAAGAAAGGACAAGAGAAACTAATGAAACTGATGCACTGTTAAATGTAAAACTACAGCATGTAATGCATTAATAATTGTGGGAGCAGTGGCAGCAAATTCAATTTCCTTTTCTCTTCAAAGGCTCTCTTAGCAGCACTTTGCGTTTCTCCACGCCGGCTCTAACGTTTCTTTTCACCGTTTAGAGTTCGCACACCTTCGCCATAGAATGGCAAAAGCAAAAAGCCCAGCCTGCTCAGACGCCTGTTCTTTAGCGACAGAAACCGAGGCTCGACGGTTGGATGTTTGATGCCAAAATGCTCCCGGGGAGTTGAACCAGATTGTTTCCCAACACAGTTTTGACTGATGAGCTGACTGAGAGGATTTCACGCTGTTCCAAGCTGCACAAAAGCCCAAACTGTGAGCAAACCCAAAGTGGCTCACAACAATCTTCACATACAAACACAGCGAGCCTCGGAGTCAAACATGTGACAAACGTTTGGAGGATTTCATGAAAGGGAAAGTGAGGCCCTCCTAGGTGTCCGGCTGATGAAGTGAGTTGAATCCATTCAGTTCTCTTCGGGGTTTGGCAGAAAAACGTTTTGAGTTGTGACAAGCCTGTTCGCATGACGCCTGTTTCAGCATAACTGACAGAAGTTTAGTTTATGACGATAATAGCAAGATGTTATTATCATTAGAGTGATGTGGGGACGTCATGAGAAAAAGTGAAATTTGTTTTTGTTTTGGAAGGAAAAAATCGATAAGACTAAACAGAAGCTATAATAATCTTGCTAGAATGACGTCCATTTAGCGTCACAAGACATCATCATAAGAGTGACGTGGCAAAATACTAAGACAAAGAAAACCTAGACTTTGTTGTAAGGAAGGAAAAATTTAGAAGCCTTCTAACTTGTACTAAAACAGAACTTATTTTAAATCTGTTAGCTAGCATAACTTCCATTTTAGCACATCACTGTAGTACATTGATTTCAATCTAAAATGTAAAAAATGTCAAAAGAGCACAAAAAGGATGTAAATAACTTATCTAAGGAAATCCATTGGAGAAAATATTACAGGATATGTTAGGAAAGGAAAATACATCTGTCTTTAAATATCTAAAAAGACAAAATATAACAGCAAAGATAATAATATTGAATACATTTTATTTTCATGGCAGATTAATTTATTTATTGCACTATTGATTTATTTCTTCTTTTTTCTTACTTTTGGCAGTATGGGTCTTCCATAGGACTGTGACAACATAAATTCACTTCATACACATCAAGCTGGTGACAAAATCAGACACTGATTTCTGATGAGTCATAAACCTAGAATAAGCCTGTAAACTCCGATTCAGACAGTCTGTATAATAAACTTCTTGATTAAGTGGGACAAAACACAAAAGCAAGATAACTCCGCTGCTGACACGCAGCCCAGAGTTTGTGTTTGCTGTAGTCGTAAAGCTGCTTTGATGCCACAACAAAGGACCCAGCAGGATGGGATATTAACATATTTCTGTTTCCGAGTCAGAGTCAAAATTCACGGTGGAACGCCTCCCTAACAGACCGAATGCAGCAAAAATAATAATAAAAAAACCAACAAAAAAACAGCAAAAAAAAAACCACGTCGCCTAAATTTCATTGCATTTAAATTGGGAAACACAACACCGACATCTGTGGCATCACAAATATTGTTTTTCCTTTCAATTTTCCGTTTATTTGACAAACCAACATTTGGCCGACGCCAGTCAAACGCTTTCAATTGTGTTAGGCTGTCAGACATCATCTTTCATTTGGTTTTCATGACATTTAAATGTTTCAGGTCTGATTTCATTCCCTGGAAATGAAAACATATATAGCAGGAACTTTGCTTCATTCGGGTCTCTGAAGATAAACGTGCAAAATGGCCGACAGCAGCAACTTGGAGAAATTCTCTTCTGAACAGCGAAACCAGCCAAATGATTTTCCAGAGGAATGTTCTGTTCTGTGGGTTCACTGAACGTAGTGAACATTAGTTTGTGTAGAGTTGTATGAATTTTCCCCCATCACGATTATTTTGAGAAAACCTAATGACTTATGACTGTTAGTCAGTAACAATGTGTTTAAATTGCTCATGCAAAGGAGTTTATGGTTCTTTTTTGTTTAGTTATTATTATTACTCTTATTATTCTGACGTTATACCTATATATTTTTCTCATAATAGTTTTCTTTTCATCAACTTCTTTTATTGTCATTTTTGTGCAGCACTTTGGTGAAGTTTTAAACCTGTT
The DNA here is from genome assembly GCA_911649635.1 of Poeciliopsis gracilis. Classification (NCBI taxonomy): domain Eukaryota; kingdom Metazoa; phylum Chordata; class Actinopteri; order Cyprinodontiformes; family Poeciliidae; genus Poeciliopsis; species Poeciliopsis gracilis. Next base: position 1,977,517 of record CAJVRI010000457.1, on the reverse strand, counting down.
CTTAAAGTGCTATATAAATAAATTTGACACTGACATTTCTGTATGCGCAGTTCCTGCAGAGTATCTAAGAAAACGACTCTTGCTTTTAAATCCATCATTAACACACTCTGCCATGAAGTTTATCAGTATTATATCAGATTCTTCACAGTATTACATCCTTGAGAAAAAAAATAAAACAAAACACTTACAGTAGACAAAACTTACATTACATTTGCCTGCTAAAATAATATTGAATATTAGACTCAAAAACTAAACATATGACGATTAACTTGGTGCCTGCTAAAACCACTAATCTAGTCATTCTAAAAGATGTTTTAAAGAGATTTACTAAGTTGGTGAAAAATTCAAGCATGACAAGGATATTTCTGTAATAATTAGAGACCTGTCCAGCCTGTAGTTTAATGCTGGGGGTAGGCACTAGCCCCCTGGCAACCCCGCAAGGACTGGAGGGCCTAGTCAATGGATGGATGAACGGACAGACTTTTAGGAGCCAATTATGTAATTACAGCTCAGAATCTTCTTGCTGTCCTGCTCCTTTTGGAAACTGTTCTCCCATTGGCTTGGCTCCGTTGCTGACAGACATCCTGCTCCTGACCGTTACCGTGCAGACTTTACCAGATGTACTTTAAATATTAGTTATATCTGGATAATTTTATTCATGTATTACCTTCCTTATGAATGCATAAGTTTTGGCACTCTTTTTGTACTCCAAAAACTTTTCCTCATGTACAGAAGAAAATGTTTGGATAAGCTTTTTTTCCCCCCAGATGTCATCTGAACTAAAGTTTTGCAAAGTTATGCTTGTCCATTCGGTAACTTACAAATGTACTAGAGAGAAAGAAATATATGCAAGGACGTAAGCAAAATTAACGTCCCAAACCCTGTTGAAAGTTACTGCTGTATAAAGTTGAATTCATTTTGTAGATGGATCTCCCCGTTGCTTCAATGAGAATTTCCTCTAATTATATTTGCTGCATTTATTCCAAATGATCTAAATGAACAAAAGGTGTGAGTTGAGATCCGGTTATGTCTGAATCTGCTGATGATGCTTATCGCTAAAGGCTGTATGGAACTTGCTGGAACTTCAGATGAGTCTCTGCAGACGTGAAGGTCCTTAATGAACGAGTGCAAGGCGCTGCGAATTCGAGGCGGCCCTTTGTTATTTCTCAGAGTCCTTAGAACATTCAAAACACCGGAGCGTTTCAGCAGAAAAACCATCACAAAGGCAGAAACAGCTGACGGAGAGCAACACCGTTGACAACGCAGGCGTGAAGCTGCCAGTCCTTCCGGAGACGGCCCGGATCGCTCTGGGTTTTTCTCAGCACACGGCTCGCAGTTGACTGTGGATGTCGAGTGGAGCATATTTCCCCCTGGAACAAATGGATCCTGTCATTAAGTCTTCTGATGAGAGTGGAGGGTTCCTCCGTCAGCCCTGCATGCGAGCAAGCGCCACTTCCCTCCTGTTCGCTAATTGTTGCTTACCTTCAGCAAACGTGGCCAGTCGTCAGACCGCAAACGACAGCCTCTCACCAGCATGTAAAGCTGGGCCGTAAATGTGTTTACTGCACCCTGGTTCGTCATTGACCATGGTGTGAAGGATATCCTTGTGCTGATGCTCTACCCGTCCCCCTCCTCCGTTCCCCTGCCCGAACCCTCCGGTCTTTGTTGTTTGGATATGTGTAGCAATTTTCTGCATCCCAGAATGCCAGACCTCTTCCGGGGAAAATAAGTATCAGAGTTGACTAGTGTAATAAAAAGCAGTCACAGTGGCTGTTCTTTGCTGGACCCTTTGAGGCCTAACAAATGTCGCCGAGATGCGGGCCAGAAATATTTCACACGTGTAAATCTAGCCCTGAAATGTTGTGGAATAAAGTACCTGAGAATTTGTGTTTCTGATTCACTTCTTTGGAGTTATCAGGACTGCAGACACGAGGCAGAGTGTGTGCGCACAACATAGCTGCCCTGAATCTCCCTCTTGAGTTCAGACTGCTAATTTTGGCTCAGTTGTTTCACCTCTAACTAATTGAATGGCAGCCAATCAAACCAACCAATCAGGAGAGACATTGTTCAGCCATGTGAAGATTCCCACAGGAAATGATCAGCTCTGCTAACCACGTGACATTGTTGCACATGAAGGTCTGAAAACAAAGGGCAAATTGTTTTTTTTTGTTGTTTTTTTTCATAAATCAGTTTGATTGCAAATAAATACAGGTACTGTTCGTTTGATTGCTACTTGATTAGGCTTCTTTAATTTCTACAAATATGGATGTAAAACAAGACCATAACATTTGCCTTATTTGGAGCTAAACAAGAAGAGACTAAGCTATTTTTTACTAATCTGGAAGCAAGAAGAGGTTAAACTAACACCTAAGTAATTTCTCAGAACAACTCCAGCCTGTTCTAGAACTAGATAGCAAATTAAGGAGAAGTTTACGTTGCAAATGTGTGCAAATATCCACTAATGTTGAAAAAAAATACAATTTTGAATTTGCAGTGTTTCCATTAAATAAGAGTCCAAATCACACATGAATAAGTTTGTTCATGCGATCATTTACTAATATGACACCACGATTCTGCCAACTACTTCCCGTTGTCTTCCTTTTTTGATAAACAGGTTTTTTCATAAATCAATTAAATCACGTAAGTTTGTTGACGCGATGTCACTAAGACATTTCGCACTATCGTCCTACAACTACTTCCTGTTGTCATCTTCTTTGTGGTTTTCTCTAGTGGCAACATCCAGTTGTTGATCACGTGACTTGTGTGATGCGGAAAAAGTATTTACGTTGGAGTTTTCCAAAATAAACCAATTTCAAAATAAGATGCCTCATCCTAGCAGCAAAACGTTTTATCAAAATTGGACATTTTTTGAAACTGGAGTTTTTCCACTGAGCAAATTTATTTTCAAAATGTCAAATAGTCAATAGAAAAGCTAGTGTTAGCACGACCGAAGGTGAGAAACCAGAGGTACAATGACTTGTGTTCATGAGGAAACAAGTGGACATTTCTGATGCTGAAATGTTTTTATAAACCACAGTTTGTGAAAATATCTAATGAAACGTTTCGAAAAATATCCGTCGTTGCGTACAAGCTTCACGCTTCCTCACCTGTGTGACGCTGTCCCTCATGGTGGGCGAGCGCCCTTTGCGGGTTGTGGTCGTAGCCATTGTGGTCGTCGTCTCCATGATGGTGGTGGACATATCAGCCAGTGGGGTGGTGGAGGTGGTATCGGTAGTGAGCACCGAGGGCACGTCGCCCACCAGCCTCAGGTTGCCCTGGGTCTGGACGCTGGGGTCGCCCTCAGCCGCCAGTTTGAACACCTGCAGGCCGTTGTAGTACAGGCCCGACATCTGGCCCTGGAAGTGGCGCCCCTTCTCTCCACCACCGACTTTAATGAACGCCTGGCTGTTGAAAATAGTCAGCTGGCGACCTGATGATGCCAGAGAAGCCGGAGCCGTGACAGACAGAGAGAGAGAGAGGCGGGAGAGATAAGAAGGAGAGGAGAAGAGAGATGCCAAGGAGGGGGTGAGATAAAAGAAAGGATAGAATTCAGCTCATGTTTTAGCTTGAATGTGAAACACAGTAATGCACAGACATTGTGGAACAGAGGAGACCTAGAAACAGGGAGGGGGATTTCCTGGGTAACACTTTAGGGAGATTGGGCCCTGGCTTGCAAGAGTTGATGCCATTACATGCCAGAAAAGGCAGCCCCGAATCTGGCAGTCAAATAGATTGCGGGGGTCATCGCGGATTGACCCCGGGACGGGTGGTTCACAGCAAAACGCATCTGATTTGCCCCCAGATGGAATATATTAGAACAGTACTGGCTCTGTGTCATTGACCTCCAACGCACCTGAGCTGCACAATGATAAAGTACCTCTACCAGCAGGAAAAATGTCACCTCACTGCCATCCGAAAGAGGGAAAATGAGATCCTCATCGGTAGGAAATGTTTAATTCATCAGGGGCTGTTCTTCGCCGCGGTCATTACCATTTATCTGGATGGATAGATGAATGAAGGGAGGATAGGGGTCAAGCATTTAGCCAGGGCCCAATACTAATGTGTGTTGGCGAACGGGGAGGGGAGAGTTGGAGCTTCACCCCCCTCACCCGCCCCCCAGATGACGGCAGCAGAGGATTCACATGTAGGATTTCATTTGGGCATGCAACACGGTCGTGGATGGTGGGGGTGGGGAGGGGGGGGATTTCCCATGATGCCACCCGGACAGTCTCCAGTGTCGTTATGAGTCATATGGTTCAGACGGACATGTTTGTAAGGATGTGGGATGGAAATAGGAGTTATGAGGTAATTACTCAAAGGAGAAGGATGAGAGAAGCCAAAGAGCTTTTTTATGGATTAATCAATGGTTGTAAGGAAAGAGGGAGTGTGTCTGTTTATGAAAGGAATATGCCACTAATGTGTGCAGTTCAGAGTGAATTATTGACTCAGGCTATGGTTCCGCTGAAATTACAGAGCGATGCGGAGCCTGAATGGAGTCGACGTTGTTATGCAGAAATATTCATATGCCTTAATCCGTTTTGAACTTTGTCAACATGTGCCAATCTTTCTCAGTTCTGGTCTTCGGGAATCACCGGCCTGAGTGTTGTAGATGTGTCTCTGTTCCAAAACACCTGATTGATGGGAATGGATGACCTCCTCTGCATGACATCAGGTGCTGCAGAAGCCTGTCTATCATCCACTCATTCAAATCAGAAGGGGAACACCTAAAAGACGAAGGGCAGTGGAGTCTGAGGACAGAAATTGAGAAATACTGATAATATTCTAATTGAGTTTTATGTGATAGTAGAGCACTGTGGTGAAGTGGAAGGAAAACATGGCTTATTTCTATGTATTTTTTATAAAAAGAAATCCAACAATGTGTGGTATGAATTTGTATTTAACTCCTCTGGGTAAATACTTTGGAGAACCACCTTTTGGCGAACGTCTCTAGAAGCTTTTAACACCCCAAGGCAAAAACTCTGTCCTATTCTTGTTGTCGTAATAGGTCAAATTCAGTCTTATTGCACAGAGAGATTACAATTTTTAAAATCTTTCCAAAGATTTATTGATGTTATTTCTGGGTCTAAATCATTTTGGTCCATGTTTAAGGGATGAGATCATCGTCCTGCGTCACGGTGAACCTCTTCCTTCATCCCAGGTCTCAAGTGTTTTCCAGCCTCTAACAGGTTTTCTTCCAACAGCGTTTGTTAGTTAGCGTCATCTACCTTTCCATTGGACAGAAAAATAAATACATTATTCTGCCACCATTGTGTTTCTCTGGGGAGAGGGTGTGCTCATGCTTTCTACAAAGCCTATATTTTGCCACAGAGTTTTGCTGGAAGGTGAAAAAGTTGAATTTTGACCCAATTTGGATTGATAACTTTCCACATGTCAGCTGTGCTCCTACAGGGTTGAATGACATTTACATTTTATTTATTCCACTTCTCCATTTCCATAAAGGCCATATTTGTGGAGTTCATACGATTCTCCTATCTGAGCTCTTGATCTCTGTAGCTCCCCCAGAGCTAGTGTGGCCCTCTCGAATACTTTTCTAAATAAGTTTCTCCTTGCCAGGCCAGTTAGTCTGTGTCAGTGGTGTCCAAAAGTTTTTGCCCCTTTGGCCAAAACTGCCAAATTTAAACTACTGGTGGGTTACAGAATTCAGGAAATGAAGACATGCAGAAATGAGTTTATTAATGTGTTTTTGTTTTTTTTTCCTGCACAATATTTAGCAAAACTTTTGTGAAATCTATAAATCCTTAAAGATCCAAAATGTAAAGAAGGCTTTGTTTGGACTCCTGCTTTATTAAATTGTAACTTAAATTAAAGACTTCAGATTCATAACAAAACAATTTCCAAAATTTTGAGGTCATCCGTCATTTTCTGTTTTGTTGGCCAGATTTTTTACTGCTCTCAACTTGTGGCCGATCAAAATCATTTCAAGGGCCACAAATGGCCCCCGGGTCAACACTGCACTGTATTTCCACTGGGATTGTATCACACACAAGTGGACTCCACTTACCTTTCTGCTGTTCTCTGAAGCCAGTTGGGTTTATTTTTAGAAGGGGCGAATACAAAAACATTCCACACTTTTTTGTTATTATTCTACTTAAGAAATAATATCCCACTTTACAGGGATCCCCTACTTATGCGATGGATCTACTTAGTCTCGCTCCATCACATAAAACCCCACTGAGGTTTGTGGTTCTGTGTTGACAAGTTCAAGCCGTAGAGACATTGAAGCTCTTATGTGGACTTATAACGTGTGAACCTGTGGAGTAACCTTTCAATGTTTCTGTTCTCAGCGTAATAATCCAAGTGTATCAGGGCGGTGTTCTAGACATCAGCATGGAGGAACTGTCTCATTTGTTTTCAATTAAGAGCTCAGAGGGTACTTCATCACTCTAATTATGATTTACTGTACTCTCCTCTATGAGTGCTCTTGGTCTGACATTCACGCAGCACCCAGGTGGGTGGAACTATCAGACAGATAACGCACATCTGTATGTTTACGCGTGGCTGTTATGGCACGTGTGGATATGTGTGCGTGTGTCTACCGGCAACCGAGGAAAGAGAAGTCTATTCCACTGAGACGGGGCCATTACGCATGCCATCCCATTATCACATCATTAGGTCTGTCGCAGAGCCACCGGGGTCCTGGTTCTTGTCCCCCAACTCTTTAATGAAGACACTTAATGTCTGGCATGTGCACCGCTGACATAATGGTGGTGTCTTACTCGATTATCTCGTGTTTGTTGTGGGAGGAATGTTGGAATGACTGGCAGGAGAAGACGAAATGTATGGGCAAAGTGTTGAAAGTGAGAAAAACATGGGAGAAAAAAAAACAACCGGGTATATGTTGCTAACTTCAGAGAGGGGAACACACACAAGTTACACCTCAAGTTCACACACATACACACATACACGACCACAGATCAGCCCAGAGGGTCTCGCTTTTTCAAACAATGAGTTTTCATGCTGGAAAACTCGAAACCTTAAGTCTCTTTAATCCCGGATTCTGCAAAACAAAGAGATGAAGTTCCCCTTTGAAGTGAAAAATATGTCAAATCTAAGAATATCGCAATAATGATATTGTGATATTCAATATCGCATGCCACATGTTTGGTTCAATTCAATTCAGCACCAATTCACAGCAAATAGGAGGAAATTCAAGAGAACTTTCTAAAAAAGAAATCATTTCAGTAAAGTCCCACACACGTTTCAGTTGATCCTAGTGATCAAACTACATGAAGGTCTGTTAATTATTCAAATTAGTTTGAAAAATTTCTATCTAAACAAATGGAGAAGACTGCATCAAGTCTTGATTGAGTTGCGAGTAGTGACAGTAGACAATCACTTGTTGACTTTGCAAGAATCCCTCATACATGCATGCATGTTGCGACAGTGGAGACGAAAAACCTCCCTGTAACAGGAATAAATCTCCAGCAGAACCAGAACCTGGCCCAATCCGGTCCATCTGCCACAACCAACTGAGGTATGAGAAGGCAGAGCAGACAAACTAAAAACAGACGAACTGCTCATGACAGTGGAAGAGGAGGAGAGTGATGTTTAGTGATCCATTTAGTTTTACGTCAGACTCCCGAATATTTGGGTTCAGAATTCATGGAAAACTCAAAACTATTTACGGAAAATCAATTCATTCTATTTTTTTGTGTTTAGTTTGAAAGAAATTTTAAATGCAGCCAATAAAAATGGCCACAATGCTACTTTACACACTATCAACCTAAGCTTTGAAAAGCAGTCAATCCAGATGTCCCATTTTTTTCTTTTCCTCTGATTGGCTGAAGGAGGTAATTAAGTCATTTTATTCCAGTGTTTTGTCCTTGTGGCACATCTAGAAACTGCAGGACAGTGGCCCTGGAGGACTGGAGTTTGACACCCCTGGATTAAAGTATATTTGGTGTGTGAACTTTTAAAGTAGGCAATTATAATTGTTTAACAAGGGTCTCAAATATGTGTGGATTGTGTGAAAATTCTAACTGACTCGCAGTTAGGCTGCCAGCACACAGGATTTATTTACTTTTCTAAATTGCTACAAAGTGGACTCCTGCCTGTTCGCACTTCAGTATTTGTATTTTTTTTCTGTGTAATAAAACTCCAAATTATTTGCTGAAACTTCCAGTATTCACAGATTTTTTTTTGTCAGTTTCAGAGTCTTTATTATTTATTTTAGATAGGCTGTTTATACTGACTGAACAGATTAAAGTTATGCTGTTTTTTTTACGTTTGACCAGGTTTGTGAAGCTGTTAGTGTATTTAAATGTGTTGTAGTGGTGCATTCAAATTAAATGCACAATGTTTTAAACAACATTTTAATTCAATTTAGCACTACTGCTGAATTGATATTAAACCTCAGACATTAGTATCGCTATGGGGAGTGAAAAAGGTGGATCGTTGTGTTCCTAGTATCTTTTCTGGTTAAGATATATTTGCAATTTGAACTATTAAAATAGGCAGTGATAAGCGCTTTTGGTTGGTGGTTGTGGTTCCTAACCTCCAGGTGGACACCGGGTCTCCACCGAACCGACGCCTTTGGTCCTGGCCAGGCCAGACACTGATGATGGCAACAAAAGGTGCCCTCTAGACGAGAATTAGGGAAATCATTGTTTGTTTTCTGGTCAGGATGAGACCCAAACAGGCCCTGATGAAGTTATTGTTTCAGGCGTGCCAGGTCAAATCAAAAGTGGCGTGTGGCCTTCGAGCCAATTTTGGTGGCAGGGATGAGTGCGCTGCGGCGGAATGGAGGGCCGGGCCGTCTGCATGACAAGCAATCGGCGCTCCTAACATGACGGAGCTGGATGCGACACTGCCGGAGAGAGCAGGCCGTGCGCGTGCCGACGTAATAATGACTTATGAAATATGCCAGCGACGGTTTGTCCTTTTAAGCAGTGTGTGTTTGCTAAGATTTCTATTTAGATATGCTTCCTCTATGGGTGTGTGTGTTTTATAGCTGTGTATCAGGACTCGCAGTCCATTGGACCTATTCAGCCGCCTCTGTCCTCGGGGCTCTTGAGATGATAGGCATTTAATGGACAGCGGCTCACAGACGGGACCCGGTCGGGTGGGGTGAGGTTATGGCGCCGGCCAGCCTCTAACTACCCCAGACATTCAGAGCAACACATGGAGTCTTAATTAACTGCAGTGCAGACACAAGGAGGGTCAGGATTTAGCAGCGAGCCACTGCAGATGCTGAACTCAGAAAACAGCTCTTTATTTACACTCTGCATTCAATATAACTGATAAAAATGGGACCTGTATTTTTTTTTTGTACACAGCCTCATAAGGAATCACCCTCCTCACACATTCTGACATAATCCCTTTAAGAGCTAACATGCAAAATGGCGACAAGCAACAGTTGGTGACGTCTTTTGTTAGCCTCTGTCTGAGCTACGCCCCTAACAGGACGTTCCCTAGAGTGTCATTTCTTTTAAGCAGAGCTCTCATTTGAATTTCCTAACATGCAATTTCCTGCAGTTTTACCTTGGCAACTACCTACAAGAGATAGAAGGAAAACACTGAATTTATTTATTATTCTCAACACTGCGCAGAGAAAACGTGGAAAAAGTTGTGCAGCGATTCGACTAAAGCTAAAGCAAAGCGCTGGATTTGTAAGGCAGGAAAGCAACGTCTTAGTCAGCAAACTGCATGGACGTTATTTCAAAATATATTCATTTCTGATTAATTTTTAGAAACAAAATAAAAAAAAAATAACATGGCAGAAATGGTTCGGGCGATATGGATTTAAAGCTTTATCAAAATACTTTTTGGCATTATTGTGATAATGATAAAAGTTGAGATAATAACTATTCTTCTTCTTTTCAGGGTAACTATATGACTGTGACCGCATTACACAGCAATCACAACCTAGCAAATACTGCGCTTGAAAAACATATCAAATGTAATACGCTTGTTTAGGACGCCAATGAAATGAAAACGTGTGATTTTTAAAAAATCCTTTAACTGTAAACACTAAGCGCATTTAATACTATTTTCAATTTATTGATGCTTATCGATATAATATCATTCAACCAACTGTGGAGAAAAACATTAAAAACACCAGAGCTGATCATTTGGACAATTTTGGGAGTTTTAATCATCATTAATTGGAGTTTGTCATCATAATGAGTCAGAATTCTTTTGATGATGAGCAATTTATCGCAATAAATGATAAACGATACGATAAATGCCCACCCCTACTGCAGAATCGGGAGTGTAGAGTGATTTTCAGCCACACGTTAAAGTTATACTGACTTTTTCTTTCATGACGTTGATTTTAAAAAGTATCAACCATCCTCTGGCAGTGGCCTGCGGCTTCATGCCTTGGAGCAACAATCTGTTTAGAATATAGCTACACTTATATTGGGTGAGTTATTGTTTGCATTAAAACAAACATTATAAAATGAATAAAGGTAAAGTGTCAAGCCATGTTGTCATTTTGTTAGAACATACTGCAGCTTACTGTAGATGCATATCTGTCCATGATGGAGATACTTTAAATAATTGCCATAAAGTGGAGGCTTTTCCCCCCCTTCCTTATTTATACATCTCTTAGAAACAGAGCCGGGAGGGAACGGCCTGCTCGGTTTGCTCTACTGACCCTAAACAGATACTGACTAACATTCTGTATTAAAGCCGCACAAATTTGAATTCTCAATGAAGCATTTTGTCATATGCAAACTAAGCACACGCCCCCAAGCGCTGAATGAGTCATCAGCGTTTTCCAGGAAATGGCAAACTCTAAAATGCAGCATGCATACAAAGCGACGTATTTGTCATTGTCAGGTCTTGCTCTGGCGGAGGGGTTTAAGTACACCAAGAAGTTTGATCTGGAACACTAATCAGCCTCCATGGGGAGAAAGCGTTAAACATTTAAGTGTAGTTTAACCTCTTCCGCTGGGTTTTCACGCCGCATTTCCCAAACAGAATGCTCCGTGATGCTGTTGGTAGCATGTGCTTTGTTTCTGCTTCAGCAGCCTGGTTAATATATTGTAGAGCAAATTCAGTACCAAAGCAATTTTTTTGACTGGTTCTTATTAAAGCACTATTTACCCTCATTTTCTGTTCTGCACGAGTTTAAAAAATAAAAGATTTTTCTGGAGCTCTCTAGCTCTCCCGCTGGCTTGGTGAGATTACTCGCACTTCACAATTTTCCATCAAAGCTTCCAAGATGACTTTGAGGATATTTTTGAAGCAGAACTTTCACAGTCTGTGGCTCAAAGAGTTAATTATCTTTTCTGGGTTATTTTTTTATTTATTTATTTTTTTACATTGACGAAAGAGAAACATCTTCAGCTTTTGAGAAAATTTAAACAAGCGCTGCTCTAAGTACCCGCCTAAGGTAATTGTATTTGGGTGCTTTAAATGTAATAATACTTGCTAGTTTGGCTCTAAGGAAATTACATTTCACTCCAGTACATTAATCTAAATGTTACAGTAACTCATTACCGCAGCAGCAGCAGCGGTGCACTTGCATGTCAGACCACAGGAATCTTCTTTTACAGGCCTGAATTTGGAATATCGATACAATTATACAGATTCTACGATATTTATTGATTATTATATGTGCAAGTATTGATATGTTAAACCACTGGTCCCCAACCCACGGGCCGCGGACAGCTACTGGTCTCTGGACAAAAATATTTTTTGTTCGTTGCAACATACATTTTTTTTTTTTAACAACAAAATGCAGCCACATTATGTCCAAAAGAAAAACATAAGTGCCATCATTTGCATATTGAGAGTCTGCAGAGGCTGATAATCTCTCCACTCAGCTCCCAGATCAGTGTTGAAACTTTGAGTTTTATGTCAAGTCCACATGAATTAAATGACAGAAACTCATTTTCTCATTGCATCTTTGATTCATTTTGTCCAGCTATAGACTATTAGACTCTGTATTGTGTAGTTGGTGGTTTTAATCAGTTTTCAGTTAATTAAATCCAAGTCTATGGAACACAAAATGTCCCTAAAATCACTCCGTCCTTCTAAAATTTTTCAGGAAATTGTAAAAGTGCACTGAATCGTATCGTTGGCCAAATATTGTGATATATGTTGTATCGTCATCAGAATATCATATATCACGTTGTGTCGTGAGATTATTGTATCCCTATACGCCTAGTGGAGCAGAACTAAAAATCATAACGTGTGAACATTTTTTATTATTATTATTATTATTATTATTATTATTATTATTATTATTATTATTATTATTATTATTATTATTATTCTTTACAGAATGTTAAAGGAGGAGCTTCATCATCTCAAGTGAAAGTTAATAAATTCATTTCAACCAATTCATAGGTCACATGTAAACCCATAACATTATGACCACTGATAGACAAAGTGAAAACCTTGATTATCTAGTTTCAGTCCCAGTGGGATGGATATGTAGATACTGTAGACTCACGGCTGTTCATGGTTCAGTCCTTGGAAAGTGATCCAGAATTGCTTACGGAAAATCTGCTGACTCGCAGCTATTTCATAGAATATTTCTAAAATATCTGAATATTGGGAAGCTGAAATAGCTTAGCGCAATGCTACTTGATATGCTATTTGCAAACCAGCCAATCCGGGAGTGCCATTTATTTTCCTTGCCACTAGGAGCCCAAGAGTGGAGGAGGGTTTGGAGGAAGGTTGTAGATATGAATCACTACTAATATCAATGGCAGAAGCTAAGATGCTAGGTTACATTCCACGGTGGACATTAATGCACATTTTAAGTATATTTGTGATGTGAGCTAATAAAATAGACAGCTAAGTGTTTTTAGGGGGGTTCTCAAGTATTTGCGGACTTTAGCAAATCACAGAGGACAGTGATCCCTAAATTTGTGAATACCATGGATCCGCCTTAAATGCATTTAAAGGATTGAAAGTAGAAAACAGACAAACATAAGAATGAGAGGGACTAAACTAGTACAACACCAAGAATGTAAAGGTTCCACTAACTGTGTCAGAAATAAATAATCAGTTAGAGATGCTGAATACTTTAATTCAGTTCCGACCATTCAGGCTTTTATGCTCGCCTCGTTCTGTGGATCTCCTACTGCTCCCCTTTTCGTGTTTCAGCTAGTGAGTAAAAGTTTCATGAATCTCAAACTGTGCAAAGATTTCACATGAGTTATCAGTTTAGGTATTCAAGATTGCTTTTAGAGGACATGTTGAAATGTCCTTGATACTCATTAAAATGCAGAAATAGTTCTTTAGTTTAGCGCCAATAGGAAACTGTGATCCAGATGGAAACTTTGGTGTCGTTAGTGGCTGACAGTTAGTGCATGGTTCTCACAGTGCTCACTGTGATATAACTGTCAGACAATTATATCTTCTCTGGCACTTTCTACTGAGGGCCCAAATGAGTTATGTCATCCTGAATGAAAGTGTTTATTAGCTGATTCTGTCAACACAACAGGCTAAGAACTACTTCCAATTTTTTTTTCTTCAAAATAAGAGTTCAAACATTGAGGCAGTAAACTTAAAGCAAACACCTATTACCTTGTTTTCACTGAACGATATTTTATGGTCCGGCGTATTCTGGGGAGTGTTTCCACTGCCTCAATGGTCAAACTGAACCCCACTGACCCTTACCATACGCCTCGGTACAGGAACAAGGCTTTAAATGCGCATCAAGGGCTTACAATAAAATATTAGACTTCACCAGAAGTCGCTTGGTGACCACTGAAGATTTCAGACTTCACTCTGCAAATTTCACACAGAAAGTCAAATAGCGTTCTTAGATGCTCAGAGGTCTTGTGGAGTCTGTTCCAGTGGGTCAGGATTGTTTTTAGCCTGGCCGTTGCCTTTCCACGCAATTCCACTGAATTCTCATCTCCTTTCAGTAACCCTGACTAGAATTTCCCCCATTTACTTGGATTCCTCTAGTAGAATTTCTGCTGGGCCAATCAATGACCAGAAGGAGAAGTTGTAATCAATGACGCACCTGCACTGTCTTAGAATTGTGGTCTGCCTGCGGATGAAGTGAACTAAGCCGTTCAGTCTGTGTTAGCCACGCCTACAAATATTGGATCAACATTCATCGCCATCTTGTTCGGGTCGGCACTCCTCTTTTTGCAATGGAGGATGGTTGTTTACAGTGCAGACAATTTCAATTTAGCTTCGTAGTGTTGAACTGGCGCAAAACATACGTCATGGACAAAGCAAAGCATGGAAAAAGGGGTTTCATTAGCCTGGTTTTTATCAGGACAGGTTGTTTTAGCAACAAAGGGTGAATTATTTAACAGACTTAAAATATTAGGAATGATGTATAACATGAACTACTCTTATTTTAAACGGTGGTAAAACACTGAAAACAATAAGTCAAGCTGCTTCAGTCTGAAGCCACAAAGCATGAAAATAGTAAACCGAGTGATAAAGAAAAAAAATCTGCTGGCTTATCGGGGGCAAATGATTGTGTTTGTTTTCTGTCACGTTAACCCGCTCCATGAGACATTCTGAGCTGCAACTGCTGCTCCTGTCGCCGCTGTCTAGCAGGTCTCTTGACCAAAAAGCCTGTATATTCCTTCTGCCTAAACAGGGCATGTGGGCAAAAGAGACAGGTATTGCTCGAGGCGCTATCATCTGCAATCACCGCTGATCGGTGGAGCAGCTTGGGATGAGGGCGAACTTAGAGGCTGGGAAGCGCCATGGAGAAACGAGCAGCAGTCCGACTTTGATTTCCTGGCTGAGTCATTGCAGTAATGACCCCTGCATGTCACAGCAGATTGTACAGCTGGAGGAGAGGGGGTATTTTTACATTTTTAATGCACAGTGGAATGCGGCACGCAGTGCCCCTTCTCCATGCTAGGCAAGTAATCAATTTGAAGGCAGACAAGAACTCCCCCCCTACTGTACATCTGCCATTTTCCCTCCCGATTCTCCTCTGAAAAGAGGACTTACATAATAATATCAAAGGTTTAAATTAAATCACCCATATTAAAAGACTATTAAATGCAATTTCCTTTTGTCGTCTGCTGGCGAACGGCTCCACGGTTACCGAGCTCGGCGCTCGAGATGGAAAGACGACATGGGGAGAAGAGGATGGGAGCACAGCGGAGAAAAGGGGGACATGAGATATGTGATGGAGGACTGGGGAGTGACAGACAATGAATGAGTGTGTAGAGGATAGAATGTCATCAAGACAAACTGCCGGAGGGAGGGCTGATGGGTTTGATAAGAAGAACTAGAGAAACGGCGCAGTTGGAGACATGCTAAATGTATGAAACAGGAAGGAAGACACTGAAGAACTAAGTTGCCTTTACCTTCCATACCGTATTTTTAAATGCAATCACCTAATGAAGGGTTAACTTTGTGATAATAACAATCTTTCCATGACCTTGTTGTGGGGCTAAAGACTCCTGCAGTCTGCATTGTGGGAGTCGTGCTATTTGACCATAGGAAGTGTTTCCATTTAAGGAAGCAAATACACCTAATACATATAAGAGGTATTGATACAGTGACCCTCTCTGTTCAATGCGTTTAAAGCAAGGCTTGAGTGAAAAACAATTATCAGTAAACATTGAGCAGCTTATGAATCAGATGTTTTACTTCAATGAAAGATATGATTTTAAGTGACATCGTTTGACTTAATGTCGATGTGCTGATGTGTTGCAGATTTGTATTGACACTTCTGACATTTTGACACTGTATTTTAAACATGTCAGAAAAGACGTTTTGTACAGTAAATGACAGCTGCTGCTGCTATTGTTACAGCTTCTGAGGACAACAGTGACGACAACAACGATTCTGATGATGACGATGGCGAGGGCTTCGACGAACAGGACTCTGGTAAAAACTGCAGGAAATTGGAGTACTGTACTTTTGAGTTGCATTTTCTGTGTGTGAGTTTGTCATTAAAGTGGTGGTGTGTTTTTATGAACTCTTGCCCTTAACCGATTTCTTCTAGGTTTATCTTTGTCCCACTTCACTGCTTCAGCTCATCAAATGCAATTTTAACGTCAAACAAGGATTTGAGTGAACACAAACAAGACGTTTTCAAATGCTGATTTCTCAAATAAGATTTCCTTCTATCTGAAAATGTAGGGGAGAAAATTCTTTCACAGGACATCGCCAGGTTGCCCTGTGAAACCTGGAGATGGACTAGTGACCTGTCCAGTGCTTCCCCTGGCACTTGGCCAAAAAGCATTAGCTAAAGGGCTTGTTTACCCAAGTTAAGCTTCCCCTAGAGTTCATGAATCGAAGCAACAAGAAAGAAAGAGACAGGGCAAAAAGGCATTCACGGGTCATAACAACTGAGATGAACTTAAGACAGGCTGTCTATGCTTCTGACTGAAGTAAAAGAATTCTGTAAAGACGAATGGGCAGAAATTCCTACACAGGGATGTAAAAGACTCCAGTAACTGCAAATTCTGGATGACTGCTAGAGTGAGTGGCACGGCATGGAGGAAAGTTGAAGAAATGTCCTTGCACCTTTGCGCCTACTAGCATTGTTTTAATTGGGGGAGTACCTTACAATAACCCAATCTCTGTTGTTGAATTCCCCACAGCTGTACCTTAAGTTCATATGAACCACCAGTTTTGCTAGTCTGTGTTGTGTTTTGCAGTTGCCACGGTTGATACATTCCTGCCTTGTTGTGATTTTTTTTTTTTTTTTTTTACATCAGGTTGGGTGGAATCTAAATCTAAATGCACAGAAGTCGCTGAAAGGTTCCATGTTTGTTGGACCCCATGGGAGTACAGTTTGGCTGAGAACATAGCTGCTAATGAGTGCACCTTTACCACCATCATGCGGTTTGGCCTTTTGAAAATCATTAAAAAGGTGGGCTGAGGATAAAGAGACAAGACTGAGGGGGCATCTGGTCCCTCTAAATCCAAATGCACATTAAAGTCTACAAGGTGCAGAGTTTGCAGACAGCAGGGAGCTTGATGCTCGCTGGGTTTCCTCCCCAGAAACAAAACGTTGCTGCAGTAGCAGGAGTAAAAATCACATTTCTAGCAGCAGATTTGCATTGATGCGCCATCCTCTTTGGCCGTTTTCTTTCTTAACAGAGAGAAATGGCTTGTCTCAGATGAGCTGCGGTCGGTAATTACCAGCTAAGCCGAGCCAAGCCAGAGAGTGGGCCGGGATTGGGCCACGCTTGGGTTGCTAATGCACAGATTGCCTGTCGGAGGCTACGAAATAATGGCTGCATGTCTGCAACAACCCCGCAGAATGTACTGTAGGAGCAGAGGAGAAAAGGGAAGCGCCTGCTGCTGCTAACCTAGGGGAGGCGATTACTAAATGGAAGTAAAGGATGGCAGGGGGCCGGGGGGGGGGGGCTTTAAGGGGTGAGGTAACGGATGATCTAAGTGCGCATGAGGGAAGGTGAAAGGGACCGCAACTGAAGAGAGCGACATCTCTCGCCGTTGTCATTACCTCTCTCTCATCCACCTTCAGCTCCTGTTATCTCACAGAGAGAAGGACCATCAAGTGGTTGGGAAGGCACTTCAACCTGAAATGTTTTTCTCTTTGCCAAGTTGCAGGGTGGGAGGGATGGCCCAGAATTCACCTCTGTCAACAACCCACTTGTTTGTGACGTGCTGAGCAGAAAATTGAACTGTTTGTACGTGGGGTCTATATGGATTTTTTGCTCAAAAATCCTTCATGTGCCTGCCGAATTCTTTTTTATTCTTCTTCTTCTTCTTCTTCTTGTAGCAGAATCAACACAAAGAGCTTCCCTAAGACAATAAGGGCGGTGTGAGTCAAAGAAGAGCCGAGCACAATGAGGGTGGGGGTGGGGGTGAGGGTGGGACGCGGAAAACGTCGAATATGAAGTGTTTTCAAGTTATCTGTGCAGCACAAGGCTCTCTTTGGGAATTAAGTTTTCTCTTCTTTTTTTTCCCCAGTTCCTCTCTAGCAGGGCTGGTTCGTGTTGAATACTAAGAATTAATTGCGCTTGACAATAGAGATGTGAGGCACATAGTAACAACACTGTGCGGTAAATGCTTTAGGAGTCAGTCTGATGCCCAGCGGTCCATAAAGGCAACAACCGCTCTGAGGTATTCTGCGGGAATATGTGCAGGAGTCTTGGGGGAGTGAACTGGATTTAATCAGACCCGGTTGCTTATCCGTATGTTGATCTGAAACATGGAGTACTGTAGAGGGAGACGCAGAAAGAGATAGTGCAGTGGTTAGCTGGGGACAAGCTTCTCTCCTAACTGTGACTGTGCTTTTTTTTTGGGGAGGTGCGGGGCGCGGGGTGGCATTTCATGGCAGGAGACCGTGAAATAACAGAAGATTCCCTTCTTTCTTTCGTGCTTACTTGCTGCCACTTCTCCACTTGTGAGCAAGCATGTACGAATTCATTTAGTTTCCCCCCAATTTCTCTCGAATGGCGCAATAATAGTGCCGAGGGATCAAATGAGAAAGACAAGATAATAACTCGGCGGGAGCCAGAGCGCATCACCGGGGTTCGCCGAAGAGAAAAGAAGGCCTCAATCGGATCGGCTCGGTTGTGACCAGATGGGCCAGAATCTCTGAAATGAAGTGGGGATGATCATGAATAGGCGATCTGGACGGATGCCTGGCCTGGAGATTTGATTTGGGCTCTGGCCCCGCACCAAGGGGGAGGACTTGATTGCTTTTGATTAAGGGATGGGGGAAGCTAATACACGGCCATTAAATTCCCAACATTAAACCTGGTTCTTCAGCCTAATTTCAGAGGCCATGGAGACCCAACTCCTCCCTCAGTCTCGCAGTTCATCACAGAAACTGATTGGTGACCCGTGCAGGGATCATGTCTTCACAGCAACATAATGTGCAGTTAATCCTCTTTAGGCAGGTTCAATGTTCTGTAAAAAATGGTGCCAAAAAGGTTTCTTCTCTTGTTTGTTTGTAGTTCTATTTGGATATTAGCTCACAAAACAGTAGGAGCTTTGACATAAGAGACTGCTTGCTGTGCTTTTGGATGAAGGATGTCCTTCAAAGTCAAAGCAAAAAAAAAAAAGAATTACCTGAAAGATTGGGGGAAGGAAGGGAGGTGGACGTAGAGAAAACTGCTAATGACGGCTCCATCGCCGGGTAAAGGGGTTGCATCTCAGTAAGTTTTGTCTCAGATAGAGCTGTTAAAAACTTTTGGGACTTGGGGTTTTTTTCCCCTCCATTGCTTTCCTGTAATTGCTGCCGTTTTGAATTTAGTCAGCGGGCACGGAGTGGGCAGGAGATGCTCTCTCTGATCTGCCTCACACACAGTATGGGAGATTGGATAAGGGCTTCAGAATGAGATCTAGGGAGACAGCACAGCTCTCCTCTAGGACTGTGGGCTCCAATGACTTCCATTAAATCACGGTGTGACCAAAATACTGATTTGTCAGGGCAAAAAGTGAGCGATTAGCCCTTTTACTTTGCTGCTGTCGACACAGGAGTGGAATGCTACACCTCCTTTAACAATGGAAGTGGCGGTGGAATAGATTTTAAAGAATTAATGAAGCACCACAGTGTTAAATCACAGTTTATTTTTCTTGTATTGACTACGGATTGCAAAACCTGCAATATGTAAACCTCTGGTTTGTTGCTGTGACAATCCTTTAAGTATCTTTTTACTTTTTACAGAGATGCTTACCACTGAAAGTATGACTATATTGGCTACTAAAGCTCGGTGTGTGTGTGTGTGTGTGTGTGTGTGTGTGTGCGTGCGTGCGTGCGTGTGTGCGTGCGTGTGTGTGTGTGTGAGACTGTGCATGCTGGTCAATTGGTCGGAATCTCAAACACTCACTTTTTCCTTTTTTACCATTAACAAACACAGTATCCCTAAGAATGCAGGCCGCAGCAACTGGACTCTTTGGTCTGTAAATGGCCACCATAAAAAGATGACTAGATGACGCTAGCTGTACTCAGAGTCAGTGAGGCGTACAGCAATTAAGTCAGAGGAACCGAAGAAGAAGTAAAAACGTCAAAGGAAATTGTGTTTTCTAGACGTCAAGGCATGACTGCAGTTTATTCAGCCTGCGAGAGCGAGGCTTAATGCAGACGTTCGGAACATATTGCAATATAGTTGGACACTGTGATTATTTTTAAGCCAAGAAAAAGATTTGGAAATGTCGGAAAATCTCTACTTTAAAGGAAAGACTGTGTATTTTCTTGGACAGTAGTGTCCAAACTTCTTTGTCTCGCTTTTCAAAATGGTAAATCAGAAAGATCTCGTAGGCCACAAACGTTAGCTTGGTTTACTAATTGAAAATATGACACTTATTTTTTCCCCCTTACAAGGTTTTCTTTATTTTAAATACGTTTCTAGTTTGGCTTTGGAGTAAAACTTGCTGAATTTTTGTTATCCTATTTACAATGAAATGAGGATTAAAGCAAAAACAAAAGGGTTATTAGAAGATTAGAATTGTTCTGCTGTTACAGTACAGAACAAATCTGGGACCAAAATAAACTTCGGACTCTCTTACTGTAGCTGTTACACACAGAGACTATCAGTAACTGTACTAATTACTCCAATAAGACACTGAAGACAGTTTGCAAATATTAGTCTAATCAAATCGTCTTTGCAGTGACACAGTGTTGTCCATGATCAGCTGCAGAACTTCCCCCATAAACAACACGCAGCTTTATACATGGGGAAGATGTGATGATGAACATCAGTCACTAAATCACATGACGTTCAAAACAAACAGCGGTGAGCGCACGTCTGCTAATGCGTTAATGGCGGTGCTAATATTCCCCTTAGCGTACTTAAACTTCCCCTAGATGAATTTTTCCAGATAAATTCTGTAGCATTAAATTACTTGCCTGTTTTCTAAGCTTTCAGTTGAATAAGGTTCGACGTCTGTGTTGAAGTTTTAGTTATCGACTGTCAAGATTTGCACAAGCAGAAAAAAAAAAAGTTTGTATTTGTGCTCTTATTTGGAAGAGCACGAGTGTCTCTTGTCACCCCCGGTAACAAGAAACCAACAGGAACAAATAAAAGACGGACAGTAGAAAACGAGATATATCTGCATGAATGCTTACAGTAGAATATGAACGTTATATTGTCAACATTAAATTGTTGACTATAATTTGAATCGAATTAGCGCTTAGCTTCTGCTAAATACCATGTTGATGTAGTGCTTTAGCGATAGCGGAAGTGTTTATGATTTGTAATGTAGAGTTTCACCAATAAAATAAATCATTATGTTTATAAAAGAGAAGGCCAACAAATTCTCTACACAATAAATTGCAAGCACAGCGAATTAAACTACAAGACAAAATATAAATAGATAGATAGATAGATAGATAGATAGATAGATAGATAGATAGATAGATAGATAGATAGATAGATAGATATTACAGACTCAAAGTCCAAAATTTCAAGTAGTCATAATAAAGCAGAGAGGAAGCTAGCCAAACAGACAATAATAGAATAAAACAGGTTACAACACATAAAATGATCTTTTCACTGTGTTATGAATCAAATTAAGCCCCATTCAAGTGTAAGGGAGCAAATCCATGTTGATTTCTGGCTGTAATCTGTAAAACACTGCAGATTGCTGTGGAGGAGACCCACAGGGCTGATCGTTTGTCACACTCGCATTCAGAACCCCGCAACATTAAGGTTCAGTCATTCACAGCCTGGACCATCTACCAGTCTAAATGATCCAGGCTTTTAACAACGAAGACAAGTCTCATTCAAATGAAGCCAGTCAACCCACTCAACAACTGGAATCCACAGCAAACATGTCCCTTTCCTTCGTGGTGAAAACAATAAATGTTAAAGGGACCTTCATGTTTTTTTGTTTTTTTTTCTAAAACACATTATTGTAATTTTCCAGAGCAGATGAGGTCAATTTGAGGCTTGACCGTTGCGTTACGTTTTAACCCTCTGAGTTTTGCTTGAACAAACAGGAGAGGACAATTTGAAGACGTCCTCACTTCGAGATTTGTTGTCGTTTTAGCAGGAGTTAGAACAGGGTTAGCATCTGTTTAGTTTTCGTTGATCGCAACGACCTGTCCAAGTTCTTCCAAATACCAACGTCCAGGTTCAGTTAAAAATACATTTATAACAAGGTTAGAACTGAGGACTCCGTGAATTTGCTACCAGCTCTATAAAGCTGGGAAGGTTTGCCAATTTCCTTAGAGTCTGTAAAGACGGAGCATCCTGAGAGGAATCCTCAGTGGTTAGTGTGGGTGGAGTTTGATTTGCTGTTGGTGGTTAGATTCTGCTTTGAGGTTTATAGCTTGAAGTTCTAAGTGGATACAGAAAGAAAAAAAAAAAAAAAAAAGAAAAAAAATCAAACAACTTTAACCCTTTGAGATCAAAAATGTCCACTAGTTCCCTTCAACGGTAGCTAGACTTGTTCGAAAGCAGCTCTTTGTCTTCGTCGCGTGGCGTGTGCAGGACGCCTCCGTGTTGACTCCATTTATAATAGCAATTAACATTTCAAATCTTCTTTAATATTCACTTTATCAAAATTGAAACTCATGAGCCGATGGGAATGTTTACAACTAATAACTCCTATTACTTTCATCTATTGACAGATTTCAAAGTGGAGAAGAAAGAGAATAATAGATTCACTCTTAAGCTCTTCTCTTTAGACTTTCGTGGCATACGGATAATTTCATAAAGTTTCTAAATCATTTTTTATTGATTCACTTTTTCATTCAACTTTAATCTCCCCGATCCTTTCTAATTTCTGTTCTAACTATTCCCAGCCATCGTGCATTCGCTGCGGCGCCACAGGAGAGCAAAGAAGTCAGTTTATGGGCGCTGAATATGAATACAAGGATTGTTTTGTTTTCATCAAATAAATATGCAGGCAGTTCATTTATCTTGTTTGTTTCTTGCAAAAAAATAAAATAAAAATAATAATAATAAAAAGAAAAAAAAACCCTCATCTTTCTCTCTGAGACGGAGTTTCATCTTCTAAATTCATCCTTCTGTGTTTTCGGATAGCGTTTCAAAGAGAACCCCCTAAAGCTAACTGTCTTTACGCTTAGGCTGCGACCATCTCAATGCATCTCCAATGCAAAAAAAAATTATAAAGAAACAGTGCATATATATTTATTTACCGCTGTAGGCTTTTTTTTATTATTTTTTTTTACTGGCTTATTCTTGTTTTGAAGAATCAACCACCTTCAGCAGCACAAACACACGGCACGAGACAAAGACAGGAAGGTTGGGACATTCAGTACTCAAAGGGTTAAAGAATAATGAGTTTAATGGGACCGCATTAAGAACTCAGGGCGCTGTCAGGTACAACACCGGCAGGGGCGAAGAAGGTGCCCGGGTGGCGCACTGAGTGCAGACTTTCGTACAAAAACGGTCCCTTTAACTTTTAGTGACTTTCATTGCAGGGGGGTTGTGGGTTGTGCTTGGGGTGGAGGGGGTGTGGGGTGAGGGTTAGAGGGTGGGAGGTGGGTGGAGGGGTTCTGTTCTCGAAAAAAATCCAGTGCAAATCAAACTTTTTGTTGTTTTACATCCAGCCAACATTCAGCAAACAAAAGACACAGGAAGGAAGCTGTTTACATGTGGTCAGATTATTACGGGTTATGTTGGGTTATTTGGAGATTAAAGCTCTGAAGAGATGCAGCCCCAACTTAGGGTGCCTTGGATAAAGACCCCTGAAACATGGCCTCGTTAGAAACTACGGAGATATCTCTCTTTAAAAGCCAACGAAGGTGAAACTAAATCTGGCAGAACATGCTTTCAGTTCCAGTTGAGCTTCTCAACAGTGTAAAATCTGGTCATTGCTACACTTGGGAGTTCTACAATGATGGGAACCTACAGTTTAGTTCAGGAGCCAATCACATTTGCCCCTGCTGCATGGCACTGCACCTCCTCCAGAGCTGTGGTTAACGGTAGGTTAGGCGGTTAGATCATTAGTGGAGTTAAAGGGATTTTATTACCTTTTTCGAGTAGCCACTCATCGACTACCCGACCAAGTCGGTATGGGATTCTTTGTCTAGCAAGAGCCAGGCGCTCATTATCAAAGTTCCCTTTAAGAAATTTGGAGAAGACAAATTAGAAACAAAACGGTTACAGGCAAATCTGGAAGTTAAGAAAGTTAGAAGTTAGAAGGGCAACATTGCAAAAGGTTTAGCAGGTTATGAACTTTAAATCAGCTTTAGTTAGGACAGGAAGAACTTGATGTTGTTTTGGGCTGGTTTGTTCGGTTAGACAGGTTAACAACATTCTAGTTACCTTGAGTTTAAATTAGTTTTTTTTTTTTTTTTTTAATCTGATGCCATGTTAAACAGATTTAAAAGTGATTTAGATGTAAAATGGTTACTTTTTTTTTTTTTTTAAAGAACTTATCATAGCTCTCAGCACATTAGAAAAATCATTAGCGGTGTCAAGATATGTTAAAGGCAGCAAAACCAGCAGTCAACACAAGTAGAATAAGAAAGGATAAAGCAGAACAAAACATTTCAGTGTCAGCAGGAAAATATTGTTTCAAAAGGAGCATGACATAATCACACATTAAAAGAAAAACGAAACACATTTGGTGGTTGTTCTCAAGGAAAGCGCCTTGAAGTTCCCATTGGATAAAGAGTTGTCGATTTGCCAAACGGTACCTCCCAAATCAGACGGGATGTGCCGTTCGGACCTCTTGAATCGCCCTTCTGTTTTTCACCTAAAGCAAAACGGATTAAGCAGATCTGTCAGAGCACCAGTAGTTCTCAGTGCTTCACGCCACCCCGCCCCCCCCATACCCCCCCTCCCCTCCATACCCCCAAACCCCCTCATGCATTCATGGAGAACTTCTCATTGGCACTTGGCAATTAGCAGCACTTCATCAGCGTGTCAAAGAAGTTTCATCACTGCTGCGGCAACTTATTATCCCTCACTTCACTTCAATCAACCTCTGGGTCACGCTGCGTTGCATCTCCAGCACCGTCAACAGAGACAGCGCTGAAATTAGGGGGGGGGAATGAGGGGGGCTGCCGGTGACCAGGCTGTGGTGTGTGTGTGGAGAGCGAGGGGGGGGGGGGTGATGATGTCTGATGTGATGGATTAATTAGGAGTTATTGTCCATGTCAAAAGGCAGTCTTAGAAGATTACAGGCTAAATAAAACCCCAACAGGGCTATGTTTAGACAGCGCTTTTTGAAAATAGGACAACTCCCAATAAGCAAATCGTACACCTAACTTACTGCCTGTTTTAATAGGAAATCTGAGAAAGCAGAAGGATGGAGTGATGCTGCTGAAATTATCTGCAGAGAGAGCGAGAGAGAGAGTGTGTGTGTGTGTGTGTGTGCGTGTGTGTGTGTGTGTGTGCGTGTGCGTGTGCGTGTGAGGAACTCATCCTGCATCCTATCTGGAGCGTACTTTGATTTAGCGGCGCCACTGCCCCGTGCTGCTGCAGCAGAGATCTAAAATAGACCACCTCTCGGTTCTGCAGTACCTACTTCCTCTCCCCAGGGGTCTCCCTACCCACGCCTGCCTGCGTGCGCAAAACCCGCCTCAGATAAGCAAAACAAAAGAAAAAAAAAAAAGAAAAGAAAAAAGATGTTTGCACATGTATGAGGCCGTGTTGTATGTAAATTCTCTCGCCTGTTTGTGTGTGAGCAGGAGGGCTACATCAGAGTGAGAAGATGATGGAAAAAGAAAAGCAGAGGATGGGAGGGAAGGCTGCAACGAGGGGAGGATGGAAGCATGAGTTAGGGTCAGAGCAAATGAACAGAAAATGACTCATCAGAACATAGATTAAATTTAAAAAATATATATATATAAATCTAAGGTTTGAAGAGAACCTAATCGGTGTTCCCTCAGTTCATCCTTCAGCTCATCCTTCAGCTCATCCTTCAGCTCTCCTCTCTTGTAAATCAGCTGCACATTTTTGTTGCAACTCTACCTGCGAGTTCTTTCCAAAACCACTGTTTTGTTCTAAATGACAAGAAAAAAAAACAAAAAAACCCACAGAGCAGCAATTACAGGTATGTTTTGACGCTGCACTTAAGATTAAGCGGCGCTTCTGCTGTGCTTTTCTGGTAAGGCAGCGCGGCAATTACAGCCCTAACACAAGGCTGCTTCAGTAATGACACGGCCATTCTGCTGCAATCACTAAATTAGACAGAGAAAGAGAGAGACACACAGAGAGTGTTGGGCAGAGGACCAGCGTGGGGTGTGGCTGGGTTGCCGAGGTTGCAGAGATAAAGCAAAAAAAGAAAAACTGGCAGATGATTCCTTTGTGGGTGGATGTTCTTCCTCCTAAATCCCTTCCTTTCCTCCGATTCACACTGTAAACCTCCAGGAACCAAACCTGCTGCACAATCTGTTTTATCCCCCTCTAGTGGCAGGGCTGAGACTCTACACTCAGAAATGTACATTTTCCTCATCTCTTCTTTCTCCAGGACACTTTTCTTTGGCGCGATTCAGGCATTCTCTCCCTAATCCGTTCCCCCACGTCTTACTCGCTTATTCCTTCCTTCTCGCCGGCTCTTTTCCTTCTTTTCCGGCTTGTCCCTACCTTGTTCTCAAACAATCCTTCATCCACGCTTCATTCTGTCCTTTCTTTCACCCTCCTGCCAAAATCCATTTCCGTCTCTCTCTGGCTAGTAACTTGCACGCCCCATTCTCTCCAACTTTCTCATCTTCCACTTTGCTTCGTCTCCATTATTTCCTGTCTTCTTCCTTCCTCTTTCCACTGAGCCTGTTTTTCAGCAATTTCTCATTTCTGTTTTCGTCTCCCCCCCCACTTCGAACTCATTCACACTTAACCTCTGATTTGTAACCACATATCCTTTCTTTCCCTGTAAGGTTTGTTACTGGGAGATTAAATATGGTACGCTGTGGCGTAGCGCTTGCTTGCTATCTATTGCTGACAGAGAGTGCAGCAGACAAAGAAACAACTTCTGAGAATACAAAGTGAGTGTACCGTATGCGGATGTAAGTGTTTTTGGTTTTTTGGGGGGGTTTTTTTCTGCCAAACTGCAGCATGCAGCAACATCTGGATCAAGAATCAGAGCTTGCCATGACAGGGATTCCATCTATAAGCTCCACACATTGAAAGAAGTCAGGAAAAGAGGAAGCATCGTAGGGAGGGAAACCTGGAAAAGCAGGACTGAAAATCACAACATGTGACGAGAAGGGCAACGAGGGTCTTCCGGTCCACGGGTGAATCTAAATTCCACCGTGTGTTTTTCATCCATTCGGATGTCCTGTCGTTCTGTTCACAGAAATCTGTTGTTCTGAGCAAACCGGCTGAAGGTCGCTCCGCATCAGAGAGGAGGAGACGGTGGGTGGCTGGCTGATTAAACAGCTGGGCCTCCATTCCCAGGACTCTTACCTTTGCTTGATATGAATCTCGACTATTCAATCTCACACTTGCTAATAGCTCAGCTAAGTTTTTGCTTCGCGTCTGAGCACTTTGGCTAACTTGGAGAAGGTTTAGCACACGCAGCTTCTCTCAAATTATTTTCTAAAGTGGTTGTTTTCTATGCTTTCAGCTGGAAGAAGTTTGTGTTGAAATTTCGACCTTTCAGGATTCAAGCAGTTGGACGTTTATTTTCACGCTCTTATTTTGAAGTGGGTGAATAACTTTATTTCAAGCGAGAAACATACAGAAACAAGAAGCAAACATAAATTAAATATCGAAGGGGATTTTAGAATATGTAAATTCCATCCATCCATCCATTTTCCGTCACCCTTCTCCCTAACGGGGTCGGGAGGTGCTGGTGCCCATCTCCAGCTGCGTTCCGGGCGAGAGGCGGGGTACACGCTGGACAGGTCGCCAGTCTGTCGCATAGTGCTTTATCATTAGTGGAAAAAATATTTATAATGTTTATGATTAGACTGTTTATGCAGCATCAGCAGTCTCGTTTCTTCTCACAATAACTATTTCAAACTAGAAACATAAAGGAACAAACAGAACACAGCCAGTAGAGAACAAGCTATAAATACAATAAAATAGAACGTCAAAATTCATTTGGTGCTCAAAGGTTGCAGTTTTTAAGAGCAGGAATAATTCGAATCGACATTAGGACCTTAGCATCAGCTTCTGGTAAGTACCATGTTGCTGTAGTGATTTTACTTGAAGCCCCTCCCCTGTCCCCGTCCCCCTGTGGTTTGGACTATCATCCAGAACCCTGTCTGTGTTTCCTTTGGCGCCTCATGTCTGCTGCCAGACGGTTCGTCCAGATAACGGCTATGATGGGACCAGTTCAGGGAAGGTGTCACATCTGCCGTGATACAGGGGAGGGGCAGGTACACGCTTGCCTGACTGGCACCTAGGGATGCGGGTGGGGGGTAACAGATGCTTCGGCACACGGGGAGTGTAAACTATCTGCTTCGATGCGCGTCTGGGACGACTTGCCTTCCAGTGCAACGATAACCAAATCTTTTGCCTTCCATGTCATTGCACATGTGCACGTTTGTGCGGTGGCGTTTGACCGTGTGATGCTCCGAGAGGCCCAGCTGGATATCATGTCAGCGGATATCATGCAGGCGGCCGGATGCCCTTGTACAGGACACCCACATTGGAAATCTATTCACGAGAATGGAGATTACACAGGAGACGGTTGGCGCGCGGCCACGCCGCTCTGCCAGCCTTCGACTGCAACCTCCCCCTGTAATGTTAGTCTGAGTCTGCCAGATACTTCACTGAAATAATTACGCCAAGAATTCTTCAGGATTTTAAAGCTTCTCCACGTTTCCCAAGCTGAGTTTGGAGTTTTGTGAAATGAGGGAAGAGACCCTCCTCACCCACTCGTTTATTTACATCAAACCCCCTGCACTCACGTCTGCCTGTGTTTTAATCACATGGCTGTCACCGCTTTAACTGTTCGTCATCTCTCGTCTGTGCAGCACTTATCGGTCCAGCGGCTCGTTTTCATTTCTTCCCTCCACCACCTTTTATCTCAGCCGCAGATTGATTTAATGCAAGAGCTGCTCCCAGAGTCAGCCGAGGGATCCCCTTACCCTCCTCCCCATCCGCCCGCCTTTAAAAAAAGAGAGAAAAAAACTTGTAGAAATCAAAGTTGTCACTTCTCTAATTACCCAGAGCAATCTTTTTCCTCTGCCGATCTGCACTACTTAACTCTCTCTCTCCTCTTCATTACTTTCTTGACTATTTCTCTGCTCTCTCCTTCTCTCTCTCTCTCCCCATCATCCCATAGCCACAGGCCAATAATTTGAGATACCTTCCAACTGTGCAGGATCCAATCAGATGGAGTCGCAGAGCACCAGAGGCCCAATAAGAACCAACAGAATGTCACCAGTGACGAGCGACTAAGCTGGCTGCCTTCAGTTCTCTCTCTCTCGCTCGTTTTGGCTGTACTGGTTTTTTTTTTTTTTTTTTTTCTGTATGTGCAAAACATAATGAAAACCCTAAACTAGAAAATTACATCAAGTGTCAGCCGTTCCTCAGCTCGCGTCGCCACATCCCTGGAGCTCAGGCGCTTGTCACACAACCCATACAGTCGCTGTCAAGCTGAAAATATTGGGGTAAAAACTTCTTTGAGACTTTAACCCAATCTCACGATAATTAGGTCTCATCCCAAGTCCCGATTCATATCCGCTACGACCAGGCCCATGTTTCCCTGCTCGGATCCAGCAGTGATCGCTGCCAGAGGAAACCGCAGCAGAGCATCGCGTCCGTAAGAACTCCGTAAGCTTAAAAAAAAACAAACACAAATGGCTGCTCGTCTGTAGGATCCTCACGGTGAAGAGGGGCTTCCTGCCAGCCCTGACAGGAGATTCACCCCTCTACATGATCCATCATGTTCTGCCCAGTGAACCATTAAAGCTATGGAAGACTGCCTTCCCTGCATCTTGTTGGGAGGCCCAAACTGCTGAAGCGAAATCTAGTCCACATTCAGCTAAAGTCCCTCCCGCCTCCAGTCATTTGTCTGACTGTGGCGTCTTGCGCATAAGCGCCCCCCCCTCTCTCCTACCCTAATCCGCGTGCTTCTTCCTTCGCTTTCAGCTACTCTTTCGACTACTTTCAGAGTGCTCTCATGTTGCTTTTGCCAACAGGCAGAGGGGAGGCTGATCTTCTTGGCTGCTTCAGTCTCCTTCTCCTCAAAGTGTCTTTATCTGCCCTGTTTGCTCACGCGCCGCTCGGTTCGGCTCGGCTCCGCGTCTCTACCGCGATGGAGCTCGCAACGACAAAGATGGATGCCGAGCAGACAGTGGAGGCATATGAGTAATAATAAAGAGAGGAAGGATGAAGTGAGGAGCAGAGCGGAGCGCTGTGTTGACCCCTTTTTCTTACACCATTTATCTGAGATGTAAGAACATCTTAGCGGCTCAGCTGGAAGAGCTGGGGCTGACCTCGCCGCTACAAAGACTTTCTGCTCCTCTGTGAATCCACCAATCTCGTCTTTCTAGTTTCCCGTCTCAAACATCCAACTTTCATTTTGAAAGAGCCCTTTAAATGTCTTCCAGAGGAGGGGAGAACTGCAATTTGCTAGTTATTCCATCTATTCCTGTGCCATCTTGTTCTGCCTACGAGGACGATGATGACTTCTAGATGTACCCTCGAAAAGTCTTTGGTTTTGAGTTTTGCAATTTCTGGTGAAAAAAAAATCAAAAGCAACCACATTTACCATGGTTTAAAATGACCGAAGTTTAATAGAGGCATGCTTAAAGGTTTAGCTTGGTGCGTTCCTCATTGTTGGGGCGAAGGCGGACACCGTGCTGAGATTCAAAAGACCGTCATCCCGTTTACACAAAGCTGGTTCTGGTGAACCCAGAACATTTGTAAGAAATGTTCTGGGTTCACTTGTAACAAGTGAACCCAGAACTTCTTACACTTGTAAGAAATGAGTTAGTCATAATAAATGTGCAAAGACAGCCAGTGCTTGGTTTGGGAAAAACTCACAAGTGGAGGATGCTTTGCAAAGAGAGGAACTTCTAGAAACGTACATACTCAATAACTTCCTTAAAAAAGGAAGGTACTCTGAAGAGTCTGATCAATTTTCATGCCAGGTACAATGTGGAACAGATCAAATCTGTTCAAAACAATTTGTCCACAGCAGTGTAGAAGAAGGGATCCATTGTGTTTCTATCAACAGCTCAGGCTGAATGAGGTGGTGCGATGGTGTCGTGATATTTTCTTGGTGCCCCTTTGCTATTGAGTACCTATTCAATATCATTTAAGTTTCAAAGTCTACCAAAGTGTTTTCTTGACCATATCCTAGCTTCATGACCAGTAGGCCTATCTTTTAGTGGATAGTCAAAGCAGGATAATGCACCATTGGTGTTAAGATGACTTCAATGGCCTTAAAAGTCAAAAACAACTGTAGGGGATGTGGAGACTTTCAGGAAGGTTGCAAAGTCAGCAAATATGCAGCCACTGTCTGATTGCTGCTACGTCAATGTTGACCAAAAACCTCAAGGTAATATTTAAGGCATCTCACTTACAGATGTAGGAAGTGAGGAGTTGTATTCAGGTGGGCAACATTTTGGGAGAAACTTACTTCCAGCAGTTTTACTTTTTGCTCACAATTGAATAAAACTGTTTTGAAGTAACTCTACTTTTACTTATGTGCAATTTCTGGCAACCATCTTGAATCATTCAACTGATTTACAAAACACACTTCATTCTGCTACTCTTTACTTTTAGTCTGTTCCCCATGCTGTTCCAGCTGGAGGGCAAGTAACTACACAAACCCATTTAACGAATTAGAATATCATTAAAAATTCCCTTTATTTCAGTAACTCCATCACCAAGTGAAGGACATTATATAAGATAATTAGACTGATGTCTTAACACCTCTATTTCTTTACTTCTCTATTATTTCTCTGCCAGCAGATAATAAAATTAGAATATTACATCGAACCAATCATAGAACTATTTTTAAAAACAGAAATATGATTAATCTAGTGTTTAATGCCTGCATTACAGTTTTTATTTTTAAAATGTACTTTTACTCTGACAAACGATTCTCATCAGGACATGTATTCTAACTTTTTGAGTTTAAGTGACTTATAATGTTATTTTAAAGTACTTTTCACTGTTCTGGCAAACAGATTACTTTCTGTGAGTAATGGGTTTCACATTGTGGACGTTTGAGATTTTTCTTTCAGTTGATTGAGTTAACTTGAGTAAATCTTTGATTTGTGTATTTTTTTTTCTTTTTTTTTCTTTGTGTCTTTAATCTGACAGATAAAACAAAGTCAGTCCCTTAGGGAAAATGTAGGGATTCGCCCCGATATTAGCAAGTCGTCATCAACAGTGACCAGTAGTCGTTTGATGACAATATTGAAAAGGCAAAAAAAAAAGTTACAGTTTCTCAGGTTTTTCTGCTGCGTTCTTTTCTCCTCCAGTCTCCTTGGCCGTTTCCCTTTTACTACCTTTTTTTTTCTTTGTGTAATGAAACCCTGCACACTGTGTCAAGCTGCGCCAAGCTGCCAGCTAATCGCTCTTGAAGGAATCACCTTGTTAGTGTAAAAATACTATTTTATGCCAGTCAGCCTGCATTATGTTTGACATTTTCATGGGTTTAGCAAAAAAGATTGGAACAAATTGCGTGTTTCCGTGACAGGCTGCGACAAAGTGCCTAAAGATATAATTTAAGATGGCTTAAATTATAAGCCATCGTTTGTCATGTGCAGACAAACCGATGGGCTCGTCTATCCATCCGAACACTTATTTGTTTGCGTAAAGTAGAGGTTTCCTACAAGTGGTTTAATTTTATTTCATTTGATCTTTTTTTTTTTTTTGTTGAAATTTTCTATCAGTTGCTGAAATGCAGCAACGCGACAGTAAAGCCGTTCACAAGACGTTCAGAAAACTTGGACATCTCAAGCTCAGTGGCTCTAAAAAGCGGGCTCGTCTCCTTGGCAGCCCGCTTTTTACGTACCTATACATGTGACTCAATAGCAACAAATAAATGGAGAACTGCACATCGTACTTGACCACTGTGAAACATTTTCTCCCTTGGAGCTCTGCCTTTCTGCTGGTTTCTGGAGCAGCTTTTGAAAGGGCAGCCGGCTTCTTGTAAGAGGGGGATTATTGCTGCTGGCGGCCCCTCACTCACTAACGCTGACCTCTCCTCTGAGAGCCTGAGCGCCGTGTTTGGCAGAGAGGAGCTCTGAAGATCTCGAGCGAAGGCACATTTCGTGACGGAAAGAGAGACAGACTGTGCGGCTCGTCGTGTGCTTCAATTAAGAATTAGCACTAAAACGCGGCAGGACATGCTGGTAAAAGCAGCTGGCGGAACAGTGGGGATGTGATGTGTTCAATGTTACCCGTCTCGCAAACGAGTCAACATTCAGAGTACGGATGAGCTCGCTTTACTTGTCTAAAACTGACACATGCACCTAATCAGTAAAAACAATAAATAAATAAAATGGCGCAAATTGGAATTCCGAAAATAAATTGGCTCATTGGAAAGTCGGCAACTTTGAAATATTAATTTTTTGAAAAAAACAAAACAAAACATTGAAATGTGGGTATTTTGCAAAACTACAATATAAACACTTCTTTTTTGTTGTTGCATTTTTCACAACCGTTTGCATACAGTAGCAACACTTTTATTTGTAGCCGCATCATTCCAACGTGTTGAATCTGTCACTTTTCTGAGAAATCGCAGATTACAATTTTCCCAAAATGCTGCATTCGTATCGCTCCCGAGAAGGCGGGGCTTGTTGCTCCGATGCCTGAATAAGACGGCAGCGTCTCCTCTGATTGGAGGAGATCATGGCAGAATCCTGTTTATATCCATTCATGCCATTATTTTTAGTGAACAAACTTTTTCAGAAGTGATTTTAATTGCGTTTCTAATTTAACGGAAACAACCCAATAAGTTTCTTTTCCAACATTAGCAGAATAAGGACAAAGTTTTGTGCACATTTGCAATGGAAACGCAGCTACTGTCATGCCTGAAAGTATCGGAATAAAGTGTTTTGTCTGAGCCAAAGAGGAAATTTGGTCAAACATTGCCGTTTTTTTTTTCTTTAAGAAGAGTAAAACACAGATATAGACAAAATGCCTGCAAACTGTGCAACGTCTACGTTTTTATTCTAATGGCTGACAAAAACCATTACGTCATGTTCTATTGATCACATTACATCAAATGTAAATGTAAAGAAAGCTAACTCAAATTTAGGTCTTTAATAAATTGAAATGAAGACTGGAAAGAAATGATCAAGATCTAGAAAAACCTGGAATCTAGAAGGACGTACATGGATAATTTAGGCCTAAATGATCTGTACAGATGGATTGTCAGAGATTTGTCTCTGCATATTCAAACTTTAAAAAGGTGAGGAGAGGAGAAAAGTACTGACAGCAGGGGAATCAACAATTGTGCCACTAATATTACTTTATTGGATCATTTTTTTTTGTATTCACTGTATAAATATATACTCAAATGAAAGTTTAAGTTCATATTTTCTGCGCATTACTGCTACTGCAATGAAAGAATTTATTTGAAGGCCTTCTGCACATTGTTATCAGCATTTGTACAAACCGAGTTATGGAAATTTTGTTGAATAACTTCAACAAACATCGACCATGCAAGAAAAGAAAAGGGCCGAGGTAGTTTACAACCACAAGGTCATCCTCACCAATCCATCACATCCGATCAGAACCAAAGGCGAGCTATTCGCTAACGCATTTACAGAATTCAGCAATGTGAGTTCTCAGTGTTTATTAATTCAATGAGTGAAAGACATCGGTGTGAATAAGACTGGCAAAACACTGTCTTAAAAATGCAGGAGTCTTCATAAATATTTATGACTGTTGTCATAAAGTGCCATTCGGTGAGTAATGACGCTTTTAATGCAAAGTTGCATTAAAACCGGGATTAAATGTCAATTTAAAGTGTCAACTTACAGGAATAATAGTATTAGTAATAATGTTTTAATTTGTCATGTACTTTTCATTAAGAAAAATCTCAAAGTGCTACCCAGACGTAGTTGCAGAGCACAATGTCAAAGCACAATGTTGAAAATCAATGATGAAATATGATTGCAGCTAAAAAGTGTCATTATTTACCAAAAGACTCCTTCATGTTTCACGCCAGCATTACACCTGTCGTGGTGTAACGCTACGTCAGTCTTATGCGCACGCCTTCAAATAAAGTGCTACCAAAACGTTTGCTACTCTGTGGTTTGGCTGCCCGACCGGCGCATCACTCAAACATTGTGAGACGTTGACAGCAGAAGTGAGGTCAGTGTGCAAACCAACTTTAGCTGTCCGACAAAAATAGAATCCAGCACAGAAACAACAGAGGAAAAAAAAAAAAAGACTGTGAACATTGACTCAGCTGCGATGTTGTTGGAAAATGTGGATCTGAGAATAATCGCCTTCTTTGATCCAACAGAAAGAACTGTTCTTAAAGAATAAAAGAAAATTGTGTGTGAAATTGCACCATTATCGTGTTACACGGAAGCGGCGCCGACGCCGGCCTGTTTATTCGCGGCCGGTTCGCCGCTGTCGGGGTGACGCCGGGCTGCTGTCATCCAGCCTCAGCCGAGGCCATTTTTGGGAATACGAGAGGTGGGGATGCGCCACTAACTGTTGCCGCGGCAGCCGACGGGGACACCTGACATATGGAATTAGCTTCCCCGGCTCCTCCTCTCCCCTCCGTCCGACACTTTTCGTCTGCTCTCCGTCCGTCATGTGCATGCATGCGTGTACGCACACCAACAACCGAACAACACACCAAAAACAGGATACAGAGCCAACACGCTGTGCGACTCGGACACACGCACTGTCACACGTAGGATCAGACGCGGACCAGACCCAGACTCCCCTCAGGACTGCAAACATCACTTCGTGGGACATCAAACGACGTGTTGCGTTGCCATGGAATGCTCCTGACCCGTGACGGCCGTGTTTGCTGTCAACATCTTGTCTCTCCACATCATCCGCTTACGAATGCAGACCTCAGAGGGAACCTTTTGAGGAAAACTACACAACCGGCCCCGGATCCGACAAACACGAGGGAGCGAGGCTGTCTATTAGCATAAGTGTGTGCATAAAAATGATAACGTACCACTGTCTTCTATTGTCTTGTTTCTTTTAAGTGGGCAAGCCTCGTCCTCTGCTTGCCCTCTGGGACCATTTATTCTGCTCAAGCTGCGACAAGAAAAAAAAATCTGCTCTTGTAACTTTCTGTATGTGCAAAACATTGTGGCAGGCCTCACAATGATGCGGTATCCCCAATGAGACTGCCTGATGCAGGGCATGACAGCCCCTCCAGGGAAGGAGATTAAACAGGAAGCTGCATGTCCTTGTTCTTTAAGGGATTAGACAAATTTGGAACCTGCTCTGCCAAAACTGAACTCCTGGTTGAAGATACCTTTCATGACAACCTCTTGAATCGGGTTCTACTGAGCGGGGTCGGCATTCTAGTAACACTGCATGCAGAAAACAAAACTGGCTCAGACTGTGCGTGTTGACTATTGTTTTTCTCATTTAGAGAATTACAATCTGGATCGTACCAATTTGTTTTCACGTGGCAAAAGTCTTTACAAAGCCTTTATCACGAGTCTCCGATATGAATGTTTGAGACTTTCCCTTCAAAGTAAGAAAGGAAGATGTTCTTTCTACGTCCAGCTACAAAAAGACTTCTCTTAGGGCAAGAGGGTAACATTTGGGTTTAAAACCATATCATCACTGAGCTTTAGGTACTCAGCCAGTGAGTATAGTGCAGCTGGCTTGCCTTCCAGTTGATTTTTCCAACTCATAGGTCAGAATTTATGAGTTCCGACTGCAAATGGAATCCAGGACATTTTAGTTTTTCATTTGTTGTAATAGGCGTTGATGAAACGAGGGGCAACTGGCCAGAATCTCCACATAAAACTCTATGAGCCACATCCTGAGAGTTCCTACCCTCCTTCCTTCTTAGTTCTTTCTGTTTTATAAATAAAATAAAGCTGTTAAGTCATTACAAAATGTTGTAATAACTTATTAACGGCAATAACTCCAATAACGGTTGGAGACCGAAATGGTGACATACTCTTCAGCTAAACAGTATGACACACACACACGCATCACTACTTAATCAAGTAGTGATGCGTGTGTGGTACTTTGTTCAAATAAAGTATCAAACTGTGGGCTAAGCAATCCTGATGTCAAATGGAGGAAAACCATCCTTGTTTTGTCAGTAAGGATGCTTGTTTTTCTACTCTTTGCATTTCATTTCCTTTCATTTCATTCTCTGGTAATTTGTTTACTTTGTACCTAATTTCCCCTAAGAGTGTCAAAGAACTAAAAGCCAAGAGCATTGACTATTTTCTATATAGTGCAAATAAGTTCATCGATCAATTAGGCCGGGCCCCTTGTGGGTTTCAGTGCATCTCAGACAAGAGTGTGAGATTACATGGCTGGAGCAGAAGTCTGGGAAAGGCTTGTCATTTGCTGCTTGTTTTGCCACACCACAGGTCGCATCCCTGACCTTTGAAGACTAGAACGGAGATTTTTGGTAGGTGTTGCTCAGTTTAAATGTTTTGGTTGGTGTCATTAGTCGTGGTCTGGATTTTAGGATGTTTTTGCACCTGACAGTCTGAAAGACTGGATTGGCTGGAGACCAAAATTGTGACGTTTGTTACATTTTCAGCTAGTGTGTCAAATGAGCCAAACCGTTTGAAGAACCGGTTCCCTCCCTCACCGGTGGTGGCGCTGTGCTAAGAACCGCTGAAGGAAATGACACGATAGACCACTTCCTGCTATTGGAGAGCTTTCCATCCGCTTGGCGTTCACATTTGCATTCGAAGCGAGCCAGAGTTCACTTCAACCGAACCGAAACCTGAGTTTTCAGAGTTTGATCGCGCATTCACACATCCCCAAAATGAACTGGACTTCCCGGGCAAACGAACTAGAGTTTTATTAAAACAAACTTAACAATCAATGCAACCGCAATCTTTTCCACCCCCTCCCCCCCCGACCTAAACAGTTTTACTTACTACTTACTACTTAGCCGTAACTTGCAATAACTGGTAAAGACTGCTGAGCTCTAAGAAAAGTGTATTGCAGACAAGCGGTTAGAAGTAAAATGTTGGGGTAATCTTAAGAGAGAAGCTTATTGAAATGGAAGTTTTGACATTGCCGACGGTGTCATCCTCTAATTTGCCTGAGGATTCGCTAACTCGGCGCTCGCTCTTTGATGTGTCTTTGAACTACGAACAACAAAAAGAGATGTTAAGGTAGTGGAGGCTGCAGCAGAAGGTGCTGGCATCGGAATGTCTGCGAGGGCGAGCTGAATTAGAAAAAGCTCTCGCTTTTTAAAAACTGAAGCAGGAATCTGGAAGAGTTGCGTTGACTTTACAAAGTGAGAAGTCAACACTGATGAAAGAAGGCGAATTGTCAGAGTTAGTGTGATGTGACTCCTCTGATATTATGATCAGTTTACACATATTGCTTGAATTTAGAAGAAAAAGGTTTGGTACGTTTTCATTGTGAGTTATGGTTGGTCACGCTCCGGACACTTCCTTCCTACCCATGAAGGCAGATGAACTTAAATATAGTGCAGAAGGCTGTTTTGAAACCCACGTGCTACATGTTTAATCCTCTGAGTCGATCTTCAAACAAATCACAAAAGCACCAGTCATTTAAAAAAAATGTGGCATTGTTTTACAACTTTCCTCTTATTATGAGACTGATGCATGTCATGCTCATTTGCTGTGTTGGAATTCATGTGGTTTGGCGATTTCGTTGTGAAAAGACATAAAGAGGAGACTTTATGTCCTTTAAAGTTGTACAAACAAAATGACTTTTCTCTTTCATTGCATTAGAAACAACTTGGAATATTATGGGTTAGTTGAGCCCAATTGCAAAAACCCACATCTGCTGATCAGGCTAATGCACTAACAGTGGAGCTAATTTGACATATAGCGCTTCTGCTAACTTTGAAAACATTTAGCGCACTTTGCTGCCCCTAAACCAATTCTCCTGAAAAATGTTGAAAGCGCTAATTTACCTGAATGTCTTTAAAACTTTCAGCTGAACAAGATTTGAGATCTCGGTTGAAGTTTTGGTTATTGACTCTTTAAAACTCTTCAAGTAGCCACACATGTATCTTCATGCTCTTATTTTGAAGTGGGCGAAGACTGCTTACGCAGCTGTTTCTTTTTCCCCTCCTCATGCTCGCCTGTTCCTCGCCATAAGAAGACAGTAGAAGATGGCAGAAGACAAGATATGAACAGAGCATTACGAAACATGTAAATTATAGCATCAAAATGAAGTGTATCAGTCTTTCATGAGGCAGACATAATTTAACCTGAAGCCAGAGCTTTAGCATTAGCTTCTGCTACTGTGTTGGTGTAGCGCTTTAACGTCAGCAGAAGGAACGTTTATGGTTAACGCTGTAGGATTAGTGCGCTGTTAAAACTCTTCCTCTTCTACCCAAACAGTAGGTGTAACCTTTGCCCTGAATGCTGGCTTTCTCACCACACCTTTTTTTTTTTGTGCACCTCATTTGTGAAAGTTTCCACCTCCTCTCTTTTCCACACATTTTTTTTTTCATTTTTTTACACCCTAGCCTCTTCTAAGACTTTGCTCCCTCAAAGTGAAACAAATCTGCTTTCACCAGGATGCCACTGAGCCAGAAAGTGGCTTTTAAACTGAAGTTTCCATCGGAAAAAAATAAAAAAAAAACACAAAACAAAACAACAAATGGTTTGAGCGAATCTGGCTAATGTAGATGAATCCGAGCTCATCTGTTTTCCTCCTCATAACCTTCTCAAACTTCATTTAAGCTCCAGACCCCCCGCCGGGGCGGGCGAACCCAGAACTCATCAGATAAACTAACAAACAAAAACAAAACGACGGCCGTCACATGTTGATCGGCGGTAGGAAAAGGAAAGAAGCGTTTGATGAGGACAACAACGCGGCGGCAGGAGCGTGGAGGACGGAAGGAGTGGAGGGGAGGGGTGTGAAAAAAAAAAAAGAAGAAGAAAAAGAATACATTATGTTCCGTGCATTCATGTTTCTTGATGAAACAAAACCTCGATCCGGATGATGACATGGAAGTTGTCGGTGTTAACAGGCTGCTCTGCTGTTCTCCTTTAAGCGGCAGAGTGCTATCTTTGGAGCGTGTTTGGCGGCGAAAAGGGCTGCATTTCCATCATAATAACGAGTGAAAAGAGTGAACTGTCACAAGGCGCTTCCTCCTCTGGCTGCGATGCATGCCCCCTCCGTCTGGCCTCACCGTGCTGACGGATGAGCGGCAGAACGCGCTCCTCTCAGTGCCAAAGCTGAGCCCCCCTCACCCTCACCCCCACTTCTGTCCGCCCTCCACCCATTGCAGGATCGCTGCTGTGGCGACGAATGTCACAGTCTTTTCGCGCCGCACCTCATGTCAACAAGAGGAAATATCACGGCCGCATTAGCAGCCCGTCTCCCCGCGCGTTCGAACAATGGCGTCACAAGGGAGGCACTTTTAGATAATGGAGATGAAAGGTGATATTGACAGGGCTGAGAAAGGAGGAAGGGAGGCGGGATCCTCATTTCGTATTCAGGTTGCTTAGTTTCAACATCATCATTAATGCAGGCTGAGAGTCCGGCGTACCCCCGGTGTTTACCCATATGCAAAACTCACGTTGGGAACAGAAATAAGAGGCGCTTTCCTTTGAACAACCACGTACAGCAGGAGGGAGGGAGACGCACGCTGGAGAGAGAAATTCACTCTGAGCTTCTGAATCACCAGAAATAGGCTGGAAAATTCAGGCAGAAATAGAAAAGCATGATTATGCTTTAACGACTGGTGGGGGAATTAGCACACTGCCAGCAGTGACTCACGGGGTGTTTGGTCTCATTTAAATGTCATATGTTGAAATAACGTCGAGCTTCTCTATCCGCGGAAGCCAAAGCAGGATTTGGAGACGTCACCTCACACTTTCACGGGATGAAAAGTTTCTCCTCCTTCAAAATTAAAATTTTATTTATTTTTTTTTATTTTTTGCTTCCCTGCCTGGTATATTGGCATTCAGCTGATCTCCGTTCACACAGTGCCAGCGGCTACAATGGTAGACTAACTGCACAGAGCTGATGCTCTCAGATGGAAGATTACTTGCCTCTGGAAGGCTGTTTGGTTCTTCCTGCCTTTTGGACCAGAATCTGACTTAATAAGTTTGAATAAACAGGAGTTGTCTGAGGGTCGCAAAAATAAAATAAACCCAATTCAAAACCACCTTTGAATGAAACAAGGTAGAGGAGCTAATGGCTACTTTCTCTCTCCAATGTGTCCTCCCAAACGTATCAGAAAGGTTCATTACCCTGATGTTCTAGCTTACGTTAACCCCAGCGCGGGGGTCCGGGGCCTACCTGAGGGGAAACGTTCGATGACGGGCTGGTTGTCCACCTGCAGCGTGGCGTTGCCGCCACTGCGTGTGAATCGCACCACATGGTATTTGCCGTCGCTCACCATCACCGCGCTCTCCTCGATGGTGATGTCGTCTGTTCCCACGTTGAAGATCACGCCGACCTTTCCCCGTTCCTACAAACGGAGAGCAAAGACAACTTTTATTGGACGACACTCAAGACAATTCGGAATGTTGCTCTCGGTTGGTTAGTCCTAAACATAGATCCCCCTCCGTCCTATTGGGTGACTTTAGC
Organism: Poeciliopsis gracilis; assembly: GCA_911649635.1. Classification (NCBI taxonomy): domain Eukaryota; kingdom Metazoa; phylum Chordata; class Actinopteri; order Cyprinodontiformes; family Poeciliidae; genus Poeciliopsis; species Poeciliopsis gracilis. The sequence goes on along the minus strand of CAJVRI010000457.1, from coordinate 1,936,085 downwards.
TCAGGCAATGCGACGCGAGGTCCCCACTTTGTCTCTTGCTGTATAATAGTTAGACGCCAAGAGTCAGCCATTCGTGACCACTGGGTTAATCTTTTTACATTTAACTGAAGTTCACTTGCAAAGTTAAAAAAAATATAAAACAGCAGAATCTTCTGCTTAAAAACAAAATTCACAGGAAATTTCCACAATTGAAATTTACATAAAGAGCAATGAGCAGGGTACCAAACGAGGAGCCCTGAGGAACTGCTGTGATACTGGGAGACAACAGGAAAAAAAGACCCAAATTGAAAAACAGCTTACAACACTTACACGTGCCATATTTGAACAATTCACACCCAAAAATCCTCTCTCTTAATAATTAACATTCACTGGATAATAGGGTTTTAGAAGGAAAAAAACATATTAGTTAGTAAAACTGATCGGCAGATAGAAGTGGATATAACTGACAGTAGCTACCATCATCAAGAAGGCGCACCAGCGCCTCTTCTTCATGAGGACCTTGAGGAAGAACCACTTGTCCTCAGAGATCCTCACCAACTTTTACCGCTGCACCATTGAGAGCATCCTCACCAACTGCATCACAGTTTGGTACGGAAACTGCTCTGTCTCCGACCGGAAGGCGCTGCAAAGGGTGGTGAAAACTGCCCAGCACATCGCCGGGGCATCGCTTCCTGCCATCAATGACATCTACAGGAAGCGGTGTCTGAAAAGGGCCGGCAAAATCACCAAGGACTTGACTCACCCTGCACACACACTCTTCTCTCTCCTGCCCTCTGGGAGGCGTTACAGAAGCTTACGGACCAGAACCACCAGGCACCGGAACAGCTTCTTCCCCACAGCTGTCACGCTCCTGAACGCCTCCTGACACAAACTATAAGGACTGTCCCCCCCCATCCCTGGACTGTTCCCCTCACACACATACACATACAATCTTTATATAATCTGTAAATCTAATTTCCCATTATTTATCCTGTATTATAAAACAACTAATATATATACAATCCATTCTTCATATTCCTGTATATTCTGTATAATCTGTGTAATTTGTATAGTATGTACATAGCTCTCATCTATATTTATATTGTACAAAACATTTTATTTATAGCACGTCAATATTATTCTGTTTATATCTTCATACATCTGTTTATAAATATTTATATCATGTATAGCACTTCTGGATAGATGCAAACTACATTTCGTTGCTTGTACATGTGACATTGCAATGACAATAAAGTTGAATTCTATTCTATTCTATTCTATGCGTTGACAAAAGGCTGCATTTAAGTTATTTGTTGTAGCCGAACGACTTATTTACACAAGACAGATTTGCTTTTTTGTCGTCCAGGGCCGAAACTCGAAAGTAGGTTCCTGCAGCGAGTCGGAATGCCCTCATGTGTAGCAGACGGACGTCTCTGTGAGCATCAGATCTCACACGCATCGGCCTGGTAAAAAGAGACAGTACTTATCGAGGACTCAGGCACCTTTAGTATTCATCTTCCGGTCAACTTCCCCCCCCCACACACACACACTCTCCCACCCCCCTTTCCCATTTATTAGTGTTGACAGCCGCCCACTGCTTTGAGTTTATTACAGTCAACCACCTACTCTACTCTTTCCTCCCCGCCATCTCTCTGCTCTGCCTCCACGGTTCCTGTCCTCAGTCCCAGGAAAGGTCAAAGTCATTTACAGGCTGCCAGAAAGCCACAGAACAAGCGGTGCGGGAGGGGTCAGCGGAGCGCACCGGAGACAAACACCAGCAGCAGACACGCCGTCTGTCTGTCTCCCGGAGATTCCTCCGCGGCAGTTTCACCCCGCTCAATCTCGCAAAAACTCCCTGCCCGCAAAAAACCCCCAAAACAACAACAACAACAAACCGCAGAGGGGAGCCGCAGAACGGGCCCTGGTGGCTCTCTGCAGCGACGACTTCATTGATCCCATTATCTCATTAGCTATGTGCATTTTATTTGTGCCGTTTCCCATAAGTTGGGTATTTCAGAGGTGAATGTGTGACTTCTGCTTGCAGCCAATGTTGTATTATTCATGGCTGATTAAGAGCTTTAAGAAAGACAATAAACCGCTGGAAGTTCATTAAGTAAAGAAGTGCAGAGGTTGCGCTGTATGTTAATGACTAGCAAAGTCATTAATGATTGTTACTTTTTTAGATGAACTGATTGTGTTGCGGTGAACTTCTACACGGCTTTGCATGTTTTTAAGTTTGTGACTACATATGCTTTACAATAAAAATGCTTTTTTAATGTGGTATATAGTTTATACGCTGTTCTTACCTTGAGAAACTGCAGATGAAAACTGGCCTTTATGTCAAACTCTGGAATATTATGTGACGTGCTGTTTGGAATAAATATAAAACATGCCTGTCACAATGAGCTATAAATGCATGAATTAGCACGATAAGTTAAAACAAGCTCAGTTTGCATTTGCACAGTTTATTGTGTTTTCTTTTGTTTCTCTTTTTTTACCACAAACCGGATGTTAAAAGTCTTCGGTCTGGTTCATTGCTCTCATCCAGCCTTTTTGTTCTTTATGATTCATTTTATTTGTCATTTCTGTCGTTTTATTTGTTCATTTTAGACATTTCGAATGCCTTCCATTTCCAGCTTTATAAGCGTGTCAGACTGTTATTTGTTTATGTGTTCTTGTGTTGTTACGCTGTTACCGTTGCGTCATTTCAAAATGTTCTCCAAACAACAACGTCACCGTTTGTCGCGACGACTTCGTCGTCTGGCAAAATTCATCGCGACAGAAAACAGCCGAACTTGCGACCCACCGGTGCCGATTGTACGGACTGAGCATGCTCAGAAAGCAGGAGTCGTTGTTGATCGTGGGAGTGGACGCTGGAGCGGAACAGGAAACGAGCCCGGCTCCAGACGCCAACACCAGATTCAGACGAGCTTCCCTCGGCGGCGCTTGATGGACTTCCGCTCAGATGATCTCACCCTGCAAAGAGGCTCAAATGGCAAAGTGCTTCCACCTTCTTAGGTGCCTAATGAATTGATTCGTGTTATGTAGAGGCCCTCACAGGCGCTCTGCTCACCATTATCGTGCACGTGCAAACCATCGCTGAGCGATTACATAAATAGACAAAAAGAATGACGACTCAATCATCGGTAAGACGATGGCGGTCGTTCAGACGATGCAAAGGGTCGTCGCCGTCAGGTCCCACGCGCAGGGAGACCGTAATCACAACACCTTTTCTGCTTCTGCTCGGAGAATTAATTCCATTTCACAGGGCAGAGCGGAAAGAATCTGTGCTGTTAAGGCTGAAAAGCAGATAGGACAGTTGCATTTTGGTGATATTTACACAGAGATTAGCATTTACGTTCCGCAACATTAGGGTTCTTCTCCGTGCTGAAGGAATTTATCGAGCCCATTACAACAGAAAGCCTCAGGGAACCAAAGTAAAAAAAAAAAAACAACAAAAAAATGATTTCGGTGATGCAGTAATGACATTTTAATGGCCATTTCCCTTAAGCGAACGTATCTCTAGACACAGGAGGAGGAGGGGAAAAGAACCACTGTTTGAATGACTGGGTGCAGTCAAGCCTGCAAGTGTGAAAATGAAAGGAGAGCAGTGGGGGGAACCTAAAGTAAGGCGCCGGCCGCGGTTTCAGCACCACCACTTCTCGGCTGCTGCTTAGCGGCCCCCTAATCTGCTGCGGCTGTCAGCCGCCGTCAGGAGCCCGGCTCTCACGTGCCTCCGCTTTCATCCGGAGGGCCGGCTCGCCCGCCGGCTCTTCCCGCGGGTCGGTCGGAGGTGGAGGTAGGTGGAGGTGGGGGCTTTTCGCCGCAAGCCGATCCACTTTCAATTACGTCCAATTTAAATCTCAAGGAAGACGGCGTCTCGCTTTGAGATGCCGAGCTTTGTTGAAACATTCAGACGTCTGCAGAGGGTTAGGAGACGAGGGGAGAAAAAGAAGTCTTCAGGTTGGAAGGAGATTCAGCTTCAGCCTTTCAGCAGTTCTGGCTGAAAGGGAGGGATTTTTATTTTTTTTTTATCTTGGGAGTAAAAACAGGAAATATCAAAATTACAGTACTTTACAAAAGTACTCACATCCCTTTGATCTGGATTTTTCACACTTTGTAGGAAAACACAACTGTGGAATGATTTATTGACTTTTTTATGCGACAGAGCAATACAAAAATAGCAACGGATAATGACGCACGGTGCTATTTTTCTAAAAAGTGAGGCCTACAAATAAAATTGTTGCGCAGGAAATTTTCCTCTGACGTCATACAGACAGCGGACTCCCAAATATTTGTTGTTCTGTATTCTCAGATTCACCTATTTACCGGTTCAGGTATTTCCACGGAACGTAACTCCTCATTTTTTTCAACAGAAAATCTGCCTAGTTGCTGATGCGTTTGTGAAGGATATGTAAATTATTTGAAAGAAGCTTAAACACCATGATGAAATGTTACTTGACATCTTGACATGCTATTGGCTAGTGTTTATAAAGCAGCCATTCCAGATAACGGTGCTCATTTGTCTTGACACAGATTGGTTGTTTAACAGTATCAAAGCAAGATACAAACCTAAACAATGCTAAAAGTTTACAGCTGCAGTGGAGTGGTCTAGATCAGTGTTTTTCACACTGGGGCCACCAGGGGGCGATAGGCAACCTTAGAAAACGAGTGAAGATAAGAAAAAAAGGTTTAAACTTAATACATTTCTTAATCAAAGCTCTTCATCCATTTTTTTAAAATTACAAAAATCGAATCAGTTGTTTTAACGGTTATGCAATATAAGTTGAAATAATTGATCGAAATGTTATTTGGCATGCTTGTCTTTCTGATCGGCTGCTAGTTACCAAGAGGCTTCGCTCCTCAAGCTAGCATAGCTAAAATCAAAAGGTGTGAGGCAGGATATAAGCTACGAATATAATAACTGTTGAATCTGGAGAATAAAAGTGAGAAAAATCATTTTAAAAGTTGATGTTCCGTAGCACATTTTGTAGAATTGTTTGCAGGTTTGGAGACGCGGCCCCTGGTCAGAAGCTAATGCTGTTTGGGGGGCCCAGGGCATGGAAATGTTTGGGAACCCATGGTTCAGATCAAAGCATATTCTACCATATTTTTATGTTTTTATTATGATATTGTTGTTGAGTGACATTGTGTCTATCTGTAAGTGACGACTTGTAACTGTGCTGCTGATACTTGCCAGGCAAAAGAGATTCCTAATCTCAATTAGTTTTTTTTTGATTATCCTGGTTAAATAAAGGTTCATGATGTATTATAAAGACCAAGCCAACATCTTAAATTCAATCTAAGATAAGACTTGAAAACCAATGTAAACAGACACTTTCTGTCTTATCTATTTTTCAGTAAGAATAAGCAAAAATGTCAGTGCCCAGATGAGTAAAGCTGGTAGACTTATGTCCCAAAAGACTTCATTAATTTCTTCCATGTCAGAAATATGTACTAATTTGTGCTGGTCTGTCAAACTGCAGCATGACAGCATCTTAAAAGACGGTCTGAACACTCTTTACATACTTTTCTCGAAAGCGTCATGTCACGAAAAGTCTTTGATTGTTGCAAAAATATTTAAGTTTTCAGTTTTGAGCAAAATTTTCTTCCATCTTCAGAGCAGAATCCAGAGTTCCTGCTGGCCTCCCATCAGATTTGCCCCCATTTTTAATACCCCCCCCTCAAAGACAAACTAAATCAGCTCTGGAAATCCACGGCAGAGAGGAGAGCAGCACCGGCAGCACATGGAGAGCGTTTCCGTCTGAAATATTTCAACATGACCTTGCAGCAAGCGAGAGTGCGTTGAGGTAAACGCAGCCGCCGAGAGGGGAATGAGAATGAGGCAGAGGCTGCAGTGGGCGTGCGTCGCTGTGTGTGTGTGCATCAGGGTTATCTGGCAAACCTCAGAGCGCTCTGGCTGATCATTGGGAACAGAAAAGGGAAAGCGCAGAGGGAGGAGGAGGAGCAGACAGAGACAGTGTGCGATACAAGGACAGAGGAAACCTTGATGGTCTTCTGGGGCCTTAAGGTGCTTTGAGATCAAAGCTGCTTTTGAACGCTTCCGAGATTTCTTTGTTTCTCCTCAGCACACACACAGTTAGTCAATTAAGAATGGGGAAGTAGAAAAAGAGGCTCCGTGAAGGCGGTTTTGAAGCTTTCCCTTCTTTGTTTCCTTCAACCGACAGCTCAATTAGACGGCGCTTCGTCTCTAGCGAACCCTAAAGGTTCATCACCAACACACGCCTCCTAATCTGATGAACTAATGGGGTAAACCACCCTAACACTAACCCTAACGAGAAAACATCGGGATTTAGCGTTTCTGCTACGTCAGCACGTCTCGAAAAACTACAAAAAAAAAAAAAGAAAGAGAGAATGAAGAAAAAGCGGCTTGACCAGTTCAGGAATTTGCTGACGTCGATAATTCGCTCTGACAGACTTCATATTAATAGTCCCGCGGGGTGGCGGAAAATGCAAACTATTCGTCAGCTTCTTTCCCCATTTCCCCCAATAATGATCTATCACAGCCCGGATCTGCTTGAGCCTAACTTGACGTGCCAGTGTAAGTATGCCTCCCTGCAATAATTTATGAGCTCATGATTCAGCCGGTGGGACAGAATGAGCGCGATGTGTTTATCGCGCCCGATAAACACATCTTAACCAAAAAAAAAAAAAAAAGCAATCGCTTCTCATACGGACGCGCGCGTTCACACCTTCGACGGTTCTCTGGGTCGTTACAGCAACTCTATATTTCACGTGGACTTACGGCAGAAGTGGCGCTTTCTAATTTGCTTAATGTTCAAATGCATGTTTAATTTGCAGTTAGGGATGAATATTTGGAGACTTGTTTTGAAGTTGTCCCACAGGCGCCTGCTACTGAGCCTGATAGACTATCAGAAGATATCTCTGCAACTCCCCTTTGAGGGTAATTCTGCCTCTGAATGGGTAATCAGCCTGTCAAAATGCACGCCTAATGCCTGCAAGTGGAGATCGGCTGTGGCATCTGCTACATGGAGAACAGTATAGCGGGGTGAATCTTCCACTCAGGAACTGCAGCGTTACATAAGGACAAGAAGGAGGGGGGAGAAAAAAAATACAGAAGTGGTTGCATAACTCGTAGACTTCTCGCTGGCGAAATCAACCACTTTGTGTTCGCAGGACGTCTTCGGAGTGTTAGGCTGTGGCAGACGTGGAGCGGAGGGTACTGGAGTCGGGCGGCGGTTATCTTGATCGTCCAATTCATGTCTCTCATCAGTCACCTGAAGTGCCGCTACAGACGGCGTAGCGGCTTTGGCCGAGGAGAACGGGGGGAAACTGAAATTGTCACCTATCAGAGCGGACATGGACGGCCTCACTCACCTCGCACACCTTTTCTCCACTGCTGCTCATTTGTATGTGTTTGCCGTGATCTTCGGCAGTCACCTTGAGCGAACACACACACACACACGCAGGCGCGCGTCCATCTCTCCGTCTTAATAGCACTTTATCTCCCCACCGTCTCCTTTTCTTCTCCCTAACTCCTCCTATCTTTTCAGGGATGGTGGTCATCTGTTCTTTCTCACCCCGACAACGAAGACTGGCCGCCCTAATGGCGAATCAGATCTCATTGAAAAATCAATGACTTAGACTAATGTGCTGTGTGTGTGTCTGAATCTGAATCTCCCATCAGAGTGTGTGACTCATGCTGGGCTTGCCTATTTGTCCTGGAGTACACACGGGCTGGCGGCGAGCCCTGCTACTGCGGAGGGAGGCAACGTGTCGGCTCAAGAAAGGAAGCGAGACTCATAAATCAGCCAAAACATCGTTGTCTATAAGCCTGAGTAGGAACTCTTTGTCAGGTTCCAATCTCTGATTTGACAGAAAACAACTCATACGGGGGCGATTTCATCCTGGGACTATCGACAGAGTTTAACATTCTGCAGGTTTGCCTTCTGTCACAATGCTGACTCACATGCTTGCGCACCAAGACGTCAACGCGCAGGTGTACGCTGACGTCTTGGTGCACGCCGAGGCCTTTTACACACCAAAACCGCAAGCGCAAACAGTGACTTTCAAAACTGCTGTGATCCAAATGACAGCGTGAACCAACAAGACGCTGTTAAGCAAAACAAACCTGGTTGCGACCTCTGCTCCATCTTGAGTGTAGTGACTCTTCTTTGACACAAACGGGCCAATAAAAACAGCAGAGCACCAAGCTCAGCACCAAGACGGGATGGCTGTCGTCCAGACCACTAAGGGGGATGTGAATGATTCGATTTGAAGGAGCCGGCATGTCTAAAACGGCATCAGACAGCATAATTGGAGGTATCATGAGCGCAATAACACTGTTATCAGGCGGCTGCCAGAGCATTCAACAGTCAATTAAAACAATAAATGGAGGTCAGCAGAAACAGAAAAGTGTTTGTAAATGCATTAGCCAGCATTGCCGGCACTTGAAAGAGTTTTGATCGGGGTTGTTTTTTGGGTTTTGCGTGGAATCGGTTTGTCACGGTGGAATCGCCCGATATCTGTGGCCAACTCCGTAAGACACAAAAGTCCAGTTTGTTTATCCTGCGTTCTACAGAACTCTATCAAATGAGACCATTGGTGAGTGGCGCTAATTGCATTTTGGAGCACTTTGAAGTCAACGATGAGGCTTCTTTGATGTGAGGGGAGAGCTCCTTGGTATCATTAATTGCCTTTCCTTCTGCAAATGAACACGATTGTCAGCCGAGAGACTTTTGAGGACGAATGCCTGCTGCAAAATGTCGAAACGAATTGAAATATTAAACTTTAACGGCAACAGCTTTGCAACCTCTATATGTGTACACAAGGTGTAGGTTGTGAAACAGATATCCAACACCATTACTGAACTAATACTGATCACCTTTCGACTGCTGATGCGAAATTGCTTCAGAAAAAGTGTGTTGACACGAACGTTCATGCAGTTTGGCAACCGGGTCCATCTAAAAATATTACAGATCTTTGCTCTGGTGTCAAATAATCTTTTCCAGAGGGTTTCAGATTCATCTTGAAACGAAACAGGGCAAAATCATCTAAAACTAAAATAGACGTGTTCTCTTAGCTCAACTGGAGCTTTTTGCAGTTACTGTTATCAGTAACCCTATTGCTTGCCTTTAAACCTAAGGCTAATGTCTTAACTATAAAAGCCGAGTTGTTGACGGACACTGTTGTGTGTTGTTATTGTGAGTGACCCTGCTGGAGGCAGGGACTGAGTCCAGTCATTAGTTAGATCAATGACAAGCCCATCTAACTCTTCTCTCCGACCGTCGTACAGCCACAATAATGACAGTGATGTTTTTATCAGCTGCCATGTTTAAACGAAATCCCCAGTTTATCACAGAGGAAAGCCGACCCGGTAGTATTTTGAAAGGGCCTGTAATTTGAAATGAAAAACTGCCATTACAACTTAGCGGCGCGACAAAATATGTCATCCACCCGTTGGCATCTCCCACATCCATTTGTTCCAACATCTGGTCACTTACGTCTGCACAAGCCATATGCTGTTTAACAACATAATATAAAGGTTCAGCTTCAGGCAAACCCAAATTACAGTCCAAAACCTGCTAAGTGCTGGTAATACTGTCATTTGCCTCCTTTTGTTTTTTTGTTTTTTTTTGTTTGGGTTTGTTTCCTCATGTAGCGCTGTCTGCCGAAATGGGACTATTCCTGCTGGGTTCTGTAAGTGCTCATTGATCTTGAGATAAAGGCCTAAAGAGTTGAGGGTTCAACTAATTATGCTTATGCAATGCCGTGGAAACGTGACACACAAGGGGCTATCGCATGAAGACATAGCGATCACATAAACATTTTGATTCCCGCATCGAATCTGATCTCTCTCTTCAGATCTCCGCAGTTCCTCAACCTTAAGCAAAGTCTTAAACTTCAAACATGCATCAAGCGTGACAGGTCTACCTTTCACTGCTTCATCACATGAAAGGCGACTAACAGTGAGGTGTGATATGAAAAGAATATGTATTTTAGTGCTAACACAGGGTTGTGATTTACACCCCGGTATTGCTGTCAGGAGGTGTGTGACGGCGGTTTAAATATATCAAGATGTGCGAGGGAAACCGGAACATTTCATAGGGCAAAGTGTCTGTGTCGGTGCATCTTCAGGTCTTCAAAGATGGATGGAGGGCTGGCGAGAGAAAGAAGGCAGAAAGAGAGGGTTATGAATGTGTGAGGCAGAGGGCATGTCGAGGTGGTGATACGGGAAAACGTCTCTGAGAAGCAGAAATTGTGAAAAAAAAGAAGAAAAAAAAAAAAAAGAAAGAAGGCCAGAGTAGGGCTGGAAGCCACAGCAACGAAGCAACGTGGGCGTTTATTCCTTTAGGAAAAGTGAGGAGAGGATCTCTGCTACTGTGGCAGTGGAAATCAGTGTCGATCCTCCCACAGTCCACCTCTTTACCAACCACAGACCCAGACATCTGGAGATGTTTGCCGATTTGGCTGACTAATTACAGGACAAGAAACAACAAAAAAAGGAGTTGCACAATGCCTGTAAAGTTTCTTGTCCACTTTGGTTTTCTTCTCCTGTCTTTCTTTTCCCTTTCAGCCGTTTGGATTTATTGGCTCCTGTTAATCCTTCACCAGACTCCCAAGATGTGGCAATAATCCCCGTATCTGCCACAAAGCCTCATTACGCCGCACGTCATTGTGAGAACAGAAACAAAGCAAGGACCGGCAGGTGACGTGACGTTTCGTCTGCTTTGCAAAAGAATTAAACTAACCCCAAACTCTTGCTCAAAACGGCAGCTCGGTGGGTTCAGCTCCAGAGCGACTCTGTCATCCGTCTCTTCACCAACAAACCTTGAGACGTACTTTGAATTTCCTAATCCGTGAGCCTTCGACCTCAGCTCGATGGCTCCCTCAGAGGCTCGTCGCCGTGTTTGGCCCGAGTCACGAACACGGTGTCGGAGAAGTCCAATTGATCCAGGAGCTTGTGTGAATGATCTGGGAGAAGGAAGTGACTCCCAGAGAGCAGCGGGGCAGGCGGGGCGGGGCGCATCAAGTCAGAATAAAACAGGATTGTAGATTACTCCTGCCTGGCAGCGTAAATCTAGTCAGCAAACTGTGAAACGAGATATCGGAGTCCTTGAATATTGTGCATAAGCTGTGTTTTGTTTAGAGGCTTTGTGCAATAATAATCCTTTGTGACATTGTATGGGTTAATTCTGTGCCACGGTCGCTTCTGTCTTACTTGATGTTGCAACAGGGCCAACAATTTGAAAAAAAACAAAAACAAACAAAAAACAGGGTGTGAGCATCACGATCCAGTTGAACAGTTATGTTTTGAAGGTGGAGCGATTATATGGATTCACGAGTTAGAATTGTGGCAAGACCTGTCGCAATAAGTAATGCATCAATGAATTGCATGGTATGGTAAATTAAAAAGCTCAATAATGTCAATTTTTCTCATTTATTTTTCTCTCTTCTCTCTTTCGACTAAAACTACATGACAAAAGTCTTGAGTCTGATTCTTTGGTCTCAACCAGCTCATTACTTAAGGACGATGTTGTTTTCAGAGACTTCTTAATTCATTTTATTTGTTCTTTTGCTTATTTGCTTTGGATACTTAAATGCTTTTGTTTTTCATAAGAATTTAAAGTGACTTAATCTTTGAGAATGTGTACACCATTAAAATAGTCTCAAAGCAACAATATCATCATTTACCACAATAACCTCTGGGACGATTTATCGTCCAGCAGATTTTGTAATCGCAACAGGTTATCATTGCAGTGCTGTCACGTAGAATATTATCTGGAGTTTGGTTTAGTCGGTGAAGTTTGCACACATTGCTCCACGCTGCCAACTTCCTTCTTCTTCATTTTGGCTGCCTGACTGTGCGTGAAGCTACGTGTGAGACTTGTGAAATGTTGTTTTGATTTGAGTGCTTGCGCTTGTTGTGGAGGGGCCTGTCTCCCTGAGCTGAGGGGCCAGCGAGGTGGGCAGCTGGCTGGAATTCAAAGGAAAGTCTGTGACCTTCAGACGGAATCAAAGGAAGATGTTTTGTGTCGCGCTTGTTTTCGCTCGTCTCCTCTCCCGTCTCAGAAACGCTGGCCGCAGTCTCTTCCAGCTGGGAGCACCAGCGCAGGCATTAAACGTGTCGAAGTTACATCTCCGGAAGCGACACGAGCTTCTCTTTCATAGTTGCCAAGGTGACGAGTTTCTTCACACGGGCGCAGGTGACGCACCTGCCTTCTAATTAAACACGTGACACGTGCGGCGCTTTACAGCAGGGACCCCCCCGTGTGCAACCCTGGAGGACCTGGCTGTAGAAAAACATGAGAAACTAAAGGTTCCAGCTTGTGGATGGTTTTGTTTGGAGATGGAAACGTGATGTTTTCAGATTATTTTTGGTGATTTGTTTTGGATTTATGAAAATGATTCTTCTTCTTTTTTATTGTTGCTCTAACAAGTGCTTTTTCAAGTTGTGGAAGTTTGTGGACCCTGTGGGAAGAATGAAAACCAGACTGTCTCTGATATGTTTTGGATCCTTATCCTTGGTATAGAACTCATGTGTTGACTCCTCCTCTAAAGGCTTCTCATTTGGAACTTCTTCTTTACTGACTGTCTTACAATCTCTCTGTATTGTGTACAACATACACTTGAACCTGATTGAGTGGTTTCATCCAGCAGTGCTTGGAAATTAATTTTTTTCCCACCACACCTAGTCAAAGTCCAGGCCTAAATGTGGCAGGGCTCGAAAGCTGATGGTGACAGAAACTTACCACGTAAGATGACTGAACTTGAGCTTTTTAACTGCACAGAACAGGCAGCTGTAGCTGCAGTAAAAGGTGAAAATATATCTGCTAGGGTTCCAAAGTACAGAAACACACCACAACTTTCAGATTCCTAAATGCAAGAGTTGTTGGAAATGGTGTTTCATCTTAAGCGCTACGGCCTGAAATGACCTGAGGTCAACTTCGCCGCCGCACCGTGACCAGACATGGAAAAAAATATATAAATATTTTAGCCAGGTTCTGTTTTCATGTGGGCTAAAATTGAGAAAACAAACAAAAAATGAAATTAATTTTGCATCAATATGTTGTTTTTCCCCCTCCTCTCCCAATGCTTTTCATCTCTTTTTCTACCACTTTTTTTTTTTTTTTTTATCAAAGTGAAAGAAAAGCCTCCAAACTTCCAGTGGTTTCTGTGGCATCAGCAGGTGTTTAAAGTGAACCTGTCAGTAAACAGCAGCTCTCAGACACTGAGAGGGGAGCAGGTGCCAGTAAATGCAGATTTACCAGAGACGTCCTCAAAAAACCCCCCAAAAAACAGTCTCTGCCCAAACCCGCTCTTCAAGTTTAATTTGGACCGCCGATTGATCAACGGCACAAACCGCCTCTTCCTGTCTCCTTCAAGTTGTTTTCCATCATTTAAGCTATTTTTATTTTCCTCCAACTACCTTTTCCCCAACTCCCCAGCTGTCCCTCGCCCATTCATCCTCTACCTTCAGATCCCCCCAGCAGCTTTTTTTATTTTATTTTATTTTTTTCCCTGTTTTTGGTCTCTGCAGGCAGAGTTGGATGTTGAAGCTGCCAGAGAAGAACGGGCTCCTGAGCGCTCAGGCTAATATTTGCACTGAGCTAAACTGAGCAAACAGGGATAAAGCAAACAGCTCTGTCCCTGGCTGGCTGCCTTGTTGTCCTTTCATTCCCGCCCTGCCTTCCCGCCGCCGCCGCGCGCCATGCAGCTCACCGCTGGTTAATCAAGGCTTGTGCGCCACGCAATGCGTGATGGTTTTAAGCAAAGCGCCGGATGAGCGGTGGATCTGATAGCCTAATCTGTTTCGGCCGGCTTGTCTTTGGAAATCGGGGTGCGAGGATTATTAGCTCCACACCTGCGTAATCCGGCGGCTTCCAAGCCAGCAGTGCTGCAAGGACGGCTTTCAGAAACTTTGGCGTTTCCGCTGCTGTTGTTCACAGAAGGAATCTTTGTCTTCTCTTTTATTGGTGGAGAATTACACTCGTACTACCCCCACCCACCCACCTTCCTTCCCCAGTCAGAGTCGAATGCAATGAATGCTGACAGAGGTCTGTCGATAAAGTGGACAGCAACAAAAATACAGCAAACTCTACTTCTAGAGAGTTCAAACTCCCTCCGCTGTAAAACTTTTGAATCACCCCTTTTTTTTCTTTGTACAGTTTGTCTCAAATCAGTCAAAACTGGAAGTTTACATTCACCTTTTTTATTTTTTATTTTTGTTAAATCACCGTCTGAAGAGACGTCAGACCAAACTTCTCTGGTTTTAGGTCAGCTGGATTTACCAAAATGATTTCTGTTTTCTGGAAGCCACAATGATGTCAGGAAGAACGCGTGAAAATTTTTATTTATTGATGTCTTCAAAATCAGACGTGTTCATCACCCCATCCTGCAGCAAACTGCTCAATGTTTTGCTCCTTGATCACCAGGAACGAAGGTTTGTTCGATCACAAACAAAGCTCTAAAGTCGCCACAGAACATACGGATTAATATTGGGATCAAATTAAACACAGGAGGTCATTTGCTACACAAACTTTTCCATGAAGTGCTGGAGTAACAGGAGGAATGCCTCTTGCAGGGCATTGAGTGTCTGGTCACATCCGGACTTGTCTTTAGTCAATCCATCACTTCACAGTAGGACACTTTCAGCAATTACTCCGGATGATTCAAACATAAGAAGTTTCAAGGTTAAAATCAGAATACCAAATATCTGGCGTTCCAGCAATCTAAGACCAGACTCAACTGCCGACACGTCCAACTGATCACCTGTCTGCTGAACTCCTAAAGGAGAGACAATCCAACAAAAGCACCAAACCTTCAGGTTCCACCATAGTTTTCATTCTAGTTCTAAAATTGGCAAAATTGTCTCAGTTCTGACTAGAATTGCAGAATCAGCATCTTGTCATCTTTGGTCAGTGCATGGTTTAAACCCAATAGGCTCCATTAGGATCCAACAAAGTGGTTTATCCTGGGAAAAATCTGAATTTGACTTAATATGGTCTGTCCGATCTGGTGTAGTTGGTTTCAGGCGACGACATCCTTCAAAAACGAAAAAAAAAAAAAAAAAAAATAGGTTCAAGAATGTTGCTCGGAGGGAGAAGTTAATTTTGCAGCTGACATGACAGAGACAGTGCGCCGTCCGACGATGCTTTATGCCAACTAAAGTGGTGATTATTAATCACCGCCATGGACGATAATGACACCGTTTAAATTTCCTAGCTTCTAGGTCAGAATGAATTGCTTGTTCGAATCTACAAAGGCGTATGATAAATGAAACGAGCCATTAGGGGAGCGACAAAGCCCGTACGCTACACTTCATTATCCACCTGGGCCACAACAAAAAGCACAAATTACTGTTGTTCCCCGGTTTATTTCTCTGATCCTGGTGCCGCAATTACAGCTTCAATGAGATTTTGGGTTGTGGAAGACACGAGCAAAGTTAACTGACCATGCACACTTATCCTTAAATGTTCCAGTAAAAGGCCTATAAATACCACAGATAAGTGAGGAGAAAACATTAATGGGTAAATGAATGTTTGCTGTGGATAAACAGAGTTTTATACTAAATAAAACCCCCCCAAAAAATGTACAAGTACAAAGGATAGGGAAGTTAATGTCATATTATCATGCAGAAGACGGCGGCCCATAATGAATAATTAAATGTATAAATTGCTTTCTTTTAACCTTTGGCCCCTGTAACACCTGGGCGACTGCTGTGACAGTCATGCATAATGTGGATGAAATGTTTAAAGGACTCTGATGGAATCGCCTGGTCAGAAAGGGGCTGCGTCGCGGCCCCTGGAACCCGCGCTGCCTGGGCGGCGAGCGAAAGCGGTGCCCTGATGCGACGACGGGTCAATCGCCCAAGCGTTTAAAAGGCAGCGCTAAACGCAATGAGGCACAGCTGTTTCAGAGCGACGGTCGCGGCGCCTACAAAGCGGCTCGTAGAGCAACAGAGGCTGTCGCCGACAGTATGGGGCCGTGTGAGAGTTTTGTTTACATGGCAGCCACAAATGTTCAAAGACGTCGGCTGGAAGTCGACAGAGGAGGCGAAAAGCAAAAGTCTCTCTTGCTTCACGTCTTTTCTGAGAGGCAAGGCGAACGATATGGGGTTGAACGTCTAGTCCATGAATTTATGTCCCCCACCCAATTCAGACTGTGAGAAATTAAGACTAGACTCAACCGCCGACACGTCAACACCTACAACCTGGTACTAATTCATCTCGCGTTAACAAGATGCTAATGTGAACACAAAGACATCAAGAATCTGTTGTTGTTTACAAGTGTCCAAAAGAGGAGAGAATTGTAAAATGGAGGGAACAATGACGCTTTACTTTCATGGTTTTCACTGCTTAGAAAATTTGAATCATATGATCAAGACAAGTAAGCACTGATAAGACCTGTGAGAGGGAGATTATGGGTTTTCCAGGCACATAGTGCCATTTTATAGCACAATCAAGTAACTTCACTTATAGAAAAGCAACGGACACTGAATGGAAATTAAAAGAAATTTGACTTCTTCATTTAAAGTTTTCTGAAACTGCACTTTGAGTTGCTTGTAGTATGAAGGATGGTTTATAAATAAAATTGACTGATTGATTGAATCATATGCATGGACTGAAAGTGGGGCTAAAACAATGAACGAATGTAAATTTTAATGCTAATTTCTGCAGCATGCGTCTCCGGCCACATTTTATCCCTGCTGTAACTGCAAGAGCCCTCTCAAGCAAGCAACTGTTTCCAGCGGGAAATAAGACAAGACAAGAATTCCGCCATAAACTCAGTTCAGGATTCACCATGAGTGACACGGCGCATATAAAATCCACTGGAACTTGCAGCTATAAAGTTTCTGTTTTTGCTCCTGTGATGGTTCATAGCTCATTAAACCAGAAGCACACGTATAGAACGGTACAACCTGTATTTGCAAATGTGTTACTTTATTGTTTGAAGTCTCAGAACAAAGAGGTTCATGTCGCCGTCGGCTTTAATTGCTGATAACAAGGAGCCGAACAACAGTGTGTGGACTGTGACCTTATTGTGACCTCTTAATCTAGACGCGTATTTTACCGCTAATGCTGTCCTCTGGAATCATCCACATCGTATTTAGCGGTCATGAAAATATACGGGGCATTGAATTAAAACGCGCAATTTATACCAGGCTTTTCATTTGCTTGTAGAATTTTTATTCCGTTTCCGACTTTGCTTTTTTTTTTTTTTCTTCTTTTTTTTTTAATGACGCGTCTTCGCTCAAACAAGCAACAGGAAGGTGTAAAGTCTCATTGACAGCGCAGCTCAGGAAGGAGCAGAGAAAGGTGTCCTATTATCATCATCGGTGCTCTGGGAAAATGTCACCTTAAAGAGTGCCAGATGCGCTTTTCCCTACACCAACTCTCGCGTGCTTTTCTGCGCTGCGCCGCTGCGTCGCCGGCTGCTCTTGCCGAAGTGCGACCCCCCCGTCCCCAGCAGGTGATAAACACCGCCGTCTCTCCAGCCGCAGGTGCTCTGTCCTCCTTAGCTGCGTCGCCATGGCAACCCTCGCCGTGCCTGTTCAGTGGCTGTCAGCCATGATGAATCATATGCCAAGAAAATGATAGGACAGTGATAGCGAACACTTATAGCCTGGCCTTCAATTTGTTCTTTTTCTTTCCCTCCTCAACACACCCACTGCACATATATACCGTATGTCATAGCACAAGAGTTTCCAGCACACACACACTTGCTCATGCACACACAAACACACATGCGCGCGCGCACATCATCCACAGAGGAATTAATGGTCACACTCAAAAGTGACAGAGGAATAAGTTGGCGTAAGCATCACTTTGCTGCTTCCTGACAACACAATCAACAAACCCTCTGACTAGGAGAGATGCTATAGGGGAAGACGTGTGTATGCGTGTGCGTGTGTGTGTGGTATGAATGCATAAACAGAAATGTGCCATGATACAAATACTAATTATTACAAGGAGAAGACAGGAGTGGAAGAAGAAAACATTAGCACTAGCTTTAAATAGGGTTAATAGAGTTAAAATCTGCTTTAAAACCTCTAAACTGCCTGATGTTTTCGCTTCTGTCCAGTATATCAAAGCTCCGCAGAGCCATAGACAGTTGGCTATAGGATTTTAGGGGCCATAATTGAAAAACTTTATGAAATCACCTCTACTGTGACAATATGGTGAGATTGGCTAATAACATCTGGAACATGAACGCAAACTGCTGGCGTCAGGTGAAAGAGTCACGGCTCCACCGCTTAATGAAGCTGTAGCAGAGCTTTAGTGACTCAGTCGGCTCTGAAACTAACCAAATATCACTGACCATGATATTGTCAGTCTTATGACGTCTTATGACGACTTTAAACAATAGTGCTGTGATGCAATAGAACCGTATTGCATCACAGCACTTTAGTGCGTGTATCATTCGCATTGCCTATCATTGTTGTAAGTACAACAATGACTGTTTATTCTAGGGTTTGGATATATTTACACAGACTAACCCTAACCCTAAAGCACAAAATCACAAAATCCCAGAGTTCAAAATGTCATTATTTTATGAATACACAAGCTAAAACAGCTCCCTGTAATCCTACTGACTCAATGAAAACGCATCTGCACTGTAAACTGCCTGACCTCCTGCTATTTGCTGTTACAGTTAGACGTTTCCCTGTTAGGCTGAGCTGGGAATAAATATCAATTTTTCATTCTGACAAAAAAAAACCCCCCAAAAAACATCTGCACTTTCCAAATGTCGTCACAACACAACCTCTGAATGTACCGAACAAAAGCAGAAATAATGTTCACTCCTATCAATAAATATCTCATTTGGCTTCAACGCAGCAAATTATGTTTGGATTGATTTCTTTTTCCTTCCTCCCTTCAGCTGCTTCATCCTTTTGTGACATTGTGAAGGTTTTTTATTTATTTATTTATTGGGGCCCTGCCATAGCAATGCATAAGGAGGCAGTTACTACTTGCGAAGCAAGTAGTAACTGCCTCCATGCATTGCATGGCAGGCACCTATTAATCTACACCCAATAGAATGTTTCTTTATTATAACTTCTTCTTCCGTTACCGTTAATGCGGGTCGTACCGCTGCGTGCCCACCCACAAAAGTGGTATCAAAACGTGCGGCTCGTGCCCGGCATGTGAGCTATTACTGGTGGTGGGATTCGGAGTTACGATGAAAAAGTAAAAAGCGAAAAACGATCAAAAATTTTTGGCAGTTGGAAACTGCCCAAACTAGAGTGTAACTGACGTTTCGTTAGAGTGTGGGAAGCAGTGCGATTCTGACCCCAAATAAATTTTGAAATCGCCGTCACGCCCACAAATATCGCCCGATCGGTATGAAACTCGGTCATGACATTGATACGCATGCCTGCTCCGGTAAAATGTTTTCGAAATTTTCCTAGGGCTTACGGTTTTCTGTCAAGGTGCGTCAGAGCGAAGTCATGCGACAGGATTTTCACACGCTCTGCCAGGATCACTTCCATGTATTTCTGAAAAATGTCAGACCCCAGCGCACACCATTTTTATCTCGTCGCTGTTAATACTGTGAGTGATGTACAGATATGAATCGCGGGACTATTGGAGACGAAAAATAGGGCTCTTAAACGCTTCAAACGGTTTTCCGATACGTATCACGGTTTCCGAATGGGAAGGAGCTGTTCGGACTGCTTTTTTCATTCAAACTGACTGAGGTGTCTCACAAAGATAGAATTCTTTCTCCACCATTATGTCTCACACTCCACAGCTGGCAGAGAATCCATGACCATAGCAACGGAACACACCAGGGCTGAGCAGCTAATTAGAACTACAAATACGCATCATTGTAGTTTTTACTGTGGCAGAGCTCTGAGGAAGGAGCTGGCCTTTAGAACTACTTGTGTTTTGGGCATTTTATAACTGATTTTAACCAACCATTGTTACAAATGGAATTAGTATGTCAATTTTAAATTAACCTTAATGAAAATTTCAAAATAAAAACTTGAATGTTCCAGGCCTTTCAGAAAAACTAACTGATTCAAGCATTTAAGTCTCTCCTTGTGTGTCACAAGGAGAGACTTGTGACACACAAGGACCTCCTCTTTAGAACTACAATTACTGATTGTCAGATATACAACATGGCGGAACACTCAGTGCCTACAAAAGAGGTCAGAGCTGATTCTCAGAACTACAACATGGCGTAACTGTCAGTTACTACTGAGGAGGATTGAGCTGGCCTTTAGAATTACATTGTGATTGGGCATTTTATGACTGATTTTAACCAAGCATTGTTACACACATGATTAATGTGACAATTTTAAATTAAGCTTGATCAAAATTTCAAAATAAAAGCTTGAATATTTCTCTCAGGCCTTTCAGAAAAACTAACTGATTCAAGCATTTAATTAAGTCTCTCCTTGTGTGTCACACTGACATGACAGTTGACTTCCTCTTTAGAACTACAATGACTGAAGGTTAGGACTTCAGTAATGGTGGAACACTCGTTGCCTACAAAAGAGGTCAGAGCTGATTCTCAGAACTACAACATGGCGGAACTGTCAGTTACTACTGAGGAGGAATGAGCTGGCCTTTAAAACTACTTGTGTTTTGGGCATTTTATAACTGATTTTAACCAACCGTTGTTAAACATGGAATTAGTATGTCAATTTTAAATTAACCTTAATGAAAATTTCAAAATAAAAAGCCTGAATATTTCTCTGAGGCCTTTCAGAAAAATTGATTCAGGCATGTAATTAAGTCTCTCCTTGTGTGTCACACTGACATGACAGTTGACCTCCTCTTTAGAACTACAATGACTGCAGGTTAGGACTACAACATGGCGGAACACTCAGTGCCTACAAAAGAGGTCAGAGCTGATTATAAGAACTACAACATGGAGGAACTGTCAGTCACTACAGAGGAGGAAGGAGCTGGCCTTTAGAATTACATTGTGTTTGGGCATTTTATGACTGATTTTAACAAAGCATTGTTACACACATGATTAATGTGAGAATTATAAATTAAGCTTAATGAAAATTTCAAAATAAAAGCCCTGACATTCTTTTATATGACGTAATTGCCTTCTTTGGTATTATGTGACTTTTTCAACAAAACCAATGTTACACTTGGGTTCAGTTTGGCAATTTAAAATGAAGCTTACTGAAAATTTCAAAATAAAAGCCTTAAGATCAGTTTGTGGCTAATGCAGCATCTTGCATAGCAAGACAGTGCATTAGCTTTAGCCTTTTACCTTAAATGAGCTATTAGCTATTTGTCTGACTTATTACACATGTTTGGTATAGTGAACAGAGTAAGTCAATTACAGACAACATGCTAGTGATGCGCCACATGCTACTGATAGTATTCATGCTAAAATTAGCATTTTGGCTAATTTTAGCTTATACACTTATTTTAACATACTGAATAGTGCAAGTCCATGTTAGGGAACATTCTTGTGATTCTCTACATGGTACGTTTGTCACTTTTGTCAGCCAAGGTTATCATTTAGCATCAGAACGCTGGCTCCAAACCGACGGGCACACTTTGGCAGGGCCCCGGTTAAATTTCTTCAGGAATTTTCTAGTTTTTTATGCTGTGCAGCTCGAAACACATGAAACACAAAATCCTCCATCAGCGAGCAGCATAATAGCAGGCCCGGGTCCAGCTTCCGCGCCGGTGGGAAAGCCCACCTTGATCGGGTCGCTGGGAAGGACGCCAGTGTTAACTGTGCTCACACACACGCACAGGCGTACGCACACGCTCTGACCTGTGACGCTCTACACAGGGCGGGAGTGGGAGTGTGAAGGTTGGAGGGAGCTTGGATCCGTCCGCTAACTGCTGGGAGCAGCCAAACATGCATAACCTGGATGAATGAAGGCAAACGTCTGGAGGTGGAGTTCTCGAAAAGGAACATCTACAACCTGGGTGGAGCTGCTCCTCCTCTCTTTCTTCAAATCTAACAAAAATGGTTATCAAACGCTTGTGCAGCACAAATTTTTACTGGCGCCACAGTCGTCGCAAAGGCGTCGACAAGTGTTTCCAGGGGCGACTGAAGGCCAACCAGGCAGTGCAAAACCAAACAAAATGCAGTTTTGAATTAACTGGGCTTCTTTGGTGCTGGTTTGTGCAGCACAAACAAAGATTTGTGCTGCCACCATTTTGAGAAATTTAGTTTAGGCCGTTCCGAAGATTTAAAAAAGGGAAATGATTCCAGGGTTCACCAGAGATGAAGATACCACTCCGCAGCTTCCCCTGCACCTTTAACTTAATCAGTTGTGTAATCGTGGATTGGCTGTTTGACCTTTGACGAACTCTGGAATCATTTGATGGTGTCTAAAAACACAGCAAAGACTTTCGCTGCTCAAACCAGACACGATCAAATGTTTCCGATTTCGTCTAATTTGAAAGCTGGAGCTTAGGGAGGGTCCATCTATACGGTGCAACACACAGCTTGTGTGTGTAAGTGGCACACACACGCACACTTGCACACAGAATTTATGAGGCTGTGCTGCTGGTTATTTACAGGCAGTGCTCCGCTCTATTTACTGTCCATAACTGCAGACTGTTGGCCTTGTTTAGTGCTGCTGGGGCAGAAGCACTTACTGCGCTATAGGTACACATGTGTGTCGCCCCGCCCCTCGCTCCTGCTTGCAGCTACCTCCCTATAAATCCAAGATGATTTAACATGAGGCGTTATTGACTCTCACTCCCTCTAAGTGTCAGAACATTTCTGATGCATAAAGCAGGAAAATGCCACGACAGTCCAGGGGTGGAGGGAAGGGGGACAGAAGCGACCTAAATAAATAAAGACATCTCACATTGAATATTAACCGGAGGTCCGGATCCCTTCATTACCGCTCTGAGAGCGGCGTGATGGCGCGCACAAGAGGCTCCGAGACAGCCGCTCCTCCCCTCTCAAAACGCCCATCCAGACGAGTCGTCAGACAATCAGGCAGAAAAGCCTCGACCCACTACAGACCTGATCACTCTGCCGCCGCCGCCAAATAAATGTCTGGAGCTGAGGAGCGGCAAATGGATGGAGGGAACAAGTGCTTGGAAGATGAGGAGAGAGAGTGAAAATCAGCAAATCAGACGTAGAAAAAAAAGAAAAGAAAAAGAAAGCAGTGGCGGTGGAGTTTTCTTGGACCGTCGGCGGTTCTCATGCTGAAACCTCCCTCTGAGGCTCATCTCAGACGGAGATGAGCCTCGCTTTCTATCACTCCTGTGCTGAGGGACATTTAAAAGCTGGGAAGGAATAATGTGGGCTTTCCACCAGTGCAGACAGCTGCAGGATAAAAACTCATGAAGGTTAAATAATTTAGGATGTGGAGTCTGAGGTGTCATGTACCTCAGACAACACGCAGCCTCACTGCAAACCGAACTTCTTTTGACTTTACCTTCAATGACGGTTTTCTTTCAGCCACTGTTCTGTAAAGGTCAGATATCTAGAACAGTTCTCCTGGCAACAGATGCTCCCACCTGAGCTGCTGTTCTCTGCAGCTCCTTCACAGTTACCATGACAATATTGGTCTCTCATTGGATTAATACAGTCCTTGGCCAGTCCTTTCTGTCATTATAGGTTCGGAGCTGTCGCAAGTCAGTTCTGGTTTACTAAGTATGGGATTTGCTCCTACAGTAGATACTCTTCCATTCACCTAACCGCCAATTTTTCCATGGAGTTAAATCATTTGTGGAAATCTCACCTGCTTGCATATTTTTTCATAGAGCTTATCTGAAATATTGGCTGGAGTTTGTAAAGCAGCCAATCCAGGAGTGGCATTTATTTCCTTTGGCGCTGATTGGCTGAACCCCAAAGAGCAGAAATAACAATACTGTAGATATTAGCTTCTGATGTAATTTCCACTCTCCGTATCAATGCATATTAAAGTACATTTGACACTTGAACTATTTCATTAAGCAGTCGGAAGTGTTTTCAGAGTGGATCTGAAGTACTTATGGATTTTATTTAAGCTAGTAGCTGTGGTTGCTAATCCTCCAAACCATTGTACTGGATTATATGTTGGGGTGTCGGGCTTCAGGAGGCGGAATGGATTATTATTGTAAATTAATTTGAAAATCATGCATCACTCCCTAACTTGCGTCATTTCTGTGTTACTTTGCAAGTGTTTTAAGTATTTAAATTCTTTTAAGCTGATGTAAATGTGGCAATGTGTATGGCTGATGAACACTTTGGGAAGGCACTATAAATTATATTTACTGTATTCATTTAGAAAGTATTATACAATCAGACGTGTCACCAAGGACAGTTTAGCCATTTGCTCCAGCTATCTACTCTTTTGATTGTGCAAATGAATTTCAGTGCTACTGTGAAGCGCATGACATTTTTAAGTTAATTTCTAAGTTGGCAAACCTGAACTGAGTCACATTTAGAACATTTTGCTCCTTTACGTCACTTTTTTGGCAATAGGTAGTTTGTTTTCACATATGCACCTGGGTAGAGCTTGGCGATAATAAACTGTTTTATATATATTAGAAGATTTAATATATGAAAAATGTTGATTTTATTTTTTTATTCTCGCCAATGCACCCCTTAATGCCACCATATTGTTTGACAAGCATGTCTTGCAACTTCTTTTTTTTCTCCACTTTGAATTCAGGTCTACTCACAGACATCCGGGTTTTTTTTAGAATATTTTCCGTCTATTGTCAGTTTTTTTTTTAAGAAAAAAACAACAATGGTGTTTTATTTTGAAGCCACATCGCCCAGCGCTCCATCTGAGTCATGCTTTATTGATTTGTGGCTGAGTTTAGGCATCCTGAGTCAGCTGCCTCTGCCACTTGAAGAAACTTCCCATTTGGGTCAAACTCCCAGAGTTACACCGGAGAGGAAGGAAAGCCCCGTTCCAGCCTGAGGTGGAAACGTCCTCGGGTGTCCTGCGTCTCTAGGCGACGCCGGGTTAAGCGTGTCCTGACATCGCCTGACATCGCCCTGCGCGTTTCCACTCTTTACATCCATCAGCACTACGAGGTGCGACTAACTGAATCAGATCTTTAAGAATACCTTCTATTCAACAGTTTCACAGCCTCTGAGGCCATATGTGGGTGTTAGTTCAGAGGCTTTACAAATCAGTAAATGGAACAGGAAGGAACATTGGCTTCCAGCAATGTAATTAATCCAAGCTGTAGCGCACTGACTGACAAGTGATACAACGACAAGAGAAGAAGGAAGAACTGTTTCAAATCTTTTTGTTTAGCAAACAAACAGCGCCCACATTAGAAAAAAAACATCAGCGCCCGGGCTGGCCCGCACCCAAATCTCCATTTATTTCCTCGTCGCCGAGCAGCGGCCGTCCTCCCGGAGAGGTGACCATCAGCAACATACACAGGTGTGTGTGTACGTCCAGAGGTGTGTGTACCCCGGAGATAAAGATGCGCGGACAGACTGGATCCGACAAGTCTGCCGACGCGGGTCGTCACTTATCTCGCACGGAGACCTCACAACCCGTTCTCACATGACACCTTCACGAGCCACCCGTGACACACACCACCTGCTTCCTGCTCACACACACACACACGCACACACACACACACACACACACACACACACACACACACACACACACACAAACTGATGTATAGCGACAGAAAGACACAGACACTTACAAACAAGCTGTTAGTTTTGCTCGGTGGGTGACTACAGCTGTTGGCCACCAACAGCTCATTATTCCAGGCGTTTCAGTAGCAGAGCTGTCTATCATCACACTAAACTCTAGATCTTAATCTGGATCTTTATTCAACGTTGAGTCGGACATTAAACACAATAGCGAACAGTTATGTAACTTTATTTTGCTTTTTTTTTAAACTTATTTCTTAAAACTGTCACTAAAAACAACCAATCAGAGACAGGAGGTGGAGCTTAGCGCTGTCAATCAACCTTATATACTTGTTGCTAAATGTGCAAACGGTGAAGTCACAATTTACCGTTCCAGAAAAACCATTTGTCCGCCATCCGCTTGCTAGCCTTAGGATTCACTACAGGTGATGCTGTATGGGGTAATTTTTCTGCCATAATTTGAGAGCACATATTTTCAATTTGAAAGCAGGATTTCATGTCTTCTCAAAACTTATAATGCTTGTTCTCAAAACGCCTGCTCAAATATTCACTGTGCTTCCTTAAACCTTTCTCTTTGCGCTCAAAACTCGCCTCTGCTCAGATCAAATCTCCGCTCGCAGACCTCTCATATCACTTGCAAATCATTTTGTGCTCGCTCTTGGAATGAAAAAGTGCTGTCACCTAGAAACCTCTCAGCCAATAGAATGAAAGTGTTATACTGAGTGTGTTTGTGTCCTTCTAGAGGGCATGCCTGTGCTAACAGTAGCATAGCAGAGAGCAGGGAGGGAGATTTAACAGTGTTAAGACCCACCTGTTGCACATAATTGGTTGCATTTAATTAGCACTAGAACCGACCAGAAGGCAGAGGAGCTTGATTTTTTCCTCATAAGTGTCATGACATAGAGACAGCTTCAACAAATGTGAAACAAAAAAAAATCATGTATTAAAAAGTTACATAAAAAAGGTTTAAAAGGTTTATATGATTCTGCCTGAGCAGATGAATGTTGTAGAAGACCCAGCTACAGTTCTGCAAAGTCATATTACTTTTTAAGTTATGGTTTGATTTAATGAGCGAGAAAAGAAAACACAAGACACCATGGTGAAAAAGTAATGGAGAAAACATGTAACAGTAGTAAATCTTCCAAGGACTGGCTGACTTGCTCTGAAATGACTCCAAGAGCACATCGATGACTCACTCAAGGAGATCATAAAAGAATCTAAAGCACTGCAGGCTACAATTGACTGAGTTAGGGTAAGTGTTCACGATTCAACAAAAAAAAAAAAAAAAAAAAAAAAAAGAAAATAGAAGAAAACGAGTGAGACTCCCTGGGGGACCCGAGGCCCAAACCGAAACCACTGCTGACCGAAAACCACGGAAAATGCACGTCTTTGGGTAAACATTCTGTGGAGTAACAAGACAAAAGCAGACATTTTTCATAGGTGTGTACCCGTTATATGTTGTTCCTCAACAGCAGAGAAAGAAATCATCATCCCACAGCACTAGTGGTGTGACTGATCCAGACGCTTTACTGATTCGGGACCTGCACACCTTGATGGAGCCAAGAATGCTGTGCTTCAGATGCACCAGGGTCTTCAAGCAGGACAATCACCCAAAACAAACTAGGTCATGACTTAATCAAGTAGAAAACACAAAATGCACCTCTTGGCTTAGTTCCAGTTTGCATTTAAATCAGACTAAAAACATGCATGCAGATCAGATTGGGACGTCTTCCTGAACAAGCTGTTACTAGACTGAACAGAATCAACTCTGCAAAGAACAGGAGGCCAAAACTCTTCCAAAGTCAAGGATATCTGTATCGGACCTGCTATTAAAGAAATTTCTATATTGGCTATTGATGACAATGTGGCTAATCCATGAGGGCAGATCTATCCAGTCTAATTCTATGCTTTGTGCTCTGAGCGACGACACGCTTCATTATTTTACATTAGATGCAGAATACCAATGTACACTTTTTGAACCATTTGAAAGAATGTTTGTTCCCTTTATGCCCCCCCCTCCTGTAGCCTGCTGTGAATGCTAAGGATAGTTAGCATGGCCACTGATGACCGTGGCTGAACAGTTTTCCTGTAACGGTAAGTTGTTTCTCCGCCATTAGCATGTTGAACAGTGATTAAATGGGGTTAATTAACAGCGCTAAGACCCTCCTCCTTGCTCTGATTGGTTGTTTTTGGTGCACTTCGATAGCAACGGTCATGGTGACAGTTTTAACAAATATGTCAAAAACATTTCCTCTAAAAGCTACACAGTGCCTCTTGTAAGTGTTGGTTGATAACGGAAAGAAAGGAATGCAGAGTGAAGGGAACGCTTTGGGGAAAAAAGGTTATTTTCAATTGTGGAGCAATAAACAACAGTCAAAAGCAAAATAAAAAGGAAACAAAGCAAAATGGCAGGAGACGGGAATCCAATGAGCAGAACGCCATGACCTGCACTCCTCCTTCCGCTCAGGCATCGGTGGAGCAAGAAACTTTCCAACCGCCGTTAATTGCGGTGGCATTGGCAGACGTGCGTGTCTCTTTCCCATTAATCCATTTGTTAATTACAGAGCAGAAGTAAAATGCAGATCTGCCTCAGTCCGCGTTTCTCCTAATGAGCCTTCTCCCGTTTCTTTTTTGAAGCCCGCTCTCCCCCAGCCCGCCCGTCTCCGCTGTCTCCCCGTCTGCCTCGCTGTCTGACTCTCACTGCACCTGCGTCCGTCTCATACGAGTGCCAACCGAAGCCGAGGCTGCGGCACTCATTACAGCCTCTTTTTAATCAGAGCGCCGCCATGAATAAACATCTTTGTCCTTTCACCTGTCAGAGGGGGACAACGTCTGGTTGTGATTTAGCCGTGACCACGGGTTACTGCGATGACACAAAAGGATGTCGTCCACCTTTTACGTGACCTATGACCCCTACAACTTAGTGCAAAGCCAAACATATTTTTGGGGAGAAAATGAAGGGTGCATTCACACCAGCCCTGCTTAGTCCGCTTTAAATGAACGCTAGTTAGAGTCTGTTTGTCCTAAAAGTCTGGTTCTTTTGGGGAAATGTGAATACGCAATCTAACTCTGATGAGGACCAAAAAGCAAACTCTAGGCTGCCTAAAAACCTCGTCCTCCATTCAAATGAATATGTCAGTTACAAGCATACGAGACCTTTCCAAAAGCAAGAAGTGAACTACAGCGCAAGGCATTGTGGGTAAATGCAACCAACACAAACTCATGTGTATGGCATTAGCGAGAGAAATTGATTGTTTTTTTTCTTCAATAACAAATCTCATTAAATCTGATGCCAGGCCATTCTTACGTACATTTCAGGAAGAAGGAAGTTCGCGCTGTGTCTTCTTCAGAGGTTTTTGCGTCGTTTCCTTTGGTGATTCTTGGTGCAGTGCCACCACAGGTGAGAAGTAGGAACACATTTTTTAAAGGTTTTTGGTTTTTGTTTGACACAGTGCAGTGTGAAAGCGAACAGAAGCAGACGAAAATAGAATAAACTTTGCAATTTAAAAGACGAAGAGTCGTTTCTACTGCTGGTGCTGGAGAAAGTGCATTTGCGTTGGTTGCATTTACCCAGAATGCCCTGCTCTGCAGTCTGCTCCATGCTTTAGGAGCTTGGCGTTCACATATGTATTTGAACCGCATTGCTGTTTGCGTCTCAATTTAGTTGGCCTGAGTTTATGTCTCATTGAGGATTAAAAACATTTAACAGGCGGTGCTGTACATTAGGCAACGTTTGTTGCCATTTGATGAGCTACATACACATTTGAGTGAGTTCTTCATCATCTGAGCATCACACAATCTCTACCCCCCCACCCCCCCTTTTTTTTATAGCTGAAGCCATTTATTCAAAGATTTTTTTTTGTTCCTATTCCTCTCATTTTTGTTCCAAATTGCTAAATCAAAAAATTTGCATAAGAATTACCCAGCTGGTAGTCCTGTCTGCTTCCCATTGTGCTCTTTTCTGTTCGGCTCTCTCTTGAACATTGTCCTTTTTATTATCTATCAATATCTATTATTCTAACTATGCAGCCTGTTTTATTTAATGCAAACTTTACATTTAAAAAATGAGGCCCTTGGGTGTAAACATACATTTCTAACACATCTAATAGCACATTTTCAAAGAAAAATTGCGCCCATTAATTGGTGTGCACTGACTCTGTATCTTTCTTTTGGAGGTTTGCCATCTGTGGGAGCGCGCGGCTCTTTCGGACGTCGGCCGCAGGACGTGCTGGATGATGAAGACGGCGATGGCCGGCTGGTCCTCGATTGGCGAGATAAAAGCACAACGGAGACGGACGTCACTGATCCGATAG
The DNA here is from genome assembly GCA_911649635.1 of Poeciliopsis gracilis. NCBI lineage: Eukaryota > Metazoa > Chordata > Actinopteri > Cyprinodontiformes > Poeciliidae > Poeciliopsis > Poeciliopsis gracilis. The sequence goes on along the minus strand of CAJVRI010000457.1, from coordinate 1,906,254 downwards.
GTCAGCGCCTGTCAGGGCGTGGCTGGAAATGCTTTATGGAGTTGTTTACGTGCCGCACGCTCGCGACTCTTCAGCATCAGGCACCTCTTTGATCGATGCCTCCACGAGGATGTTCCGCCACGGCATGAAGCAAGCGGAGAAGAAACGGCAGTAAAACACAGCACTGACCGCCTCTCGCTTCCGTGGCAATAAAAAGGCACTTGCGTGTTCTCGACTACAAGTCTGGAAGCCAGTTCACTTCATCTGCTGAGCCTCCCCTCCCTGGCTAGGGAGCGATGACAGACCTTACATAGAAGTCCTGTTTCCAGATAACCAACATGCCTCTGATCTGGTACCGCGAGTGTTTTCACAGCGCCCGGGCAAGAACGTGTGTTTGTTTGCGAGCGCACCAGGACTTCAGAGATAACATCAAATGCGACGACGTATCAGAGATTTCAGGGCGTACGTAAATACGTGTGTGGACTGTTTGTGCCCTTCAGGTTGCGCGCTCCGAGTGCTATTTGATGGGATGTGTGGAAATACTTGTGCGTGCGCGCCACATTAAAGGCTGTCTGGCGTTATCTCTCCACGAGGATTAGAGTGCATAAGCTAAGCCTGGGGGCTCTGATTCCACCGTATCAAACGCTATCAATGGCTGCTGGACGCAAACCCTGAGCTCTTTATTGAAGAACCTCTCATATCTTCCAGACAGCTATCTAGCAAAGGTAATGGGCCGTAGCGCACTCGCCAAATCTGATGCCGTAAAAACGAGTTTATTCACCTCCCCTGTTCTCAAAAGGGCTTAATTCATAGATCGTTTTTTTTCTCTCTTTTCTTTAATATTTAGGGCAACAACAGTTGGCAAGGATGTTATCAGCCAGTCATTTTTAGTCTTAGAATTTTTTTTTGAAGACTCAAGGTATTCTTCCTCTCACCGCATCCAAAATAACGACAATCATTTGGTTAATTAATTTTTTGTATGATGGTTGACGAGAAACAAAATGACATGGTTGGTTATAAACGAAGGCAGGGGGAATCCGTGGCTTAGCCTCCGGACTGAACCGCTCGCTGTCCGCCTCGTGTTGACCTGTCCGTCAGACACACTGTCCATGTTTCTCGAAGTCTCCGGGGGCCTTGAGAATGACTGTTGAACCGAGCGCCTATCGGTTTGTGTTAGAGTGCTCTATAAGTATTCACACCCCCTTTGACAAACACATTGCTTCACCCTAGTGATTCCCAGAGGACAAAAGAGAAGAGATAGAAGCTCAAACTCCAGCTGCATTCATCTACATGAGAAAGTGGCCTTTAAAGGGAAGTATTATGTATTTTTCAGGCATACAGTGTCATTTTGTCACATAATAAAGTAACTATGTTACTCTCAGTTGTTATGAAATTGCGTCCATTTATCCAAAACAACTTATTTAGCTTCGGCTAAAAAAGCGTGGCTTGTTTGAGAAGGGTTGCCGCCGGAGATTCAAAGAATGCTCTTGATGAGGGAACAACATCATAACATAATTTGAAGCACAAAAAAGTTGATTCTGCATAACAGCCCCGTTTAAAAGTGTTAATTCCACCCGAATCGCTACAGATTTTGTGTTACAACTACAAACTGCAAAGAGTCGCTGGCTGACATTATAGATGAGGAAGACGTAATTAAAGGGATCTAAATGCTTTGGCTATGCTCTACGGGAAGATCTGTAGGTTTTCTGCAAATAATTAGCAGTTACGTTCCACAGAAAAATTCCCGAATGCCGAACCACGAAAAGGTGTAACTTCACTGTAACATACTTCAAGGATGAACAGGAACATTTGTGAAGTGCTCTTAAAGTAGTCCAAACTATTTTTTTTTACTGACTTTACTGCTGTAATCCACTGCTGCCATCATAAACTTTGGATAAATGTATTCAAGCTGCAGCAGCCCCCGAAATGAAGGGACAGGAAAATCACCAGCTCTTCTGTCTGTTCTGCCTGGACAGGAGAAGGAAGGAGAAGGCTGACCTTAAAAGGAGAACTCAAAAAGTTCACCAAAGAGAGAGCAATGAAAGGTGAAAAAACAGCTGTGAAGACGCCCAGTGTGGAATTGTGACTGAGCGCATTAGCTGCGCTGTCTGTTTGGAGAAACAAAGTAAACGGAGATGCAGTCAAACAACGCCAGGCCAAGTTAACACGTGAGCACAGAGCGAAGAACCGCTTCATCCTCAGTTCAGTGATGATTTTGTTTCCTGACGCACGCGGAAAAAAAAAAAAAAAGTTTGACAGCAGGGCCCGCACAGCGACAGACAGGGTTCGTCTCCGAGATGAAAGCTCAGGACACGCTCACCCGTCAGTTCTGCTGAGAGCAAAGGTTTTCAAGAGTTTGATGGAATTTGCTGAGCTGGAGTTTACGGCCTCATCAAGAAAAGCCATTACCACCAGACTGGAGGAACTCTGATGATACTGCCAGAGTTGAAAAACTGTCACTTCCCCTCCAACATGGATCCAGAGGGAAGTGGATGCATCACCAGACCGGTGAGCGTAGACGCAACGTCGCCTCCCTTTCCTGTGCAGAACATGACGGGGAATGCTTGGCTGTTCAGTCCTTGTTAGAACCTTATAGACATTTTTCAAAAAGGAAAAAGTTGTCAGAGTCCTAAACATTTTTGTTTTTCAAGAATTTAAGAAGTTGTTTGTCCTACTGGAAAAAATGGGCTGTACCCCAAAGTGCAGTGATACAGAAGGCTAAAGCTTCTGGTGTAATGCCAACACAGTTTTCACTCTGCGTATTAATGCATATTGAGCTATATTTGGTGTTTGAATTTTTAAAATAGGCAGTTATAAGCATTTGTAGAGAGGGTCTGAAGAAATAGTGGACTTTAGCTGTGCTAGCAGCTGTGAAGGGCCCATTACCCCATTGATTAATGGACGGTCTGCTGTACAAGTGAAATAGTAGAGACAAATGTTGAACCTCTTTAGAAAGCATATTTTTCCAAAGTTCTGGTTGTTATTCTTAAACTAAGCAATTACAACATTGTATGCTCTACGTTTCGCGTTTTTAAGGTTGCTGATTTTTCACACACCAAGAACATCATCCTTGTGCCAGGCTGTCCTATAATGTTCAGATACAACATAGTCATTTTAACCATAGAAAATAAGTCAAATGCGTCTATTAGAGAGTTTTTTTGTTTTTTTTTGTTTTTTGTTTTTTTAAACTGGGAACAAATCATGTTAGATGTGAGCAAAATGAATTTCTAACTGAGCTCAGTCAGATGACGTGACATACCTTTATCTAATTAAACCCATTAACCTCATTAGAGGAGGTCCCTTTCGAAACTAAAAGTTAATTTACTTCAGTTATTCACAACAAAAAGTGAAAATTATTTGGATTTGTGACACCCAGAGTGAATTTGGAAAGACCAATTAACCTAACAGTCATGTTTTTGGACTGTGGGAGGAAGCCGGAGAACCCGGAGAGAACCCACGCACGCACAGGGAGAACATGCAAACTCTGTGCAGAAAGACCCTGGGCCGGGAATCGAACCCAGGACCTTCTTGCTGCAAGGCAACGACGCTACCAACTGTGCAGCCACAAATGCAAACCAGACTTATCATTTCTACTTCATTAGAGTACAGTCTGTGACCAAAGATTCTGCATGAGGCTTTAGGTCCGGTCAGTCAAGCAGTTTAACACCAAAGTCATGAAACTAGGTGTTGGTATGTTTGTCAGTGTGTGCAGGCGCTGAGCCCAGTTGGCAAATGAAATCGAGATGAATGATGCCACCGACATGTAATATGTTAGTGGCAGATTGAAGATACAGTAGCAGAGAAACCTGTTCATTTGGGCTGTGATAACGGTTCGCCACGTCCCACGAGGCTCAAAGAAATCCTGGATCTCCACTAGTGAGCGATTTCTTCCTTTTACTGATTTTGCCTTACAGACAAACCCAAGGCAGTCAATGCCAAAAGTTGACCTTTTTGTGGTTTTCCTTGAGAGCAGATGCTTCAAAATACCCAAAAGACGGCTTTACTGCAGAATAAAGACGAGAGATAGGAGGAAACTGAGGGGAGTAGTTTGGATCTGAAGTCCAATAGGAGAGAGGGGCAAACATTTGCTAAATCCATCCCAGCCTTAAGCTTTTACTGACAGAACAGCTTCTTCATCCCTGTCTGTCCGGGAAGAAATTCTGCACGGTAAACATTTCAGTATCGCTGTAAAACGTTGGTTAGCTGCAAACAAAACAGCCCTTATTGTGCATTTTGTGTTAAGATTCTTTTTTTTTTTTCTTCTTCTTCGTTTAGTCCTTTTCAGCAAGAGCTGAGCTGTCAGAGTGACTGATGTGTTTTGGATCCGTCTGACTGAAAAAACCCCAACAAAAGTCAGTATAGAGTGAAAGGAAATGCATCCTGAAATAGATAAAGCAATAAGTGGAATAAAACAAACAGACCTTGCGTACCTGCTGCTCTAAACTTCACAAAGCCTGTCATTCTTCTTGACGCCACTGAGTCATCTCCGTTCCCTGTGTCGCCTGGTATGCTATGCAGTCTCTGTGAGCTGGAAGATTCCCTATCAGCAGGAAAGGTCCAAAGACAGACAAACCACGCAGAATTGCTCCGGCTTATGTTAAAGTTCTTCTCCTGATGAGATATTCCAGCTCCAGCTAATGGAAACCTGAATGTTTTCCTCCATCTCTATCAGGATTCTCTCAGAAAGTGCCGGGGCGGTGATAAATGAACAGCCACCTGGGAAATATTGGTGTTGATGGGAGCCATTTTGGTTCCATTATTCTCAATAAAGGCCAGGTCAATGTGTCCCCTCGCCCCTAGACCACCGCTCTCTTCTCGCGGCTCCCCCTACGTCTCATTAAACGGGCCCCGGCGAACAGAGGAGAGGGAACATCATTAGTTTGGAGATGAAAGCGAGACCCTGGCGTCCTGGGAGGAAAGCGGTGACGCTCGCCTTGGAATGACGCTCTGAAGGAATAAAAAGCCTCCACCTTCATTTGAATCGTGTGGAACCCGCGTGATGTGCAGGGAACGGGCCTTCACGACGGAATTAATGATGCTGCGTTTGCACACTAACAGACCGGCGCGGTGTACGTTTCATTCAACCTGCGTGTCTCTGTTTATGAGCTTTAGTGCAGCAGAGCTTCTTTCCATCGCCTAACATGTCAGCGGTGAATTGTTTTTTCCTCCACAGCCACTCAAGGCAGGAGATTGGAGTCCTGACCCAATGTCTTGAGAGTGGTCTCTATCTCGTGCCGGCATCTGACAGCTAATAATGAAAGCATTTGAGGTCTTCATCTCAAGCTTTTTCTCTTCTTCTGCCATTTGATTCAGTTTCATTTGTGTCCCCACGGCCGGCGCAATCGTTGCCCGAGATCCGGTTGTCTGTCCATCTGCCTGCTGGACGCTCAGCTGCGGGCTTGCCAATGGAATGATCTGTCTCGCTAAGTGTTGGCTATCAAACAGATTGCCGTGTGTTCGTCAAGAGACGGAGCGCGTTATTGGCACCAGAGCGTGTTCGGCTCCGCTCCTGAAATCTTTCACTCTGTGTCCAGACATCCGTTCCTAATTTTTGACTCATGTCATCCCCCCTGAAAGCAAGCATGCAAGATGTAATAAGGACTAACAGATTATTTTGTGCTGTAATTGCTGATGTTTTGTACAATGTAGTCCCTGTTTGTAGTAGTAAGGATTTCTGATTCTCTTCTTGTAGTGAAAGTGCTTATAGAGTTACATTCAGTAAACTAGTATATACGTCTTGATGTCTCTCATTCGTAGGTTTGACAGGGTCTTTCAGCAGGTATTAAACATACTTCTCATTAAGCTCACATATGTGTTTTTATATTGTATTGGTCTGATGTAATATTCTAATAATAAATGTCGTGTTTGTATTAGCTGTTAGTGAAAAATCATCATAATTGACAGAAATCAAGAGTTGCTAATAATCGACGTCGGATCCTACTTCCACTTCCTGTAAACTTCCTCTTTGTGGCAACATCTGGTTGTTGATCATGTGACGTGAATAAAGTGTTTCCATGGCAGTTTTGTAAAATAAACCAATTTCAACATGGCCAAAATATCAACTGAGCTACAAACAAACAAACAAACAAACAAACAACAAAACCGGTAAAATGCAAATGGCAGTAAAATGAAATTTGTTTAGCAGCATTTAACCATTAAACAAATATTTTTTTTCAAGATGTCAAATTGTGTAATTGTATGGTCAATGAAAATGCAGCTACTTAGTGGTAATTTTGATCTAATTTATCGAAATAGTCTGGATGGGCCTTTGAGTACGTAATACTCCAGTATTGCCCTTCTCTGTGTAAAAAGAAGCTACTTTTTTGTCATGTCCAACAATGATGCGGCATGCTTCCAAGTTCGAAGACAAAGATTTACATGAACGATATTCAGGTGTTGCAGAAAGGATCAAATAATTGTGTCAACTAGTCTCATCCCATCCTAAACAGGCACTTTGTCTGCACTGATGCTCATGTCATTATGCTAAATGCTCGGGGTGGTACATTTATATTATCATTTAAAGGCATTCAAGTATAACAGTTCAAGTCAATATTTCAATTCTGTCTCAAAACGTAACTATTGTGACTGCTATTCAACATGTTCTGATGACAGTCATTTCAAATGGACTTAGTTTATGTTAATTCAACCGTCTTAAAAAAGAAGCTTCATGCTCGGAATGTTACTGTAATAATTTTTGATCTATTAGAAGTGTTCAGAGGATGATTAAGTACAGGAAAAGAAAAGCAACAACAAAAAAACTAATTACATCGATGCGACGACCAAAGAATCTCAACTCTATCCTGCCGCAGTGACGCACGGTAAATTTTACACCCTTTACTTCAATAAATACCCATTACAACGAATGGGGGTCATAAAAAAACACACACACACACCTCGAGATGACTCAGAACTTGATGTTTCACTAAAGGAGCCTTGTTTCTTCACATTTAAACCCACTTAAAACACTTTATTAATTATGACAAGCCATGACAGCTTTTGACAACGTCAAAAGCTGTGACAAAAAAAAACAAAAAACATCTTTAAATGCACAGTCTGAAATAAGTTATGCCAGGAAAAAATTAAGCTGTGGATGGGATCAAATCGACTCAGATATAATTGGACAATTAAAGTAGCGAGTCCGAATACCAGACTTGTTTTGTTGCACAGTTGTCAGAGAGCTTAGGAAGCACACGGAGCGCAAAGAAAGATGCATCTTTCATGGAATCGATTTTACTGTTAAAAATGAATGTAAAGATAAGAGCCTGACAAAATACAGCCTCTGTAGAAGAACCTTTTTTTTCCTTCACAAGGTCAATATGTTCAAAATGGTTTTCTGCAGCTCAAACTCAAAAGTTCTGAATGAATCCAATCTGTACGCAGTTTTTTTCTCTTCTTAAGCTCAAACCCTTGCATCAGTAAATCGCTGATGTGATGTCCACCCAAAACTGAACAGAAAGTCAGAACCTGGTTTGTGGAATATCCACCAATCAGAAATCTATAAGTTGTCTTTCTATCAAGTTGAGTTATAGTAATTAGATTAATGTCATCATTAAAAAGGAAATCAATTAAACAATCTGATGTATCAGGACCTCAAATGCTATGCAGGTGCTTAGGTTGTGACATATAGTTTTCTTTTTCGGGCTTTTATTTTATTTTATTTTTTTTGTCTAACAAAAGAATAATCGGTGGTGGGCACGCTTTTGCTCATCCGCTAATGGTGAAGCTAATTGCTTGTGTAGCGTTCTCTCTCTCTCCTTCACCCAATAATTTTGCTTTAAAAAAAAAAAAAGAAACATGCAGGAACAAACTACAACGCCGCCAGTAAAGAGTCGTTTATAAACATAAATTCAATATCTAATGTCATTATGTCCTCCACGGTGCAGTGTTTTCCTTTTGAATTGAAGCTAGCGATTTAGCCTTAGCGCAACTCACGTTTTAGCTAGCTGTGCCCACCACTGAAGAACTTGCTACTTCCTGTCTAGTTTTGAGGTTAGATTTAAATAACTGTAGCACCAAGTAAGAATCGTCATTTTTATTACAGTCTGACACATAAAAGTCAGGAATTAAAGTGGGTGTACTTTCTTTACCATAGATGAATACTGATTGCAATATGGAAAGGATCCAGCTTCATACGTGTAGTTTTGGGTTAATACGAATACAAAATGAAGCAATTGCTTTGTTGATCATGATGTTGATGTTTATTCTGGTAGCTAAAAAAATAAAAAAAATAAAAATAAATGTCAGCGTGTCTGCAAGGCTTTTTTAAACAGGTGATATGGATTGACAGGCTGCTGTGTCGACGGGGCCGGAGGGATCCAGTCATTGTCCCAGGGCTACATTTTAAACCACCTCTGTGACGGCTCCCGTCTCCAACATGGCGTGCTCTCATGTTTTGCTTATGTAATGAGCCCCCTCCACCGCGGCAGAAATGCAATTATCATTTGGCTGACACGAAAATTTGTTTTCTCGCCTGTGGCCACTTATGCTGCTATTTAGAATTTTCTCAACTTCAGGCGAAGGAGCATGGGAAGGAGGGAGGGAGAAAAAAAAAAAAAGAAGCAGCTTCGGTCTCTCTTTCTTCCATCGCCCTACTTATTTGGAGCTGGAAAAGGAAAAGCGAGGAAGAAGAGAAAGGATTGTGGAGAAGAGGAAAAGCGGGAGAGAGCGAGGGAAGATGGAGTGAGGGGGGAAAAAAACGAAGTGAGGGAGAGTTTCTGGGAGGATGTGATAATAAGGGCAGTTAATTCAGAAACAGGGTGTGAGAGGCAGAGATTAGCCTGGTAGCAGGGCGATGCAGTCCACAGATTTTCTGCTCTGAATGGCTGTCAGTCGGAGCTGGGAGGGAGAGCCGTGATTGGCTGCCGGGGCCAAGAAGACTGCAGCAACAATTTTTAATTAACAAACTATTTGGGTAAATACGTCTTTTCAGGTCCACTTCTCTGGCAGGCGTAAGCCTACCTTCAGGGTAAGATAAAAATAAAAAAAAGAAAAAAAAAAACTGAGAAAAACGGTGATATAGCTTCAATAAATATCTCTTAATTTAATTTAAAAATATCCTCTGCATGCATACAGAAACTGACAAATTAACTGGCTCTGCAAACAAAGATATGTAAAAAAACAAAAACAAAGAAAAAACATAATATAATTTATGGCGTTAGCATGATCTGGCTTGCAAGAAAATAAAACAAAAATTAATCAACTGGATTTTGTCTTTCTAATTTTAGAACAGTGAAGTTGAGACATTATTGTTTTTTATAAAATCATCAGCAGAACAATTATTTTAAAATAAACGTCACTGAATTCTTCATAATATTTAGACTCTATAAAAGCTACAAGTAGCACTGATTAGTAATTCATTAGGAGACTGATTAGTAAATATTTAGTGACAAAAATGCAAGAAAGCTGTGATATTTTCTAACAAGTCCAAACTTTCAAACAGGATAGCTTTCTTTTATTAAGGCAAACATGCAATAGGGATGGCATTATGTGTCTTCCAGGCACACAGTGGCATTTTATAGCACCATCAAGTAATCATATGACCCTTCAGTTGTTATAAAACATGCTGGGTATATCAAATATAACTTAAAAGAAATTAGATTTTGTATTTTAATGTCTTGACATTAGGCTTCTGTCTCTTTAAGAAGCTTCTACTCGTTCTAAAACTCCGCCTTCAGGAAGCCATCACAGCATTGCTCCTCTACTAACGCTTTGACAACATTTTATTATCATTTTTATTTTTTTTTTTACCAGTATAGCACTGAGAAGTATAATGTGTAATGGGCTCAGCAGATGTTCAAGCAGGTGTTTTTTTTTTTTGTTTTTTTTTTGACATTTAGCATTTTTAAAAATTATATTTTGCTAGTTTGAGTTCTTTTGACATGTCAAGAAGTTTGGACCCCCCTGCTAGGAAACCTGGAAACTTGGTGCCATCATAGAGTTCCTGGAATACCTAGAAATCTAAATTTAGAAATACTGCTGCAGTCTTTAAGTGGGATACCAATGAACCCATGTGGCCCAATCGAAGTTCGACCTTCTTCCAGAGCCGTCTCAGCGCCCAACATTGTAAACGTTGTAACAAAGTGCAGAGGTTGTGCAATTGGCAGCAAAGTTCTCTGTGTGACTTTTCATCCAGGGGGAATATTTTATTTAAGTTGCAAAGTAATACTTTATTTTTTGACACGTATTGTTGTCCCCATGGAATTAACAGGTTTACATTAAAAGCTGGATTCTTCTACTTTACATTGTGTAAATGAATCAACTGCAATAAAAGTTTAATTCAATTTTTTTTTTCACAAACATTTCTCTCTGTTTGCATATATTTATATCAGGAACTAATTTATGGATATTTAGAGCATGATAGACAGATATGACTCAGTGGGACGTTTTGAAATCCTCTACATGAAAAACAAACACATCCAACCTCAGTCACGTACATTAAACCTCCTGACCTTCACCAGCGTCGGAGGGTAAAACTAACGCCTCTCTCCCCTTCCTCCACATCCTCCTTTTTCATCCCTTTATCTCCAGCTCGATCCCCCTCTGCGCGGTTCTGCTTATTGTCCCGGGTCCATGCCTAAATGCAGCTCTTTCATCTTTGTTTTTATCTGTCAGATCAGTGAGGCGCTACTCCCGCTCCTCGCAACTCCTCAACACATAAAGTTAGAAAGTCTCCCAAATCCTAGCAGATCAATGGATAAGGGTTGGCAGGCCTAGCTAATGGAATGCAGCTTCTGCCCTAGATTAGAATGTTTTTTTCTTCTTCTTCTTCTTTGGTCGGTCGGCTGTCCTCAAACCATCGTGAACTGCTGAGATGAGGAGTGAGGATGGCAGGCTGGTTGGTTGGTTGGTTGCTAAGACTGGTGAGCAGATGGGCAAACCAACAAGACAACTCGCCAAGCGAACGGCAGTGGGCTTCAGTGCAGCTGGTTAAACACTTCAGTGAAACATTCCATGATTATTTTCTAATAAAAACCCCAGAGCAGTGGTACTTTTTACATGGCTCTCTGCCCAGGGCACCATTATGCCGAGGGTGGCAGAAGAACTTGGAAGGAAAACAAAACAAAAAAAAAAAACATAAAAAATTTTGTGTCATTTTTGGCAAAATTTCTTTTTGTTTCTTATTGTCATCGTATTGAATATTGAATCAGGTCAAGTGTTTCCTCTCCTGTACAAAAACTGGGGGCTAATTATGTCGACACTGGAATGAGCTTGAATTGAAAATTCTACTCAGTGCTAAATTAAAGGGACAGTTTTATGTTTTTGAGTTTTACATCATGTTACAATTCTATTCCTTCATCAAAAAACATAGCTGCAGTGTTGCTTTGACAATGTCATGAATGTTTGAGAAAGCCTTTAGGTTCCTGTGGCAACCGTTCAGATTTGCAAAACGCCTGGGTGGACCTGGCCCCGCCTTTGAGGATGAAGCCCCTCCTCAGAGCTGCAGTTTCCAAGTTTCAGAGCTTCTGCCTCACAGAAGCGGCCCACCCCCACAACTCCTCCCCTCGGCTCCTTCAGACTAGCCGGAAGAAATTAGCAAAACACCTGGTGGAACATCAGCTGAGCTGTATATAGGAGCTACTTCTCAGTACATCGCTGGTAAACACACTGCTAAAGGGTTAACAGAGGAGCCTTGTGATGACTTCCAAAAGGCAGTTTCAGAAAGAACAGAAGTTTCTTCAAGAGATTTTTATTTGATTGTTATATGAAGTATCTTTATAACAAGTGAAAGTCACAGACATTGTATAAATGAGAACAATACAAAGAGAGAGAGAGTGAGAGAGAGAGAGAGAGATTATTGCTGACATCTTAAACTCTTAGAAGGGTCAAATCGAAATCGATTTATTTTACACAGGAAGGGAGAGATTCTGCTCTCATTCTTTGGAGAAGAAGAAGTATCTAGCCAAAGGCTCTAGAAACACATTTACTTAAAAGCAAGAATTAGTAGTATTAGAAGTAATACCATGTCATCCCTGGGTTTATTTGTAATTATGCAAACAAACATAAAACAAACCTTCCTCATGGTAAGCTAACAAAGTCTCTCTTCCTCCGTCTTCTAATGACGCGGAGGGAAACAATCCTGATCCGATTAGTTATCTCATCCCCCTTCTGCTGAGATATGATGGGACAAGAAAATGATAAAACGCATTTTCAGCAAGGTAGCATCTTATGGAGATTACCCAGAAATGAACCTGAAAAGCTGCTCTTTGTAACAAGAAAACCGAAAATAAGAGGAACAAAAGGGGAGCGGAGGAGGGGGGGGGTGTAGTGACACCAAATGACAAACAGGAAACGGCTTGCTGGTCAGCTCACAGGACACGTTGCATGTGTGCGTGTGTTTCTGAATGACTCTGAATGTTTCAACAGAATAACAAAATACGACAAAAAAAAAAAAATGCTTGGCAGACGAATCCGGCATACGAAACAATGACAAGCGGACGCGCGGCCAAGTCTTCAATTACTCCAGAGACGACTAATTGTCTCTGGCCTGAACGGCTGTGACGGCCCATAGGTGCAGGGCGGTTCAGACAGACAGAAGCCTGACGGACAGAAAGCAGAGATGTTGATGATGTCTGCCACCGAGGCCACGGTGGAAAAGGAGCTGGGCACCAGTCACTCCACTGGGCTGCGTCTGATTAGATTTCTGCTAAATGGGATTAGAGAAGAGAAGTAGCACTGGGCACGCTCGCGAGGGCTCAGCAGAGGAGTGGGAAACACTGACAAAAGAGGGATATCTTTCTTTCACACTATCTCTTTCACTTAATCTCGCCGCTAATGGCATTTTTGGGGGGGCGAATTACCGGAACAATGAGTGCCGCATCTCATCTGCAGCGAAGCGCTGTTGCTCGTGTTTCCATATGTTCGCGGGGCAGAGGTCTCTCCGTCATCCGAAGAGACGCGACTCCAGAAACGAGTTGGAGCGATGCAGAATCTCTAAACTCTTCCCCGTCTCCCTGATTTGTGTGCTCACATTAAGGGGCATCAAAATGAGTGAGGAAGTAAGCGTTATAGACTCTCCCAGTTCCATAACGCACAGAGCATGTTGACTGATTTTTTTTTTTTTTGAAAGTGTACAGCAAAACAGATTATTTTTTTCAAGTTTTTCTCGAACCCTGAGAGTTATAGAGGAGAAATCCCAACAAGAAATGAGATACCGGCAAAATTCTGTGCCTGCCGTTTTATGCAAAGGGAATCGAAGATTACTCGGGACCAGTCACAACGCGGGTTCAGGAGAAATGAACCCGGAAACAAGATTTAGCAGTTCTTCGGGAAAAAACAGATAAAGGTTCTGTATCGGTGGAGAATAATAAAGCAATTTGACAATTCTTTTTCGCAAACAGAAAATTAGATTCACCAATCACAAACTGTTCACTCTAGCTTCATCTGGTTCAGGTCTGATCGGTCTGTTAGATATTCAACTAGACATTAAAACATTGGCTGCATTGCCTCAATCAAGGCAATGTGGAATACCTTATGGTCCTCCACACAATCAAAACACCTCGGCTGTTTTTTAACCGACAAAATTGCTTCAATCACAAAAGGGGATCATTGTCATGATGGAAACGGCAAGAGCCAAACTCAGGAAGGGAAATAGTCGTCGCAATCGCAAAGCTGCGAAGTGAAGGGGGTCTGTTCATCCTATGTACTTTGGTTTCTGTCGGGGAAGTCTAACCTAGTCTAAGTACATTTATTTGTGACCATGGAGATTTCTTGCTCTTTTTCCAATATTTAGTTCTGGGTATTTGTAAGGTTTCTACTCACCGCACCTCCACAAAGCAATCATTTCTTATTTGCCAGAACCTTCTGCTGGTTTTTATTAGGCTTGTAGACAGTCTGGGTTGTTTGTAAATATGTTCCGGAATCTCATGAATTCAAATGACGTCAGGATTTGACTATGTTATTAATGGTTAAATAAAGGGGTTTTATCATATTTTACAAGAAAGCCGATCAATGTCAATATTTGCCGAACCACGACCATGAGACAATCCACCTTGTTAAAACTCTTCCAATCATTGCTTCAGTGTGTTAAAGGGTCAGAGTCTGTACTCCCCGTCCTCTGTGAGGTATTTTTTGAAGTGTTATTTAAAGCGTTTAATATCATTTGAAGAGGAAGTCCCAGATGAATTTGTGCAGCAAGCCACCTGTCACGTCAGATTAGCTCACTGAGCAACTTTATATTAGTGCCACACCGAAGTGACTTTTTGTTACAATCAGTAGGAGGTCTACAGCTTAAATATCCCACAATGGGACTAAAGCAGTTTTTACATGTTCCTGTTCTTGAAAAAGGACAAGGCGGGCATAAAAAACCAAAGGCAGTGTTTTGTGTTTTTTATGCCCTGAGAGCACACAGGCTTCAGGCGAGCACTCATCACCGCAGACTCTCCCTCTTCAGAGTCATCTTAACAAGCCGTGCAATGCAAAAACAGCTCAGTGGCCCCGGGGCCCTTCTGAGCCAAACCCTGTGCACCGGAAAGTGGAGATAAATCCTCCATCCTCCCCTCCGCCCCACACTCGAAAAACTCCGTTGCTGTCGACTTGCTGAAAATATTTAGATACGCAAATTATCAGTTGACACGGCCAGTGGTGGCTTTCTGCTTCCGATCTCTTTGGCTGCAGACCAATGTGGCATGTAGATACAAACACACACACACAAACACACACAAAAAGACATTCACTCATGAACTCAATATTATTCATACCCCTGAAGTGTTTAGATGCAGCCATTTTTATTGAACCAAGAATCTCCTTTCTGATTGTCACTGAGCTCCAAGACTCTAATGTTTCATTTCCTCAACATGTTAGGTTGAAACCATGACTCTGAAAGGGCCCCTCAAAGCTTTGCTAAGATTTCCAATCAGAAGACGTGTACGTTTGGATTAACTGAAAGGATAGTTGCAGTAGCGACTTGCCTCATTTGAATATTGGAGAACAAAGTCAATGAGCCAACCATACTTTTTGATCCACTCTTTCCTCACTTGTGCGAATTTATGAGCTGCATTTTCCTGTTTGTTTTCCAGAGGATCAATTTCTCCATCTTGCCAACTGAAATGAACACTATCTGCAACAAGTTGGAAAAAAACGAGTTTTCCGATGCAAATTGATTTTCTGCTCCAAACTCCTTTCTTTGAAAGAAACCGTCTGCCTGATTGAGTAGTAGAGGGGATTGAAGTACCCAGCAGGTAATTTAATCCATTTCATTAATACAATTCATCAAGACAACCAGCAAATAACCCCGGAGAAGCTTCAACTTTGCTAACAGAGCTGCATCTCCCACTTGCTCTCGCACAAACATCTGCCCCTTTATTCTTTGATGGCTCTCCCACAAAATGTGCGGGCCGTTAATAAGCTTCACTACAGCACACTGACATTTCAGTGATGTCTTTTTAATTACTCTGATCGATGCTGTAGGATGGAGATAAATGAAGGATGGTGGATCGAGACGCCGGGTTAGGGTGGGGCTGTTACAATTCCTCCAGTTGTGAATCGGTAACCTTTCCACGCCATTGCTTAAATGTAAACGGTGCCCTTAGGATGCCATTTGGATTCGCTCGGAAAACAAATGAGCCCCTTTTGGATAAGTGGCTGAGCTTTCCCCTCATCTCATAGCGAAGATGTCTTTAATTTTTGAACAAGGAGGAACACCAGGAAATAAATGCGTCTGGAAAAGATCCTGGATTATCAGCCAATTATTCTTTAATGCTGAGCTTGCCGGGCCCCATCACAGGGTCCATGCAGCCTTGAAAAGTCTTAAAAGTCTTAGATTCAAGTGCCTGAAATCAGGGCCTTAAAACCATTTTAAATTGGCCTTAAATGCATTAAATTTTGTCTTTGCTGAACTGTTTGATCCCGTAGAGTCACGCACTAACATCTTCATTTTGTTCTGTCACTTGACATGATTGAAGCTACCGCTAACTAACCTTGCTAGCTTGCTAAATATTTTCTACACTTATTGTGGTTAAGTGCAAAGTTGCTACCACTTTGTTGGCAGTGTTTTTTTTGTTTTTTGCCAAAAGCAAAATATCCATCAGCAGAATGAAAAGCATAAAACTGAGCCACAGAGAACGCAGAAATTTTGATTTTGCTCCTTTGGTATGTATTAAGTAAATGTAGTTTATGCAGCTTTTGAACCAGAAAGTATTTTTATTACTTTATATTATAATAAACAGGGATAAACCAAACTTGGTTGTAATACAGCAGGATCCACCAACCTTCCACAACATTTATTTATTTCAGACTTAAAGTTCATTTATGCTTGTGTGGACCAAACTGTGCTCATCATTCTATCACAAACAGAGTGCAGACAGTCAAAATATGGCCAAGGTTAACATCTGGTACATTTAAAGGTCCTTAACTCTTGTCAGCTGGCCAACAATTGGCCCATAATGTGAAATTACAGAACTGTCACAGGCACAGATTTCTGCAATCAGTCAAAGGAAGCCACTCTCTCTGCGAGGTTCAGAAATCTGAATCTAGTTACCTTCAGTTCTGCTGTGTCACTGTGCCGATGGAGGCTTACGGTGCTGATCGCAGCACTCTTCTAAAGCAACACTGTCCACTTCCACTCTCGGCTAGCTACGCAGAGAAGCAGACATGTTTCCATGGCGATCATCGCCATCCAAATAACATCTGACCTTTGAAAAGACAAAAACAACTCACTGTGATGGCCACATTTAATGACACCTCCGGTAAAGATCGGTGAAAGATCAGAAAATAAATTAATCTTTTCTTCCACTGACACAATGAGGAACTGAAAAAATAGAGAAATGTATCCTTTAATTTAGCTATCAGGCCTAAACTCTGAGCATGTTGATGGACTCAGACCTCGACCTTCACAGTCACATAAAGACTGTTACAAAGTCAGCCTTCTATCGCCTGAAGACCATTCCTAGCAAGATCTAAAGAAGCTTATGCACATGTTTATTTTCAGTCGCATCGTTCTGAACTTCCTCTGGCTCCCTGCAGCTCAGAGAGACGCTGCAGGGAGCCAGAGGAAGGACTCCCTGCAGCTTTAAAAGAACTTTAAAATCACAAGACTTTAGAATACTTTTGATAGTTCATAAGTCACTGAACGGCTTAGCACCACAATACATCAAAGTTTTGTCGTTACCGTTGTATCGACCTTCCAGATCCCTGGTTCTGGTTCTGTTCTGCTTCCAGAACCGGAACCAAACATGGAGAAGCAGTATTCTGATTCTATGCACCACAAATCTTGGACAAACGTCCAAAAGTACTGCAAAACAGCTGAAACACTGAGTCCCGTTAAATCAAGACTAAAGCCCCACCTGTTTACAGTTGCTTATGGATAATAATAAATGGAACATTGGCCAATGTATTTAATGCCCTTTGATTAGTTTAATGGTGGCACTTGACAAAAGGTAATGTCTGTTGGTTCTCAAAGCTCTTCACTGTCTGGTGTTTTGTGTGTTTTCATCATGTCCAGCAGTTTGAACTGCCATCTTACTGAACTATGTTATTCAAATAAACTTGATTGGTTAACTGAAGCACATTTATTATATTATTCAGCGGATTTTTCTTTTTTATCGTTTTAACAAAATCAATATTTTCCTCGAGCATTTCTTAAGGTCAAAGCAGGCAGGGATCTTTGATCATTCCTCTTTGCGCAGCCTCCTGAGGCCGGTGTGATACTCTCTTCTCTTTAGCTCAGCCCACAGGCTTTCTATGGGATTTAGGTCTGGGCTCTGACACTGGGATTGAAGACGGATGATTTTGTCTCCAGTGCACCATTTCGGGGTGACTTTGATCACACTTTGGAGCACAATCTGGCTGAAGGAACAAGTCACAACTCATTTTAAAGTAACTATTTTTTTTAAACGTCCTGAAATTTCTAACTGTTCATGATGCTATTTGTTGTGGCAAGATTCTCAGGCAATTTGAAAGTGAAACGATCCCTGCGGCTGAACAGTGAGCAGGTTCTCTTTTTCCTTCATAAATATTCTTTGTTTCATAACTGACTGTTATGATGATCCCAGGATTTGCTGCATTGAGCTTTGTAGATTTTTATTTTGACCTTCCTTTTCATTCTGCTCACTGTGTGGTGAGCTTTGGGTCATGAGGCAAAATGTAGGACTTCAGTACAAACTGTATTCCAAATTATAATGCAGGTGATATTTTCCCAGATTTTCTTAAGTGGTCAATGCAAATGATGGTCAGTATAATTTTCAAGTCATGAACTATTACAGTATAAATCAAATTTTACTGAACAAAGCTCCCCAATGAGAACAGTATTTTTTCCAAGAATAAAGAACTCAAAATGCACTGCTCTAATTTATAATGCACAGATGTTCTAAACATTTTATGGATTATAAGGAACTGCAAACGGTCATTCTTTGAATGTGCAGCATTAAGTGGTCAAATGTACTAAAATCAAAACCTATTTCAATCAAAAACATCTTAACAGACAGTTACATATTAACATATGACATCACCTTCTTTGACATCACCTGCACAATTCTTGCATCCATTGAACTTGTGGGTTTGTGGAAAGTTTCTGTTTGAATGTCTTTGCAGGATGTCAGAAAACCTTCCCAGAGCTGCTGTTTTGATATGAACTGCATCCCACCCTCAGATCTTCTGCTTGAGGAAACTCCAAAGGTTCTCAATAGGGTCAGAGGTCAGAGGAGGATGGTGACCACACCATGAGTACAAAGCCTTAAAGTTGATGTCCTCTAATGCCTGACCTGAAAGGCATTAAAAATAATCTGTATTCTAAGTGTCGAGATTTCAATTCCAATTCTGACGCAACTTTTTCTATTTTTCATTTATTAATGACTTCTCTTCCTGCCATCTCGGTGACAGCTCTGACACTGCCTCTGAACAGAGTCTGCATCTTATTTGTTACAGCACATGTTTTTTTTCACTAATTAGAACAATATTGGAAATAATTATTCCGATGAGCTCTAATAAAGTTTTAAATAAAAAAAGAAATAAAAAAAAGTAGAACAATAATGGAAAGATACCAAACATCAGTCAAATAAGTAGAGCGCCATTTTTACAAAAAGCTAGAAAACAGGCCGACTGTTAACTTTGATTTCAAACATTCAGTGGGAAAGGCAGAATGCAGAGGCAGAGGTCGTTTATTCCGTAATGTGTGGGCAAACGCGTGGCCACTTCACAGTCTTGTGGCTTGGATGAGTGAGATCAGCTGCTTCTCTCCTGTGCAACGTCTGGAAAAACAACCAACCAAACCGAACTTCAGAGGCAGTCGGCGTAATGATGCCAAGATGGGATTTTTTTTTTTTTTTTTTTTTTCAGCATTCTACACCTTTTACAGATGAGAAAACTCAAACTGTATCACCATTGAAGCAGTCGTGGCCTGAGGGAACATAAGCGTGAATTAAAGTCTTAGACTCTCAAGATAAAAAAAAAAAAAAAAAAACATTCACTTTACCTTATTTATGACTAAGATGTTAGAAAAAAATTGTTGTAAATGACATTTATCTTTCTGTTGAGTTAAAATCACGATCAGAGAGAAAGCCAAGATTTGCTGCCTATAATTTTTTTTTTTTTTTTTATGTTCGATGCCAGAGGCAATAGCCTACAAGCCATCTGGCCATTCAGTGATGAACATTTTCTCCCTTCTGTTCTCATTCACATTTAGGAAGATAATCGCCACCCATTTCATCAGTTCACTTTGAAAGTGAAAGTGGCAGCGCGGAGAAGCAGGACCGACCAACAACAGGGGATGAAGCGGCGTGTCATCGGCATAGCGGTGGCACTTCTGCTCCCTGCAACTTTGTTACTCACTTCCTGGGTAGCAGGAGAAATAAAATGGACTGCAGCGCCCAACAAAAGTTAAGGCGATGCAAAGCATTCGATCTTCCAGCGCACCGTGAGCAAAGCATTTCAGTCCACCAAGTCTACAGACAGTAACAGAACATTTGTAGCTGTGTGCAGTCAGTCCCACGCTGTGCCTCACCACAAACCTAGATTGAAACGTGTCCAGCGTTCACACGACTTCTCTGTGACGACTGATATTGCTGAGACAGCGGGACAGGAGGTATGTTAATCTATTGCTTCGTATTACCTCCCATTGTGTGCAATCAATTTCATGGGGCTTCATTAAAACCTCCGCAGCGACAAATAATCAAAATCATTTGCCTTTCTTATTTAAATGTGCAAAAACGTGTCTGAAGTAAATTGTTTATGCATTTATTTATGTCAATATTGATTTTAAAAGCAAGGTTTGCTTTCAGTTGAGATTTTATCGTGACAAACATTCTCTTGTCATCATACCTGTTATGTTATTCTTTCATAAGTTGGTAGCTCTGTGTGTGTTAATGGCGTTGTCCAAATGAATTTTGTCTCCCATTGCCCAGTGATTTAAGAGCAAACTCAATTTCAACTTTTTTTGATTGACCAATAGCAATAGGTGCAGCAGATAATTATGGATTATCACAGCCATGCGTAACGTCGATGTCTGAAGAGATTATGCTTTGCATGGCCTAGTCGACTCGCACCAAACGATTAGACAGAAACTCAAAATGCAGCATTTTAAAAGATTGCTCAAAACGACAACTGGAGGGAAACGGCTACGAAGTTTCTGATGTGCAAAAGCACAAATTGAAACAGCTGAGAAACCTCTTTCATCTCAAGAAAGAAACTTTGTCTACCTGAGCTACTTAAGCAATGTCAACATAAAGGCATGCGTCTTTGCATATCCTGCTTAAAAAAAATAAGTTGTTGGAAGCAAGATATGTGTTGTGGTTCAGAGCGTTACAATTACAGGTGGAAAAACTTTTAATAAAAACAGAGTACGATCAGGTGGATGGACTCGTTGGTAGATTATGTCTGTCATCATGTTTGTGGATCTGTGACGAGATTAGAGAGCAGGTAGGACAAGCAGGAGCTGATAGAGATGGTCTGTGACAAAATGGTAGCAACAATAGGAAGACCAGAAAAAAAGCATCTCTTTCGCTGCCATCTGTGTAGTGAAATGTAAGCAATCCTTGCTCACACGTTTGTGATTTTATTTCCTTAAATTTCTGTGTTGCTGTGATATTTTTCCATCTTCCGTCCCTCACTTTTCCCTTGACGTCAAACTCCGTGAAATGCGCTTTTCGTCATTGAAACGATAGTCAAAGACTTGAGTGGCTTTTGTGTCGTAGTGAGAATGTAATTCACATACAGTTTTCAGTCTACAGCTTGTCCCTCAATTTGCTTGAGAAGTGGTATCCTTGCAGGTGGTTGGTCCCACCCCACCCCCCCTCCCACCTTTTTGGATGTCAACATAATTGATCGCCAAGGGTAGCAGGCCTTTCAGTCCAACCACAAGGCACTTGACATCTTTTGAGTTATTAGAAGCTGAAATTGTTAGAATTTTTGAGCAGAGAGCCATAATTTGAGGTCAGTGGGACTGAAAACCATTCTCATGACAAATGGCATTAGAGGGAGCCTTCCAGTGGGAGCGCCAACTCTTTCCACATTGTTGCAGGAAATGACTGAAAAGGTTTCAGCGGTAATTCACACCATAGAACCTCTGTTCAAAAAGATTGAACAGCATCACTCTTAAACCACTGGTAGCTCTAACTCAAACATACCAGAATCATGCATGTCACACTTTAAAACGAGCAGTTTTGTCATTAGTGATCACTGTGAATATAAGATCCGATGAGAATAAAGTACTGCAATATTTGTAATCAAAACGAAGACGCTCTTCTTAAGAATTCCGGAATTGATGAGTCAGTTTAAGTTATTAAGTTATTACGATGACTTAATTTTAATTCATTTTATTTTTTTTCCTTTTAAAGGTTTCACTGGTTAGAGGCCTTTATTTAATAGTGAATTGACAGGAAAGTGGGTCGTGAGAAACTGGGAAAGACATGCACCAAAGGTCACCAGGTCGGGACTCAAACCTCTGCTGGCCGCGTCGTCGACTAAAGCCTCAACGTGTGGGTTGTGCTTAACCCCTGTGCCGCCACAGCAACTCAAGAGTGGTGAATATTGATACTTTTTACGTTGAAATTTGACATTTCAGCTTAAACCTTCTCCTTTGAAGTAAAAAAAGTGGCTCTTCAGTGGCCTGGTTGGGTTGGCGGCGCTAACTATGAAGGACGGCGCATTGGTGACGCATAGCACCACACGTATTATGCAAACATATTAAAGAATCTTCCAAAAATATTTGAGTTGGTTACCTCTAAGAAAATCAAAACTTGAACAGAATGACAGAATGACGCTGTCGTGATGCTATGAAGCCTGTCCAACTTTGAAGGCTCTTCCAAATGTAGCACACAAATGAAGGAGTGTTGTGGCGTGTCCTTCCTAGGCCACCCTATCCCAACAGGTCTTGTAGCAATGGTGGATGAATGCATTTTAAAACTGTACTCTTGTAGTACAGAAATTTGCGTCGTCAGCGTTTTGGCCTTTTGAATAGAGATGTTTTATTAATAGATTTTTGACCAAAAAATAACTGATTCATTAATGTAATTAATTCATAATTGAATAAGTACAAAGATTAAGTCCTATTTGACATATGTTGCATTTTTATAACACCTGAAGTTAACTGTTAGCTGATTGTGCTATAAAATGGTACGATGTGCCTGGAGAACACGTGATACTGCCTCTTTAAGGCTCAGAAAGGAAACACTACTTGGGTACATCATAAATCAGAAGTTGTTGGCAAGAAGACATCTCAGGTCAGGCCAGTTATTCACGGCAGAGGAGAAATTAAAAGAGCTAATATGCATTTATTGAGCCTAAATAAAGACACACACATAAACATGCTGCTCGATGCTGTGTGCAATAAGACCATACAATATCTAAATTGAACCAAACAGAAAAAAAAAAAAAGAGACAGTGGCCTAATTAACTCTATGGGATTCATATGTGTGTCTTTTGTATTCCAACAGTGATTAACTTACTTCTACACACGCGCGCTGCCCATCCAACCCTAATTGCTAAGCTGGTAAATATAACCATCCAACAGGCTGTGCTGAATAGGCTGAAGCCAGACGCTTCCATTTTGGCCGGCAGTGCGGACAGGACAAAGGGCCTGCAGACAGCGCCAAGCAGCAGAATGAGAAAACAAGAGCGTGGAATGGGCAGGGTGGTGCGAGTGGAGTGGGAGCAGGAGCGGACGACGGCAGCCTCGGTGACGCGCCACAAACATCACCAGAACCAACCTGACAGATTCAGAGCACTCAGCCGAGAGTGGGGCAAAGAGCCGAGCAGGAAGGGGTGTAGCGGGAGAGAACATAACGGAACTCGACTTCCTGGGGTTTAAAAATACATCCGCGGTTAAACAACGCTTCGTATCGCCGCCCCGCACAGAGAGACTTATTGGCTTGGACTCGCTTGTGCGATTATATATTTCTCCTGCGTGTAACGAATGCTGGAGGGCTGTGTCATCGGGCCCGAGCGTTCGCACTCCCCTGTGCTGTCGTGGCAACGCGCTCATTGGAATCACACACATAAAGGTGGTTACAACCCCCGTACACTCCACACTGCTGTCGCTATGAATTTGGCAGAGGTCTCCCTGCTCTGAATACAGCTTTTTACAGATCCATAAATCATACTTTTAGGGACTGCGTTGCATATTCCTCTACTCCTTCGCTGTGGGACTTAAAAACACGTACGAAAGGTTCCGACTGATACTCAACACTTGCAGAAACCTTTCAACTAAAAAGCTTATTGAATTTGATTGAGCTTCTCTAGAGAGTTTTAATTAGTAATCCAAGATATTCTGTTTCCTTGGGGTAAAAATATGACATTGACACAGCAGCCTAGTTCTATTCAAGCAATAGATTAGAAAGTCATTCGTTTATTAATGACTCCAAATAAACTAGAAGAAAATTGCTGCTCGTCCAAGCTTGATAAAAGTTTGGATAAGTTTATTACCTTTGCCTAGAAAGTAATAAACAACTAGAACATGGCCATAAGTTTTACTTGCCACCACAAAGAAGCGAACCCGTTTTTCAATCAGTTTGAAAAAAGCAGTTGTCGTTCTCCGATCGGACCGAGTCTACCAGACTACCAGGCCTGGAAACACCCTAAGGGCTTGGCCAAAGTGGACTGTGCAAATGATTGATACGAAGGACAGCAACAAGCACCAATGATTTTGTAAAAGCAAAATTTCTCCAATATACTCGCAGTGAAGGTTTTTCCCATTGGTGTCAATAAATATGATGGGTATGGTACCGTTACTGTTTGAGGAAGCTACATTATCCAACCTTTTCTCTAAATAGACTGCCAAGAGGGGTATTAGACATGGTTAGTAAAAAAATATAAAGATTACAGTGTGGACAAGCACCCATTTTATAGAATTACAACTGATTATCTATCAAATTTAGTGAACACTTGAGAATCTCTAAGAGATATATGCGTCTGGCACCGGCAGGCAGAGTAACATTATTAGGTCCACTGAAAGCATTCCAGAAAGCAATAAAGAACATCTTAAACATTTAGCTCACATCAAGTCAAGAAGAAATGTAAACTGGCGTGAGGCATGTTTCTTCGCTTTGTGCATCTTTCTCTGCTCACATCTGGGAACGTGGATGTCCACAATAACATGCAAATTAAAGCACGGACATACTTTATTAAGCCTTTATTAAGCCATGCCTTAAATCAGACATGGCACTAGTGAAGCCATAGCCCAGGGCTCATTTATTTATGGCAAGCAGCAATGAATTCTCTGTGGCATTTCATCTCCCCATCACTATTAATCTGGCCTTCCGGGGGTATCCCTGCAGAGTCATCTATACTGCATGGGCTCGAGGTTCCTCGCACATACACGAGCATGTGAGGTGGAACAAATTTACAACCTCTCAAGCTGGGGATGGTAATCGCTAGGTGAGTCTCTCCAAAAGTACCTTGAGGTGTTCAAAAAAATGACACGTCTGTCAACTCGTTAGCAGAACTGAAGTTAATTGGATCGTAAATGTGTTTCCGTCAGTTTCTGTCGGTGACACCTTATGTCAAGACCCTGGGAAAGGCATGACTGTTATTTTATTTTATTTTGTTTATTTCTTTCTTTTTTTTATTTTACAAGCTTGTATGACACACACAAGAGCACACAATCCCTAAACCAATTTGGTGCACAGGCTGACGAATAAGTCATCTACCCTCCATTGAAAGCAGCTAAAAAGAAAAGGCAGGGATTAACCGGAGGCCAATTACAGAGTTGGCTAAACCTCATCTAACTGGAACAAATACGAGACGGGGGTCTCAGGTTTTTTTTCTGAACATGAAGTCAAATGAACATTCTTAGTGCAACTTGGCTGGAAAACAAACTAACTGAGTAAACATGGACGACATGAAGCTGCAGACAGAATATACTAACACTCCGAGCCATATATGGCTTTAATTTATTAAATATCAGCTAGGTTACAGATAAGTTTGCATTAGTCCTTTAGAGTTACTTTTTATCTGCTGTTTTTAATTTGAGCTTCACTGATGTTCAATTTAACATCAGTGTTAAAAAAATACTCACGCTAATGTTAGCATGTTAGCATGAAGGTCAGCGTAATAAAAGTACTGTTAACTTATAAAGTAAAAACAGTGTACCTCAGTTGTAAATGGTCTTGATTAACAAAAGAGCTTAAGCTAAAGGTTAAAAAGAAACATGCTAATGAAACATGCTAATGCTAGCATGTGAAAGAGCAAAATGTTAATATTTTCAAACCAGCTTACAGCATCCAAGCACATTTAGCTTGGAATGTCTTATTAGCAATTTGATTTAACGCGTGAAATGAGTGAGTGAACATTTTCAAAACGTCATTTATATTCGTCACAGACATGATAATCTGTGAAGTTTATGATAAATATCCATAGAAATGCACATAACATGGATCTTGCAGTGAAAATCATGTACGTCTGGCCAGGAAGGTGAACCAACAGAAAAAAGAAATAGTGACTAGTACAGGGTCTTAAGATGTGTTGGTGTAAGTGACTCGACGCAGCTCTTATGAATGCTGACAGTGATTTGGAGCGAACGGTTGCATGACACCATGACCTCAGCTAATGCTAACGCATGTAGAGTGACATAAACATGGTGAGAAAGGCTTGAGGGCGAGGCAATGCTGGAAGACGAGACTTGCTGCACACTCAAGTGAAACCAGGGTCAACAATAATCGGTGGGAAGTGGATGCTGATGTGGGGTGTCTGGGTGGGGTTCAGGGCGTTTCTTTCACACTGCTTATAGCCATAAAAACGTAGCATATGGCAACACACAGTGACTTTTGAAATCATGCAACTGTCAAAGGCAGG
This sequence comes from Poeciliopsis gracilis, assembly GCA_911649635.1. Lineage (NCBI taxonomy): Eukaryota > Metazoa > Chordata > Actinopteri > Cyprinodontiformes > Poeciliidae > Poeciliopsis > Poeciliopsis gracilis. The sequence continues at coordinate 1,880,058 of CAJVRI010000457.1, read as the reverse complement.
TAATGCCTTTATTTGACAGTCTGGTCAGCTCAGATTGGCTCATAAGCGGAATAAACAAGGAGCTATTTGGGTGGCTGCTCTTGTGAGAACTTTGAATTGGCTATGCAGGACAGAACGGGTGGAACAACAAAGTATGGCCTTGATTAGGAAATTCCTCCTGGGAAATGGCAGCAGATATTTTACTTGAGACTAAAGGAGTAAATAAAGCTTAAATGAGAATCACTCCCAAAAACAACACAAAATCACAGCTAGTAGCAGCAGGGAATGACTAAATGTACTTCAGGACATAGAGGAAGTTTATAGTTTAATTAAGGCTCATTTAAACTTTTGTTTTTGATGAGAGAGTTGGTTCTGTTTTCCTTCTCCACGGACCAACAGGGAGAAGAAGACGAGCGCTGCATTTCTAAATACGTGAGTGAGAAGACCCTGGAATATGCTGCTAATATCCTTGTAGAATAAAAGCAGATGTAGCATCTTGGCAGCATACATTAAATGTTTGAAGTGCACAGGAGAGTACCTTGAGGAAACCTTAATAAGGAATTCGTATTCTGCAGCTGACGCCTTCTGGGAGCTCAGTGATTTGTGTCAAGATGCAGGAAGGAGCTTCACTGTTGTTTGTGGTGATCAACATTATGCTGGTGGGAAACACTGATAAACACACACATTAAAGTCTCAAAGTAAAACTATTACTTTAAATGAGAAGAAGACACTGGACTAAGCCAAGGCAACGTTGGTGCTGTTCCAAAAACAGCACATGTATATGTTGTCTTTGACGCAGACCCTTTCACACTCATTAAAAACGTTCATATTTTGTTGCATTATCACCACAAATATGCTGAATGTCTTTAACTTAGTTTGACAAATCAACATTTAAAACCAGAAGAAAGCATTTGTTTTGAATCAACTCTTGGAATCACCTTCTGGTTTCCTAAGGTATGTCTTTAACAAGTTTATTGAAAACATAGCTCAAGCTCAGGCATTTTTATTGAGAGAGAATCTGTGAATATCATTTTTACAGTTTCCTGTTTACATCTGGGCTTTAAATGAGTCATTCAAACACAAGCTCTTGGACCCAACCATTCCTTTGTAGTTCAGGTTTTAAATTTGCTATTATTGTTATACTGGGAGGAAAACCACCCACACATCCCGTTACCCAGGTGCAATGCTAACTCACAAGTTATTGCCTAATGTTCGCAAATATGCCAATCGAGGAAGACCATCTATTTCCCTTCACAATCATTGGCAAGGTGTTAGCTTCTGTGCTAATGCTAAGATGGTCTGTATACCAGGCTAAAGGTATATCTGGTGTTTTGCTATTAAAATGACCAACTGTAGGTATTTGTAGAGGAGTTCTCATGTAATTAGGTACTTTAGCTATTCATAGGCTACAGTAGTCCCTAACCTCCATAAACACCAGGAGTCCACTGTATGCTAAAACCTTCAGTTTTGGCCTATTTGACCTCTTTCCAAATGTTTGCTATGGCTTGTGGAAAACTCCAAAAGAACTTTTCAAGAATTTGTTTTAAAAATTATTTTCTTCCTATCACTCTTTCATAAAGCAGAGCAGAGTACAATTAGTTCTCCAGAGTTACCATGGGTCTCTTAGCTGTGTCTATGATTAATGGATAGACAGCCATGAACGTTTTTTATAATTTACCAAACACGGCTCTGTAAAATGTTTAAACAGTAAATGGACTGATTTCAAAGAGTGTTTTTATAGTCTTTTATAGTGTGTTACAGCAGAGTCACATTCACCCATCTCACTAACCCACACACATTCAAACACTCATATTCGGAACCGCAGGCAACTCGGGGTCAAAATGCCTCGAACCAAGACAGCAGGAAGCAGGAATCAAACCAACAACTTTCAGACAACAAGATGACTTCTCCTCCCACTGTTCCAAATCAACCCAAAGCTGTAGGTCTCAAATATAACCTTGCTTCAAACTTCACAACGGCGTTATGCCTGATCTATTTTCTGTGCAATGTTTGGAAATTCCAAAGAAATTAGAGGACATAGGGAAACGTCTCAAAGTGAGTGGCTGTAATGAAGACATATTTACTGATGAATCCATATTTAAGACGATAATGAAGAGAGGGGCATTACGGAGAACACAGTGTATAGACTTATTTCACAGTTTGTTTAACATTTAAATATGCGCCAATAAATTCTTAAAAAGGGGCAAATAAGAAGAGTGTGACTCATTCCAACTGGCCAGTCACATCAACTATGGATTGTGCAAGCACTCCGTTTATAGACCTTAACTAAGGCATCGCCTCGTAGACAGGCAGTGTGGGGACCGTCTACTGCTGAAGCAGAGCCATGAAAGAGGGGTTGTGATGTGTGTAAATACACACACTAAGGTACCAGTCACATTGTTGGTACGCAGCCAAAATCACACTGCCTGCTGGGCTTAGACTCAGCATTATGTTCTACAGGGTCTATTATGTGGGCTTGGAATGAATGGACCAATACCATTGTTTCGAAAAAGGTGGATGCCCAGGACCCAGTGCCAGGGTTGCTGGTTAGGTTGCTTTGGGAGCTCTGCTCGACTTGTTGCTTTGGTAATCATCCACCTAGACACCTTGACAATGCATTTCACCCTGAGTGACAGTCTCCTAAATCACAATGCTTCCACAACTTGATTTAAAGATTAATATGACTTGGTTTCAAATATAAACGTTTTCTTTCTATACACTAAATCTGGACTTCGCAAACTTTTTCTCACAGTTGTTTTTAACCCGTCTTTGAAATTGCTGAAGGTATTCCGTGACGTTCTTTTGGTATGTTTGTAAAATGTTCAAGCGATGGATTTGAATTTCATATTTTGATTTTAAGAATTTCATTACTTCTTTTTGTAATAATAGTAAAAGTATGACTTCATTGTAATGTTTGTGGTGTGGAACCCAGGAAGAAGAGTCTCTACTATGGTAGGTACTAATAGGGATCCCTAAAAAAACAAATAACCTATTCTTTGTCCAACAAAAAGGTCACGAACCTCTAAATACTGGTGTTTTTCCATCGTCAGCAATGTATATCCTCCACTTGCTGATGAGATATGACTGACACTTTGTTCAAATATGAAATACGTGTGAGAATGATAGAGTTAAGACTCTGAGATGTGATGTGAATGTGGCTGCACCCTTTTTCTCTAAACCTGCCATGATATGTCACCCCTGATAACTGGCAGATCAGGGCGACCTTAGCTTGCTTTATCTTCCCAGGCAGGCATTAGACTTTCTAATACGATTCCACACCTCGCTCGCTGTGGAATCTCATTTTATAAACGCTCCTCTAAATGACCCACCAGCCGTCACACGGCTGTGCCTCCGTCTATGCTTCTCCCTTTTTTCACTTTCATCATTCCAGAGGGATAATTAAGAGTCTGAGACATGGCGATGCCGGTAGTTGGTCGGATCCACGGGTGGCGAGGCGGCTCCCTCCTCCCGGGCTCACAAGCAGCAGACCCTTGAATTATCAGTCTGACCGGGTCAGTTTCCTCACTGTGTTATTTCTGCTCACTTTAAGACAATGAAGAAATCTGGTTCATTTTTCTGTAGTTTTTACATCGGGGATAAAGTGCCTTGCCAGGTATTCACACCCTTTTGGAGCCTTTCTACATTTTGTTTACAGCAAGAAACTTCAGTGTACTGCTTTGGGGGATTTTATGCGTCTATAAATAAAAACAAGAACATTATCACGTGGGTATGTATTTAAGTCCCATTAATATTCCTAAGTAAGACCCATAAGCTTACTTAGGGATATAATTTCAATTTGGAATAAATATCACTGTTTTGTTGAGATTCTCTTGAGATTTATTAGAGAACAATAATGAACAAAGAGAATCTTGGAGACAAAGGAATGTGGCAGACAGTTTAGAGAAGTTTAAGGTGGGTTAAGGTCATAACAAAATATCCCAAGTAAGGTCATTATTCAAGATTGCGGGTTCGGGTTAGGGTATTGGTTAGGGTTAGGGGTTAGGGTTACAACAGACTGATGTAGATTGATGACTTGAGTGGATTTGATCATCCTGACTAGCGTCTCCTTTATAGAGGACTCCCATTTCTTTTTGGCACTAGTTTACCACCAAGTGAAAGGAGTTTAAATCCGTAACTGTAACAGCCTCAACTTTCATGTTGAGGCTGGTTCCCCCTTTCAGAAGCTGTAGTACAGGACTATTAGTTACACACTCTACAAAACTTTGCAGAAGAAATCTTTGCATAAAGAGGAACAAAACTAACAAGTGACTTTCCACGTGACTTTGAACACACCACTCCCACTGTGAAACATGGTGAGCATGGAGGGTCACAGTTTCACCTTCCAGCAGGACAGCAACCCTAAACACAAACCCAGAGCTACTAAAGATTGGTTTAACTCTGCGTTAATGTGTTAGAATTGCCCAGTCCAAGTCCAGATTTTAAGTCCTATTGACTTCAACATAAAGTTATCTTTCTTATGTCCTGTTGCCATGTCTGACCTGTTTCTACTCCTCTTCTTGTCTTAAGCTCTTTTTTCACATTGCCTTCAACTTTTCCTTTAATTCAGCGCTTTGACCTTGTTTTTATTTCAGCACCTTTGAATTTTGTTGCATTTCTGGTTTCTTTCATCTTTTTTCTTTGTCAGCTCTTACCCTGATGGCCGCGCATTCAACTATTCTTCCCTCAAGAGAATGAACAAGGTCAATACTTGCTGATATGGAAAAATATATATATATATATATTATCATTCCTCAAGACCTCTCACCACTTTTCTCATGAATAAGGTGAAGGTCATCGTCCTGTTTCAAGTGGTAACAGAAACAAAGGCGGGTTATTTTGTTACTAACCAGGTAAAATAAAAATGTTTCTTCAACATATTACTGCTGGACACATTCGTTGTATGACTAGTTTTATTTCCTACCTTTTGTGAATTGGTCATATTGGTCCAATCTGATCATTGGTGGTCAAATTTTGGTTTTCTTATGAGTTTTCCAAAGCATGCATTGTTAAAACCGACTGCTACTCTTCCATTTAACCTCAGATTTAGAGGCTTCCCAGCAGTAACCGCTCTCCATGTTCCAGGAGCTTCCAGATTTACACATAAAAGACCAGTAGCACTGTGCCAGCTGTCTACTCGACACTTTAAATCATTGGGCCAGATGTGCAGCTAATTGTCTATGCAAGCGCGGCATCTCGACACCCAGCCGTGACAGCCTCCAGCTCGCAGAGATTTATGAAGCATGTGTCTCTTGTGCGTGTTCGCATCCGTGTGCAAGACGTTCAAAGTGTGAAAACTTTCCTTTCCGCGTCTCCTCTACACCTTTCGACCCCCGGGATGCCCCTGTCAACAACGATCCAAGTCTGGGGCGGGGCTGCACCCATGTCACTACTGAGATGTTTTCCGAAACAGACACACACAGAGGGAAGTCATGATAGTATTTGCCTTCAGCTGATCTCCGGTGGTAAAGGTGCAGCAGATTACCTCACACACTGCTGCAAACCTGGCAGGGGGGCCAGTGGAGCTGGGAGGCAGCACCCCCTGACATCTGCCCTAGAGAAAGCTCACTGATCTGGGCCTTGTTAAAACAGCAGGTGGGGGCCCCTCAGAGAAGCTCTTGGGTGTTCTCCCGACTGTGATGCCACATCACTGGCATCACAGTCGGAGTTGAACCCAGGGGAGTTGCAATGTGTGTGTGTGAAAGAGAGAGAGAATGTGAGTGTTTGGATGACCAACAATAGCCTGTTGTTTACTCATTCTACTCTCTGACTAATACGATATCCACTTCTTTCAAAACACAGATTGAGGTATGTCATTACATCTGTTGATTAGCTCGCCGATTGCTTTTGATCAAGTGAACCCAGAGAAAGGCATCCCTGACGTCCAATATTTCTGCTTTATGGCTGCCACTGTAAACAGCTCTGGGATGCTGATGCAAGAGATTGCTGCTAATCCATCAGGGAAATGGTCTCCTTGGGCTTGACGACTCGCCTTTTCTTTAATTATTGAGCCTGCCAGCTTTGATAACTTTGTCCTATTTGTCACATATGTATGCGTTGCGCCTCGGCCGACTGAGCAACGACTGCATGGTAAGATAAATCTGTGAGCAAGTGGACCGCACGAGACTGCGGAGGGCTTCATTCGGCAACAGAATCGACTGCAGCCCGTCTGCTTGTCTGTTAGCTACAGCTCGACCTGCGGAAGGTCTAATGTCAGTCATACAGACCCAGATGGCTTCGTGCTACATGTTACATCCTGCATACGTCATGTTGGATGAGTCATTAGCGAGGTATGCTGACATTCCGACCTCGTCGCCATGTCAGGAGGTTCGACTCAGCAGAATGACTGGGAGAAGCTAATTTTCATCTGTGTATTAATCAAACAGGCATGTGGACTCAGCTAATTGCTCTGGGAAAGTGTCCAACTAGCGAGCGCCTTCTTTTTTTTTTTTTCCTTCCTGTCTTCGATTGGCTCAGAAATGAACAGCATAACAGTTACTGCTTTAGCCTCCATTAAGCCATGTGTACAAAGTGCACTGTATAACAGCCTGCGTTGGTTGCCTCTTTGACATGTGAGTGACTTCTTGCCTAGAAAGTCAGCACCCTTGTTAACTATCAAGTAAGTGTGGAGATGTTGAGCTGCTCCTTGTTTTATGTTGCTTTCCTTCCTACACAGCCTGACTGGATATTTTCAAAGCTTGTTGTCAATGGAATGCCCAACAACTTCCAGAACAAACAGCCCTCGACATTAGCAGCCATTTTGTTGAGAGAGGGAATTGCATCAAGTCTCCTGTGGCCCTTTTCCACTAGCACCTTCCCAGTGTGGCTTCACTCTGCTCTGCTCGGTCATAAGGGTTTTCCTCTAGTAACGGTTACATGGTACCAGATCCCTTGTCAGAGCCCACATCACTAATAGGATGGAAAATTGTTTTATCATTTTCTCCTCAACCCTCTTTTACATTCGATTATCTGATCATATCTGCGACTTTCACATAGACCTCTGCAGTGTCACGTAACAGCAGGAGATTGATGCTTGAGTCCACATCTTACTTTCCCAGCCAAGAACTTATCCGGTTCAAAGCTGTCCTCTTTAACATGAAACATAGCCCCCTTTTTTCTTAACAATAGCTAAATGGAAAGACTCTCTGTGTCAAGCTCCACAGAATACTTGGTGCATAACAATCAAGAATTCACACCTATAGTTCAATCACGCCTATTTTCTCTTTGTTGGGAAACGCCCACAAACAGTGACAAACCTGCAGCTGCAAGATCCGCTGAGCAGAACCTACAGAAGGCAGTCAGAATCAACTGTTAGAGAGAGCAGACTTGACAAGACTCCTTTGACTCTGGACTTGATTGAGACTGACAAAAAGCCACAGACTGAACAGAATGTTCAACATAGCTATGGCTTTTTGTCAATCACAGCTGTAACTCAATTGTAGTGGAAACCCACTTGAATTGTATAGAGCCGGTGCTAGTGGACAATCCTAACCCAAACCTTGGAAGTCCAGATCTATAATGACCTTACATGGTCAAAGAACAACACTGGCACATTGAAATCCAACGGAGACTTTACTTCCTGAGGAACTTGAAACAAGCATAGCTCTCTACTGCAATGTTCTATGTTTACTGCAGAGCATTACGCAGGGAACTGATTGGGTCAGTAGAGATGTGGGAATAAGGTTGAACAATAATATTTGTCAGGCTGAACGAACATCGTCATCTCACAATCTCCGAAGCCCCTTTCGCGTTCTGAAACAAGAGGACAGTGGTGCATAGGGGGAATATATCTTAAATTGCTAATGCAGCCCAGAAATAAATGAAAATTAACCCAAAATAAGTTCCAAATGGAAATAGTCTGGGCTAAACCTGCCAACATTCTGTCAGCAATATCCTAGAGATACAGCAGACAACCAGCTTCTTCTGCAATAAATACATTTTTATGCATTTATTTTTTCCAATTTCCTATGCAGTTTTTATTTTTTGCACTGTTGGCCTCAACTTTTCAATAAATGTTTTGACATTTTCCTCCTGCTTGTTTGCACCAACAGGCCCACAGCAGATAGATATAAAGGCTTTCAATTAGCATATAAGTCAGTGTACATACAACCACTGACTCAGCACAGGGGCTGGATAAGAGAGAAAGAGCGAAAACGACTAACATTGAAAAAAAGGCCCAACTTCTCCCCAACCCCCCCAAAAAAACTTCAGTCCTCCAAGTTGGATTTTCCGAAGGAAGTTTGCGACAAACACTGGCGTCTGGTGCTGCTTGATGAAATGAGAGCTCATGATTTATTTGCAGTTTATTATCATCTCTTTCTGCCTTTCCATCCTTTTCCTCCAAGCCGAGCAGCTTGTAATTTACACTCGAGGGGCCGCTGATTGTTGTGTCTTGATTGTCCCATTCCCAACCAGATGAACCCACGAAGCAGCGCCGTGCAGAAATCCTGATAGCGCCAGCCGGTAAATAAATGATGAACTTCCTTCTCCTCCTAGAGTGTGGAAGGGGAAAAAAAAAAAAAAAATAGAAAAAAAAAATTTCAATGACACCAATCCTTCACTCACTCACAAGAGGTTGCTCCCTGGTGGCTGCAGGAATAGAACGTGTACGGCGCCCCAGCTCAGGGAGACAAATGGAGACAAGAGATGTGTTGTGATTTATGACTGAATATTCACAGCGTGGCACAGATTTTTATTCCTTTTGTTTGTTTTTGTTTTGCATCTCATGAACGCACGCCGAAAGAAAAGATCCCCCCCCTCCCTTCGGCTTGTTGATGTGCTCGGCGATTGGGAGCTTAAGTAAACAGGAGCCTTTGTTAAAGGATGGTACGTGTTGCTTTAGCAACGGCGTTAACTGTTTGTGTATCATAATCCGAACTGACCCTCATCTCAGGAGGAGGAGTGAGGCGTTGAGTGGCTGCCGCAGTAAATCAAAGTGAATAAGGCAGGTTTTTTTTTGTGTTTTTCTCCCCCTTTCTCTGTTCCATCTCTGATCACATTCAGAGCCAATTTTGGCGACACAAATCAGACACAAAAGACCCCGGAGAGACTTTGGTCGATGAATATAAACTGCGCGGCAAACTGACAGGCCTGGCAGCCTGTTGAGGGAAAAGGAGGGATGAAGGGGTGTTAGGGTGGGAATGGAAAGCTTTTTAAAGATTCATGGGGAAGCGGCAACGCAGATGCACCACTTTCTGACAACTGAACCCTCATTCTTTACCGTGAGCCCGTATATATCTGGTACGGATTAGAGAAAAAGCCAAAGCGCAGGCGTCTTCGCGACAGAGTTTCATCTCAGAACGAGACGTTCTGTGTTCTTTACGTCCCACCCTCGGTCCGCACCCGTCTCCCGATCCACCGGCACCATCTGTTTAAACCGTGCTGAAAACAAAAAAACGCTCCTTACAGCGAGTTACCAAAGCATCCTGGCGGCTGCAACCAGTGAATCCTATTTGCACCTTATCAGCTGAGCGATGAAAGATTTAGCGGCGAGCCTCCGCAGGGACGGCCCCCTCCATCAGCTCTGCTCAGACCTCAGGGGCCCGGCGGGCTTCGGTTGTCGCCGGCCTGACAACAGGGTTTCATCTCTTTGGGAATAAGAGAGGGAGGCTGGACAGGCGACTTCTCTCGCTGCTCGGGGAGCGAAGACCCCAGTCACCCATATCAGTGAGGATGGATAACGGGTGAATTACTCCTCTGCCCATAAAGGGAAGGAAATTGAAAAGAGAGAAGGCTGAGACAGGGTACAGGAAGAGAGATCACAGGATATTTCCATTTTGGTGCTTCAGATATTGTTCCATTTGGAATCAGGTTTTTTTTCTTTTTTTTTACTGTTTATATGAGTGAGACTGAGTTTTGATTTTGGAATAACAAAAAAGAGTATCCTAAATTGACAGTGAATCTGTCAGAATATAACTTATAATATATCACATGTAGAAGATAACATATCTTCTAGTGAAGCTCAAAACAATATTGTGAAAGGCTGGTATTCAACATTCTTTCAAAGGGGGAATGTTATGTGTTTTCCAGGCACATATTGCCATTTAATAGCATAATCAAGTATGCTACCTTCAGGTATAAAAACGCTACCTACATCAAATATAACTTAAAAGAAATTTTATTTTCAGATAATTGGGCCTCTGTCTCTTTAAAAACTCCACCTTCTGGAAGTCATCTCAACATGGGTCCTCTATTAACCCTTTAACAATGTTTTTACCAGCCTTGCACTGAGAAGCAGCTCATACAACGAACTTAGCAGACTTAGCAGAATTCCTCCAGTTGTTTGCTAATTGCTGCTGGCTAGTCTGCGGGAGCGGGGGGGGGATGCATGGGGGATCTTTCTCTGTGAGGCAGAAGCTTGGAATCTGCAGCTCGCAGAAGGAGCTTCGCCTCCAAGGCTCAACCAGGTTCAACCAGGTGTTTTGCAAGGTTGAATGGTTGCCATGGAGATTAAAGGATGTCTCAAGCATGCATGAAAGAATCAAAGCAACACTCCAGACATGTTTTCGATGAGGGAATAACATTACAACCTGATGTAAAGCTCACAATATTTTGCACAATATTGCCCCTTAAATTAAGCCCACATTTCAGTAATAAAATGTTTTTTTTTTTTTTATTGGTCTAATGTAATACTCCTAAATGTCACATTTCTATGAGCTGTAAGTTGAAAATGATCATGAATCGCAATAATAAAGGCCCCATTTGCATTGAGCCGGGTTTCAGCTTCTATTGTGATCGAGCCGCATGGCAACAGATTTTAGCGTTGCCATGCTTGATCAATCTGTCGCTTGTACGCGGTGGAAAACTGGAATTCTCAAACTTTACACAGACACGAAGAGACCTACTGCAGCTAATTTACATAAGAAGAACCGCACTCAACCCAAGCAACCAATCCAGGGAAAGCAATCATCATTAAACTCACAGAAATGAATTTAGTAAATTATACGTGAACATGGGACGCTGCGATAGCATTCCATGGCTATGCACAGTTAAAAGCATGGAGGATTTTGAATAAGAACCGTCCTCGTTTAGTGACTGAGTAATGCCAGTTTAATGTCATACAACCAAGGTAAGCAACTTACAAAAACATCAGGTCATAACCAAAATGTTTTCTCAGACCACTGACATCCTCCTTTCTTCCTCTGTTGAGAGAAAGTGATTTTACCAACACCCAATGAGAGCTCTTTTGCTGTGAGGAAGGAATTTCAATTTAAAAAAAAAAAAGAAGAAGAAGAGAAACAGTCATGTTCTTATCTTTTCTCTACACCAGTTGCGTTTTAATAGCCTTCACTCTTCTGACCAAATTCATGCTGACGGCTTCAGACGCTCGTTCCTAATGGCGTTCAGTTCAGCACAACAAAAGCGCTGAATTATGAAGTTGTTCTTCGCGGTGTGCGAACCGAAGGATGGCTGATGGACTCTCGACGTCGAGAGTGGCGAGTGAGAAAAGATGCATTCATCAGTGGTGCCTTGAGTACATCACCGAGGGCTTGGAAGCATAGTCGAGAACGTTATGCATGGATGAGCAGATGTAAACATCATTTCCGCCTCGCTCTACCCACAAGACATTCGCTTCTTTTTTTTTTTTTTTCTTTTGCGCTCCGTTGTCAGTTCATTTTTTTATTATTTCCTCTGTCCTTAACCACATTTCAGTTTTTTTATTTTGTTTTGCTGTGAGTCATAATCAACACGGCAAGTCCGCAGAGAAATTAGTGGGTAAAATGAAACACGAGTAATAAAACACCGACCACAGTAAGTACACCTTGCTAGTATTAGGTTGGTCAGCCTTGTGTCTTCAGTATTAATTAAATGAAATGACTTTAGACTTGCGCAGCGCTTTTCACTCTCAAAGACGCTTCACAATGAAATCTCTGTCCAACACAGCGCCAAGGCTCTCTGTTGAATCAAGGCCAGGGGACTGGTGACGGTATTGGAGAACAGTGAGTTCATTTCGATATTCAACTCACCGCTTTGGGTTGATGTGAGCTGGTTATGGTCTGGTGGGTTACCGGGTACTGTCTGCGGGTTCCGGCAATTTGGGTGTATTGCGTTGCTGTCCACTATGTCTGTCGACATGGCATCGATCCTGTGTGTGTGTTGTGTGCATAAGGAAAGGGCAATGGGTTCTGGGAGTTGCCGTTCTGCTCGTCTGTGTTTGATCTTGTGTTAATAATCTTGAATAATGAGTCGGGAGAAGGTGGTGGTCATTACTGCCTCATAGAAATAAGGTTGTAGGTTCAAATTCCTCTAATTCAGGCTTGAGGTTTTTCTGTATGGAGGTTGCCTGTTCTCCCCAGGTTCTCAGACATGACTGTTATGTGAACTGGAACTGAGTGTTAGCATGGATTGCTATCTGATCTGTGCGTTCCTTGCCGACCTCTCGTCCAGTGACCGGTGGAAACGGGTACCATTCCCCCCCCATGACCCAAACAGCTGAGTTGAGAAACTTGTTAATTATTTCACGAGTATAAAAAAGTTGCCTTTGTCACATTAAAAAGAAACTTTAACAGACAAAAGAAGTGAATTACAATCAGTCAGTGTCAGGGAATCAGAACGAACACAGATGCATCATTCCTCTTGGTGTCGGGCTCCAATTGCGTTCAGTGAAGTCAGAGTTGGACTGGATAAATGGCTTGTTCTCTAATGCCCATTGCTCTCTGCAGTGAGTGGAGGCTGGCCTAGCTAAAGTGCATCCAGAGGGAGCTGAGGGCTGGATGTACAGCAGTGACATTTGGAGAGGACCGCACAGTGGCTCCATCCTCGGGGCCGCTACTAAAGACAAAGTAGAATGGATAAATGTACCCGTGCTTTTTTTTTTTTTTTTCACCATCTTGTTTCATGCTTTTAGCTCCCTTCCTGCCCTCCCCTTCTCTTTTAGTCCTTTTTTATTTTTTTTGCATCCATACAGTCTCTCTTTCTGGCTGAGCTCTTGGAAGATGTGGTCGTGCAGTGAGCACATTCTCTGTCTCTTTGTTTCAGCCTGATTTATTGGAACTTATTGTGACCAACCGCTGCGACTGTCAGTCCTACTGGGATGAAGCTTCGAAATAAGTGGAAAATGCATCTGAGATGAAATGACAAACTACAAAGACTGCTGTCCCTAACTAATAAACATATTCTTTCTGTTTGCATTAAACGCTATGAAGACAGTGCAAAACGACTAAACAGGCAGGTCTAAAACCACACAACAGATCTCCTCTTGGAACCTAACAGAATATTGATCCGAAAAACTCATCCACTCCTTTCCTCTTTCAGGACACCAAGATAGCGAAGGCCACAGTACAGCGACCTAAAAGATAATGGAAGTTACCTTGCTAAGTGAACGATTACATGTCTATGGCCTCTGTGCAAGCAGACGACCATGCTGAGTGTTCCCAGAGCTTTTCAACAGATAAAGAAAAACAAAAAAAAAACAATCAAGTATAAAGAAGTGAACAGAAACTGTTTTCAGAAACTTCCAATGATCGTTTGAAGAAACAGAAATAGGAACATAATCTCAGACTGCAGTTTAGTCTGTATTCACACCGATAAACCATTCCACACGAGCTGTTGATATTTAATGAAGCTCGTCACTGACACATTTTCAACTTCTGACTGTATGTTTCTGAATCAGTATGTGGTAAAAGTGGGGACAGGAAACTTGGGGAAGCATTCAGCATTATTCCAGTTTTGCTTTGAGCAGTCTGCAAGTAGTTTTATGTATCTGTTCAGACGTTTCTTCAGATTTGTAAGACTGACCACCACTGGAAATGCATCATCACACATACTTGGAAATTATGAGTTATGAAAACATCTAGATTCCCTTTGAGAAAACTAAAGTTTTTATTTATTTATTTTTTTTTAATTGAATTGAATTAGAACCCAAGAGGTCAAGATGAAAAAAAAAACATATTTTAATATCTAAGACTGTAAAGTCTTAGATATTAGAGAGAGATGAACGAGACAGATGTTACTTTGACAATAACCTAGAAGGATTTTGCTGCTGCACAACACACCTGAGTCAATAGTTTAGGTCGTTACAATTCTCAGTAGATTATCTGCTCGACCCGCTCCGGTTCTGTGGTGCTGAGCTGAGACCCCGTGTGGAAGCACGCTTTCCCTTATTCTGCTGCTGCAGCACTGACAAGACAAACAGCGAGGTCAGTCCAATCAACAAAGCCACACTGCGAAGTGCAGGTTGTTGCATCACTTCCCGATGGTGCTGAGGTTTTTCCACAAAACCGCCTGCCCCCCTCAGACAGCTGACAGGTATGAGCCAATTCACTGCTTTGAAGTGGTCATCACACGTTAGGCTGTGTACTCTAAAATCAAGTCTCCCAGGGAGCAATTATAATTGTGCTTTGTGCTGCTCTCCACCACCGTCATCAGTCAAGGGGGTGAAAGGGTTGATTTCGGGGGTAGTCTGCCAATCCAAGGGTGAGATTATTCTATCCAAAGTAAGCCACCTAACATGAAACCTCTAAAACCTGAGTGTGCCCCTTGCCCACCACCGACTATCGGCCCGTGTCTCCCCTACTTGCAGGGGCAATTAATTAGTGATGCGAAAGGGAAGGATTAATCGATACGCTGTCAGGCTCCCACCGGCCGAGGAAAGAGACCCTGCCAAACCCACCAGGACCCGATCTCATTACAAACAGCAGCCCACTCTCCCCTTTGAGAGGCAGCTGCATTCATCAAAGCCGTGCGTCTCTGTATCTCTCTCTCTCTCTCCCTCTCTCTCTGTTCCGGCCTTATTCTCTGTTCCATCCCTCCCTGCATGTTTGCCTTTTTTCTCCCTGACAAGATGAAGGAGAGCTGGCTGCGGAAGTGACACCCATTTAAGTAAGAAAGTATGGGGGAGGGGAGGGAGTTATAAATAAGGGAATAACTAAACGTACAAGAGACACAGTGGGAGTAACCGCTGTACCTTGTCGCCGCATACATAGGGCCTTGTAAAAGCATTTATACCGAAGTCCCAGCCATAAACTTTAATGTATTTTTCGGGGGGGGGGGGGGGCTGTTATGTAGACCAAATAAAAGCTGAAGGTTGTAGGGGGAGTTTATATTTAGACCTCTTGAAGTTTGCCACAAACTATGTAGCGGGTAGAGATGCGAATCTTTCAGTCCCTAGCGATTCGATTCTGATTGTCATGGCCACGATTCCATTCAAAACCAATTGTTCTATTAAAAGAGATTCGGTTCAAATTATGTAAATAACAAGAGGAAAAGACAGCGTGAAGATTTCTTTAAAACAAGTCTGTAAGGTTCCAAACTGCATCAAATTGTTTCATTGAATCAAATCAGTTTATTACTGAAATTAAAATAGGTTTTCACTTCAGTATTGTAACATTATTGGTCAAATTCTGTACCTGAAATGATTAGCAATAGGTTAGCTTAACTGCCTGAGTTAAGCTAACCTAGGCAGTTAGCTTAACTCAGTATTTGAAATAAATTCAAAATACATATGGTGATTAAGTGAACATGTAATAAGAAATGCAGCATACTCGCAAATAGGAGCGGCAAATACGTACGACTTAAACGAACTTTAAAGCTGACCACTGAGCATTTTGAATCGATTCCGAATTTCCAACACAAAGGAATTGCGATTCGTTACTGAATCGACTTTTCTCTGCACCTCTGGCGGGAACCACAGCAAACGTGTGAAAGAAGGTCTGTTCCCACCAAACACACCATCTGCACTCTGAAACATGGTGATGGCATCATCATGATGTGTGTAGTCGAGGACGCCGGTCTGATTTGAGAGGAAGACAGATGTAGACAAATAGATGGCTATCCTCAGAGAAAATGCTTTAAACTGCATCAGTTTGAACTTCAAGCAGGAGAAGCCGAAACATACAACAAGATCCACAATGCAGCAATTTGGATCAGACCTAAATCTAAAGAATGTGTGGCGAGACTTTTTTTAAATCAAAGATAATCATCCAGTTTTCAGCTTCAGCTGTTATGCGAACAGGAATGAGCAAAAAAAAAAGTAAAGCTCCACAAGGTACTCAAAAAGACTTGCAGCTGTAACTGCGACAAATGGTGGTTCTCCCAAGTTAATACAGAGGGTAGTAGACACATGGCCACAACACGAGAGCTCTGACTGACACAGTGTTAATGACAGCCGAGCATGCTGAAGACCGGCTGTTCTTATGCACATCAGCATGCTACTTAAGGCGGCAGAAGAGGATAAAAGCCTCTCTTACAGTTTTATCTCCATCACCGTCTTCCTTTATCTGACACGAGCATCTCTCCACCCTCTCTCCTCTTCGCAGATCAACTCATCCCCGGCTGGTGGTGCATGTCAGATCTGATTTCTCAACTCATAATGAAACAGTTGCTGTCTAAAGCCCTGAAGGTAACGTTAGCTGATCGGCACATCACAGTCATTGAACTCCGATTGAAAACTTCGGTGGCCGGTAATGAGAAAATAAGCATTTCTGTGCTGGCAAAAACTGGACCACTTTGTACTGGGAATAGTATGGTTTGTATCCAGGACAACAACCAGGAAAAGTTAAACAAGTTCCACTGAATATTATCTTCCTGTCTTACATTTCTGTCAATTTGCTGTGAAAAAACAACAACAACAAACCCTCCCCCCCCCGGCAAACTTACCGACCAAGATAGACCAGATAGACCTCGAGTCTATCGTGGTCGGAAAGTCGGAGAGGCAGAGAATCACTGGCGGTCCGCAACGCCCCTTTGACTTTAATATGTTCTAATCACTGCATACATCATCAGGCTCGATTTTCCATCAGATCGGATGGGTTCCTCCAGTATAACTTCTGCCGGACCAATCAGCAAGCAGAAGGACCCAGGAGTTTTGAACAATGACTTTGGTTTTACGCGTTGTTTTGTCCGCCTGTGGTTTCAGCAATGGCAGCAGAGGAATGAGCGAAGCTGCACAGTCCGTGTTGGTCACGCCTCCAAATATTGAATTAACATGAACAGCTGCCTCTCGCCCAAAATGTCTCGTTAGGAGGGCTGACCCCACGAAGGACAAGGGTGTTAGAAAATGGGTGGATGGTTGAACAGCCGCCTCGTTCGGCTCGGCACGTCTCTCTTCGCAGTGGAGGACGGTTGTTTACAGTGTAGACAACTTCCAATTAGCTTCATAGCGTTGAACTGGAGCGATACACGTGTCCTGAGCAAATGTTAGCGATTGGGTAACATTTAAAACGTCAGCAGAGTTCACGCTTCCAGGAAGCAATCATTTCTGAGGGTCCAGACCCTCTGTAACAAGCAAAGGGGCTGGTTTCTATCAGGCTAAAGACTTAGCAGAAACACTGAATATCTCTCATCTCAGTCAGGGTGTGACCAGGAGCAGAACATGTTGCCACGTCTGTGCCGCTGTCTGCCCCCCTCCTCAGGCTCCCGCTCCCTGTCCCGACTCAGATGACAGTTTTGCTGAAACATGGCTCCCTAACGGGTAATCAGAGGCAGCCTTTATTTAATGCTGCGAGTCTGGACCGGGACAGCCAGTGATGGAGGAACCGGGGGGGTGGGAGGCCCGCTGCGCTCTGAGCACCAGCCCATAACTGCAGATGAGACGCTTCCCACAGAGCACTTGGTGCAACAACTTGCTCGCTGTAAACGCACCGAGAACAAAGTGAGAATAGCAATAAATACATACAGAAAGCACTAAAAAGTCTCAGTAAAAAAAGCACAAAACAAACAAAACAAAAAAAGATCAAGCGGGTAATGAAAGGTGCATAAAAATCCTCCAGCTTTCTTTGGCCATCTGTCGAGGCATTTGGTTGGGTTATGAGGACCCTGCGAAAGTCATTTGCTCCAGTTTTAATTCATCTCACGCATCTATAACAAGACTCTCTTTGGTTTAAGACCCTCATCATTCAACTTGCAAACCGTTTCAGATGACACCTAATGCCTAAATCATGGGATGCTCAGTTCTAATGAACAAACTTCTTTCTCCACTCTGCCTTCACCAAACCCTTTTCTGCTGAGGAGGCAGTAGAAAAGACAGCTTCTCAGCCGGGGTTTCGCTCGGTGCCTGTGTTTACCACTCTGTTTGCTGACAGCCATGCTCCATAGCGGGGACAGTGGAGCGTGATGCTAAAAAAAACATTGCTGTAGGTATTGCGTCCAGATTGAAATCAGAGACAACTTTTCCCCGCATGCCCAGCTTTCAAATTGCCGGCGCCGGTGTAGCAGAAGCCCAAAGCTGGCGCGTAACAACTGCTTTCATAATCATACAGCGTAAATGAGCAATTCTGCAGGACAACCCTCACAGATTTTTCTACTGGAAGTGTCGCTTTTCTTTTCCTTCATATATGCTTTTAATGGAGAGCTCAACGTAGAACAAAGCTCATGTCGTGTAAAACAAGGTTTCTGAGCCATGCAGTAAACTTTTCCTGAGTTTTGAGAGATAACATAAATTGGAGATAGTTTAAAATATGGTATGATATATGGTATGATCCAAGCAAGCTGTTATACTAAAACAGAGTGTGCACTCTCGTGTTCGTATCTGCAATTTTCAAAGAATTTTCTGAAATCATCAATAGCAGCAAGACTTGAATTTGTTGAAGACGGAGGCTGTGGAGAAAAGTTAAAGATGTAGAAATCAAAGTATACTCTACACAAAATGCTCCAGGGACAAAAATGTTGGACCAGGCAAAACAGAGCAACATATGAGCATCCATTACTGAGTAAGTTAATATTAATGGCTCAGTTGTGTTATTTTGCTGAACTTTAAAGCTACAACCACGGCACTCATTTCAACGGAGGATTTAGGAAGGACTCAAGTTGTGTAAGTGCTTACTGTTGTGTTTGTGAATAATGAGGTTAGGGTTGGGCAGCAGGGGTCTTTAAAAGTAAAAAAAAAAAAAAAAAAAAAAAAAGTTTTGCTTTGAACACTTGTGTTAAAAACTGTTGCAAATTTAATGAGGACGGCAGATCTATGAGTTTAAGCTTCTTGAGTTTTTATTATTCGGTAACGCACGTCCTGCTAAGTTCTCCTGTTGTGTAGCAGTTTCAGCTTAATTAAGCAGCCTACACACTATTTTGATAATGCGACTCATTCATCAATATGCCACTAAATTTGGATAGTAATATTCACTCTTTCTTAAAAATGCCAAGAATGACAGAACGTCTTTAAATGACAGTCGAGGTGACTGGCAATTTACGGAAACAAGAAAATTAATGGCTGCAAGCGCAGATTTTCAGCTTGAAAGTCTACAGCCTGTTGCATCTGATCCTCACACCAAGACATGAGCAGGTGAGCTGATTTCAAACAAACATGACCTTTAGAGGTGACGTGTTTCTGTGTTGATGCAAATTTCAATTAAAAACTGTTTCTGTTGCATATTAAGGTTGAAATTCAGTTAGTAACCCTTGACCTGCCTTACAAACCCTTTCAGGGCATAAAGAATGTCATAAATAAGTGACATTCTTTGTGTGCGTAATGTCGAGTCGTTTGGGCGCCTCAGATGTCTTTGCCTCCAAGGTCTTTCAAGGACATCTACCTTTCCCAGCTGCCTCAGATGGGAGATTTATCTATCAGCCTGCTTTCATATCTGTACGTATCCCTCATTCTGTGGATGCAACACCCCAGGCCTTGATGGTGAAAATGTCATGCAGGTTGGCAAAATATATATATATATATATGTATAAAGCCGTCCTGAAATGCCCAAATTTCAACTTTGACACAGTTAATTCCCTGATACTGTGAGGATGTCTTAACTGCAAAATTGTGAAAAAGGCAAAATCCCCATACAAAAACTATTTCTGTTGTAATGATGATGAATATTTTCTCTCCGCAGGAAGTCAAAGTTTTAAAATAACGAATCTAAGACTCATTGGGGAAACGTTTCTTCGTCTTCCAGGAGAAAAACTATATTAGGTCAAATGATCCAAAAAACAAAATAAAATAAAATAAAAATTTACTCTAAAATTTACTCAAATTGCTAGAGCTGCCAAAATGAAAGAAAAAAAAAAAGAAGAAGAAAGTACAAAAACATTAACTGAAGTGATAAACATTGGACTGCCAGCCGCAGAGGTAGATCAGTGAAAGAGCTATGAAGCAGACTTAAATGAAATCCAGTTTTAGGCAAATTTGATGGCGTCTTAAAAAGGTTCATTAGGTGACGACGACTTTGAGGTCCGATTCAAACAATTCTGGCTTTTCTGTTCTATATCAACTGGACGGATTTCTCTTCATCAAAGGTTGTCAATCACCTCTGCTGGCTCCCATGGAGCTTTGAGTTATCTAGTTTCTGTGGTTCATTAGCTTGAGAGAGAGAGAGAGAGAGAGAGAGAGAGAGAGAGACAGAGAGAGAAGATAAAGGACATTTCTTAACCAAACAGTAAGTTCATATTCATTTTTGTTTGATTCACAGTCTTGGTTGGCAGAGAATACTTAAAGACACATGAGAAATCTGATCGTGTGACATTGAAAAGCAAGTGAAAGAGCTAGTCTAAAGGAGACTCTGTGAACTTATTATGAATAATATTTTACTTATTGTGGAAGGACATCATATTTCAGTGAGTTTGTAGGAACACGGAGAAACCTTCAAAGGATTGTGGGAAAATGTTGTCACCCATAAAGTAAAACGCTCTATTCAGCATATTAATCATCTACATGTTCGGCAGGCATCATTGTTTTCTGAGGTTAAAAGAACTAAACCATGACAGGCCATCACTGCCTCATAACAGACTGGATATAATCCAGGCAGGTTGGGCCTCTGGCAGCCTAAGAAAATGTATTTTCATGTTGTGGCGACGTTTGGGAATAGAAGCAAGTCTGTATCGCAGCATGTGTTCCATGCTGGGTGTGTAACGTGACCTACAACTCACAAGACGAGACATGATGCCAAGTTCATAAGAACAAGAGATGGGACGAGTGTTTGTCCTCAAGAGACGCCACAATATCAATGTCTTAGATTTTCCCTTTGCTTTTACATGCATGATTCAAACAATTACCGGCTCCGCAGGAGACTGATAATCATCCATCGAGGGAATCCAACTGAGCCGGAGCAGAGAAACATCTGAAACTTTCTATGCAGTTCACCTTGAGGACCAGAGGACTGTCCGAGAAGTCCAGGTTGTTCTAGAGACGCTTTCAACCTCTTTCACTGACAACTTTCTGTGCTTACAGAAAGTTGTTTGTGTCTTTGTCGTTCACTCTGTTGCCGCTTATCGTTTCCACTGGGAACCCCCCCAAATCCTGCCAAACAGATGATCTAAGAGTAGTCGGGAAATTCTGTTCCGACTTCACTGGACGGAGTCGTGGCGACCAGACAGCAGTCACCTCAATGAGAAGCGCTGTGATGTTTCAATAGCAGTTCTTATTTCTATTCAGTGGCTAACACTGTTACCAGTTCCAATTGTTTTAAAAGGCGAAGATTAAAAAACTCAATTTTATGACATCTTTCTGCTACGGGGATCCGTTACTCTTAAACCGCTCACAAAAGATTTGTAGGAAAACTCTGAGCTCAATGTGCTTATGTCTGCTCGGCAGCGACGCATTCCTTTGGCCTTTTCCAGATAATGTATCAGGAGTTTTTTTTGTATTTTTTTTTCTATCCAGAACTCCAAATGTCATTGCGACTGTGCCGCATTTATACCCACAACAACGTTAAATAATTACCACCAGTCAAGGTCCTACGAGGACAAAGTCTGACATTTTAAAGCAGATGATGTCAGCGTTTTCCAGCTTCTCTGACTCTCCCTTAGCCAGCTCTTTCGGTGGCCCGGTGACAGCGTGTCAGAAAGGTGTAGTGAGTGATGTCCCGCCCTCCGTAACATAAACGGACAGAAATCGAAGGAGCGGGTGGCATGAAAGAGTAGGAGGTCTGGACAGAAACGGGGAAGAGGATATAAAGGGACGGGTGGCTTAGGCGAGATAAGGAGTAATGTTCCATCACGTCCCGGTGGCGTGCTATTATCAGCCGTTTGCACCGGTGCCAGTATTTCTAGTTGGACAGGCAGCGACAACATCACACCGCGTTGTTTCATTTCCTGTAACAAGAAAGAAATGGTAGAGAGCAGTTTGTGAAGCTCTAATTTAAGAGTAGAAAAGAAACAACTCATTTTACCGACAACTTAAAGATGAATGGCATTCTAAAAATATGACGTCTTGTCTTAAGATAATCGAATCTTCATTTCAAGAAAAAGTGAGTATGACCTTTCGAACCCAATGGAAAACATTGGACAAAGCCATCGACAAAGGGACAAAAGTGTTATATCACTTTTCACGCCAGCGAATGCGAATAAAGCCCCACATATGGGCCCTCAAGACCACCATCGGCGAACTCGGCCGACCCTCCACCGGCTGGGATGATATGGGAGCCACGGCTCGCAGGTTTTCAGGTCTAATTTGCCTGTGCTTCTCCTCTCTCTCTCTCTCTCTCTCTCTCTCTCTCTCTCAAAAAAAGAGCGAGACAGGCATAATTAACAGGAGCCAAACACCCACCACGGGCTGAACGCAGTCATTTAGGGGAGCGACTCGGGAGGAACGGCAGCAAATGAAATGTAATTGTGGTGGGAGCAGAGGAGCCGGGCCCGCCGTGCCGGAGTGCGCCGGCGTGTGCGCGAGGGGGGGAGAGAACGAACGGGGAACGAGGGAGTAAATGGAAACCACTGAAGTTAGGTAGAGAATATGCACTTGAAAGAAGAGCAAGAAAACAAAGGAGTGATGAGGGTTGATGAGCAACAGGCAGGAATAAACAGTGAGGAATCCTTCCCTCAGGTAGGAAGGGCACTGTATTTGCTCAAAAACTTAAAAATGGATTAACAAATATATGAAATAAATTTGGGAAGATCCCAGGTAAAGAACAACTGATTCTAGCTTTTATTTTCATCTATGAAGAAACTGATGAAAGGTTTGGTTTTGGTTTTGACACCAGACATGCTCAGGTCTTTCCACATGCCCTGAGCTTGGTAGATGATTTATGGCAATATTGTCAGATTTTTTTTATTTTTAATTGTGTTATGTTATTCATTAGCACAGTTTGTAAATCTCAGGAAAAATCAAAAGTCAGACGTTTCTCACCAGCCTCAACATTTTCCCATTACCATTGTATATTTTACAAGTTCAAAATGTGGAGAATTATTTGTTTAGTTTGTATTGCATGTCACCACCTTCTGAAAACACGTCCTAAGTCTTTTTATTTTTTTTTTTTTATACCTAAATCATCTTTTGACTAAAAAAATGACTTAGACCCTTATTTTAGAAAATGACATTGGTCACTCGCCAATTCCAATAGCAAATGCTATTGGTTTTAAAACTTGGAGCTTGCATAAGTTAGTTATGTTTGTTTGGTTATCATCATCAAATATACCTCAAATTGCATTAAAACAGATTTTAGCTCAACCACAGAAGCTAATATTCACGGCCTTCCTTGTGCTTCCTTCCTGCCAATCAGCAAGGAAGCACAATCAGCCAATCAGCAGCAAGGAAGATAAACGGCGCTCCAGGACCGGATTCTTTGCAAACGGCAGCCAAGAGTGTGTCAAGCTGCACCGGGTATTTCGGCTTCCCAAGCTGAATTTTTTTCACTCTCAAATATTTTAGAAAAAAAATCTGCGACTTGGCGAAAGTTACGTTCTGTGAATCTGTGAAACGGCGAGGCCAACTGTAACACAACTGTTGCCAAAAATCTATTGAAAAACGCACTCTCGCTCTCCAAACGAGTCGCATTGTTACTAAACCAACCAAAACACCGAACGATATCAGCACTCCGGTTGTTGAGGGTCTTCCTCACGTAGCTCCCAAACTTTTTCAGCTCCAACAGTTCACACATTTCCCAAATCAAATTTCCAGACTCTTAAGTGTGTTTTGGGTACATTCTTAATATCGACTGTCTTCAGAAGGAACTCTCCAGCTTCTTTTCTC
The DNA here is from genome assembly GCA_911649635.1 of Poeciliopsis gracilis. Lineage (NCBI taxonomy): Eukaryota > Metazoa > Chordata > Actinopteri > Cyprinodontiformes > Poeciliidae > Poeciliopsis > Poeciliopsis gracilis. Next base: position 1,856,249 of record CAJVRI010000457.1, on the reverse strand, counting down.
TTTATTCCCACAGAGCTGCCATGTAAAGTGCTTCCATTGAGAGTAATTTGGGATTCACTGTCAGGCCTCAACATGTCAAGCTGAAGGTCCTCAGACAGTTTCTGGCCTGCATTACAATTTCACCTGGCCTGTGAGAGTTATTATTGGGGTGTTTTAACTGACCTGTGACAATACGGTACAAAACTTGCTAAAGGAAGAAATCCCCCTGCTCCGCAGCGGGACATTACGCCAAAACCTCTCAATCAAATTTCATCAATGTACTAGAAGAATGCGCCAATAAATGAACTCTGGAAAGAGCTTGGAGGGATGATATCTGTCAGTTGATAAAAAAAAAAAAAAAAGAGCATACGCAAAGCAATATGTTGAGGCATGAAGCAGAGAATGTCTCGGCTGAACTCCGTAGCATTTACGCCAAAGGGTGACATTTGTAATGTCTAATCCATGACAACGTTCTCTTCCTCCACTCCATCTGTTGACCAGCACATATGGATTCACAAAGAGGGGGGGGGAAGAAAGTCTTCCAACTGCATTCTTGCTGATTGTAGAAGATTAAAAACAGAAAAGTAGGAAACAGTTGCTGTTTGATTAACTGGAAGTGTGATCGCCTATAGAAAGCAAAACTGTCCACCATACGGTGGCAGGAAGGCATCAGCAATCTCCTCAGATGTTGTTCAGTCATGCTACTCAGTTGGCTTCTGACTGGCATTGGACATGTTAACCGATACTTTGGATTCAACTTAATTTAAACAAAACTGGCTCCACAGAAACCTGCCAGTTTAAGAAATAAGTTCGGTGAAGTCTATTTGTGAGGCATGTTCAGAGTAATTCACATGAAACAGTATGATATTGTGCTTAATGCTCTATTCCTTCCTTTAAAATGACCTCAGTTTAGCCTTCTTATTACCTTTTAAAGTGGATCTTAAGTTGCTTTTTGCTGTATTTTATTTTCATTGGTAAAAAGAATATGTATCCAGGAGCATGTGTCCGAGTCTGGTGACAAAACTCCTCATCACACAAGCAGAAGTTGCACTTCATACTTCTACAGAGCTACTGAGATGTCATAGATTTTCATAATCGTATGATAGTTATGGTATGTTGTGGGCAACTCTGTGCTGTAAAAGTACAAATATCAGACTGAATATCTGTATCAGAACAAAGCAGGATCCTAAATGAGTCGGACCAGTTTGAGGTGCAAAGGAAAATAAAAATTCTAACTGGAATCTTTTTCATCTGATTTATTTTCTTACTTGAAGTCATTAGTGTATGTGAATCTGAAAGATGCCAGCTGGTAAACCTTTGTCTGCACCCGTATTTACCACCCGTATTTATAACTCACACATGTTTGAGTAGCATCAAAATTTGAAGAAAAATCTAATTATAACCGGTGGTATCAGATTTCCGGAAACTTGCAAATTCAACGGCTCCGATCAGAACCTTTGAATGTAAAAAAAAAAAAAATGTTTAAAAAAATGCAATTAATCCCATTAAAATGTATGTAATAAGGTAGTCAATATCAAAGTCCCGGCCCTCATTATAACCACAATAGTCAGCAGCAATAGGTTTAATACTTGCTTTTCCATTTGAAATGTAAGCAGAGATAACTACAGATAGCAATTATGTAATTTTGCGTTATTAATACAAAGCCATCTTATTTTTCCTGTGAAATCCTTCTCGGTGCTGAAGTCTGCCCCTCTTCTCACAGATCCTTGGCCGTCTCACCGAGTCATTTGTGCCCCAGACGACTTTTGAAATATTTAAACCAGCAGACGGACGACTTCACATCACAGGAAATGACCCATTACAGCTCAGAGCATCTACAGTTGACCCCTGATGCATCACCACTTAGTTTCCCCCTCCCCAGTCCATGCATTATTTGTTGGGTCCATTATATTTACAACTATAATCTTTCATCATTACAGTCATTACCCGTATTTATCACTGAAGCTAAAAGAGCATTTAAATTGGCCTTGACCTTCTCGGTCAACTCGGCAGCGGCAGCTCCCACACCTGTCCCTCCCCGTCTCCCATCGGCTCCTCGCCCCGTCGCTCTCAGTTTACCCAGCTCTGGATGAGGAGCGACCCCGGGGGTCACCGCTCTCCCTGTTGCTCCCTGCGCCCGGGCTAGGAACCAAACAAATTGGGGTCGGCGCGGCTGCCGGAGCGCTGCGAGGGCGCACAATAGAGGCCGAGGGTAGATAAGTGGAGATTACAGTGATGGTGTCGTCTCCCGTCTTGTTGCCGCGGCATCACCTTTTGCCATCCGGCAGAGTACAACACTTCCTCTGAGCGGTTCAGAGGCAGCAGCAAGTAATCCTGGATGGTAATTAACATAAAACCCACCATGAAAATGAACAGAATATTAGGTGGAAGAAGCATGGAGGTCAACAATACAATTAGAGCCCCGTTAAATGCCTTTTAAATGCCTGTTGTCCTTTAATAGCCATTTCAATCCATCAATGGAGGTGGGCTTTAATGACCTTTAAGCCCAACATATGAAAGCTGTAAAACAGAAATTAGGGTGATGACTAGAAATAACAAGAAGTGTGTGTGCGAGAGTATGTGTGTGTGTGTATAATTAGCCATTTTCTGGACTCAGAGCCTGATCCTTCTTAACTGCCCTTGAAAGCAGAAACGTGCGAAAAAAAAAAAAAAAAAAATCTAAATGTCATTTAAAGGAAAATCAGCCACACTTGGAGAAGCCAGGGGTCACTGGAACTCGGCTCTGTTGTTTCACTGGAAATCTAAAGCAATGCGGCGGGGGGAATGTGTCTTACTATGTGCAGCTCCAGGTAGTCTCCCAGTCCCTTGGCGCTCTCCACCCTGACCAGAATGGCTTCCTTCAGCTGCGTGCTGAAGCCCACTGCCAGCCGGTCTGCCCGCGTGCTCGGCCGGTCATTGGGTGGCCAGGTGTATGTGATGAGGGCTCCGCCTCGTCCAAAGATGTACGTTGTCCCAGCTGGGAAATACAAAAGGAAAAAAGCAAAAAAAGAAAACGACAGAGCTAAGTTAGGACAGTTGACACAATACGTAAAAGAACAAAAGCACAACATAGTAAACTACTGGAGAGATTTGACAACAACGAAGCACAAATCCGACTTTCAGGACGGCACAAGTGGCTTCTCCCACCCCCCATCTCTGTGTTGTCATAACATTTCAGCTGGCGCCTGCGTTTTGCCTGTTCTGATAAAAAGTGCTTTTGTTCTGTTGATCCCTTTTTGGAAATAATCTGTATACTCTAATTTGTCAAAAACAGCTCCCGCTCAGCTGCGATAAGTGTGATTCTGCGCAACAGCAATCAAAAGAATTCGACAGCCGATGAAATATGAGAACAACAAGCCAGCACGTTTTATTAGAGACACTGAGACTCTGTCACAATGTGCCAGAGTGTTTGTACCACTGGAACTTGTTCAATCGCTATTGAGACCAACTAAAATCTGTACTCAGATGGGTTTTCACGTGAAAGACGTACACGAAGCGGTGCGTAGTTGTGAAAACTGAACATGGACGTCAATTTTAAAGTGACAGGCATGTCCAGTCAGCTGCTCTGAATCCAACTTAAGTCTGTATGTCTGATGCATTTGTTCCACTGAAAGAACAATGTCTTGAGTAAATAATTGTCTGAATGTTATTCTGTAGTTTCTACTCCATCGTTCCATCAACTCTGACCATCTTCTCTATTTTTGGTGAAGCAGAGTGTCCCTACACTACGATGCTGCTGTCACCACCAGCCCTGGTTCACTTTGGACATGTATTCATCTCCAGAGCTAGCCAACAAGCTAGCTAATAATTGTAATTAATTGTTAGCTAGCTCTTGTTGGCTAGCTAACAAGGGTTATGAAGCGCTTGTTGGTGAGGAAAAGCATCCTCACACTATGATGTTGCTATCACCACCTGGTTTTACTATGGAGAGCTAGCCAACAAGCCAGTTAACAATTGTTAATTATGGCTATTTAGCCCTACAGCTAGCAAGCTAACAAGAGCTAGCTAGCCAGCAATGGCTATCGATCTCTCTTTGGCTGACTCGTTGCCAACAAAAGCTAGACTACAAGCTATCTGTTGCTAGCTAGCTTCAATTAGCCACTGTTGCATGAGCCTTAAAACACATCTAAAAAATACGATGACGCGTTGACCTTTCAACATCAACCAAAGTCAAACCATCTTGTTTAGCAGCAGCATAGCAAAAGATGGAGGGAAAAAAAAAAAAAGAATTGCTGCCAAATAAAATGAGCAATTTAATGTTTGAACAGTAATAGAGGAGATGGGAGTTTGGCTCTGATGAGCCCACAGGTGAATGAGAAATAGCTGCTGGGCGTGATTAGCATAGGGTACCGAAATCACACAAACGACTATCAAGCCATGTGGGCTGTTCCCACCCCCAGTATTATAAACACACACACATAGACACACACCCAGGCTGTACGTCAAGATAGTGATGCATGTATTACAAGCAGCTATAAGAATACATAAGTAATCAAGGGATTCAGGCGCGTTTTTATGCAGGCCAAACTCAAGGCCGCCGACACGGATATTCGCATGTTTTCAGTCATTTGATCAGAAATGACCATGGAGAAGAAGCATCCAGCTTCTATGCACCACAAATCTGGAGTTAACTTCCAGAAAACGGCACAACAGACCGACAACATCCACAAGCACAAATGGCCACTCGCTCAGTCGTACACCAAGTAGAGACCCCTGATTAAAAATGGGGACAAGCTGTCTCCCTGCACACAAACATGCACTCATTCAGCAATAATCCACTGGTAGCCATTTCAAATTGGCTGACACACACGACTCCCCGATTCTCGCTCTTTTTCTCCTCCTCGCAAGCCCCCCTCGTTTTCCCTTGTTTCCTCCCAGCAGAGCTAAGCCCCTCTGCTCAGTTCTCGTTGTTTTCATGAGGCTGTATTATTTTAGCGCTGACTAATTATCGCAGCATGGAAAGGAGGGCTATAAAGAGATTGTGTGCTGGAGGAGAAAGAAATGAAAAAAAAAAAAAGAAAAACAAGTGAGAGGACGTCTTCAGACAGGATTTAAAGAGAAGGAGTTAAGAAATAATGGTAGAAGCTATACATGGTGGATGTTAAAGGGGAAACGTTGGTGTTTTCTTTCTCTTGGTCTCCTGACCAGTTTCTGTATAGGTTGTGATCAACAGAGGCTAACAGAGGAAAGAGGAGAACGGATTTCTAAAATGGCCGACTAACAGGGAAGGAAGGGAGCCATGTTGTAGAAATAAAACTTTTTGCATTAAACGGCTGAGCTGTATCGTTAAAAGTGAAACTCATCTAAGTTTTACATATTTGCTCCCTTGCACATTTCTCATTGTGTTTGTTGACATACTGACATGTTTCAGATCATCAGACATGCTCTTACACCAGGTAAAGAGAAACAGGGTGAGCAGCAGCGCCGCCTCAGACCATCACACTCACACCGTCTCTTTCTGTTCTGATTTCCTGGAAGCCTGTCAGCTTCAAACCAAGTCCATAAAGTTTCACTCTGTCATAAAGCAGTTTTTATTTTTGGAGCAAGTAAAAACAAGCCTGTGTGCTCCTTTTGGTTCTGCAGTGGTGTTTTTACACTGATGGTAGTTAATTGAGGCAAACAACGCCTGCTGTGTTTTGGATGTCGGTCCTGGTTCTTTTGCGGTTTGTTGGAAACAGTTCTCTGTCCAAAACTTCCTTTTCCTACTTCATGTCGTCAGACAAGTTCTACTTAGGTGAATTTTTATTTTTTTTTTATTTTATCAAGCTTGGGTGTGGCTGATGAAACTTATCAGAACTTAGTCATAATCAAAGTTAACTTATGATTCAATAAAAGAGCAATTGTTTTGGATAGGTTTTCTTTAAAAAAAAAAAAAAAAAGGAAACTGATGTTCTTAATGGTCTGATATACAAAAACTAAAAGTTAAAACAGAACAATAATGTTTTCACTTTTTTTGCAATAGCTTCATAACAGTTAAATGTGGCTTTCATTTCGTGCTCAAAAATGTTTTTCTCAGAGAAAACATGATATGGTGTTTTGATCGTGTCAGCCAACCAACTAAAGACGAACACCTAAAGCTTTATTCAAGCAACACATGGTCCATTTTCATCATTTCAGTTTCAGTGCTCCTCTGAGATTTTGTAGTTTCATGCAGAAAAACATGGCAGGAAACCAAGAGCTCCTCCTAGTGGAGGTTCGCAAAGACAGACACTTTAACATTTGTCCCATAAAGACAATAATTCCACCAACACACTAATGGATGTAACCGTGTTCCTGCTAACGACAGTGTCTTTTCTTTTTCTATGCATGTTGCGTTGTGTTGCGTCTGATCTCCAGCGTCTGTCTTCCGTGCAGAATGCAAGCTTCACCGTTACCAGATTCCCTGACGAATTTGTAAATCCAACGTGATGTGAATACTTCTATGTAAATAAATGCATCAATCCATTCTCATTTAAGCATCTTGCTACAAAATTGTCACGTTTCGCAACCTGGGAAAGGTCTCAACCTAGAAACCAGGTCAAATATATCTGATGACGATAACTACTCTCTGCTCAACACTTTTCCTGTTTTTTGACAGCTGTTGTTTAAGTTTGGTTGTGTCAAAAGGACGGGAAAAGCCGGAGAGCGTTAGTTCAGACCTGTGTCTGTCAGAACCTTTACAATCCAATAGGACACAGTTATGCTTACGCATATCTGAAAAGCATGAAAAGAAACAGCAATTGTGAATTTGCATTTGTGTACAAACTATGCCAGTCCTGCGTAATCCCTAGTCCTGCTGTGTCAGGGCGTTATTTCTGTAGGCTTGAATACATCTAAAAGCTCGCATGACGCCACAACAACGGCCTCCCACTGTGACCGATGGGTAGAACATCGCTCACTGTGCATGTACAGCGTGAAGCAGTAGTAATCACACCCTTTGAACTTTTTCAAACACTTCTCATGTTAAAATCCTAACCTCAGTCATTTTTTTGTTATAATTTGGGTGGATTGGGATTAAAAGTGAGTCTTCTCCACATGTTTAAGCTTTTGGAGGAGCAGCATTCATTTTTATGCTCCATAAAACTACAAAACTTGTATTTCCTTTAAATCACTGCTAAAATCCCAACCGGCTTAAAGTTACCTTCATTTAACATGAACATCATCATTCATTTTGGGCTGGATTGTAGTTTTTCATTACTACTCATTTTGCCACAGCTAAGGATTATTTTTAGTTTATCTAATGTGACATGTTTTTATCAAGCAAACAAATTCATATCTGCTCCAAATTTTCCGTTTGCAGAGTGACGGAACGCGAGCGCAGATGAGCAGGCTGCTTTGCTCTGCACCTTTACACAGCAGCTGGGCTACGATGCAAAGATTATCCAAGAACGTACCAGCACCTCCAGGCAAAGACGTTCATCTCCAAAGGCTGGGGAAATTAGAGGTGCTGTTTCATTAAAAACATGAATTTTCTGTTTATATTAAGTCTGGTGGTCTAGACGACAAGGACCTCGGTAAAAATAAAAAAAGTTCTTGAATTCAAAAGAGAAGCCAGAGGCTAGTAAAAATTAGCGAGGGCAGATCCGCCTCGAAAACAAACGCAGCATTCGGATCGTCATTTAATGTGTGAAAAGAAACACACATCAGTAAAAGAATTGACGGCTCCTCAGTCTGCGCAACAAAAGTCGCCGCCACAGTGACGCCTGTCAACTCGTGGCCTAACCTTCGGCGTGAACGTCACACAGAAAAAATAAAATAAAATAAAATAAACAATGATCTGGGAAGAAAATCAAGACAAAATCAAGTAAGGACTTCAACTCCCCCTCCCCTCTTCTATATCCACCCTATGAGCCGGTGGTGACTGCTTTGATTTGTGCGCCTGGTAGTGGCCACCTGCTGCTTTGTGGACTCGTGAGGCCTGTGCGCGCCGTGCGCACGCGCGCCCTTCTCCACTCTAAATGAGGAGACTAAGGAGCCACAGAGTCTCTAATGAGTAGTCTGACAGAGCGCATCCATGTGTCACCGTTTCTTCCAGCAAACACCTGCTGCTCTGCTTAAAAGAAGAAAAAAAAAAAGAAGAAAAATACACTGAAGACTGCGGCGCAACACACAACGGCGAGAGGATGAGATGAAGAGAGGAGGAGAAAAACGAAAAAAAATAGAGGAATGAGGTGTTTATTAAATTCAGGAGGACGGGTCTGGAGGGCATTTCTTCGCTTGTCGTCACTATAGCGATCTGAATAAAGTCAGACAACGTAAATCCACAAACTGAACAAGAACTTTTTAAACACATGCACGCGCAGCGTTGACCACATCACACTTCTGTCTAAAAACTGATGTGTAGGATTAATTAGAAGGGGAATATCATAGTTGGATTATTGACTTAAAGATTTTTTACACTAGTGTCCTCTGTATATGGAGAATTTTCTCCACCACTGAGTCAGAGAACCACTGAATGAACATGGCTCCTGAGGGTTAGGGTTAGCCTTCAAAGATGAACATGTGGAAGCTGCGTATCGCCGCCTTACTGAAGCCCATCCATGTTACTCAAAAGAGCTAGTGTTCTTCAAATGAAACTCCAGTAAACATAAAGTTCTGACAAGCTGTCGCATTTGTCCTCCAAACAAGAAGGTTTAACTTCTTACAAGCACAATATAAAATTTGTGTGTGTGTTTCTATCAGCACTGAGGCCCTCCTAGCTCTTCTTTCAAGAAGCCCCATCATATTTCAGAATGGAATAGACAGTGCCATCAGAAAGTGACACAGTTTGACCTCAGAATTCAGCTTGAATGGCTTTGGCCTTTACCCGTAACATGGATGTCTATGATCCCATTTCTGAGGTCTTCAGAAAGCTATCTTCAGTGTCTTATACGCAGCAAGGCGTATCAAGAATTCTGGTAATTGAGTACATCTCTTTACTTCCTCGTACTAATCCTAAATGCATGTACATAGAAGTGTTTTCCCTTTTGGAAAGGGTACCAGCTGATTTATCCACGCCCAGAGTCCATATACCAAAGAGAAATCTTGAAGTGGAGCTCCAAAAATACGTTACTGATGTCACCAAAAGGAGCCTTACTGCAAACCAAGAGTTAAAGTTATGCTTTCTGTGACGCTTACAGGAAACACAGGCCAGACGAGGCGTTAATAGTCCATCAATCTGCCCTGCTTTCACTAGAACTAAAACGATACGAAGCGTCTCATCCAATTCATAAGCGACTAGATATTTATCATGCGTGTTCAATTAGTTCTGGTGCTATTGATTGGGCCAATCAATCCCACCTACAGGTTCAGAAGAGGAGCGATGAGTCAAATCATGCGGGATGCTTCTCGATTATCATCCCCGTTCGTGTGGGCTGCCTCCTAATTTGGTTTAGGAAGAACTGACAGGGAAAATAAAACAATTTTCTTCTGTCTATGATTCCGGTGGAAAAAAAGCCAACAACCTGAAAACGCTCACCAATCAAAAGTGCAGTGACGAGTCAATTGATTGGGATTTTGTTTTTTTTTTTGTTTTTTTTTTTTTGGTAGGAGGATGTGAGGATGCAGACCCTCTCATTTTTCCCTACCTGATCCCACTACATTGCCGCAAAAGGAGGAAGGTACAAGTTTATCATCTCGGCACCATTGATTGGGAATAGTGAATTCTAGGCCACTGCCGTCTACTGTGGGCATAAACAGGTCATATTGGAAGGAAGTAGACGCCACAATTTTTCATTAAGGCCTGCGGTCAATGTTGCGGTGTCAAATAGCAGCAGTTGCGCGGCCTCATGAGAGTTGGCAGGAGGAAAATTGTGAGACAAGACGGCAATAAAGCAAAAACTCCACAAAAGGGATAAAAAAAAACAAAAAACGACACAAAACAAAGACTGATGATGGTGATGAAGTCTATTCTCCGGAGACAATTGGCCTCAAGGCAGCAGCTGATGTAAATGTTTCCCCACTTCTTATTTTAACCTTTCAGACGGGCTCCCAAACAATAACTCAATAACACAGAGACGGTTCCTCCAAAACTTTATGCATTATTGCATCAGTGGAGCCTAATTCTTTGAAGTGGTTTAGTAGACAGACAGACCTATTGATTCTTAGAAGAAATAAATAAATAAAACAGAAGGCTTGAACTTTTTTTCTTTCTTTTTTAAACACAACAAATATTTCTGAGACACTTACAAAGAGACGTGCAGACCAGGATACAGAGAGGGGCCGATGTAAGACATTTGCCGAGCTTTCAGAAAGCAGGAGAGATCTTTGAAGTTGTGGAGTAAAATAAGCACACACACCTTGAGGAGAATGTCAGGTGCGCACGCTGTAGACGCCTTTGAATTATTTTCACCAGAAACACACACCAAGATTTTCAATCTCTTGGTTCATACAGAGAGACAAAAAACAATGAACCACCAAGAACAGAATCTTGAGCACATGCAGCCGAGTGACGGCTCTGTAAATTATTCAATTTCTGAGGAGCTGACTCGACATTTAAGTAAATTATTGAACGCCAGCAAACACAGAGGATGTGCCATAAATTATCAGCTTACTTGGACTTGAAGTTTGATGAGAGGACAAAAGCTCATGTGGAGAGACTCCTCACCAGGGGGCCTGTGAGCCCTCCAGACCGTCAGTTCCCAAAACCACACACACAAAAAAAAAAAAAAAACGCACGCAGGGTAAGACTCATGGCAGCCTTGCTTCTGTCAGGGCAGCTGTTGCTACGATCCACTAGCTTCTCACCGTCAGTGTGCATGGATGGCTGAATGTCTGAATGTAGAGTGAAGCGCTTTGGGATCTTCTGAACTTGAGAAAGTGCTGTGCATGTGCAGGCCATGTTATAGGAGCCAGAAACGTCGTTTGTCTGCAGGCAAGGTGGATGAAGTGCCTTGTCCACGCATCGCTTCTTGTGTCTATGTCCAGGATAAAAATATGTCTTGCAGCCTTTTCCTTGAACATGGATATCTTTATTCCCACGCTCCTCAGACAGCATTCTCCTTTGCTTTCTCTCATCCATCGTTATCTTTACAAAATCAGTTGCATGGCAGCTTTTTTGTGTCCTCGACGCACATAGCAAGAAACAGACGATTTGTAAGCACTGTGAGAACGGCGGATGCCAAGAAGTAGCCATCTGCTTCATTCCTTCTTTCAATCCCAAACTCAAGAGCTGTTTCCGACTTTATTCACCCCCCTGGAGCGGATTGGGGAGGGAAAGTTTGCCTTTTGGGGGGATTAGAAACACTAGTTGAAGCTGCACTAGACTTCTCTACACTGATTAGAGCTTCATTAAAGCAAAATTTGTGACTTATGAAACTTGTAGTCTATTTGCGAAGAGTTGGAAACAGGATTCTTCCTCGTTTTACCAAGAGTAAAGTTGAAACCTCCATTAAAAACCTGGGCACTGCATATTTGATGGTTTCTCTCTGCTAAGACTGAAAAATAATTGAAATGTGAAGCTTTTGGAACACGAGCTCTTTATTTTTTAATCCTCTCTGGAAAGAATACTTTGTTCCCATTACTTGACCAATAAATTATGGTGTGGAAGTTTCCGGTGATCTGGTCTGGACAATGTTTCTTGTGCTTTGTCCAGTCCTCTGCTCTGTCACGGGTTGAGCGGTTGGTAGAAATGTTGCCTTTCACCAAGAAGGTCCTGGGATCAGTTCAAGCTGCATCCTGCCACTCAGCCAATAGCAGCTGGAGAAAGAAAGGTAACGTCCCACCAAAAACACTAAGAAGTCAATAAGTGATCCCTAAACACCCATGTGTTTAGGGAAGTAGTTCCATTTGGATGGTGTGGTTTCGGTGTTGATCAAGCACCTCGGTTTGCCTCACTTTCTATTAAAAGGCACAGGTTTAGACAAATGAAATTGGTGTTTTTTCGCCTCCTGACTGACTGATCTGCATCATTCGATGCGTCAAAAGGGGCGTGAGACAAAATCCACAAGCGGAGCGTTTTCTTTGAATTTTTGCTGTCAGTTGTGCTTTATGGCACAAGCGCACACCTCTGAATCATCCTTCGCTTTCTTCAGAAATCACTTCTGTCAGCTTGAAATGTCTCGTTATTACCCTCCTCCCCACGTCTGCCTTTGGGGACTGGATACGCAGCTGCATCTTTTATAATTTGAGAGATGTAAAATGTTTCTCCTTCTCTTCGCCCCCCTCCAGCCCCCCTGCTTTCGGCACCAGCAATGCGCTTGTGAGGTTTGTTTGAAACATTTCAAAATGCTTGTCAGGTCCCTGGAGGAGATGCAGTTATCAGGGAGTGTGCTTTGTATAAATACCATTATACAGTTAGGACTCAGAAGGTACCATTGTCTCTCTCTTTTTATTTTCCCTTTTTCTCAATGATAGTAGAAGAAAGCCTCAGGGGAACGTGGAAAGGCGGTGTTGCCGGTCACTTGTGCCGTCTTTCTCAGCGATAAAAGGAAACTCATTTGTTTTCACGAGACGTTCGCGTGCGTACGCCGCCGTGCAAAGTATTCATACCCCAAAACTTCAAAGAGCGTATTTTATTTGATAGACCAACACGAAATAGTCGGTAATTATCGAGTGGAAGAAAATGGGAAGCTTTCACAAAGGGAGGACTCCCATTTTTAAGTTCAATTATTTCTGACAACCCTGGAAAAAGTGCAACAAATTGCCTTCAGGAGTAACCAATTTGGTGTGCGTACGGTTTATTCAGCCTGTTCTGTAAAGGCCTCCGAGGTCTGAACAAACGGCATAAAGTGACTTTGCAGCACGACGGATGGGGGCCGGCAGAAAGATTTGAACATCTCGCGGAGCACTGATCAATTTATCACCTGAGAACGGAAAGGGTTTTAACAACAGCAAGGTGACCGAGACATGGCGGCATCCAGCAGACAAGCAGCTCAGAGGATCCACAGCCAAGGTGTAGGAATTCATTGACTTATTCACTTCTCGAATTGTTAGAAACCTGGAATTTAAGAAAATGTGGCACGAAGAAAACCGTTGCTGAAGGAAATCCCGTCTGCAGCGCCAAAACGGTAAAACGTTGGTAATGCTGACTGAGTCGGAATAAACGTGCTTCTTTGGTTGTTGCTCTTTTTGAACGCCGTCATTTTTTTTCAGTCCTTTTTGAAAACGATCAAACGGTCCTCAACGGTCAGATTGTCTCCAAAAAGATCCAGACTTGAACCGTTTCAATGGCCGTCCAATTTCCTCCTTTGCAAAACAGATGTGTCGAGGATTAAACCAGAAAACACAAAAGACTTCAACCATCTAATTATCCAACATACATGAGAACTGTGTGCACTTAAGTACAAAATGAATGCACTTCAGCAGCTTTTTCCATCGTCATGTCCAGCTACTTTCCAAAACAGGAAGTCCAGGCAGTTTGTTTGACGTTTCAGTCTAAACTGCCCTTTAGCGTGGATGGGTAAAAGGTTTGAGGAAGGCTTAAAATCTCACTTTTTCATCCCTAATTCATCGTCTTTTCTTCTTCCAGACGAACGAAAGAGGACTCCTCGTCGCTGTGAAGCTCTGACAGCAATTATTTAAGGAAAGCGGCTACGCGCACGCGATAAGACGCGGGCGCAAATCAAACACAAGAACTCATGCAAAACAAACCGATTCATAAGCGCGGCGTCAGCCACATCTTCTCACATTAACTTTCATAATGACATGCCAATCAGGCGGCCAGGCGCCAGACAGAAACGAGTAAATATTTCAGCCTGACAGTCTGCCTGGAGATTAATTATTGACCGTGTTGGGAGGGTTCGCATCAGCCAGAGTCACAGGCCAACCCCCCCAACATCTGCTGGAGCAGATGAAGGGAAACAACACTGAGACATCACAGCAGCACAGGTTGGAGCGACTAGCAACAGCAGAAAACCAGGAGGTAAGCCGAGCGAGGCTCGTGCCACGTGAGGAAATAACAACAGACGTGTGTAGAAACCCATCCTGATGCCCCCTCCCAGCCTCCATACATGGCCATTAAGCTGTAATGTTTTCCAAAGGTCACTTTGTTTTATTGCTGTGAGCTCCATGCGAAAGCAGGTGCGCGTTTGTGTGTCAGCGCGCTTAAAAGCGGATACGGACGGAGCGGGAGCGAGCGAGCGGCTCCTTGATAACGTTTAATAGCCAGAGGCCCAATTAGTGTTAACATCATCCTAATTACGCCGGAGTGGCCTTCACAGCGCGTAAATAAACACGGGGCTGAAGCTGGTGTCAGCCGCGCGCCGCCGACCTTGGGGGAACTCTGCAGGAGCCGAGCATGCGTCACTTTGAATAGCAATAAATCCACAGAAAAGGGAGATTGAGAAAACGTGTGACAGAAACGTGGGAACGGCTCTCCTACATAGGCTGCAAGCAGACACCACAGCACATTTACCGGGTGATAAATTATTGCAATGAACGATAATATCGCAATACATAAGATTGTTTCGAGATCATTTCCAAGTAATTTATTGATATACATATTATGGTGCACGTTTATCCTCTAAAAGACTGACAAGTTTATCAGTTGGACTGACAAACCCAATTTCACAGCTGATGTGTTTCTATTAAATACAAAACAAAATGAAAATCAAACGTGAACGTGTTTGATCACGCAACATGTCATCAAAAAAAAAAAACACTCCGCACCCTGATCCTCCAGCTACTTCCTGTCGTCTTCTTTGTGATTTGCGGAAGTTTGGAAAAAAAACTTGGAAATAGCATTTCCATTGAAGTATCTCATCCTGGCACCATTTTTAATTAGCATTTTTTATTTAACAGAAAAATTTGTTTTTCAAAATGGGCTTATTTTCATAAAGTAAATTTATTTTCTCAGCGCCCAGTTGCACAATCATGAGCTCAATGAAAATGTGGCAAGTGACCAAAATATTTGAATCACAAGAGGGGAAAAAAACCCAATTATATCAGATCATGGGTCAAATAATAAAAAAAAAATTTGGACATCTCAAAAGAATTTGAAATAAGTTAAATCCAGATTATTAACAAGCTCATTTTTGGTAATAAGGTTTTTCTTTTTTTAAAAAAATAAATAAAGTGCAACAAGGCATCCTCTGGGTGATTGCCTTTAACTTTTTAATGCTTTTCAGCTTCAAAAAAAGGGTGATGCAACGTGAGTATTTTTTAATAAAAAAAACTGAAATATGGATGTACTATTGTTTTTGCTAGTGGCGATGACAGAAGGCAGTAGTAAAAAGGTTAGAGAGCACAGAACCAAGAGTGTATTGACGTGAAGTTTCTTCCAGAGGGCAGCAACCCAGATCCACGGCTCGGTTCCCCGTGGTGGTATTCCTCAGACTCCACAGGTCGGGTGGGGATGTAGCATCAAAGGCGAGAGGCAGATGAAAGAACAACACGGCCCACAGCAGACGTGTTGGAATCGTGCATTAAATTCTGTCTGCCGAATGCGTTCCGACACTCACGTATGACGAGCTGCCAAAGGTCAATCCGCAGAGGAGTTTGACATCTTGTCAAGATTTGAGTGTTGTTGACACAAGAAACCTGCTGGGTGGGATTCACAGCGGCATGACTGCGTGTCAGTTCTCCTCATGAATAAGGTCCTGAATCTAGTCACCCGCCAATCCCTGAGCTTTCATCTGCAGAGATTAGCCTCGGAGGGGAAGAAGAACAAAATCTAAGCCCGTTTCTTTGAAGGCTGGGGGGGGTGGTCCGTTCCTCCTCTGATCACATAAGACCCGAGATCTGCCACGCACCGCTCTGCTGGGCGCTAAATGAAGCAAACACTCAGACTGGGTCAAAGCAGGAAGATGGATCGCCACGCGCAGGTATTCACAGCCCTCGGGTTTTCACTTTGTCAGAGAAAACCGCAGTCTCCAATATTTCTTTTAGTGTGCTACGTGTGTTTGGAGGCGTGGCCATGACGTTCACCGTAAATATTAAAAAGGGTAACATATAAATGTTCTGAGTCACTTTTTTCCATCTCAGAACAAAACTGCCTAAATTGTTTAAGTAATTTTTTTTTAAATTAAAAAAAAAAAGCTTGTAATAGGCTATCCTTTAAGAATATTCTTTCTTACAAACAATGACATCCTGAAGCCTTGAACTGTCCTGGTGGATCTGGATTTATGATCCTGTTGTGGAACATATATTATATGTTATGCCATTGACAGATGATGGGTTCAAGTTAGCGCATTAGCTACCTCTAAACAACTATTTTTCTCAATTAGATCTTTAGAGCAGCTAACTTTTAATCCAGCTACTGAGGCTTTCAGACCATCTAAAGCTGGACAACAACTGCGTTGTTGAGATATGCAGCCAAGAGGCATCATGGGAAAAGATCCACAACTCAGGTCTGAAGGATCTGTCAGACTGCCAAGTCGTGGCACCATCATGTTATGGTAGATTTTTTTTTTTTTTTGTGTGTGTGTGTGTGTGTGTGTGTGTGTGTGTGTGTGTGTGTGTGTGTGTGTGTGTGTGTGTGTGTGAAAGCAGCAACACAGGACACGTCTCAAAGAGAATCTGTTAGAGGCTGCAAAGACTTGGGACTGGGTTGGAGGCTCAGCTTCCAGCAGAATACCGACCCACACGGCACAAGTATTGATTTAGATCAAAGTATATTCATGTGTTAGGTCGGTCCATTGGATTCCACCGACGAAATCAATCGGCTTTAGCCACGTCACAGAGAAGAATGGGCATAAATTTCAGTTTTTAGACGTGAACCGTGGTTGAGTCATACCCCAAAAGACCCGAAACACGGAAGTTTGTGGTTTATAAATGACCAAAGTTGAAAACATTGAAGAGGTGTGAGTAATTCTGTAAAGCAACCAATTGAAAAACAAATGACAAAACAGTTTGAGGAACCTGGGCATTCATCTGAAATGTGTGGAGGGCCCCGTGCTCTCTGGTGTGGCGTCACCGTTAAAACGGCCGAATAAAAAAACGAGACGAGTTGATCGTGTTCTTTTCATCTTACCCTCATCTCTCACCGGACCCACGCTGGGCATTCACGGCTGTCTGAAAACGCCTGTCACGTTGCTGATGTGTCACATATAGTGGGGACGGGGGCGCGGTGAGTTGCCAAGCCGAGTGAGGTGAGGAGTGGGAGACACCGAATAAATGCCTGTCTGTACTTTGCTGAGGGCCCTTTAATAGAAAACGAATCAAGCCGAACCAATAATGTGTTGAGGAAAACAACATTGGAGAGAAAAGGGCAGCGGGCAAAGGAGATTTACTGTGCCGTGTCTGGAACCGCGACATGTAGCCAGGGGCGCGTCACCTCCTCCTCCTCCTCCTCTCATTGCCTTTCTTCGTCCTAAACCCTCCATTTGTCCCTGATCCCTGCTGCCGCTCCGCCGGCTGCCAGTCAGACGTAGTGGTCCGCGGCCCGTTACATAACAATCCATTTTGTTGGCCGGTGCGAACGGCGCGCAGCTGCAAACGCGGCTTTTGTCCACGCAGACGCCGGTGCACACCAACAAACAAAGACAAACACAGACCGCGGCAGGATGGAAAACATAAAGTGGCGTCGGGGAATGTCTGGGGGACTTTTGGTCCATCCTACTGGTGTGTGATGACAACAGAGAGCCAGATGGACTTTAAGGCAATCTGTTGGGTTTTAATATTTCTCTCATGAAGGCCGGAAAGCACCGAGATCGCAGAAGCTTCATTTCTGTAGAAACGAAACAAAAAGCTGTAACAAACGGGCAATTATTTTCCTTATTTTTTTTCCTTCTTATGAATGAACACCAGCTTAATGCATAGAAAATACTGGAAGACTACATGCATGCAATAATATCTAAGAATATTAAACGACTCAGGCCTGGTCGTGAATCAAACGCATTCTCGGCCACTTGGCTTATTTTGGACATTTATTAACCACAGGACTTTCTGCACTTTAGTTCTCAAACAATCAGTAATATTGACAAAGTTTTTGGTACCCAAAGGTGAGCATGGGCCTTCGTCTCACCTGTAATATATCATAGGCGACTGACTGCAGCTGAGCCAACCTGAACAAGTGTAACTGTAGGCAATACATTTATTTTCTTAAAAAGGATGACAAAACTGAGCCTGCAGTATTTCATGATGTGCATAAAGTAGTCTAATGTTAAAGTTGTGAAAAGGGGATCTGTAAATCGTCGAAGTATTAAAATATCGACAAGCATTTCCACTATTTGCCTTATCAAAAGGTTAAAAGAGACAAAAAAAATGTCCTAGCCTTTGTGGCTTGATTGGTTTCTCTTTTGTTGTTTTAGAAAATAACAGTTGAACCTCAGCAAAAATGACAGCACATGAGTTACCTTTTTCTTAGACACAAATCATGTATTCAGGCTTCTATGAACGTTTTACCTAAACTTTCTTATGTATCCAAATTTGTGCTATTTTTCTATTAGTCGAGGTGGAGGGGAATGAAATCATTTGGAGGGCCACAAATCCTCTTGGTTCGACGTCACTGGTGCAACAAATTCCATAAATGCACCGTTTAAAAGAATTTATAAAAACTTTTTCACCAATGGCGTCAAAACCCCCCCGACTCAAAACCGTGAGTACAGCACAAGCTTTGGTTGCTTGAATGGCCACAAAATCCTAAAAATTGTTAAGCGAATTGTAAAAGTTACACGCAGCTGACTTACTTGTAAGTGACATATTTTAAAATAAATCACCTAGTTAATTTTGGACATACTGCTAATCCACAGCATCGACCTGGACAAGGATAATATCTCTGATTCAAACGTCTTTTTGCAGTTTTTCCATCGTGTCGTCCAGGAATCGTTACTATGCAATATCGTCTCTGCTGCCTGGAAATTGAGCTCCTTCGTCATTTCCAGGCTAGCAAGCCATGCTAATGCTAACAGTCATGACCTTGAGAGTCCACGTCTTCAGTCACCATCTACAACACTTTGAAGTTACTTAAATCACATGAGTTATTACAGTTTTTAACTTCCTGTTGAGACAAAGCATTTGTTTCAAATGAAGCTCACTGCACTTTACTTTGCCTCTAAGAGGAATTTTTACAGGCGAGCCCCTGGGTTTCACTAGAGATGTGCTAACTTTAGTCCCAGTGTACCATAATAATAATAATTAAAAAAAAACTCTCATTCTTTCATACAGAAACTCTCCACAAAGTTTTATCAGACGGAACTTCTGAGTTTTTTGCAGAGTCGGTCTTGGCGACAAAACGTCCGTCTGGACCAGGGAGCTGCAGAGCGGCAGCTGAAACACATAATCCTTTCCATAAAGGGGCAGCTCAGCTCCACGGGAGGCAGAACATCTTTTGTGTTTTAACTTTAATCACGGTCAAAAACAATTCTGTCACCATCACATCTTATTACAAAGTTGCAAAATATCTGACCTCTTTTTAAAAGAAAAAATGTCAATAAGAGCAGTCTACATACTAAACTGACTGGAGCAGTGCAAAGTATTTGTGATCTAGTTTCAATGCAGATATCTTAGTATCATTGAAATAAGACAAAACTATCTTACAAGTAACTTTTCAGCAAGATACAGGAACTTGTTTTTAGTAAATAATTTCTTAAATTTTTTTTTTTTTTTTTTTTTTAAAAGTACTGGTTCAACTGGCAGATTATTTAACTCACAAAACTCAGACATTTTTCACATGATACAAGTGAAATATTCTACCTGTTGATACTGAGTAATTATTTACATAATACAAGCTCTTAATTCTTGCTGAGTCACTAGTAAGTTAAAATTGTCTCATTTCAAGTGTACTCAGATATTTGCAGTAAAACCTGGACCAAAGGTTTTGTTTTTTTTTTCACAATAACAAGTGAGTTATTGTTTAAAAACCAGACACACCATTAAAGTGACAAAAAAGCTTCTCATCCAAACATAATTTTTGTACTTTGGAGTGTTTGAACTGATGTAGGAGCCATATTTTTAGAGAACAGTGCGTCAATGTGTGGCCCTGGGGCCCGCTGAATGTTTTGGACAAAGCGTGCTAGCATAAAAAGAAAAAAAAAAAGAAAAAAAAAGAAAAAAAAAGATGAGCTTTGGCTGTTATGAAGCATTCAAACTTCTTAAACGTCACTATGCGGTAAAATTGCGAAAGCGAAAAAAAAAAAAAACAGTTCCAATCTGAAAAAAAAAGAAGCCATTTTCTCCTATTGTGTGCTCATGCAAACCCCCCTTTTCAGGAGGGACAAAAAGCCTGTTTGCATGCGCTTATTTATTTATTTATTTATTTTCCCCAAAGTGAAAACAGACCGATTTATAGAAATAAACTTGGAGAACAAGATAGCCTGAAATGTTTGCAGGAAAGGAGAGTACAAATCTTATTTTATCTCGTCTTATTAACAACAGCGTGGAGACAACGGCGCCGTTGGCCCCCAGACACTGAGAGAAATGTGATTTGATGAGGCCGGGCAGCCACTGCGGCGTCCACAAGCTGCAGGACCGTCTTTGTCAACACAATAAGCCCCGCGCCGCCGCGCTGCCCACACCCATCTCCCCCCACAAGCTCAGCTAATGAGCAGAAATAAAGGGAAAAGAGAAGAGAAAAAAACTGAAAACAACAACAATAACAACGGCGTATGGATTTGAGTCAACGCATCACGGATGACAGCCAGGCCGGGCGGGACGTTTTGGTTCAGCCAGGTCTCACCGCTGAACAAACGGCAAGCGTTTCCTCTAATTAAGCTGACTTACACTCGCAAAAACTGAAATTGAGAAAATATTTCTGTGATCCGAAACAAATAAAAACTGTAATTAATGGGGGGGAAACTGTAACTAAATGGAGATATGATAAATAAAACTAGCTGAAACATTTTCATATTTGTAAATACATTCATTAGCCTTTTGAACTAAAAAAAAAAAATTGGGGGGGAGTATCAGAACGGAAACGATCACTTTTTAGGTGTTTATTTAAGTTTGTGGCTGTATGGAAACAGAATATGCATATGTCCACAGATTACAGGAGATTGTGAATATTCCTCTTTAGACCAGGAAGCCAAAAGTAAGTCCCACTTGTTTGAGCCAAAGTACGGAGCATTCATTTATCCCACAGGTCAGACAGGGACAGGTTAACGAGAATCCTAAAGAATAAAGAGAATAAACTGGAAGTGATGGTTGTGGAGGTTCTCTTTATCAGAGTATTACCTCTTTCCTTTGCACAGTCAGCTTAACAAGTGTAAGAACAGCGATTTGAGCTCAAACCTCATAATAATTGATATGTGGATTAAATAAAAGGATTTAGACGTTATGATTGAGGCACCCCACCTCCCCTCCCCCCGCTGTCCCTCCTTTGGCAGCACCAAAGTGTTGGGAAAACACAAAAAAAAAAAAAACAAAAAAAAAAAATGAGAACCTAAGCGGATCATTTTGAGACTGGAGCCGATTCTGTAAACACTAAACTCCTGCAGTGCTGGCTCTTTGCTCCGTTCCGTCTGCATTTTCCCCCAACCCCCCCCGTCTTTTTTCAGTCAGCAGATTAAATAAGGGTTTCACGGGTGTCAAAAAGTATTAGCTTCTCGTGCAAAATTATAGTGTGAAGGATGCGGGGATGGGCCGCATCAAGATCCGCACTTTCTCCGCAGAGCATGCGGCTAAATGCCAGCCTTGAAGATTTTTTATTTATTTATTTTTTTCTAACTCAAAGAAGACAAATATTAGTCTGAAATAAAAAAATAAAAATAAAATAACTTTACCGAAGGAAGGCGATCCTCTGCATGATCCTAAAGCCCAAACGTTTGGCGTGTTTTCATATAAACAAGTTGCAGTATAGACGCAGCCAAAGTGGATCGGTGGAATTATTTTAGAACAAACACAACCCCATCAGGACTGAGGCGTATTAAATGTTAAAATGTATATCACACGTTCCTGACTGGATCAGTTCAATTCAAAAGTACTCTAGTTATCCCGAAAGGAAGCTGAATGTGGAACAAACTTCCAGAAAACCACAGAGATGCTGAAACACTGAGCTCCTTTAAATCAAAGCTCAGGTCACACCTGTTCAGAGCTGCCTTTGGTCAGCAGTAAATAGAACATATTTCAACATGTACGATGATGACGTTTGACAAAATGCAGTGCTTATGGCTCGTTTCACGGCTGGTGACTGCGTGACGTTCTTATCGTGTGAATCCTTTTCGAACCGCCTTACTGCTGAAATGTGCTCCGCAAATAAACCTGACTTTCCTCTGATCGGATCTCGTGAGTCACCTTTCGATACATCTGCTCATAGCACCGTCTTCTCTGCAGAGTTGTGCTTTGAAGCACGAGATCCTGCTTCCCGGGCACAGAGGTTTGGGGCGGAGGGGCCGAGGTGTCGGCCGTGGTGTCGGCCGTGGTGTCGGCCGTGGCGTGTGCATGTTAGCGGAGAGCAGATGGAGCAAGGAGATGATGGTTTGCACTCCATTTCCCCTGACAGCCGCAGCCGGAGACGGAACGCACCGGGAAATAGGCAGATATGCTTAGAGAGATAAGTTAGGGGAGATGATGAGAAATGAGAGTTCACGGACAGATAACGTGCACCTTTACCACGGCTTGTTCTGTCCGCTGACCTTCAGCTGCTGCCTCTGTTCTCTCTTTGTAAGTCTTCGTCCTAGTTTCCCGCTTCCCTTTTCTTCCCAAAAACCCAAACTTTGACCAAACTCTTGCCAGGATCTTTAGCCTGATCCTGGAAAGGGATTTGTCTCCAACAAGATAAGCATTCATGACTCAAAGAATTTCTTGAAGCCACGCCGACAAATGACGACGAACTGGAGGAGAAATAAGTCATTGGAAATGGGCAAAGGACGAAGCGAAAGTTGTTCTGAGGTCAAGAAGAGAACTTTTCTAACTTCAAACAGGTCAGCATGACTCTAGTCTTTGCCTCAAGAAAATGGAAATCAGTGTAAAATAAAAAGATGCAACAATCTGAGGGAATCCTCAGGGGTGGTACTTTATTCTTTTGCCAAACGCGCGTCGCTTCTTATGCTAAAGATCTGAGGCTCGGGGCTGCCTCAGAGCGGGTTCAAAAGTGCAGGCCGTGGAATAACTCCAGGGTACGACCTAATTGCGCTTTAAAAATTTATCAATGAATAAGAGCAATACAGCAGGACGTCGGTGAACGGGCGCCATCAAGACCCTGCAGTGGTTTTCTTAAGGCTTTCAAACAGGCGGAGGATCAATCAGGAACTCGAGTTCGTGCCGCTTTTCCATGGTTAAAAATCAAGGCGGTGACCAAACCGGAGACGGCAATCTGTCCGAACAGACCGTGAAAACAGAAGAGAGCAGATTTCTAGCAATTCCCACTCGCTTTCCAGATGTTGGGGTTTTTTTATCACGCAGCTTTATTGCTGAATTTCAGGAAAACAAGAGTGACTGAGCTTAAACTTTATGCCTTTATGATCTACATAAAGGTGTTTAATTAAGTGTTCCAACTCTCACACACAAACACACACACAAACACACCCCCTCCCCCCCCACACACACACACACGCACACACGCACACACACACACACACACACACACACACACACACACACACACACACACACACACACACACACACAAAAAACAACCAACGACTGCATCTGGATGAGACGGCTGTAATGAAGAAGAAGAGCTCTCGCCGAAGCCATACGGAGTGAAGGAGACGTGGAAAAGGGGAGCGAGATAACAAGACGACGCTAATGAGAAAAATAAGAGCAGCGCCGCAGACTCGCCGTTTGGTGTGCAGCTGTCCCCGTTCTGCTGCTCCCACTCAGTAACCAGACTGTGCGACTTGTTAATACCACAAAGCTGTTATCCTAACTGAGTGCTCGACTATTATATTTGGAGCTTAATTTCCTCATCATCTGGGCGTAGCTCTGCGCTAATCAAGGTGTTGTTTTCTTTTTCTTTTTTCCTTCCCTTCCTCCCCTGAAATTACTATGACTGTAGAGGAAAAACAAAAGCAAGCAGACGAACTGACAGGAATCCTACTCAAACGTGATTAGACAAATTGAACCTCTTCAAACGTTTGCATACGTCTCTAAATTAAATTCAGTTCATTTAATTTGAGCTTTCAGATGTGGATTTGAACCCTTCGTTTCCCCCCTTGTTTTGAAATACACACAGATACGAACGCGAAAAGCGGGACTTTCTGTATTGCATGCAGGATGTTAGGATATCTGTCAGTTAACTGCTGCTTTCCTGACCGTCTCCATGATCCTGGTACGATTCTACTTTGGCCTTTGACCATATCTTGACCAATCTTTTTCGAATCCTTTTAAATTTGTCGTTTGTTGAGGAATAACTGTTGGGGTGAGAAGGTTTCTATCAGAAGTAACGGCTTTGGTTTGTCCAGAGAGGCGACTTGATGCCAGGAAGAACTTGAACTTGGCAAGATGTCAACATCATAACTGAGTTGTTGTCAAGTCGGCTGATGTGAAGCAGCTGTAAAGTTCAGTGTTGTGTTTGTCAGAGGTTGAAAGTCACAATCACTGCTCAAGTATTCCACATGTGCATTAAAGACAGTATATAAACTCCCTGTTCGCTAAAAGGCATTTATGGCTTTTGACAGCCTGTGTGCAGTTGCTCTGTTGATGAAGTCCTCCACATTCGACTGTCAGGGGCTTTTTTTTAAAACGCTGTATTTTTTGGGACAACGACTCTTACGAAATGTTCTCCAGAAAAGAAAAACACATTTTTGGGGGAATTTTCCTTAAATTGTCAGTCACCAGATGCTTTTTGTTTGTTGCCCTGCTGGAATGCCAAACCGTGGCCATGTTTCAATCGTTCAGCAACCAAACTGAAAATTCCAGAATTCATTCATGTTCTTTAGTTTTAGACCCAATTTCTAAAGAAAAGGTACCAATGGCAGCGAAATTGATCCTTGGCATGAAGCTGCCTAGAGTGGACTTATCTAAAAAAAGTATTGTGTTATTGTGAACAGATTTGTTGATTTTCTTTTTTTTGCTGCCCTTAAACTTAATAGGCTCCAGCTTCATGTAGGTAGCAGTGGGAAGTTAGCAGAGTTAACCCTATGGCACTAAACATCATCTCCACTAAAGCTAATGTGCTACAGCAACGCGGTATTTAGTGGAAGCTAGTGCTAAAACACTGAGCTGCTAACTTCAACCATGACAGTGAAGCAACCTGAGCTACAACACAATACATCGCGCCTGGATCTCACTATGTCCTGGTTCTGTTCCATTAGTCTACATCACACGCAGCATCAGGCCACTAAACGGTACTTGACCTCACAGCAGAAGGTCAGTCCACTTATAAATACCCAACGAGTCGATTAAAAAAAAATTGGATTCTGATTTCATAAATATAAACAGCAACTGGAACTTCAAAATTCCTGAACATTTTTCACTTTGCCTCCAGTTAAGATCAGTAAACCCTGTGTATCAAAGCCGATTTCAAGCCTGACCAGAGAGCAGACGTGTGCTCCCGTGTGTGTGTGTGTGTGTGTGTGTGTGTGTGTGTGTGTGTGTGTGAGTCCAGAGATGTAAATTTTACATGAAGATATGCAAGGGAACATGAAAGAGATGTTCTACACTGGTCCAAAAACTCTGCAGTGACCTACTTTTGATCTGGGTGGGATGGAGGGAGAGAGGGGGGTAGGGGAGATTGTTGGGGGGAGGTTTAATAAATGCATCACAGCTCTTTCTTTGATTTTCATGAGGATTTCTGCAGCAGGCAGTCCGAAATCTCCCGGATACTGGGTAGAAACTGAACAGTATGTTTAAAAAAATAATAATAATAAAAAAAAAGTTCAGGTATTTGTGACTTGTTATTAAGCAGCGCTGATCGATCTGGTGTTTGGTCCTCAAGCAAATGTCATATTTCCGAGCCGTTAATTGCAGGAAAGTGAATATTATTGCTAAGCTGTTTCACCAGAAGACGCATTCTCCTTTGTATGTGTGAAACACACATAATGACTCCCACGATTTTAAGCAGGATACCAGTTTCACACACTAATTTGCTGCTTGAGGTCGTTAAATCTCGCCTGGGTTAATAGAGGCGCACTCTAAAGCCGGAACTTAATTAGTTATAGATTTTTCCGTTTAACAAATGGGGATTTCTATTTTCTTTTTCTGTTTTACTAATTAATTGAAGTGGCACGTTATGTTTTGAAGCACTACATGGCGATGGCAATTCCGAGTAATTCATCGCGGACGTCGGCGCTGGCAGAGATGGAGACGATGAAGGATATTGGGCTGTATGGAGCAACAAACGGCACACAGAACAGATAGTGGGTCAAATTATTGCTATTTTTAATAATTCAATTCAAAATTACTTTCTTTAATCCCTAGGGGGAATTAATTAGTATGCATATGGTTCGCGGCTAAAGAAAACGCAAAATTCAGTTACCGGAAAAATTATAACATTACACAAGAGACAACTGAAAAAGATTTTCACAGCAAAAATGCGAGCCTCCTGAAAAGTATGTCTATGTGGCGTACACACGTTGCGTGGATGGAACTGGTGAACCTCATGTTACTCTTGATAGCAGCCCAGAGAGCTGCTTTGGGGCTCCGGTCAGAGCAGTTTGCTAGCCAATCAATCTCAGTAACACCACAGTCCTTGGAGCAGGTACTGGTGCAATCGGCAGTGTGAGCAGGTGCCAAATTAAAATCAATGTCTTGGTTGGCTCAGCCAGTAGATCGGCCGCACCACGTCCAGAGGACGTAGACGGTTGTCCTGGGTTGGACTCCCAGTCTGAGGTGATTTGCTGCATGTCTTGCCCATTCTCTCTCCTCTCTGGTTCCTGTTTTTGTACTAGATCACTACACTGTTGCTAAAAAAGAGAGAGAGAAAAAAAATAGGAAATCAAGATTTACAAAAGCATCGTCAGTAGAGGGAAACATGGATCCTTTATGTTTAACGGTTTTCTCAGCTGTTGACTGCCAGGTCTTTTATGACTTTGCATTTTTTGTGTTTTCATGATGTGAAGCACTTCGAACTGCTTTGTCGCTGAAATGTGCAATGTGAATAAACTTGATTGATTATATACCCTCCACTTGCAGGTAAGAAATTGACTATACAGTTTAAGGATTCATTTTTTTTTTTTTTTCAAATTAATCCCAGAGGGCCTCAGAGATCACGTCCCGATCAAACCAAGACACACACCTGGACTTTCTAAAACCGACACAAAAAGAAAACAGCGGACGTCCAAACGGTTCCAAAGGACGGGTCATTCAGTAACTAAGCAGCTCTCTTTCTCCGTTCTGCTCTTCATCCCAACTCTCCACAGTCATCCACACCACTTGACTCATCATTAGCGTGGCGCTAATCAACCATCGGCCATTAAATTCCAGTCACTCCCTTATGGGGGAGTGCTGGTGACAGGAGGGCTGAGCAAGTGATGGAAATTGGCCTTAATAATGAGGACACAGCTTTTGCTTCCCCCAATGTTCCAGAGAGCAGTAGAAGGGACGACACAATGAAAACCCTCGCACAAAAAAAAAAAAAAACACCCACTGACCTTTAAAAAACGGGTGGGGGTCTGGCCAATGAGAAAATGGAGGCTCACTCTGCTAAGCTTCTAATCTGGAGGAGCGTATATATGTACTGCATGCCCGTCTCCAAGTTTCCAAACCAGTTTATGGCACTCATTTTCAAGGGAGAATGTGACACGATGATGAATGTCTGACTAAACATTGCTAAAGTCAAAGTAATAAATCAGGTCCAACTAATAAATCACCTAATGTGGGTCAATAAACTATCTCTCCCTGAAGGGACTTTGGTGTTGAAGCCTCCATCTGGATAAACACTGCATATGTGCATATGAAGAGGAAAAAACAAAACAAAAAAAAATAATAAAAGATAAAAGAGAAGAAACGCTAACTCGTTTTACTGTCAACAAATCTGATGTCAGCACAAATATGCAAGATATTTTCCTTATACTCCTTTTTTTTTTGCAATAATTTTCTATAGTTATGAGGGGTTTTTTTTAGAAACAAAACTTTTTCCCTTCTGGTTTTAATAGAACATCAGCTCCTATTGTTTAATGTAAAACTATTTCTTTAAAAAGTAGCTCATTAATGTCAAATGGTAAAAAAAACAGGATGCTTCATTGGTGTTGATTTCAATTTTTTTTTTCAAATAAAGTATAAATGATACTGGAGAAATCTTCATCAATCACATGGATTTATCAGAAAATAATACATCACAGTAAAAACAAACTACTTAAATGCAATATTTCATGGGGTGCCACGTATTAAACCTTTGCATGCCAATTATATATTTGGCCAAATGAACGTATTCTCCCTCCACCCACTGCTCACTCTTGTTTCACACTGTAATGACTGTGGGAGTGATGCTCACATTGTGACCGCGAGGGGGAAAGAAACCATCACTGTCAATGAAACTCAACAATTACAGTCCCTTCTCTAAACTGTCCGCACTTGCAAAAAGTTCTGGAATCACTAACGAGTGAACAATTAGAAGAATTTCAGGCAGCAACCAGCACCCCACGGACTTCCCATTTGGTTTTTACGAAAAGGCTCAAGTGGTCGCTCTCATGTGGTTGGAAGCGAAGGGAACGAACAAGGGGAAAGCGGATGTTCAATATATTTATTTAGGCTTCAAAAAAAAAAGAAATGGTGCTCTCGAAGTGGTACCTAATATTCAGCAATTTGCTAAAAGATTAAACTTATAATTAAACTATAACTTTTGAGATTACAGCGATGTTCTCACGAGCACGCCCCCTCTAAAATCATTAGTCAGGGATCATCTGTTGACCAATATCCCATTTGTCAGATATCATAAAGCTGTAACTTGTCATTGTGTGCTGTGTTTCCAGGTTGGATAGTCTTTCCTGTCAACTTGTCATTTCTTGCAGGTATATTTCAATATACAGCACAAGTCTATTCTGGGAATGCTCCCTCCTTGTCACTTGTCTCCAGTAGATCTGGATTTTACTAAAGCATTTTCAGCTCCCAGGACCTTTTTTTTCTTTTTCTTTTTTTTTTTTTTTTTAAATCAGCTGCAGTTTCTCAAATCAACTGCAAACTGAAGGAGCTGACCTATTTGAAAGTATTTAATGGGATCTGAAAGACTCTCGATGAACCACTAAAGTTTAATTATGTCACTTTTGTATGACACTATGTCAGTCTCAGTCTGAACACCATTCTAAAAAGATACTGAGAATTGAGGGGCGGCAGAATTGTGTGTCTTCCAGTTACATAGGGCCTTTTATGACCCAATCAAGATATGTTAACTTCAGCTGTAGAAACAAAAAAAACAAAAAAAAGCTACATATATCAAATATGACATTTACTTTGTAATTTAACACCTTGAAATTGGGCCTCTGTCTCTTTAAAAACTCCTGCTCTTTCTGTGCTCTTCAGGAAGTCATCACAACATCCATCGTCTATTACCACTTCAGCAACATTTTTACCAGAGTTGCACTGAGAACTACCTCCTACAATGAGCTCAGCTGATACACAGTGCCATCAAATGTTTGCAAATTTTTTCTGGCTAGTCTGAAGGAGCCGAGTGGGAGACAGCTGCTCTGTGAGGCGGAAGCTCGATTATTTAGATACTGCAGCTCAGTAGGAGGAGCTTCGTCCTCAAAGGAGGGGCTATGTCCATCCAGGCGTTTTGCACAGCCGAATGGTTGCCATGGAGATCAAAAAGATTTCTCCAACACGCATAACAAAATCAAAACAACACTCCAGGTTTGTTTTTGATGAGGGATTAGCATTATGGCATGGTGTAATTGTATGTAAAATTGCCTATTTTACATACCTATAGCTTTGCATCATTCCAATTTCTTGTGCCACTAAAAAGGAAAATATTTCCGCTTCCTCTCAGTGAAAGCGGCAGCCATTTTGTGCTTGACTTCCTCCCCCACTAAATCTATGTGCAGAGTGAAGAGGGAGAGTGTTGGGACGAGTGCCAGGAGAGCGTTTTGGACACCGCAGACATGCGGGCCAGCGCATGACAAATGAGCGTGTCATCTGCGGCCCGGAGCCGCGGCGAACCCCTGGCCAGCTCATCCGCTCAGCGCGGGGGGGACAGGGGTCACTTTCACTACAAAGACCCCCGCACCGCCTCTTCCTTCCGTCCTTTTGTGTTCCGAGACAGGAGGCAAAGAGTCGTCTCTATCTGATTTTTTTTTTTTTTTTTTTTACAAAGACAGGAGCTCAGGGGATAAAAGGAAGAGTGCAACAGGGTGACAGGGAAATATGTGACTAAGCGATCAAATGAGACAGAAGCGAGAGGCTGTGAAACCTCCTGGCAACGACGGAGAGCAACGGCCAGAGGGAGAAACATAAACAAGATGTGAACGAAGGAGCAGCAAGCAAAAGGGAGATGGTGCTTTTGGGGTGAGTGAGTGTGTGTTTGTGTGTTGGAGGGGGAGTAGGAGGGGGGATTAAAGACAAGGGGACTCTGAAAAAGATTCAACCCAGCAAATGGTGGACAGAATGAAAGCTCAGAGAATAAAGAGCTTCAATTTGTAAGCCCTGACCATTTCTTTTCCCCCTCACTTTGGCTGTTATTATGCGTTCGTGCTGGGGAAATTTCCCCTGATGGGTCCACAATTTCATCAGAACGCGTAGCATATGCACATCGAGCCGAGCCCCTGTTCTCACTGTGACAATAAATCATTCCATTCTGACTGTTTTATGCACGGCGAAGCATCGACTATGACGACACTTCATTTCATGCCAATTGTTCTCTGGGTTTTTCTCACACACCCCCTCGCCCCCTTCCTCCTTCCCCCTCCTCCACGCAGCCCCCTTCATTCTCTTTTCATTTGACGAAGGCACATTTCTGCATGCATCAGATTAATAAGGCTGCCACAGACAAGAAGCTGGCGGTTGGCGGTAACGACGGGGGAATCAATGCCATCTGAGGGGCTAAAGCATTTATGTTTTGGACTATCGGATTTGATCAAAGTCATGAATAATTGTAAAATTAAAGGAAATGAATTAGATCTCTACCGACATCGCAGAGTGACTCTCCCACTCAGCTCCTGCAGACTAGCCAGCATCAATTAGCAAACACCCGGTGGAACTGCTGAGCTCTTTGGAGGAGCTACTGCTCAGTGCAACGCTGGTAAAAAATTGCGTTAAAGGGTTATTAGAGGAGCCATGTTGTGAAGACTTCCTGAAGGCGGAGTTTCAGAAAGAGCAGGAGCTTCTTAAAGAGACAGAGGCTCAATGTCGAGGTACTAAAACAAAAGGTAAAATTTCTTTTAAGTCATATGTGACATTAGTAAGTAGCATGCTTATTTGATTGTGCTATAAAATGGTGCTATGTGCCTGGAAAACACACAACACTGCCCCATATTTTACACAATAGATGTTTTAAAGACGGCCTCTGAAGTAGCATCAGAACAAAGCAGCCCAATATCTACAAATATCTGCTGAACCTTTCAGTATATTATTTATGAACATATTTAAAAAGGAGGCTGTGCCAGCATAGTCCAGGGTGAAGCATTTATGTATGGAGTTTGCTCTGGCTACTCCGGTTTCTGTCCACAGTCCAAAAGCAAGACTATTAGCTTAATTGGTCTCTAAGTTATCCTTAAATGTAAGTGTGTGTGTGTGTGTGTGTGTGTGTGTGTGTGTGTGTGTGTGTGTGTGTGTGTGTCTTTGTGTTGCTTGGTGATGGATTGGCTGCCTGTATCCCACTTCTTGCCCGATGATCACCCAATGATACTACCAACTGTAGTAGATAAAAGTTGGGAAAAAGAAGATGCATCATTTTGGTTTTACTCCACAGTGATGCACTACTTGTGTTCATCTACAACAACAACAACAAAAAAATTCCAATAAAACACATTCATGTTTGAGCTTGCCATGTGATAAATTGAAGAACTTTCAGAGCTCTGCAAGGCGACGTACATGTAAGGCAGGTCAGCAGGTTTATTAACAAATCCACTTCTAGTCTTTTAGCCTGAAATGTCAAAGCAGCCGGATTGTGCAGCGAATTGAGGGAGGAAAACAAAGAAAAGAAAAAGGAAAACAACCCTCGTCCGGCGCTCTCTTTCATGAAGGAATTGTTCCTGACAAATGGCAGCCATAGTTTGCCCGCCAGACAGCTCACCATTTCAACATCTGTCGCGCCGAATGCGCCTTGCAAACACTCAACAAAATGGCATATGCGCTTCCAGCTACCAAAAGAAAGGCTCAGCAGAAGATGGAAGGCGGAACCGGTATCTGAGGCACAGCTTTCTCCGTCTCTTGCTAAATCCCTGACATCTCCTTTCTTTTCTCTCTTTTTTTTCTTCCCCTCGGCCGATAAATCGTCCGCTCCACAGGAGTCACAGAGGTGATGCACCTGATGGGCAGAACCCGACTTAACGGCAATCCTGCCAGGATCCGCATGGCCATCACTCCTCGTCACCGAGCAGATAGAGAGATGTTGGTGAAACACAGACTCCGACACACAATATTTATGTTTTTCATCAGTTAAGTCTGACACGAAATAATTTCTGCTTTCATGGAAGTGTATTATTATGTGAAGGAGACGAGAGAGAGAGTGAAAACTTTTATAACGGATGTTTTACAATATTTCTTGGCCAGGAAATTGGTTCATAAACTTTCTCCCTTATGTCTGCCTGCGCTAACTTCATATGTATCACTCAAACATCAAAGTGGTATTGATTTTCCCATCTAAGGCTCAGCAAAAAAAAAATAAATAAATAAAATAAAAAAAAAGAACAAATATAAAACTGTCAAAATATCCCCTTACTTATGCCTATGATGACTTGGCTCAGGCAGTCGCTCCGCTCTGAGGTGTATGACTGGATGGAAACGGTTCTCTCAGTGCACCAGGTGCTTCTCAACACTGAAATGGTGTGTGTAGCGAAAAACCGCCTCGGTAATAATAAACATTATTACAGAAGTAGAAGTATGATGTTTGAATTTTGGATCGGCAACCCTGGATTATGTAAAAAAACAAACAAACAGACATAATAATAATAATAATAATAATAATAATAATAATAATAATAATAATAATAATATATTTTTAAATTCCTTAATTTAACCAAGTAAATCCTGTTGAGATCTGGATCTCATTTTCAAGAGGGACCTGGGGCAAACCCCCCCCAACAAAACAACAACAACAACAAAAGATACAGCTTAAGTCTCAATACAGTAAAAAAAACAAAAAAAAAACAGAATAAATAAATAAAATAAAATAAATCCACATTTCTCTGTTCTTTTCACAGTTTAGTCACAGTTATGGTTGGAAGAAAATGCAGCTTGGGAAACTGAAGCAGCAAGAAACAATGCTACGATATCGGTTGTAAAAACTGCTAATGTTAGCTTGCGTAGCAGTGCTAAGTTGTGAGTATTGATGCGTATGATGGTATATTTGCTGTTCGAACTTTCAAACCGGGCATTTCTAAGCATTTCTAGATCAGTTCCAAGTATTCACGGATTTTGTTTGCTGTTTGCCATTGGCTTTAAACCCTGGGAACACTGTAGCTTTCCAGATGCTAAAGCTAAAATCCAGCCAGGCTATATTATTTTATCTCTTTTCAGCGGAAAATTCACCTATTGGCAGATGTTTTCACAAAGTATATCTAAAAGGGTCAAAAGAAAAGCAGCTTAAGAAGCTGAAATATTATGTTGCTTGACATGCTAATGGCTAGCATTTTCAAAGTAGCCAATGCTTTTTATTTTCCATGGCACTGACTGGATCTAAAGAGCAAAGAGAAGGAAGACATTGGATGTTAGCTTCTGTAGTAGCACTAAGATGGCTTCCACAGTGTGTATTCATGCATATTAACGTCTATTCTGTGTTTCAACTGTTAAAATAGGCAAATGTAACCGTAGGTTCCAGTTATCAGCAGGCGGCAGTGGCTCTTAACCCCAGCAAATGCAAGGTATCCGTTGTAGTACTCGTGATTGCGATTTATTGCAACAGAGAGGGCGCTCTTTGCTGCATATGTGCAACACTGAGTTTCAAGGACTTTTTTTGAGCTACCTCGGTGGAGGTGGTTAAATAAATGTTGGTTCTCCTTAAGCGGCTAAAAGAAATGGGTGACTGTTGTCAAATCGGATATACACACACAGAAAGTGATGGAATAATAATTAGTCATTCTTAGAAATGTTGATCAATGCAAAAAAAAAAAAAAAAAGAAAAAAAATAGGGTTAACTGCAAATGAAAAAGAAATGGTTTTCCTGTGTTGTGCAAAATTAATTGAAATGAATTGTCAGAGGTGCTAAATTAGGTCAAGTATGTGATTTTCTTTCGAAACAGTCGGATCTTGACCTTGTTGGGAAACCGTACTCAGACGAAATGTTTTCCCAGCATATTTTGGCGCGATATTAGCCTCTTAAATAAACTTCTTTAATGAGCACGTTCCCCTTTTTACTTAACCTCTTCTGAAGCAGTAACAGAATTCGGAAGCTAATTACAGAGAGGCTCATGGGGGCGACTGTCATTTAAGCCAATAAAATGACAAATTCGCACTTTTTACATCCCACCACCTCCTTCGCGGGGCCGTTTTTCAATTTGATGTCACTCCCCGAGATTTCACACCCATAAAACCCAATTAGCTTTCTGCTGTGTCATCCCCATCTCCATCAGCTCTCGCCATCTAATCCCCTCTAATGCGGGTCATTGTCATTGGAGGAGACGGCGTGACTGTGTCAGACACCACAACAAAGCGCTAATGATGCGCCGCTGCATTAAATACCTGTAATTGTAATCCCACCAGATGGGAGGCTTTAATGTAGCGTCGCTCCGAGACACATCAAGCAAAGCCACTTGTTTTTTTTTTGTTTTTTTTCTTCTGAACCAGCTCTGATTTTGCTGCGCGGTTCCAATAATTGTCAAGAAAACGATACGACGGCACAAGGCAGGGGTGTGAAACTCATCAGGATAATGAATGCGCCAAAAGGGCCGGTTGTGCCGTTGCTAAAACCTTTTCAAAAACTGTCAAAATATCAAAGAATTCTGAAAATTAAATCATCTGAACATCTTTTGAGTTCCTCCAGGATTTTGTGATATTTTTTGTGATGTTTTTGTGATAAAAATCAGTGTTTGTGGTACTCATTTGGAACTATCTATAACAATAAATGCACCTTTTTAATTACTCACTGTGCAGGTCATGGACTGTAATGTGCCATCAATTAAAGCTGAGGCAGCTGTTTAGTACAAGAAAAAAAAACGTATTTGACAATTTTTTTTAGAAAAATCTCAAGTAAACTCCCAATTATGTAATAGTACAAAAAAATGCGGGGGTTTATTGATTTTGTGTGAATTTCCATGATAATTCTCAAGAAACTGGAGGGACTGATTGATTTAATTTGGCAGTGAACAGATAAAAACTGTATTAGCTTGATTGAAAACATAACATTTAAGCACATTTACTGTTTAGTGTAGACTCTAAAGGGCCACATAAAAAGCTACGGCGGGCCAGATTTGGCCCACGGGCCTCGAGTTTGACACGTGTCATAAGATGAAGAATGAAAACGCTGGCGTATGAGATGACAGAAAAAAAACAAAAAGATGTTTAAACAGGGGGCGTTTCCAGAAATCTTCAATTTAAAATCCTCCTTCCTATTTCATCTCATGCCAGCAAAAGAAAAAAAAGAATAGAAAATTATTTCAGGATTAAAGAATTCCACAATTAATAAGATAACATATCTCGTTTTATAAATCAGAGGTTTCAACCATTAAGGAGGCTTAATCAAAGCTAAAATAACTTTCTTCCTCGCCTTTAGCCTCCATCAGAAGCACGGAGTGAAAAAGCCAATCACTAATTTGGAGCTATTTAAGGGTAAGCGGATTGCAGTCGGTGAGGCCTGAGGCTTACTGCGGATTGCGAGGCGGCAGCGAGTTTTAATGCAAGAGAGATATGATGGTCATTTAAAGCCTGGGCGTGAGTAGCAGGCCCGACTCCCTGCGGCCACAGCCCCTCTGTGCACACACTGTCTGTGCATAATGTCCGCTCAGCCGCTCGCTGGGGCTCCCGCTTCCTTCGACGCTTCGCCATTTATTGCATTTGCTTCGTGTCATTTGAGTTCTCGTTTTCAACCCGTTTCGTAATCAGATGGAATGAGTCCTGACTAACTGTTTTCATTGCTTCGGATTTTCTTTTTGTTTTTTTTTTACAGTAAATAGATAATAGCCTCTTGAATTATTGCTAATGGGAGATTTGAACTTGGATCGTCACATATCCACTGAGCAGAGCAGAGGAGGGAAGCTGTCAGGAGAACATTTTGACAAAACCGGTAAAAAAACAAAAACAAAACAAGATTTGGTTTTGCTGACTTATGAATATACAAACATAAGTCAAGGACTCTAAAAACATCAAATGTGTAGCTTTATATCTATTCTATGCTAAATAAACAAACAATTCGTAAACAATATAAAATACTATAACTTAAAGAATTCTGAAAAAACCAACAGAACTGCCCCAAACATTTCTCACCCACTGATGATGACTATCTATGTGGAGTCCATCCAGGATGTTTTTTTTTCCTTTTTCTTTTTTAGATTGTTATAGATTATAGATTAATGATTTTGCGGCAACCTTTGTCAAAAAGTTGGGGTCAAAGTTGGGGATTTTTTTAAGCTCCGAGGCCTTACAAAAGATTTGAAATTGCTGAATTTATTTATAGGTTTTGTCAGCTCCACCAACAATCAGAACAATTAAGATTCGTGCTGCTCACCCCACATTCTGGCCTTTCCATGCACATGTAGCAGCTTTAAACCAGATTCATTGGACCAATCTGCCATTCCGGTCTGCTATTGTCTGTTTCTGGAGTACTTCCTTTTCTTGGCGTAACTTTTTTTTTTTTTGGACCTGGTGCAAACATTCTGCTGAGGCCCATCTGTTTCAAGCTGGTGTTTCCACCTCTCTTCATAACAAAGTGTTTATATAAGCTACATCTGCCTATTCCCCCCCATCAGGAACCAAACTGTCTGTTCTTCTTCTCTGATCTCCGACATCGGTAAAGTGTTTCTGTCCACACAGCAGCTGCTAACTACATCTTTTTTTCTCCTTTCTTTTTCAGACCATTCCCTGGAAACACTAGAGTGTGGATATTGCAGTATTTTAAGACGCTGCCGACCAGACTACAGTGGGCCTCGACTCCTAGAGTGGGTCAGAGAGGGGTCAAATAGCGAAACTCCGTCAATACTTCCAGTAACAAACGCAATGGAAACCTTCTTAGCACTACCACAGAAGCTAATACCTATAGCCTTTGTGGGATGCAGCCAAACTCCGCCGAGTTAAATAAAAGGTAAACAAACTACAAATGGAGGAATGCTCCTCTTTTTAAACAAAGACATCGAGGAAGTGATGTATAACTGTGATTTCCTTGACTGATGCTGTTTTGGCATTGATTCACCTTTTTCCATCCCTCACACACACGTGCGCGCGTGCACACACACATAGTTGCACCACTGTGGCGCTACACCCTGACAGCAATGAGAGGGGTGTTAAGAGGCAAAAATCACAAAAATAGTTCATTGATCTGTCTCAGCAGTAATAGATTTACCTGTCCGAATCTTCCTGCCCTGAGAAGATGATTCAGGCTGCAGCTCTACAGCCCTCTGCAGAGATCCTTGAGTTTAGCAAAGGATATGCTTTTATTCCACTCAAAATGGTCCAAGTTTGTATTTTTACATTTCTGTATTGATCTGTAGAGGATCTAGCATGCAGACTCGTCTCATTTCAACGACACGTTGTTCTGCATCCCGTTCTTTGTAACGCCGGTCCTTATCGCCCGGATCTTTCGACTTTAATAACGTGTCACGGTTCTGTGTCAGCTGCCTTTAGAAAAGATAAGCTAGACTGGAAGTGTGTGGCTTATTGGTCATTTTAAATTAGTTTTAAAACTGTGCTTCTCGCCCCGAAGCTAGATGGGGGAAAATGAGAAAACATGGCATGAAAATGTCTCAAGGAAACTGCGGCTGCTGGAAAATGCAACATTCATTTTAGCTGATTTAAATGGATCTCATAACCAAGTCAAGGTTTTACTCGAAATTCACAACACATTTTAAGTCATTTCTTGTGTTTTTAATTACTTGGCGTAGGACTTGTGAGTTTTGTCATTTTTGCAGCTGATCACTTTAAAAACTTCTCAAATTTCCTCTTAATCACCATGAGCTCTATGTGTCAGGCCACTTTAAAGATTTAAACTGAAAACACAGGTAAAATGAAGAAGCCTTTAAAAAGCCTACGTTCAATCTGAAATCAATCGGAACTATTCTACATTCTTACTTCTCACCAGACACATTTCACAGAGCTCCCCACATGAATTTTAGTTCTCAACTAAGATTATTTTGTCCCACAAGGGATGTCTGAGGTTTCTGCACCTAAACCATCAGTTTTAGCTTCTCTATTGGGGAGGAAACATCATCAGGACTTTCATCCGTTCATGGACGGCCTAATTGGATCCAAATGAAGGGATTCTGGATTGAAAAAGTGTGCTAGCAAGTTTAAAATGATGTCGTCGCCTTCCGAAAATAATGTGATATTTGTATTATAAACCTCAATGGTTGCTGCTGACACAACTAAGCACATCGCCTGCCAAACCATTGTCTATCTCTGAAAAATCTCTCAACAAATCGTCTGTGCGCAATATGGAGGTATGCGTACGATTTTGGTTTTTGACAGGAATATTGAAATCTTGATCACTCTATTCTTCATCCATTGTCTATAGCTGCTGGTCATTTCCTGGTCCCATGGGAGGCTGGTGTCTCTCCAGCCATCACAGACAAACAACCATGCACACGCACACACACCTACGGGCAATTTATAGAGATCGATTAACCAAACTGATGTTTTTAGACTGTAGGAGGAAGCCAGAGTACCCAGAGAGAATCATTTCACACCAAAATTCTACTAAGTCAATATTTTCAGTAACGAATACTTTTATTTACTGATTTTTGTTCTTTTATGTGCAACTAAAACGAGATGCGAGCACGTCAGACGCCCCATCGGATTCTCAGCTCTTTTAAGCAAAGCGACAATGCGGGCCTCTGGATCTGCCAGAACGCTTTTCCCCCGCTTCTCCTGAGGCGCCGCTGAACCAGTCCCCCGATGCCGAGTGCATTCTCCTCCACTGACGCCGGTCACGTCGCCGTCGCCGAGGAGCTAAGAGGGCATCTTCAAGAAAGGGTGTAAATGATTCCAATTACGGAGAGCACTCCGCCTGACCTCATGAATTTAAACAGGCTCATGTATTCCAAATAAACTCGTTTGACAAGATCAAACGAGAAAATTAAATTGGAAACGCGCCGGCCGCCCGCGCACGGGGCAAAGCGAGTGCCGTCAGGCCGGGTAGGCCTCCTCTTCGTAACGTAGGTGAATAAACCAGATAGGGCAAAAAAAACCAAAAACAAACCATGCTTCATTTTGTCATGATAAAACAGGACAAATTACGAGAACCTTGACGGAAAGCACATGGAGGGACAAAATCACGAAACCAGAGAAGCATTGCGCCGCGTTCCTGCTGTTCTAATGAGCAAGAGTCAGAAAAGTGTTGCCCTTTCTCTTTAGGTAGAAATATCACGTTGTCTCCCACTTATAGCAGATCGTTTGCTTCTAAAGAAACAAAAAAACAAAAATAGAAGTGCGGCCATTGTCTCCTTTTACATTCGCCGCCCCTATTAAAATATGACACTCAGTCAAGTGGGGGGAGAGGAGCGGAGGAAGCGAAGTAAGATGCATTTCAAATCCCCCTCTATTATTAAAGTTTTATGCCGCTCCTCATTTCAAAGCCGTGAGAGCGGGCTCAGTGAAAACCTACAGCGAAAACATCCCGACCATCTGAGCTAAATGTGTGATTAAAAGGGAGCAGCAGGCTGTTCCTAAATCACTGCAAGAGGGACTGAAGGAAGCGATCCAGAAAGGACGGGAGCTGCAGGGGCAGACCACCAGGCTTAATCGCAACAAACCTCTTCCTTTCTTTCTTTCTTTCTTTCTTTCTTTCTTTCTTTCTTTCTTTCTTTCTTTCTTTCTTTCTTTCTTTCTTTCTTTCTTTCTTTCTTTCTTTCTTTCTTTCTTTCTTTCTTTCTTTCTTTCTTTCTTTCTTTCTTTCTTTTTGTTTCTTTTTTTTTATTTGCCTTTCGCATTGACATGATGCGAATTTAGCCACTCGTTTTTGTCCCCATTCAAAAGAGCAAGAGCTGCAGTCAGTCATAGCCTGACGCTCCTTTGATCCCTTCCTCCATTTCTTCTGCGTTTGCCGCCAAAGCGCCGCCCTGCGCGGGGCTCTACCCCTGCTTTGGCGAGCAAAGGAAAATGAACCAGATAACTCAATTTGACATTTCAACGTGCAAAGTGTGGGGATCTCATTTATTTATTTATTTATTTTTGTCACTTACCTATTTGGTTGTTTTGGAAGGCGGCGGCGAGGCCAAACGGAGAGCCAGGCATGAGGAAAAGAGAGAGAGAAAAAGAGAGGAGAACCGGTTAGTTGAAACATGCCACGGAAATATCATGCATTAATCACAGGCGGGTAAATTCATCACTCGTTTATCATACTTAGCCCCAGCTTTTTCTTTAAAGGATGTAATAAATGCTGTCCTTTATAAAAAGTCATTCATCTGACAGAGAAAAAGAAAAAGAAAAAAAAACCGGGAGGAATTCAAGAGAGGCAGGTAAAAAGCACAAGCCGAATAAAAGACTCGAGGTGTGACATTAAAACTGATAGAAATCTGATAGATGCGGATTTCATTTATTTTTTTCTATTAATTGAGAATGTTGAGATGATTTATCTTATTCTCACTACATCCTGAGACGATATCCATGAAATGTGTACAACGAGTGTGAGAGTTACCAATGATTGCTGCTGTACATGCTAAACTCCCAGCGATGCGGCTGATACAATCACGATATAAACACAATACAAAAAATTATTGATTCGTTTTAAATGTCCAAAATAATGGCAAACTAGTGATGTGACATCCACAACTTCCTCTCTATCTGCTGTATTAATTTTCTCCTTCCAGTCCAGCCCGGCCTTTTTTCATTTTGGAGCAGCAGTGTGGGACGGTGGCGAAACATGAAACTGCGTCCCCTGAGCTGTGTGCTGTCCTCGGACGGTTTGAGATTTCATAGTCGTGCACCGATTGCATGCATCTCTCATGACAAATGAGAGATTTCCCACAATCCAACAGGACACGAGCAAGTCTGATGAGCCAGTTTGGCTCCGAGGCACATTGATGAGTCCAGCCTTTCTTAGCTGGGCCTTCCTTCCTTTGCCTCCATGCCCCAGAATGCCATGCGGTTCTGAAGAAGAGTTTGGTGAAATTATCAAAACTTTATCAGAAGCGTTTTCTATTGTCATTATTGTGGTTGCTGTTTCACCGTACAGTCCTACTAAACACTGCCTCGATGAGTCACCACAATAGGTGTGTGTTTTTAGTGTTTTTGCTCAAAAGATTCAAACTTGCCCCAATTTTTTTATATATATTTTTTTTTTGCTTTTTTTTTTCTCTCACCATAATGTTTGGAAGAACAGGTGCCTCTCCTATAAATACCGCCATCTGGAAGTGGAACAATGCGTGTGCATCTTACTGCCTAACAAAAGGGCTAGTCTCCAGCATCCCCATTCTGCTGAGGTTACAGTTCCCCGTTTTTTTTTTTTTTTTTTTTATTCTATCTAGGTCAGCTGAGGGAGGCGCAGGGAGAAAAAAAGTAAGAGTGGGGAGGCAGGCTGGAAACAAAAGTGAAGGCTAAAAAGCGGATTGGAGCACCACTTTATATTTTCCCGCCGACAAAAATCTGTGCAGACGCGGCGAGGCTGGAGGCATGACGGAGGAAAAGTGGCAGATGGTGGATGTTACGTCCTTTTGTCCTAAAGAAAACATCCACATCAAACTCTA
Source organism: Poeciliopsis gracilis (assembly GCA_911649635.1). NCBI lineage: Eukaryota > Metazoa > Chordata > Actinopteri > Cyprinodontiformes > Poeciliidae > Poeciliopsis > Poeciliopsis gracilis. Next base: position 1,814,637 of record CAJVRI010000457.1, on the reverse strand, counting down.
CTTTTGGCTTCCTTTCAAGTGGGAGCGAAACGCGCGGCTGTCGCTTCATGTCGGCTTTGTTCGAGCACCGAGGAGGCATGATGGGAGATGAAGACATCCTGACTGAGAGAATGCACCTCCTTCGTTACAGCCGTCATTACTCATGCACTCCTCCTGCTTTTACTTTCTCTGCCTGCACTCAGAGAATCGAGGTCTGTGTGCTATCAGATACCTGCCGTTTTCTCTCCCTAAACCCAATTTGCTGATATTTCCAGAAAGCCTCTCTCTCTCTCTTTCTCTCTCTCTGTTCCTCTCCCTCTCTCTCCATCCTCCCTCTGGTCCTTCCTGCTTATCGAATTGCAAACAAACTGTCTGGTTCTGTGCACCCTGATTAGTAACACAGTGGCGTAAAGATGGGAAGGTAGCGAAGGGGAGGAGAGGGAGGCGATGAAATCAAGGGAAGGGGAGGTGTGAGTGTGTGTGTGTGTGTGTGGGGGGGGATGGGTGTTAGGGAAGTGTATCCGTCAGTATGCAAAGAGGGCAGATAAGCTTCAGCTGCCGCAGTGATATGCCATCAAGGTGAGCAACGAGCCGAGGTGAGGGGGTGGGGGCTTTGTAGCCGGGTACCAACGACCAACCCAAACGCTTTCAGACCAAGTTCAGCATGGTCAAAAACACACACTTCAAAAACTCCTTTAAATGTGACATGTAGATGAAATATCCTCCTTCCTTTTGCTGCTGTAGCCAACGACTCAGACTAACGTTGATATTATATCTCATGAATGAACTCTCTCATAAATGTCAGGATTCTTTAATAACGTTTCATCATAAGACCACCAGAAAGCTACTGACTCTTTAGCTTTCTAAAGAGCTAAGTGTGTTATACACACTAGTGTATAACAAGCAAACACATCACAAGGAGAGAACAGTTACCCAAGTTGGACGATCAAACCCATGTGTATCAACTCGTGCGTTGTCATGGCAAAGGTTTTTCTACTGTCATTATGATTACACGCAGCAAACATATGTGCCTATGGAGGAATGATGGCTCAACCCAAATATTAACCTCCAGTGACAAAATAGCTTCACTATTATTATTCATGTTTTCTTGAAGAAACGTCCACATTCACCAGAGATTCCGCCGACTGAGCTGCAACTCCGAGGAGCAGCGATGCTAAACAAAACAAAGTAGAACCGCCAGACATATAATCAAGGCGAGTGAAGTTGTTATTTCTGGTCCTGCTCAGTCTGCCAGACCAGCATTTTAATAAAACGTGGCGACCTTTGACCTCAGGGAAACTGAGCAAAACCATCTCTGGACTAAAAAGCAAAAACAGACCTGTTTCAGGTGAAAAACGCATGTATGCACAGCCACACATTAAAACATGTCATATTTATCATAACGCAGTAAGATACAACAGAAAGATGAAAAATCCCACTCACTGCTACAAACATGCACTAATACCATAATAACAGACCTTTGTGTACAGCTTCTACATACAGCAATATACATACAAAATATTTATATATATATATATATATATATATATATATATATATATATATATATATATATATATATATATATATTTTTTTCTATGACCTAAGGGAAAATGTAGGTGTAATTTCCACACACTGACTGAATCGCTATTGCAAAATGAAGAAGTTAAACCTGTTCTGCACGTGTTGGGGAGGGCTCTGCTTGGCCCAATTCTACAAGACTGAAAATTCACCAACTGTGAGAAAAAAAGATTTCTCACTAATTTACCGGGCTGGATAATTTTGCACATAAAAACGCCTGAATGGTTGTGAATTTCAGGTTGTTTGCATGACGCCGGAAAAAAAGCCTCTTCTTTTACCAAATTTCTGTTCACCTTTTCTTCCTTTTTGAGTTTTCTCAGATTTTTGTCTGCTTGGAATTCAGAGTTTGCCTTTTTTATAAAAAATACATTTTAAACTTTCTCAAGATTGAGACTGAACCAAACATTAATATTTTGAAACTTTTGACTCCAAGAAAGTGATAATTTTTTTTATAAATTTATAAAAGTGCAGGACAAAAGCGTCAAGCCACAGCTTATGTGTCCATTTTGCTCCTAACGACTGCGCAGTATTTCTCCAGACTTTATGAAAGCTTTTTTTCTTAAAGTAATGGCTTTGCAGTAAAGTTTGGTTCATCTTCCCCACAATCATCTTCAGCACCTTACCACAGAGGGACATAAAGGGAATATTGACCAAATGTATCTGTGTGGAACTCTCTGTGCGCTGTGATGAAGACAGTTCAGACAATATTCAGATGGTTTTTTTAGCTCTAGATAAGAACATCTTATTTCATCGAGTCATTTTTTTTTTTGCATAAAACATGTTTGACTTGTTGAGCCCTCATGTTAGCATTTCTACTTTGCGTTCCATTTACGATGGAAAATTTGGTATCTTTTAACCAAAGACCAGAACAAAATCTAGTATATTGAATTTGGTGAAAGAAGGGGAAAAAACACACGTATTGATCGCTGATATTTTAGGCTAGAATAAATTGGAGCGCTGTGCTAGGCGGCTAGAGAGACTAACAAAACAATTCCTTTCCATGCAAACAATCAAGGACAAGGTCTGTGCAGAAAGAAAAAGTTCAAAAGTACATTTAAAAAGTGTGGAGACCTTCAGTTTGCCGGATAACCGCTTTGAAGAACACAGTAATGTAAAAAAAAAAAGAAAAGAAATAAATATTAATCCTGAAATATACAGTATGGAAAATCCTTTTTGAATGACTGACTGAATTTATCAAACATTTCTTCTGGACACAAACATCAGGGACTTAAACGAACCGCGAGAAACCCAAAACGAATAAGACGTCCGTACAAAAGACGAGCGTTCTGCAACCGCACAGCCCACATCCAGACAGAGGACGTCATTACGTTAATCGGTCAGCTCAAGCTCCCAATGAGAAGGCCAAGGTCACCAACCCTCGTTAACGGCCGGGGAACGCCCCGGCTGCCGGCCGTCGCCTCGAGTCTTTCACTTCCGAGCTCAGGGCGCGGTTCACTTCTGACATTTAGCATTCCTTCCAGAGAACGCTGCCATGCAACACACACACCTTTTCCCTCCCCCCCGTTACTCTCATGTCTTCGGCAACCGACGCTAAATGTCAGGTGGAGTCTTCTGGGTGAGAGCTGGTGTTTTCATGCCAAACACAGAATAACTATACCGCCATTAGAATGCAACAGTAAAAGGGTAGACCCCGTTCCCTCGGGGCGTTTCAGAATGCAATTAAATGCTGAGATGATAATAATAAACACGGAGGTAATTCAGTGTCATAGCAGCGCTGCCTGCAGTAAGGGTATTTGAATATACATCAGAGCCTTTTTCCAGCAGTTACCTGGAAAATAATGGTGAAGGTGTGCAGAAAATACAGAGGAAGGGATAGAAACAAAACCACGACGAGTGTTTCTGCCCGGCTTCGCATCCGTCTGCTGGATGCCGGACTTCAACGGCGATGTCGAATTTATTTATGACGCACTTTTAAAAACAGTTTAGGATGCAAACATGCAGTTCAGCAACCAGCGATCATAAAACGACCAACAACAATTACAAGGAATCGCAAAAAAACAAATTGAAATTGACTTTTTTGAATTTTACATCATGTTATAATGTCACAGACCCATCAGAAACATACTTGTATTGTCGCCTTGAATCATTTATGGATGTTCGCTCTAGTAGGCTGGCCGAGCCCAGCCTACTAGAGCGAAACTCCTCAGAACTGCAGTCTCCAGGTTTACGAGCTTCCGCCTCAGAGAGCGGCCCTTCCCCACAACTCCCCCACTCAGCTCCTTCAGACTAGCCAGCAGCAATTAGCAAACACCTAGTGGAACATCAGCTGAGCTGCTGCTCAGTGAAACGCAGGTAAAGACATTGATAAAGGACATTAATAGAGGAGCCATATTGTAATAACTTCCTCAAGGCGGAGTTTCAGAAAGAGCAGGAGCTTCTTAAAGAGACAGAAGTCCAATTTCAAAGCGTTACATTTTTAGGTAAAAATCACATTTGATATAAGTTGTATCTTTTTAAGAACTTAAGTTCAAATAGTGTCTTGATTGCATTATAGATTAGCAATATGTGTCTGGAAAACACAAAATACAGATCATAATTGTTTTGTCAAACCTAAAATAGGAAGGAAGAGAAATCTGGCTGAAGAATCTGGCCAGCATAGGATGATCCATGTGTTGCTGTGGATGGTGACGTGTTGGGTTGGGAATAGTTAATGCAAGGGAAGTCAGGCTAGGAGGTGGGAAACTTCAAGGTAGGACAGCATAATGTTTCTCTTTTGTGCTAAAATAATAAAAATTTTGTTACAAAATAAAAAAAAAACAAAAGAAGGCCGGTTATTTCATAGACCAGAAACCATGACAGAAAAAAGTGCAGTCGCCGTTTCCTCTTGTGTCTGGATCATGGAACATGAAGTAGATCCTGATTGTTTGACTTCACTAATGAATGTCGGTGCAAGAGATGCTGCAAATAAGGTGAAGCTAAGCCATCTCCAGTTCTCAAAACTAGAGACCTGGCAACAGTATTCAAAAATCAACTCAATAGCATACCGGACGGCCAACACCTGGCAGACTGAAGACAAACACATTAAAGGGAAATAAACCGCCTGTCACTCCTGTGGGAGACCAAATAAAGCTGGTCCTCGTCTCGGTGCGTATGCATCGTGTGCCGCGAGACACTGAATTATTCACCGGCTCAAACCCCTGACACTGCCACCCCGGCGTTTGGAGAGAGAGAGAGAGCGAGAGCGAGCGCCTCGGGCGAAGCAAACCCCCATCTGAACAAATGTTCTCTCACCGTTCGCTCGCACAGATGTTCCCGGCGAGAAGAGAGGAGAATAATACAGGGAGTTGTGTGAAACCTTCGTGTAAACAGAATTCCAAAACCCGCTACGTGTCTTTGGAGTGTTTTCCACCTGATCGTGAAGGCTTCATCAGCTTCCTCTGTTACTTTAATATCATTTCAGTTTATGCAATTTTTTCATTTGCTTTCTTTTTTTTTTTCTCTCTCCCGCTCCCTGGACTCCCGAGGCCGGCACGAGCCAGAAACACATAAAATGAGAGGATTGAGGAGGGGGAGAACAAAACGAAGGGAGGGGAGGAAAAGAGGCGACCAATGGGGGTTTGGAGAGTGTGTGTGTGTGTGTGTGTGTGTACATGTGTGAGTGTGTGGAGGGGGGTGGGGGTGACTTCACGATTCTCTTCCAGGCCTTTGATGTGCCGGGAGACGGAGGAGAGGAGAATGGAAGAGAGGAAGGAGAGGCGCCGCACTGTGGGCTAGGTGTGTGATGAAGAGCTGAGATGGTTTCATTTCTTGCCCGTATGCATGCGAGTGTGTGTGTGCGTGTGTATGCGTGTGTGTGTGTGTGGTTTGCTCTCCTAGTAAATTGGCTTCAGCGATTAAAAGCCAGTGAGGCGATCAGGAGAGAAGTGGAAGCAAAGGTACCCAGAGATAGGGCAGCAGATTCTCCCTCTCTCTCACCTTTGTTAGAGCGTTTCTTCTCCTAACTTGTGGAAAAAACTCGTCCTGATGGAGTCTCACTGCCAACGTTAGGCTTAGAAACGGAGCACTGGTCCATGCTAGCAATCGCTAAAACCAACATAACCCTGAGTTCCTTTAAATGAAGTGTATAAGAACCAGCTGTTTAGATTCAAGAACACTGGTCAACAGCCAAAAAAACTATCAGGGGTTTTTCAACAGTGTCAGGGTCATGTTGTTGTGCTGAATCCAACAATCACGTTGGTTTTGCTCAATCAGGTCAACGTTCTGAACTATGGAGCAACATGAGCATCAACATCTGGATCAGTTTCCTGAGAAACTGATCAAGGACTGACAAGCAGGAGAGATTCAATTCACATGCATTTACCCTAGGTTTATTATACAATTTACAGAAATACAAGTTTGTGACAATAAATTGATTTACTCTGTTTTTTTTCCTCCTAAAACCTTTTTTGGATGGGAAATATTAATGGAAATGAACTGATGATGTCACAAACATGGAATCAGTTTAGTCAGAAGATCAGATTTGTCTCAATCAAATTGGAATAAAATGTGACCTGGATGTCATTTTAGGATTCTGCAGGTTCAAAAATATTCTTAGTTCAGTTGAAAAAGCATTGACAACTTGAAAAAGTAGATTTTTTTTTTTTTGTAACTCAGTGGAATAACTTCGACCGCCACGATTGATCCATGTTGTTGATTTTGATGACGGCACTCGTCCACAAGTGAGACATATTGTCTCACTTGTGGACAATATGTTAGTAATACGTCTTTGAATTTTTGTGACGTGTGCTGCATCAATACACTTCACTGACTGATCAACACAACCAGCTTGAGCTCAATGACTAAACACAACTTCTCTGAAAAACAAAAACATCCTGTTGTTTTTCTTTTTTGCAGAAAATCAGAAGGAATACTTGCTTTGTTTTGCTTTTTTTTTTTTTTTTTTTGCTAAATGAAGCAAAACAAAGAAAAGAGCGTCTAATTCATAACTTTTCATTGAACCTTCATGTGGGAGCGCTGACCTTTTTAGAAAACTTCTAAAATCTATAAGACACTAATTGTGAGAATGCCAAGCAAATCAATCTAGAAGGAAATACTGTGACTGGCTGCAGTTATGGAACATTTGCAAATAAGACAAAAAAAGAGAACAAAAAGAAGAAGAAGAAGAAAAAAAGCTAGACAGTGAAATCAGAGTGAGACAACTTTAGGGGAAAAAAACTCCAAAAACATCCTGGTTTCAGCACCAAGGCCAGCTCCCCTCAGCATAAAGCTTCCAGACTCGCACCATAGAGCCAAACAGAAGTCAGGATTGGGTTTAAACGCTGGACACGTCCCATAGAGCTGGAGCCATTCGCTTTGGAACAGACAGTTCACCAGAAGGAAGAACATGGGGTTCTGTCACGGGGACAGGCGACACAGCTCTTCCATTAGGTGAAGCAACATGGCGTCAAATGTGAGAGATAGATCTCCGTCTCTTTGTCGGGACACGGCAAAGGCAAGGAACTGGATTTGGAGCAAAATTAATGATGGGACGTCAGCTACGATGCCATGTAAATGTTCCGGTCGACAGGGAATCCGTCAACAGGGAATGAGGACATTTCCCACTTCAGAAGTAGTTTTTAAGAAAACGTGGGAAGAGGCAGGAGGTTAAGGAAAGATAAAGAAAGAAGAAGTTCCGCCTCACAGAGCAGTCCCCTCAGCCACACTCAGCCCCTTCAGACTAGCCAGCAGCAATTAGCAAAAACCTGGCGGGACTGCTGAGGAACTATCATTCAGTGAAATGCTGGAAAAAAAGTTGTTAAAGAGTCAGAAACGCGGGTCCAAACGTTGTTCCAGAAGTGAAGTTAGAGCCGGTTCACTCCTGAGGCACAGCCAGCAGATGTTGTCCGTATTTTAAATACTCATGCTGCTGTTCTGATCCACGCCGGTTGCCGATTATAGCACACACCCTGCCCTCATTTCTCTTTGTCTCCAGACCTCTGGCCGTATGACCACCAGCTGCTTGCTGGTCTCCCACACCATTCTCCTCCTACAGCCCATCTGTTTGTAATCCTTTCTACTTCGTCTTATCCCACACTAAAACGCGCATAGACAAAGACAAAGCGCACATGCACACGCTCGCGCCTCTTTTGGGACTTTTCATTAAATATAGCAGTGACAGTTTATGACAAGCCCTCCCAGGTTTTTAATTTGGCGCCGGTGTCCGCCCACCTCCTCAGAGAGCTGGTCTAAAACCTGTCGCAGCCAACTGTCGAGGGATGACAAGGTAATTAATAGTGTTTCACTACAATGCAGCCGATGCTTTAGGTGGCCCGGCGAGCAGTGGGACGAGCAGCAAACACAGGTAAGGAAGGATGGATGAAGAAGAGATTGGAGGGGAGGAGCAAAGAAGGAAACGTTGACGGATGAGCTTTGGAGAAAAAGGAACGGAAATAGATGGGTAAACCAGATGGCCTCGCTCTCGTCAGCGAGCACGGGAGGTAGTCGATGCAAAAGCAAACACTCTCCCGCGCGCGCACAGGAGCTTGGGGCTTTACTTCTTCCCAAAGTTTGAGGCTGATCCGACAGCGTTCGGTGATTGAAGCGCTGCCTAAAGATGAGGGGTGGCGGCTGACATTTTATGAAGCGATTAATCAGCAGAGCAAGCATCCTCAGAAATATTTAGTATCAGCAATGCAGACCAAGTTTCATCCATCTCTGATGGAGCATCAGGTCATGATGTATGGGGAGGCAGAGAAGTGGTGGTAGAGGGGAGGGTTATTTATGCACATTCTGCACGGTGGGTCGATCAATGGCACTAAAGGGCTGTCTTCAAGTTTTTTGTTTGATTGATCGCCGGTGTCGGTCGTAAAGCTCGGCTGCGCCGGATGAAATGGATGCAGAACTGAACGGTGGGGTCTGTTGGGTTGGGAGCCTTCAACAAGAAACTTCAAAGAAAGCGGAGAGGGAGAAAATGTGCAGAAAGACGTTTGGAGGAAATAACAAAAAGTTGGACGGAGAAAAGTCCCAGAATTGAAAGCGAAGCCATCTCATTGCCGCGGCGTAATGGAAAGCTTTCAAATGATAGCCTTAAAGGCCCATAAGTATAACAGTGTTGAGAAACCTGATACAGGAGCATTATAGTGATATTATTGCTTTTCCCAGAAATGACTAGAGGGGCTGATTTACACACTTCCCCCTTTTTTGTACAACCCAACGCAGTTGAATGATTTGATTTCTCCGCCGTTCTTTCGTATTGTCCAATCGGAACGTCATGATCCAGTCAGACATGCAACCTCCGTTCTTGTCTCTTTTTTTTTTTTTTTTAAAGCTTTCAAGAGAAAGCAAAAATACTGCAGAATAAGTCGCAGCTGAAAGAGATGAAGTTAATCACAAACATCTCTCAAAGAAATGCAGATCGTCCGGCGCTCGCAGCAGCATGCACAATCTTCTCATCAAGCGTTGCGCCATTATCATCCGGTATCGATTCCAGTAAGAGAGACATTTGAATTCCAAACAGGATGGATGCGACAGCTCCTTCTCTCCCTCTCCCGCTCCCTCTCTCTTTCTGACGTGGCGCTGCTGTTTTGGCCCGATCCCGGCGGCGAGTGTGACGTTGTCAGTCATCTCACGTTGGCGGATGTCCACGAGATGCTGGAGTGCCTCGGTGAAACGCTGCGGTAAACAGTGAACGGACTGAATTTGAATTCGCCCGGTCACACTCTCGAGCGCACGCGGCTGTATGCAGATTGGATACGCAGATTGGAAACAGAAGCTGGAATTGAAACCACAACTTTCAGATCGCGAGACTCTTTCGTTTGAGTTCAACATCGCATTCCCAAAGCAACTGAAGGAATGAGTGAAGACAAACAGGGACCCGTTCCATGGTTTCCATGTCAACAGAATTTTTCAGTTTGAATTCTCAAGAGTTCTCAGTCATATCTGTCCATTTCCTTCCTGTGCTACGATCTTTACAAGGTCGTAGGAGAGCTGGTGTCTTTCTCCCGCGGTCACTGGGATGAGGGATACGCTGATAGGTTAGGATAGGTCAAGCCACAAACATCCATCCACCATCCACACACACACACACACACACACACAAACAAAGGCAATTTGGTGAGACCAGTTTACCGTAACAGACAAGTGTTAGACTGTATTAGGAAACAACGAGTGCACAAAGAGAACGTGTAAACTCTACTGTAATTGAACACTCATCCATTTGTCCAAAAATTCCGGTTCACTTAGGGAGGTGTGAATGCGTAATCAAACTCTGATGCGGACCAAAAGAGTGAACTCTGGTCTGCTTACAGTCATAAGGTCTTGTCCAACTGAAGTGCACTCTGGTGCATTTCAATGTGTATGTGAATGACAAGCAGGCCAGAGACCGCCAAGACGCTGACTATAGTGCAGGGTATTCTGGGTAAATACAACCACAACAAATGCTTATGTCTCGCACTAACTGGAGAAACTTAAAAAAAAAAGACAAAACAGAAATCCTACAAATGTTCAAATCTGACGCCGTTCCATTTTCATTCATATTTCATGAAGAAGGAAGTTGCGCTCAGTCTTGCCTTCTGATGGTTTTGTGTCATTTCCTTCAGTGGTTCTTGGCACAGTGCCACCTCAGGAGAGAGGAGGTTAAACAGGTTCCTCAACGTTTTTGGTTTGTGTGACACAAAGCAGTGCAGAAACAAACTGAAACAGCTGAAAATGTAGCAAATGTTGCAATTTTGGTGACAGATGAAATCAAGTCTTCCGGACCATCAGGTCTGGAAACACCCTGAAAAAACAATGATGGGTGGAACAATAATATATGGAAATGTATATTTCTATGCTTATCCTGACATAGATAGCACATTGAACAAACTCCCTGCTATTTTATAATAAGTAGGGATCTTGCTACTTACATCTAAGCTTATACTTCATGTTTGCAAGGTCTTGTGGAAACACTGCCAGTGACGCATGCCTTTGAAATTCCAGTTTTAATCTCAAGTCAAGAGCAGAAATGGAGATTCTCTTCACCCACACTGTTTGCTCTCAGTTCTCCCTCTGATCTGAACGCAATCCCATGTAATAAGATTTAATCGTAACTCTTTTCTCAATCACTGTGATCTCGTCTAGGCTCCGTCATTAAGCCGCCACAATCTCAGTTTTCTTCCATCTCTTGTACACTTTCAATTTTCCTTCGCACCCCCTTTCTTTTGGCTGTCTCTGAGAAGTGCATTAGCATTGACAATGCTATTACTATGCTCAAGTACTCTTTATTTGTCCTCACCCTCTCGCCTTTCCATCGCTGTCCGTCATCTATAACCAGCCTCAAAGCTAATAACTGCCAGCCATTGTGAGCTAATCGGGCTCTGCAGAGGGGTCAAGTCTGCTGCTTGTAGGGGTCGGATTTTATTTCCTGTTGCGCGACACGAGGACGTAACGCTCTGGGTTCTAACCAGACCTGTTAGCGCGAGGGACACATTTTCGGGCACGTTCTAAATCGAAACCGGCATCGCCACCGGTGACATTTTTGCATTTGACTGGTAGAAAAGGCTGCTAATGGAAACCGCTGGCGAGTGACGTTGTCCGTAATAAAAATCAAACAGCTGTGGCAGTCCGCGGCGAGGCAAACCCTCGCACAAAACGGAAATATAGATAGCAGCCATCTTCTTTGCATCAAAGGGCGAGCGGCGCCGAGATTCTCATTACGGCTTGCCTTCCGTTTTAGTGCTTTCATCCCAAGGCCATCCACCTCTCGAACACAGATAAAAAGAGATCCCCCCCTCCCTTCCTCCCTCCATCTCCCACCCAACCCCCGTCACCAAAATACCCCCTTTAAAGAAACTACTAAAGGATCCACGTTCACAGAGAGCGCTAGGAATGTGAAGAGTGTGAAGATCCTCTCAAATAATTAAGGAGCGGGGCGTGCATTACAGATAATGAGTTTCTAGCATCACTGGCTACACAGTATTCCCCCATCTTATCACCTGCTGCTGTCACTCACTAATGAAGTTGCTATTTCCAATTACTGCTCCCAATTAGGAATCATTATTAGGCTTGGGTTGTTATTGTGGCTGCTTTGGAGGCGGAAAGGAGAAAGCAAAAAGAGCCGTAAACCAGAGTGAATCACTATAAAATTGATGAAGAATTTTTGAGGAATTTTTATACCCTTGGGGGAAAAAAAAGAAAAAACCAGTGACAGTAACACATAGCTGTGGTATGTACAGTATTATTCGTATTATATGAGGAATATTAATTTTCTTAGAATGTTTTCACACCTCATAGTCTGGTAAGATTTGTTAAGATTTTCAGCCGGTGGTGTTCACTTTCACGCTGCATTGTTGAGCTGACCAAACTGTCCCCCACAAGATGCTTTTATCTCCAAGACATGACTGCAATCTACTTAACTCACCGAATTAAAAAGCAAGGAAAGGTAGCATGCATCTAGCCAGAGGATATAAGCAACTGGCCTTTATAAATAAAAATAAAATAAAGAAACACCAGACACAATGTGATCACGTCAAGCTCGGTGGCAAAACCATGATGTTGACATTTATGATGCAGAAAAGTGAATCTAGCCTGAGAGATTGCCTCTTGAGATGAAGACACAGAGCAGACCTTCTTTGCTAAATGCCACATCATTTTTCGCCACAGGACACTCGTAAGTCATACATGGTTTTAGTAGGCAGGCGTTTCAATGATGCACGGCGGCGTTCGGCGACCCGGGGAATGATGAAAGCCTCGCTGAAGAGTCTGCTTTTATTACGCACCTCAACATTTATTTGATTGGCTGATGGCCCACACGTTTAAAACGGTGCAGAAGATGGTGGGTATGAAGTTTTATGGCAGAAATAAAAAATAAAAAAAAAATCTTAAAATTGCAAAAATGATATGAAAAAACAACGTTTCAAGTGATAACATTTTGAAAAAGGTGTAAAATCTCCTCCAGCAGATTGTGAGTTGTGTTTAAACATCCTCCAACCCCCGGGAGGATTAATTAGTTGGATAAAACATCAGAATGCATCACCTGGGTCAATATCCTCTCACAATGTCATTTTCTGCAGAAACACAGGGCCAGACACTGTTAGTCTGTTGTTTTCTCGTGTTGCTACTCATCTAACTGGCTTCTCTGGCTTAGTCAAGGTCAAAAGAAAAGTTATAAAACAGTTCTGAGAGCCACAGTTCCACTGTAAATCAGCGGGAGGATTATCAGAAAACAGAACAAAGACGGAGAAAGCCGCAGCTCGTGTTGGTGTGCTGCGGTAATGTTTGCCATTTATCATTCAGACATTATCAAACTGTTTGCCACTTTAAAGCAGGGTCACATTTGGACCTTACACAAATAAAAACAAGCCGGAGTATGACTTAAATGTATAGACTGTGATGCATAAACCAGATTCGCTCGGGGTCAGTGGTGACGATTCAAAAATAAAAATAAATAAAAAGGCTATAGTGCAGGTGAGAAATTGAAAATAATTGGAATTTCTCCATAAATCTCAGTGACAGCAGAGGACAGGCGAACCAGTTAGGAAGCGGTACCAGGGAGCTGCAGCCAGTGTTAAATTAAAGCCTCTGAGGAAGAAAAACGCCACCTGTGAGGAATTTACATAATCTGTTTGTAACGACAGTGGGGAAAAGGACGAGCAGAAAGTTGAGCCGGCGAGGTTGGTAAACTTCGGCTGGGAGGCAGACGCTCGCCGACTTTCTGCTTTCGGCTCCAGATGAAACAAGAGGTTTCGACGCTGAACTCGGCTTTGCTTCTCTTCCTCCCCGTTCCGTCGTCGCGGGGAGTGTTGATGTCAGCAGGAATTCGCAAAACTGCCAAGTGGAATTTCCTCAAAGCTGCTGCGGAGGAGGAGAGTGGGCAGAAAGGAAAACAATCGCAATTTCATGCGCATCTGGATCATTTCAAAGGCTTTTCTTGCTGTCCGTGGACGGGATGCTGCATGGCGCGCTATAACGCGGCTGAAAACGAGAAACGACTGGGAGCTGGGAAGAAGAACAGAGGAGAAGATCTCCATCGAACTGCGTGTCTAATTCAGCTGACACCGGCGCGCGTGCTCCTACGGCTGCTAGCAGGTTCAATTGGGTCAGGACTGACAGTTGGTGTCGAAGACGTGGAAAACAGCGTAGGAGTCGCGAGGCAGAGCTTCGAAAGGGTTAACATTTGTTCCTGTGTTTAAGACAAAAGGGAGGAAGGGAGAGGAAGGAGGAACAAGGCTGTGAGACTGGTGATGCATGAGTGCCTATTTCTGTTTTCAGCGCTTCCACCTCCCCTGGAGGCCGAGGTGGAGGATACACAGTGGGCTGTGCACTCAAGGAAAAAACAAAACAAAAAAAACAAAAAACAAGAGGCAGCAGTATGGAGAGTGAAACCAATTATACAGGGCCATTACATTTATTATTTCACTCAATTTATTTACAAATACTAAAAAGTGCCTCAGGACAGATTGCTGAATTGGACTTCAAGGAGGTCGTTATGGGAGCTCCGGGGAGGCTGGTCGGTTTTCAGAAGAACACGACCCCGTTTATGGCCTGGACTCTTTTCGATGCGCCGAGAAGAATAAGCCATGTCCCACGAAGGCCTTAAAGAACTTTTGCCTAAAGTTGCAAAAGAACTTTAGGAAGGTGGGGGAGGGGAGGGACAAACCGAAACAAACTAGCACCAGAAAGACCACAAAACACAGCAGACGTGTCAGGGAGGACGTTGTGGAGACGTTTAAAGCAGTGTGTGAAGAAATGGCCAAGGTGAGTCTAGGAATCAATCAATTTGTATTCTCAGTCTAACACATAGTGATGCAGCAGTAGGGGATCGTCTTCATCCCCAGTCTGGCTTAGTGGCCAAAAGAAATAAATCTTAACCACCTCAGGTAAAATATCTCTTCTTCCTTGTTTCTTGACAGTTGTGGAAAATGAAGGACTTTCTCATGAGAAATGTGGGAAATTGGACCGCATAACTATGATATCTATGACATCTGTGTGTACAGAACACACACAGTACGCCAGAGTCTGTGGAAGCCTGTGGTGCTTCTCTCCACAAATGGGTTCCTTATGGAAAAAAATACATTAATCGTTGATAGAAAGTCATACAACATTGAATTTGTAGTTTAGCTGGAAACATGATTCATATATAGGCTTCAGTCCAACTTCAAACCTAAATCCATTCAAAGATTTCTGTTTATAATTTCTCTCCATCCCATATGACAATCCTTGAGCTACTTTTTAAAATGTATAGATTTCAGTGTCTAAGTGTAGAAGGTTGGTAGAAATATATCATATATCCCAACAACTCACAGCTGTTATTGGAGCAAAATGTTGTTTTATGTACCTCTGAGTGTTTCGCAAGTAAAAAATTTAAAAAATGTTTCATTACTCTATTGAAAACACGAAAAATGTTCAATCTCCGTGACGATGTTTCTTTGCAGTTTTATGCCCGTCTGTTTGGATGTCTGCACTAAAACTGCATCACAGTCTGAGTAAATGTTCAAACAAAAATAAAAAAATGACCTGCATTAATCTAGAAAGGGTTTTTTTTCTGCATTCACATTTTTTGACAAATATGAATACAGGCACTGAACAGGAACAGGCCCCCTGAACCTCATGCATCCTCAAGCCAAACTTTACATTGATGCTGACTTTCAAAATCCCTCTAGCATATAAAGCATATGCTCAGCAGGGCAAATAAACACCGTCTCAGCACACGCACTTAATCTGCAACACTCTATTTACTCCAAAGAGAAAACATTTAAACAATAAGACAGCGATTACTCTGATCTAATTTAATAAGACCCGACTAATCGGTTGTCCCCAACGTATTGCACTTGAACGTGTTTAGAAAAGGAAAAAAAAACAAAAAGGCGTGTGAGTCTGAACGACAGCCGTTGCCTCCAAGGATGACTGCTTTGGTGATTTCACCAACGGGCCAAACTCAGTGACCTGCTGGTGAAATTGCCTCACACCTGTACAGCAACCCGCAATAAGGCGGCGTCAACCAAATCACAGAATATAGTCTCATTGAACACGCGGACGGCTTTGCCTCGGGGAGCAAAACGCCCTTGAGAACACAGAGGGATGTGACCTTTTTAACCGCGCTGCAAAGGCAAGAAGACAACAATTCATTAAAACACGGCCTGTGCTTTTCACGAGCTACAGAAGGACTCTGGCAATCGAAAGACACCGAATGCAATTCATCTGCTGTAGTGAAGACCAAGTGCTAAGTTTAAGTTTAAAAGAAAAGAACAACAACATGGTTCCACCAGGACAGTGTTGGTCATGTTAAGGGATATTTCTGGTCCCTTTATACCAAATGAACCTCATAGCCTCTTTGAGTGTTTTCACTGACTATGCCTGTCCCTTTAAAACCATGTCATCAAACTGATTCGCTGAACGTGAGAGAATCTCTTCCTTTTTCTCGTGGTGCAACCGTATCCTTTTGGCTCCGTCCACTAATCCCTCCCAAATGTATTTGCGTCAGTTAGGAGACGCTAATAAACTGGTCAATTCTGTTGATGAGTGTGGTTGACATAATATGGCTCTGGTAGCCAGTGAAATCGCTGCTAACTAAGTGCTTTTGATTGGTGTCCGCTGATGAGAACACTTGTGGAAGAAGTGGCTTTCTTCGGGTTCTGCCTCGTCAATATCTATTCCGAGTGGGTCAACGACTGCACTCAGCCCATAAATTATACTTTTGGATTAGAATACAAAGCGCATCCTCTACTGGCCTATAGAGCGGGGAGATAAACACATACGAGCATCAATACTCGATGGGCCTGTGGGAAGTTGTATTTTTCTACACCAGTGGTTACAATTTTCTCTTTGCCAAGTTCTGGGAAAAGCATGGCTGCTGAATTTGTGCACCATTGATTTGACCTCTGTGTGCTCGTCACGCCGACTTGCTTTCTGCTTTCAGTCTCATTTGTGTTTCTCGTTTTCTTTTGGGGATAGATGCTAACCGGGTGTCAGGAGCTAAGGCCTCATGTCTCTAATTAATGCTCAGTTTGACAGCTACCTGTTCCTATAATTGGAAACAATAAGACATCGGTTCAAACTGAACTTTCCTGAAAACACCTTTATTAACCAGATGGGTAATTATCTCAGACAGCTGAAAACTCATTATCCAAGTTTTGGCTTTGTCACTATCGTCCGTTTACACAGGCCAGCACAGTTGTAATCACTGAACCCTACATATATATAAAAAAAACTCTCCCAATGAATGCAGAATTCGAAATTGTGGCCGTAAAACCATGCTATATATGCAACACTTTGTACAACTAAACAAATTAAAACCACGTCTGGGGATGCTGTGGACATTGTGAGATGTTGTGAAGTCTCAACGAGGAGACAAATGCATAAAAATAAAGAGATTAACAAAAATCAAGATCTTACAGGTTTAACACAGGACATGGAAACAGGAAAAGAAAGGAACGAACCAGCTCATCCTGGCGCCAAAACGTTAAAATGAAAAACGAGGTTTTGAGTTTCCATTGAGCAAATTTATTTTCAAGATGTCAAATTGTACATTCATGTGGTCAATGGAAACGTAGCTACTGAAAACGCAAAGATAACTAGATTGTTACCAAATAAAAAAAAAAAAACTGGATCATAAACTGAAATCCACAAAGCAATGAACCAATGAGGCTGGACCTCGCCACAGCCAAGAAAACAGATCAGTGAACAATGGAAAGGCCTAAAAGGCTATAATAAAGATCTCAAACACAAAAGAAAACTGAAACGTGATGATCTGAGCACGTTAAATGTTGTGTGGGTGGAGGTCTACGCTGAACATAAGCGCCTGTATACGTGTGCGCTCTGATCCTAACAGAAACAGCAGCCCAGGTCTCCGGGTAGCTGAAACGCGCCGGTCTCCTCCGTCGCACGACACAAATGGGCCGCACCGCGCCACCTGCCACGTTCGCTGTCGACACCCAACTACAACAAATCTGTCTGCGCTTTGAATGTATTTATTTAATGCCGCAGAAAACCCCCCCGCTGATATCATCTGTGAGCCTGCCCGTGGCCGCGTCTCCCAGTACTCACCATAAACAACTTCTTCTCTAATCTCCAGGTGGAAGACACATTTGAAGTATGCTTTTCTCCTCCTTATCATTTCTGGAACAACACTCACATCCGTTATCAGGCCTATATTCTTTCTGTTTAATCCTACAGCACTGCTGCTCAGGCTACCACTGCCTGGTGGCTCCACATAAACCCTCCGTCTAAACACCCCCATCTGAATCACTGCAAAGACACGCGATTACACTTTGCTTTGCTTTGCCTTTGCAAGGCTGGGTTAATGAAAGCAAATCCCTTCAGGAAGTTGAAGCAGACTAAAGAAGGATGATGTATGTATTAGGTAAAGTTAGATGTGCCACCTAAGACCCAAAGCCAATCACAGCAGAGCGGGAAGCGGTTGTGCAGGTCTACGGCCAAGCAGAACCAGAGGGAGCGTCTAAATCATTCATCAAGCTGCTTCCAGGTGAAGTCGGTGGAAGGAGTGGGTCCTTTTGGTCAGTGTGTTGCGTTTAGCTAAATAATTGATGAGTTCAATCAGGGGCTGACACAGTCTTGGTCAGCTACACACAAAACTGACACATAGTATATAGGAGTAGGTATGGGATGAAAGCAATGAGAATGAGAGCAAAACAACATTAAAACATCTTCTGTGTCGGCAAGCTCAGAAATGTAGCTGAACGCTACAATCCCTCCCCGTTTTGTAAATTAATTTCCCCCTTTTTATACCTTTGCGCTTCCTGACATTTGAGGATCTACGGAGGCGATGCATGGCCAAAGGGCAGAACATGCCTCTCTCCGTTTTCTTTTTGTGCCTGTTCTGAATCACACAAATATGTGCTCTCATGCATTAAATATTAAAGTCAAGGCTTCCTTTTACCTTAAGCACAGCAACATGGATTCATTTGTATGCTCCCTCCTGTCTATTAGCTTCATCACAAGAGTACGTCCGCCTGACGCAAAGAAAAATCTACCACAACCAGAGACCTACACCCTCTTGTGAATTTTATCGATTGCCTCGTAATGGCTCAGTGTTGCACTCAGTGATTGTTCAGTTCTACGCATTAAGATCACCTGTGGGCTTCACTCATGCAAACTCACATAAAGAAAGTCTTTCTCGAGCAGGAGGGGTAAAATACTGACGGGAACAGGCACGTACAGCGTTGCTAGGAATCTGTAGGGTCCCAATCTGTCACCCTTTTTCTTTCACGCAGAATTGAAAGAGAGAAGGAAATGAGTTTGCAAAGACTAGTCAGCCAATAGGAGAAGACGGTTATGCCAGAGAAACTGCCAGAGAAACTGCCAGAGAAACTGCCAGAGAAACTGCCAGAGAAACTGCCAGAGATGACTGCTGTTGTGCTGAGCGTTGACAAGGATGGACTAATCCAGCCAAATCCCCGTGGAGAACCTACAATAAAAAGTATTAACTGTTGCTGAAAGCCGAACTGGACCAGATGAGTTCAGTGCATTTGACAAATACCTATTAAATGTCATTAAGTAACATTAAGGCAAGGCACATTTCTGACAGAAAGCGGTAAAGTAGTCTCATTAATTGTATAAATTTGGTCTGACTAGAAGTTATTCTATCACTCAACATGTCGGGTGTGCTTTGGCAGCATGACAATGTAACGGACTGGCTTTTTAAAATGGATTTTACAGGCTGAGTCAACGTGAACAAAGTGATAGTTCAGAAATGGCTTAGGTGCCCAATTACTATCAATGACAGGCAATTCTGCCTGAAGCTGCCAGCTATTAGCAAGCCATCAACTTCTGTTGGCAAGGCTATTTCTAAATAAAACCCCCACAATAGGAAAAGAGTAAATGTAGTGACCTCGGAACACTTAATTATGGAATCATAAGCCAGGTCGGCGGGCAGCTCTGACTAAGTCCTAATTGGCGATCTGATTATGTATGAGGACGGCGGTTAAGTCGGAACGACGGCACAGTGGGGGGAAAATCAAAGCCAGGCCTGTCACTCATGCAGAATCGCTTAAGACCGAATTAATTTACATCCTCAAAAATCATCGGGTCACAGGTGGGCAATGTTCCACGCATTTCTATTCGTCAAATAGCGTTTGTCTTTTTTTCGGTGTCTCGTTGTGAACGTGTGAGGAACGAAAACCAGCAGCAGAGAAAGAAGTCACTGTTCTGACTGCTTTACAGCGCTCCAAAAGAAGCATTAAAAGAGTAACGACAGTGAATCGTTTCAATAACAACAAGTGCAACAATGCAGCTGTGAAATAATGTGGTGCTGCACAGTTTCACAAAAGGTCCCAACATTTTCAATCAGGCGGTAAGAAAAGACACAAAGCAGTCTTTTTTTTTTCTTTATACTTGGGGAATTCAAAAAATTTTGACAGAAGAAACGAGAAGCTCTAAACATTTGGGTTAATGCAGATGGTACCGTCCACAGCAAGACTGCATTTTAACTTAATGCGCCTTTACTCCCCTGGATATCTGCATGACTCCCAAAGACAAACCAAAGTCTGCTGGCATTCATGGATTTCTGTTTATCATCCAAAACCACAGCGTGCCGCTGATCTTGAGCTGAGCTGTTTGTTTAGAAGTTGAAAAATTGGTCAGCGTGAGTGTTACAACGTGAAGACAATTACCAATGACTTATTGCCTAAAAATGGCCCAAAACTATAATAATGTCACATTTTTAAATGTTATTTTTTTATTATTTGACCTCAAATAAATAAGTCTAATGCACTTTTCTCTGAGACCCACATAAAATTATAATTAATAGGCTAGTATATGTGGCTGTGGTTTCAAAGTGTACTTGTTTGGATCATCGCTTGTCCTATGATCCCCAAGCAACAAAAGTTCCAGCTGTTGAAAATGAAAAGGAAACAAACTTAAGTGGACATTTCCATTTGATGGAAATCCATCATGACAGCTGTTTGTAAATTTCTACGTTCTCATTCCACATCTACAAGTAGTTCTGTGATTCTGGCGACCTGTCCGGGGTGAACCCCGCCTCCCGCTCAGTTCCTCCATCACCTTACATGCACATGTGGGTATAGACCACGGACAGAGGGATAGGTCTGTGGTATTCCAGTACAGGTGCAGACAGTGCTAATATG
This sequence comes from Poeciliopsis gracilis, assembly GCA_911649635.1. Classification (NCBI taxonomy): domain Eukaryota; kingdom Metazoa; phylum Chordata; class Actinopteri; order Cyprinodontiformes; family Poeciliidae; genus Poeciliopsis; species Poeciliopsis gracilis. Next base: position 1,794,058 of record CAJVRI010000457.1, on the reverse strand, counting down.
CTCCCCTTTAGGGAAAACATACAAATCTAATGTAGTATACTGTTCTTAATGGCCGAAAAGATACTCCTCTCTCGGAAGGCAGAGTGATTAGATTTCTTTTCCTCTGCTCTTGACAGGAGTAGAGTTAGTACAGGCTGGTAGGATAAGCCTAATAAGTCTGTCTGCCTGGCGAACATTGTTGATGGTAGTCATGATCCTGGAGTCAGAATCTTTTCTTTAGCTGTAAAGACAAGGACTATTTCCCTGCTTTTCTTGCTCAAACTCTAAAGCTCTCGAAGCAGCACAGGATTCTCCGAGCTGTCCAGAGTTATCTCTCAATTCAGCTCGCTTAGATTTTATGTCCTCTGCTTGCCAGCAATTTCCTCTTTGCCAAACAAATGACATCTTTTGTGGAGTAACTATTGCTAGTACCCATCGCACCGCTCAAAGATATTACACTCACAGCAATGAATAATGACAAAATGACACTGCGCGAGTATCAAGGAAGAGAGGAACGCATCGCTCAAGATTCCAAATCCCACTTGAATAGGACTTGACATGCAATCACCTAATGTAAAGGAACGCAGACGTAGCATCCTCGAGTTTTGTAGCGATGACTTGCTGTGCAGACACCAATCAGGGCATCCAATCCACGAGGGTCTCACGAACACAGCGCAAGCATGGCATGTGAGTGTGAAGGACTGACAGCCTATCGACACTTTAATCCACTGGGGAGTTGTTCTTATACACCTAACTGCCCAACTGATGGAAGAAACGGGCCGACAAGCAAACTGGGGTTGATGCTACGTGAACGGCGACGAAATGTCAGCTCCGATCAATCGGGAACGACAACCCTCAGGTGTTTCTTTCGCTTAGCTTTTGTTTTTTCTTTTTGTTTTGTTTTTTTTTTCCCGACTCCTGGCCAGCTTCGTAAAAGCTGCCTCCGTTTGCCTCAGGTTTTCATAGCGCTTTACTTTTATCCTGTACTTTGCTACAGGGCAGCTCTACTGCAGACACTGAATAATCTGTGAAGTGCCACTTGGCAGCCTGAAACTAACTGGCCACTCAATGGTAGCCACTCAACCGCTGCTCTTGACTGAGGTCAGCGGTTCTAGAAGGGTACATTTCCTAAATAAATAAAAACAATGCTTAGATTGTGATTTCACTATGTTTCAGAGATCAAACAGGAAGCCGGGCCTTATCAAACACGAGTCGTTACGCTATTGTTCCTAAGCGTCCCGGACGTACGTGAATTCCCAGCGACGAACATGAATAAACATGACTAAAATACTATTTCCATTATTAATTTAACTGAGAAGATTATATTAGTTGCAGGCGGTAGGGGAACAGCTTGTTTATCAAATACCACGCTGCGTTTCAATTAGCCTAAACAGTCCAGCCTACCAAGAGATACACCGCATTAAGCCACAGGGGTGAGTACTCCACATTCGTCTAAATGTGATAAGTCTGAGTAAAGCTCAGAATTACAGAAAAAAACTATAAAGGAGCCCATTATCCTGAGAGAGGGGTGGGGACTTGTGCTGAGTAATAGAGCAGTAAGAGGGGGCATTGCACCTTTCTGTCAGACAATCATTTCATGATCAAATCCAGGAGAAACGTTAAACTGGGCCAGCGCGAAGGAAATGTCAAATGTCTCGCTTTTCTCCAGCGCTAGAAGATGCAAAAGGAAAGCACGTGGCCAGGCGGTCTGTTTCTAAATCAGCAGTCCCTGCTTTGGAGCCAATAACCCCCCTCCACAAAACCCCCCCACCCCAGCCCAACCAGCCCACCCTCCGCTCTCCTTCTGACTGCAGGTAAGTTCAGACAAGCAGTGATGCTTCAGATCCTCTGACGCTCCTCGGGAAGGTTGATGATGACAGTCAGGTATCCAGACGGTTTGCACTCTGCTCAGTGTCTCTTGAGATATGCCAACTGTAACCAGGCGTCTCCGTAATGAGCTGTGCAGCTCGAGGTCCAGGGACATGCTTAGATGCCTGACAAAAAGCCGACGCTGTAGCTGCAGCACACGCTGGTACTCGTCCTTGACTTTGGCTAAGTCATTTGGTGCCATCCTTACAATATCAAATATGATGCATGAAAACCCATGCTAGTGAAGCGAGGAATGAGATATTACATCTCCCTATAAGATAATTATGTTTTCTCTGCGTAAGTGGACCCTGCTGAAGACATGTCAGTGAGTTCATTCAACAAAGCGGACTTGAAATGGTAAAGACCTGAACGGTAGGAACAGAACAGCAACAACAGTCTCTAAAGTGTACAGTAACAGCGAGGCCTCCCTTCAGTCATGACAAATTCTCTTCCTGCATCTTTCCAAACTCCTGGCATTTCGACGACTCCACTCCGACTCTCCCGAGAGTAAACTGGCGAACATGCGTAGGAGGTGCAGGTTGGCCACTAGTGCATAGATGGCACTTTAAATTAAATTAGCTGCATTGTGTTGTAATAAAACTGTCCAGTCTGTTGGATTTATTGTTCTTGCGTAATGACATTGCGTGCACGGACCTTAAAGGATAGGTCTGTTTTGTTTTGTTTGCGGAGGGAGAGGCAGTAAATATGGATTAAAGTGTGAGGTGTTGTGACTAATCCTCACAGCTGAGTGAATCCACAGGAACGTGGATCATTCCAAACAAACAAACAAACAAACAAACAAAAAAAAAAACAGACAGATATCCATGTTCTGACCTTTAATTTTTTAACAGTATTTCAGAGGAAAACTGCAGTGTATTTCTATGTGGAACAATATGTGCTAAAGTTGGTTAGAGTGCACTCGGAGGTCAGAACTTTTTTTTTCCTTTCTTCTTTTTGTAGCCATCTATATTTCACACTCTGGAAATAGAAGCGCGGATTTCCAGGGTCGTGGCAGGGACAATAGGGCAGAAGAAATTAGTGCAGAAAGAATAGAGGGAGTCAAGTGGAAAGCAGCTGCGAACCAGCAGCCCTGCCCTCGTAGATCATCGCACAGATTTCTGGCCTGACCTACCTTGCTACCTGTCACTACGCAGGCCTTTGAGGTTGGCTTGCGTTCCTTCACTTCTATTTTGTTTTATCTGCTTTTCCCCATCTGAAAAGCTGCCAGTGCAGGATTAAATGTCCCTCATCTACCTTTTCTTGCACCCTTAATCAATTTGAGTCCTACCCCGCTCACGCCTCGCGACGATTCTCACTTGCCATGCTACTTCTGCGCTGTTTTCGTCAGACATGTTTGAAAAGGGTAGTTTGCGGGTTTTGAAGTCAGGGTGAAGTTCCGTTGCGACTTCCCTTTGCTGCAGTCCTAGAGGCTCACGCTAACATCCACACCAAAGTACACCTCTACTGAAACCAATTTCAATCTCAAATACAATAAAGTTATGCTGGCAAAGGCTGTTTTATAAACCTATCATCATGTATCCAATGAGGAGTCAGTTGCATTATATTATATATATATGGAAAAGGAGACATGTCACCCATGATCTGCATGTGTACAGTTTGACCCCTTCTAAAAATGCTTACAACTGCATGTTTTAACAGTTCAAACACCAAATATACCTTAAATTATCCACCTAAACCAAAATACCTGTTAAGGCGCTGATAAAAACAATATCCAAAGATTGACAATAAAACACAAACATATGCAAAGTACACAGATTCACATGGAAACACTGAACTGCAGAAGTTCACATATATGGCCTCAAAACGACAAAGTCTTGGGGGAGTTACAGCCAATCAGCAACAAGGAAGATTATTGCTGTTCCTTTGCTTTGCAAACGCCAGACAATTGCACGCTAAGCCGAGTTGCTCCAGCTTCCCAGGCTGCATTTTCTTTCCCGAGATCTGTGCACCGACCAAACTTCCACAAATAATTTGGAGTTATGTTCCACAGAACGGGAGCTAACTAAAAGAAAATTAGGCCAGCATACAATTCATCAAAACAGAAATTCACTAACCAGAAGCTCTTTACATCCTCCACTGTCAGCAAGTCTATCTCCAGTTCCTGTGTGAATAACTGGAATGTGATGATTTTAAAGTCCAGATCTACCTTAGATGAATTATTAACTGCTTAAGCCTTTCAACAGAACTTCACTTTAAAACATGTGAACTATGCCTTTAAGTCAAGCATTGTGACCACAATGCCCAGGACCTAACAAAGGAACTAACATCACTCGTTTTGTACAAGAGGAATCCTTCAGTTCCCCACAAAGACCCCACAGCGACGGCAGCTACCTCTACTTTTTATATATATATATAAAGTCAAAAACGTACAAAGAGCTGATTACAGATGCCATTGGGAGAATCGATTCCCATTTTGACAGGAAACATTTGTCTTTGTGCTCCAGTGGCTTGTGGAGATTTGACAGGAAAGTTTAGCATCAAAGAGTAAAGCCTGTGAGCCGAGGGGAGTCGGGGAGGCGGCGGTGGAGGAACGAGGTACAGAGACATGGAAAGAATGAGGGTAGGACACCAGAGCATATGTAGGTGTATTTGTGCAACAGAGGTAAGAAAACGATCGAAGGTCGCCTCCTCTCTTTTCATTGATTATTTGAGAACCACAAGGCGCTGAGGGCCCTCAGGCAAAGCAGTGGACTGGTGGGAAGATTCAAAGGTAGAGTAGCTGAGTGAGTTTATTAGTAAAGGATTCATGGGGGAGGGGGAACCTTTTAGTCTTCTGACATTTAACGTGACTTTACTGCTTTATAGAAAGGCCAACACTAAAATTCAGCTTGGCAAAAACAGTCTGCCCTCCGTAGTGTTTTTTGTTATTTTTAACATTAAATGTCAATTGTTTGCGCAAAATAAACTAATCAGGCTGTCACTAAACAATTTGCCTTTTGGAGAACAACCTTGGGATTTTCAGTTGCTTTTGACAAGATCAACTATACATTTGTTTTGGAACTGCAAACGCACAGTTCAAACGACAACAATGAAATCTAAAGATAAATCCCACCTCTATATGTCACAAGTACAACGTCAGAAAACCCCGTTTCTACGCTTTGATTTGAGGGTTGAGTTTGTGAAACTTGGTTTCTTTACTCCGCAGTAAAAAAAAAAAAAGTACTCGCCACCGTCAAGTAAAAACTCACTGTTGTCAAGTAACTTGACAAAAAAATAAAAGAAGTTTCTTGAAAAAGAAAACAAGTACTCTTCCAGCAGTTATTACTTGTTACAAGTAGTAACGCGTTATAACAATGAACAATTATTTGTTTTTGAACAACAGCGGGGAAATTATGACTTCTCATTACGAAACAATAAAGAGGTAATTGCAGCAGCTTATGTTCCGGCTATCACTGAACATGCTAACTAGCAATAGCATGTTCATGTTCGGTAATGAAATTGGTATTGCTAATAAGCATTAGTATGTACACACACTAGTAAAACAATGTGTATCTATTTTTGGAAAAACACAAATAAAAACCACTCCAAAATATACAACCTACATCTGATCCTGCTACATGAAATACTAGCCTTAAGTTGGTAAACTTTGATTTCTATGCCCATACGTGTGTGTGTGTGTGTGTGTGTGTGTGTGTGTGTGTGTGTGTGTGTGTGTGTGTGTGTGTGTGTGTGTGTGTGTGTGTGTGTGTGTGTGTGTGAGAGAGACTCAGTATGTGCAGAGATGAGAACAACAAGACTAAATTGACTGCGTCTGCCTTGGGTAATAACTTATGTGTGGAGCATGGGGCCGTGGGATGGTGAGTTTCAACCCGACGAAAGCGCAAACAAATGAACAGCAATATCATGGGCATACTCCATTATAATGTATGTTATTAGTCTGCCGTGCATTCTGGCAAATCCAATATTCCGGCAATAAAGTGCTGGAAGTGACTCGAGCTGCTGAATCTAAGAAATGGATTTGTTGGGTGCTTTTTTCATTTGCTGTTGTTTGTCATGGCTTTACATGTAAAGAGCAATTTACTATTTAGCATAGAGAGTTTGCAAAGATGCGAGTTGCTTTAAAATGAATTTGGAATGAAAGTGTGACAAAAAGGAGAATGAAACCAGTCTTTTACTATGGTGGTCTTGCTTCATGATCTTCATATGATCCAAATCATCAACCTGGTGCTGACAATTGGTCAAAATGCAATAATTCAGTGGTAATATTAGCCAACAAATAAATATATATGAACACACACACAATATTTTCGTCATCATATTTTTTTTTTTGCATTGTATGGTAACGTATGGTATCCTATAGCTCACTTCTATATTCCTTCATCTTCCACTATCCTTAAAACAGACAGCATCAGCTTCAAGTGTTTGCACTGTGTGTGATAAAACTATGTTGATATAAAATACACACTTTTCCTCAATGTGTGCATAAGATTTAACATCACATTTGATGAATGGAGGCATTAAGGGCTCAAAGCTAACAGAAGCACAAGACGGTTCTGATTGTTCACTGATTTTCTCTGATGCCTTCAGGGAACAACTGGATTGATCTGGTGATGAGCTCACATGTGTGTCATAGCAGAAAACAAAACTGCGCATTTTCTCTCCATTTATTTTACAATTCTGCGCCACTTCAGTGTCCATCTTTCACATGAAATCTTACAAAAAAAAATTTAAAATCCAACGACCCCGGTGGTTGGTGCATGACTAAAACATTCTTTTATCCGCGTGACCATCGGGGGACTTCAGAAAACCGGTAAATAAATGAGACAAACCTAAAGACTGAGTTGGTTCTGAAAAGCCGCCATCTGAAAGCGACGTCATATCGGCCGCGTCCCGCAGTGGAAACGTGTCGGACAGTGGATTCCTCCAACATCCTCCTCGGAGAGCCGACTTTTCATTTATTTGCTTGACTGACGAAGCTAAGCTCCCCTGACAGCGATAACTCTACTCCTCTTCCCGAATCAAACATTTTATTTTATTTTATTTTTTTGTGCTGCACTTAATATACTTGAAGAAAACCACTAGAGGCACAACACACACCTCTACAGTATCCAATCAGGAAGATATTCTTCTAGAAATGGAGGAATACATAAAAAGAGCCAAACCAAACTTTATTTTTTGTTGGACATTTTTTTTGCCAAGCTGCGACGTATTTGCATTTGCTCCTTCTCTTGCTCACACAAGACTGTCATGTTACATCCTTGGATTCCATGACAGCGCATAGTGTCTCTGTCTGCACGTGTGTTAAAGCACCTTAAATCCATTTGGGTATTGACTTTTCTTTTTTTGGTTTTTTCCCAGTCTTGTGCTCACATTGACCTCCATTTTAGTGGAGTGTTTTGGGGAAAGCAGGTCCAGAGGGAGGGAAACAAAGCAGAGGGGCCTGGGCGGGAATATAAAGGAGGGGGGGACAGCGCGTGTCAGAGTGCAGGGTTTCGGAGGTCGAGTCGGACTCAGAGTTCACCACCTCTCTTCATTCAGGGTTAATTAAAAAGATGAGGGCAGGACGAAGAACTCGGCAGCGACGGAGGAGAGCAAGATGCAAAATGCTAATGAGCTGTGGAGATATTTCAGCTGGTGAAGCCATTTAAATTAGTGGGGGGCAGAGATGAGCTTCCAGTGGGCTGAAGGGATCATGTAAATGCTTTTTTTTTTTTTCCCCCGCCCCAAAGCAGCACATTTCTTTATTATTATCTTTTTTTTCTTCCTTTTTTTAGGTAAGTATTCAGCTAGCAGTATTTTGGTCATTTCCATACAGAAAAAGAAGACGGTGACCGCCTTTGCATAATAGGCTGCTGAATAATGCTTTAAAAATAATTTATGCGACGGCTTTTGTGCGCTGCAGTCTTTTTCTTCTTCTTCTTTTTTTTAATAACATTTTATTAAACTGGAATGAAGCCAACATTAGCTCTTGACTGGGAAAAGGCAGGAAGCCAAAGCTCACATAAACAGCTCCGGAGGAGCCGCGCCCAGCGGAGAAAATCTGAACGTGTCACATGGAGAAGTTAAACAGGATCTGGCAAAAAGGTTTACTGGAGCATTAAAGCGAAACAAGAGAGAGAAGGAGATAGAGGGGGCGGGGCTGTGAAGGGCGCCCTTACTGCTGCAATCCGAGCCATATGCACATATGATATGTTCCCAAAAAAAAAAAAAAAACAGAAAAAAATTCAATCTACGCCTGTGTAATCATCCAGCATGCCCAGCTGAGAATCCTCGAGACCCTGGCTGTCAAAACCAATCTGGCCCGCAACAACATCTGCAGGTCCACTTCGTGTCACGGCGACACTAAACCCATCCTGACCCGATGCGCCCAACCCACAGCGGGGCCTGCACTATTACTTTTCCTCCGTCGCTCTCATCCCTTCCTCATTTCCTGCCCCAGCAGGTGCTCGTCAACATGGCTGAACGGACAGGCGGCGTAGTCTGACAACAAGCAGCCATTTGGAAGAGAGGAGCGAGGAGAGGGCGGACGACGCGGCAGTAGATAGGGCAGGTTAAATATCAGCCCAAGATTGATGGACGATAAAAGGGCAAACTAATATTCCTATCAGATATTCTGATGCTTTCAGCATGCAGAGTGTCTTGACTCCGCTCCTTAGCTGACGGATGAAATCTAGTACTGTTGCCCAATCGTTTTTCTGTATTCCTTTCAGAAATAAACAGAGTCGTCAGATTTCTCCTTCAACTTGTGTGGTATCTGGTTTTGCATCAGTCTGATCTGAGTGCAGACCAAAGTTAAATATTATCTACAGGTGAGGAGGAATCTCAGGTCATTTCTTTTTGTCTTTCTCTAATGCAACCCCCCCTCCTACTCCCCCCAAAAAATATATATATTTCACAGATGTGTTTTAATTCAAACTTTCAATAAAAGCTCTCCTTCTGGGTGCAGGAGGTTAACGTCTTCCAGCTCCGTTTGTTAAAACTGCAGGGTGAGTTAAGTCCATACAACAATTGTTCTAGAGACTAGAATTAAAGGCATCATTTTATATTCCCACAATCTTGGACTTTCCAGCAACACAAGTATGTATGAGTACAGTTTATTTTATTTGGGCACTTCATTGGTACAGCTTATTGAATTCAAAAAACGGCCGAAGGCAGCACGTGTCCAACGTGATAAACTTGCCAGTATATTGGATGAAAAACCTTCTGATGACAGGATGCGTGAGAGAATGGAGAAAGAAAATGTAGAACTCTGCCAGATTGCAGAAAGTCTCAGTAGAAACATCGAGCACTCCAAGTCTAGCTTGCAGGCGGCCAGACCTGAGACCAAAATGTGATGTGCTGGCAAGTGAAAGCGATGCACTCCAGACACACCTCGTGTCTCTTCATGCAGCACATGAGGAGACAGAGCATGGACACGCAGACATGAGAGACGCAGTGCATTGTTTGGAAATGGTCTGACAGTCTCTGAGAAAACGACTCCAGGAGCTTCTGATGGGCTTGAGAAAGGCGCAGCCGACTATGGATCGGCGATCCGGAGAGCTGGACAGTCTTTGTGATGAACTAGACCATCTCCAAAGCCAGTATGAGAGAGATGGATCCAGAACTGAAGCAGGCAGAACTTGGTTTTGAGGACATGATTTCTTCTGCTTTTTTGGAATACTACCTATTGTGTACTATTTAACAAGAATTGTGCAGTTGCTACATTTTTCAGAAAAGTGAAAATGTTTTTATTTTTTTTGCTGGTGAACATAATATAGATCAGACATTCAGCACGAGTAAAAATCAGATTTATATTTTGTGGCAGTTCGGATAAAAACGCTCACCTCTTCACACCAATTCAGATATCTACCATGCATCACACTGCATGGGAGATATCCGAGTAAGTTTCGTGTTGTTTTGGTTGCAGAAGCCTATGCATGTGTGAGATGATGTTCATGCCACAGAATCTTTCGTCCAAAATCGTGGTCAAAGTACGTTCGGTACTCTTTAAGATGCCCTGAGAGGCAAAAACAGAAAACGGTTCGTTCAGCCACGGCGTTCGATTTTAAAACGTCATTGAATCACGAAGCAGATACACACGATTAGCCACGAAACAAAGTCACATAAGAGTTGAGGGAACAAACAACAAACATATGAGGACTGAATATAAAAACATAAATAAATCTTACGCAGTGGAGCTGAAAAGTGGAACATTTGGCAGCGGGAAACTGCGATAGGAGGTAATCCTACAGCGGCTCACCAGAGAACACTAACAATAGCAGAGATGGGAAGAGCATATATTAGAATGATCTGGAAAAGGCCAAAAGAAATACATAATCTAAGGTGGTCTAAAGGTCAAGCATGTTTTTTTTTTTTTTTTTCTTTTTAATAGCGCTCTATCTCTATCGATTGTCCTGCTGACAGGAAAGGGTTTTATTGAAAGTATAGTTCAATATACATTATAGCTGAAATAAGATGCCACAACACGAGGTCTTACAACAACAGCACAATCCTAGCAATGAAGTGCGTCTACATCCAGCTGGTGTCCATATGTGATTATGGGGTTTTGATACATGTTATTATAGCGTCCAGATATGAAGACCTGCACAGTAACTGCTTTTTATATTTACATTTTATATATCTGTGTTTAAAACTCTTTCTTTGATGAAAGAAAGAAAGAAAGGAAGTGGTTACTGAATGATGCAGAGTGAAATGAAAACATTAGCTGCTAACAATGCTAGGTTGGTTTCCGTGGCATTACCACAGTACCACAGTACGTTCTAAAGCACATAATAGTTTCACTGTTGAAACGAGGAAACAAACTGAGGAACGGTTTATCTCCATAAAGTGTTAAAATATGTTCGTCTGACAGATTCTGACTTCTGTCAGAGTTTGACTCGTCATCTTCCCTCAATTTCTTCTGAGCCACAGTCTAACTGGGTGTTGTTTAATGTTAACACCTATAAAAAAAAAAGGGAATTTTTTGGTTCGAAAGCATAACAGGTTTTATATTTCGATAAAATGAGAGCATTTTTCTTGTTTTAATGAGATTCTGCTTCTGATTTATTGTTTTCTTGCTCTTTCAGTTAAAGAAATTCACACTAAATGGCCCTTTCATAGTTATTAATAAGACCACACTCCAGATTAAATACTAAATTACTTGCAGCTCCAACCAAGAGTCTTAAAACAGTCATTCATCTTGTGAAAACATGCACACTACTCAAAACTAAGCAAGAACATTATGCAAGTATTACAGGTGTAAAAAAAAAGTGTATTTATGACTGATTAAAGCTTTATTCTGTTTGTGAAAACAATAGACACTAAATTTGTTTAGCTGAATGCGGTTTACTGTAAGATAAAGAAAAGAAAAGTTATAAAGCTCTTAAACCGTGTAGCAGAGAAACAAGTAAAGGAGGCCACAGATTCTGATGGGGTTCATCGGTGTGAGAATGTATCCATATTTATTTATGTCATCAGCCCAGCGGTTTGGACATTTAGCCAAACGTCTGCTGCAAAACAAAAACAAGGAAGAACTCGACGCCGACTCAGTCACCGCTTATCAAAACGAGAATAACCGCTGAGAAACATTCGGGGCGCAATGGGGACGGAGAGATCGAGTGGAATAAAGTGTCAGCTCCTCATCGCATAGTATGGATTTCTGCAAGCATGTACCATCATACAAATTCTTTCATTCATCATTCACAGGCCATTATACTTACAAACTAAAAAAAAAAAAAAAAAAGACTGAATAGTATTGGCCTGCGGGTCCTTGATTGTATTGATAAAAGCGTTCATTGGTAATGATAGGGCAAGGTCTAATGGCTAATTAGCTGCTACTGAGCTCAGAGAATAACCTTTGATGCCGTACTGTGGTTGCCTGTCACTCATAGATCCATACAATTATAATGCCTTCTATCTGTTTGTCACGAACCTTTTCTTTATTTACTGATATCGCTTCATTATTTTTGTCTGTCTTTAAGCCTGAGGGCACGTCAAATAATACAATCCACTGAAATGATTGATGTCAGATTAACAATTTACTCTTTGGACACTCTGCTTCCTTTAACAGTGAAGCGTGGCGTGAACTATGAATGTGAGCTTTACTTCGTGCAGAAAATTTCAAACTGACCAGCAACAAACAAACATTCGCTGCCCAGTAGTCATCATAGTCTTTACAAGAATATCAAAGCTATCCGAATAGTAAACCTTACGACTCCAATTGGCATGCCGATTTCTGCCGCCGCAAAGCTTCAACGTGTGCTTTCATGAATTTCCACGAATAGACTCAGCTCTGAAATTATTGGAGTTTGTTTTTTTTCAACAAGTTATACTGAGTGCAGCTCTCCTAAGCTGTGCTGCTCTGTAATCTTCTGTGAAGTGACAAACTTTTAGGACAAAAAGTGATTTTATCTAGAAAAGAAAACCTAAAAGATCACGTTGAGTTGTTAGTGCACCCTGTACTGAACCTGCTGCGGGCAGGGCATTGGAGAAGAAGAACAAGGTTTCACCTGAACACATTCTGTCACTTCTGACTTTTTTTTATCTGACCTTCAGAAAGATTAGCATAGCTGAGTATTTCATATTTCAGCAACAAGCCAGTTCAAAGTGCTTTACATCATAAAAACATCCTACAATTACGAAACAAGCAATGGGCATTACATTTTGTCAAATACACAAATATGTTGATCAATACTCTGGTTCCTGCTAATCAAAGGAAACTTAAGCCTCAATGTAAAGTAATTTAGTTTTTTGACTGGTTTGCAATTTTCTAGAAGTTTGTTTCAGATTTCTGCCGCCGCAAAGCTATGCTGAATGATGATCAGCATTCAGCATAAAAGCTGAATGCTTTTATGCTGAATACATAAAACAGAGCATACCGGAACCAGAAGACCTGACTGGTCTGGAAGGTTGATACAACAAAGTATTAGTCTTTGTTCTTCAGGTGACAGAAGGCTGATTTTCAAACTGTCTTTATGTGACTGAAGATTCAGGTCTGAGTCCATCACTGCCGATTTCAGGCATGACCACTAGTTTCTGTTGGTAAAATCAGTTGTTCCTTTATATGTCCAAATATGGTAACTTCACTTCTGTTTCTGTTTAGCTGGGAATGTTCATGCACCTCCACATACATAGAATTTAATTATAGGATTTCTTAAAACTGAAAAACTAATGTGGGAGTGAACTATTTAGTTCTTATGGATTAAACACATCCAGAGTTCTTTTGCAACAGTTTTTGAATCGTATTTTTGCTCTCTCACATTTTAAAAGAAGGCAAATTTATTGGAAATTCAGCCAACTCAGAATTTAGTTTATGGAAGCCAGTAAAACAAGACATAATTGAACACGTAAGATCTATGTGATCACAAGATTAATGTAGGATTTAACAACTGAGGTCATAATTTTATTACAAAAAAACAAACAAAAAAAAACCAAAAGAGGACAGCCAGTGTAGAACTTTATCCCAGGTGAACTGAATTAGTTCTTGATGAGGCTGGACTGATGCAAAGTTCCCAAAGCATGATAATCGTATTCATTGGTCTCTCTAAATTGTTTTTAGGCATGAGTGTGCATGTGCATTGGTGTTTGTGACGCACCGGCGACCCGCCATGTTGTACCCCGCCTCCCGCCTCATAACCGCTGAAGATAAGACGACGGACAGACGGATCCTAAACCGAACGCGTCTCTTCTGTAGAAACACGACGTTCCGCTTATCGACCTCCTGTATCATATCCAGATGCATTCTGCTATTAATAATCTTCTTGAGGTGGCACCTCCAATCTTTCCTAGTATCAAATTCCCTATTTCCCTCTGCCACTCTTCACCACCTCAGTCTCGTTTGGCACCTTTGTGAAACGTATCCATATCCTTATTTCTAAATCCTTTGAGCACAGCTCGAGAAAGGGCGGCAACCAGAGCACCGTAGCGCCACCGCCGACACCGCGCACGCACACCTTCACGCAGGGGGGGAGCAGCTGACAATGACAGTGAGGCTCAGATGGAAATGGATTTGCATGTAAATGTGATCATATGTACTACTTAAATCAAAACGGTATTTAAAAAAAAGAAGAAAAAAAAAACATAAAAGAATTTTTTCTTTCTTTTGTTGAGTAGAAAATGCCTAAAGGCCTATCTCATTTTTTTTTTATTGATAGTTGCCATGTTTGACTAAGTCAGAATCATCCAAATGGCTGAACAGGTAAGAGAAGCCTCATTGCAAGAATTGCTTTTAACTGCGGCATTAGGCTGCAAACACATGTACGCGGGACAGAAATCGCCCACACCACACGCCTCAAACCATTAGAGGCCCAGGGAACACTGAATCAAGCCATTTATTAAAAATATTGAGCTTTTTTTTTTTTTCTTCTGTAAAACATTGACAAAGAGACCAATTACTGTAAATTCTATATGAGCAGGCTCGTCGGTGTATCTAGCCTCACAGTGATGGGAAATGCACTGATAAATCAAAAGCATGTAGCAGCAAGATAAGGGCAGCTTTGTGTGTATTTTCTATATTGACAGCTGTTCTCAACGGCGGCACAAAAAAAAAGTTGATTTGAGTATGTTTGCAAGAAAACAAAAAGTTTATTCAAAATTGTCATTGGGGTTTGCTCGGAAAGGTACGACAAAGCATCCTGCTCATCAGAGCCAGACCAAGGTTGTGCCGGCAGGAGTTTTATTTGGGGGCCATCTTCCAATTAACCTTATTTTGAATGAAAGATTTCATTTTCCTGGATGCTGATGCTTCTGCCGGGTAAAGAAAAGAGCAGACTTTAAACATCTACAGACATTTCATCACAGTTAATGAAAACTATTTCCTTCGATTCCATTGTAGTTCCTTTGAGGCTTAACTAGCACATTTTTATTTTACCGTTCTTGTGACAAAGCAAGTGCTCTTAGGGTCTCCAGGCCACCAGGGGGCCACACATTGCAGTAATAGCATGGGCTTTCTGTTTATAAAAAGACATTGTGATATTAGCAACATTGCGGTTACAGGGACAAATTATTGCTATAAAAAGCATACAACCTCATGGGTGGAACTCATAGAGAATTAAGCTGTTTACAGAATAATGTCAGGACAGTAAAACACAAATGTTTTGTCGCCTCTTGTTTACAATGGTGACAGCTTTTTGGCTCGACTAAAACCCAAAGGCTTCCCAAGGCACTCCAGAGTAAAACTTTTTAAACGCAAACCTGAGGTGCTTGGAAATAACGCGTCGCTTACATCTCTCAGCGTTTGTGGAGCCAGGCTCAGTCTTCGCCTGCACAAAGCAGAATGACAATGGCGAACCTCAGTGTTGCTGCACCTCTTTAGATTTTTTACTCTGGTCAGTTGTGGTAAAGTTAGCGTGCTAAACTGTGGTACATTTATGCAATTTATGCCACAGGTGCAAGATTATATGCGCACCTCTGCACAAGTGAACGGTAACAAAAACACACCTCTGGATCAGAACGTTCACAAAGACCCACCGCCTCCTACAGGCCAAGCATACACACTACATTGTTTCCAGTGCTATTTGAGCTTTCACTTCCACAATTTCTTCCAGGAAGCATTTTTGGAAATATTGGGTGAACAGGGGCTCAGTTCTTTTTAGCTGCTTGCTACGACTGACTGAATGCAGTACATATTCAGACAATGATGTTATAACACTAAATCAAGAAGATAACTAGTAGCTATGCTACATTTCCTATGTACTGTACTAACTGAAGATCGTGTCCACTGACTACTACATGAATCGCTGATGACACAGTCTAAAGTAAACACTTCACAAAAAACATGTTAACTGTCCAAATAAAGTGCTAAAACTAATATATGACTGCATTATATTTACTAGTCATCAGCCCAGTGGAAAAGCCTTGGCATTTAAAATGAATCCTTTTGGCTCTGCAGTACAATATGACTCAACAAATACACCCAGGAAAGGTGAGAAACAAAAAGCTACATTATAAAAGATTTGAACAATTGACAGTTCGTCTGAATGAATGCAGTACTTCATTGTAAAGCACATTTACAGCCGTTCTAATGACGTGTAGGCTTGACCACTGAGGTCCGATCCACACTAGACTGGAAACACACACAGGAGACTACTTTTACCACAAAGTTAGAATATTTCAACGGATCTGCTGCACTTATTCCTGGATGAATACAACCAGCCAAGATTCTCCACACACACATTTTTCAAAGATCAAGGTTTGGCAAGAGCTTTCCAACACATGAGGGTAATTTTAAATTATCTGTTAAAAATGAAAGCAAAGAAAATCAGTGGTAGAAAAAAAAAACCCCTCAAAAGGTGCTGCTTGATCTGAATCGTTTCATTAGTGATGAGCATAAACAAACACAAACAGGACTCAATTAAAAAGTGAGAAAGATTTCTAGCATCTCAGCAGGCAGCACCAAATCAATGAAAAGTAAGAAACCAAAGCAGGCAGGAGTTAGCACAGCTAACTAAAATGCTAGTTAAACGTCCTATAATTCCCTTTTAATTAGTATTTATGCTTATATCTAATTTTGTGCCGTTTTATTGCTGTATGTGTCTCGTTTGAAGTGATGTTCGCAAAAGAGAGAGTGTGAGAGGAGGAAACTGAACTGCTCCGTAAAACTAACGTCCGAGTTCCTCAAGAATTCTTCATCGGCCGACAAGCTTCAAGACAGATGTCGAACTTCGATCAACTGAAAGGTCACAAAACTGTCAGTTAAGTTAGCGCCCCAGAACTTACCCAGAAAAATGAATTTGGAGCATGTTCATCAGCGCCAGGAATACTTTATCGCACAGTCTCGGTCCTTCCTGGCGTCCTCTAATTTAATCCAGTGTTTGTGTATCTGGAGGAAAAGCAATGATTCTTACCTTTAAACACTTTAGAGAGCAACTGAAACAACTTCCCCTGCACCGATAACTTCTTTCTACATCCTTTCTGTTGCATTCCCATGGCAATGCCTCTGTTTCCTCATAGAAGTTACATTCAAAGCTCTTCTTTGTTTTGAAACTCTTATCCTCTCTCTGTGCCTCAGAGTCTCTTGCCCTTTTCTTTATCTTTATTTTGCGACTTCGACCCGTTTCTCCCTGATTCCCCCAAAGCCTGAAAAGCAATATTTTAAGACAAATAAGGACAAATAAGTAACACGGTTTGCACAACAGAGCATCTTCTTTTCGCAGAAAGAGGAGCGAGCCGAAAAAACAAACCGAAACGAAACAAAGAAAACTATACAAAGATGTCTGTTTAATTCACCCTGTGATAGATACACTTTTTATTATTTGGTGCTAATAGTGATAATTGCTGTAATTGGTGCTTAATTTCCCCCAGATCCACTCATATGAGGAAGAACCACTGAACAGCCTGTTGGTTTTTTTAGGGGTCAGGTTTGGAAAATGAAAGGTTGTAATAGTTTTAGGTTTTTCCACTGTAGTTTAGATTTATTTCACTGTGGCTGTCTGATTCAGTTAGTTTTACGAACTTTTTAGAGTGCATTTGCTATTTTTTTATTAGTTGTGCTAATACATTTTTGTATTTTTTTATACTTTGGCTCATTTTTCAGGTGCGGAATTCAATAAGGTCAAAGTATTGTATTGTGCTTATGTACACATTGGCTGGGCAATAAATACTCAACAGAGGACACCATCTTCAGAAATGTATTCAGTTATTGTTTCACATCAGTTCGAAAGGCTAGCAAATAGATTCATAGACACAAAAACTAAGGGCATTATATCTAATTTAGTTTTATAACCACAAGATATTTTTTAAAATGTATTTCAGTTAATGAAAATGTTTTCTCAGTTTCAGTTGTGGTTAGTTTTAGAAACCTCGATCGTACGTGAAAAATGCATTATTATTATTATTATTATTATTATTATTATTCACACTGAGAAATTTCTGTCACTCCACTGTGAAATGGAGACCCGGCTGCTGGGAGAGACGGCACACTCCCCCACCTCACACACATCAGACGGGCTTCACCCTGCAGACGTCAGCACTGTGTCAGAAGGAGAGCGGCTTCCTGGAGCTAAGAGGATTGGGGGGCTAAAGACCAGCGACTGTGAAAGATACGCGGCCCCCTGATGAGGGCTTCAGAAGAAAAGAGAGGACTGAGTCTATGGAGAAGGGGACAACGAGACAGAACCTGAACTGGGCTTAAGAAGAGGGCTATCGCCCAAAAGTCTCCTATGGAATGTCATCCACAGAGCTGGCAGAGTGAGAACTTATCAGCAGGCGAGGCCTTTGCCCTGATTCATTCGCAGAGAAGAGTTATCGACCATTCCAGCCAGTGTTGCAGGAGGATTCTCACCTCGCTTTCATCGCTTTAGGATTTCTAAATGGCTGCAGAGGAGGTGTTTTCTCATTCCGTCCTCCACGACACAGCGACACGTCGTTCATCTCTAGGTCTCACACCACGTTCCTCTGGTGAGCTCCAGTTCCAGGGAGTGGGCACGGCTCAGATTTCAAAGGAAAAAAAAAAAACCCCGAGATAACGTCTTTCAAAAATGACGCCTGATGATGAGAGTCAGGTTTTAGTTCCTTTCAGGTGCGAAGTTTAAAGATGTCTGAGGGGTTGTGGCTGTTGGTCTGATCCCTGCTTGACTAGCTCTGAATTGCCGTTTGTGAAGCTGCAGATGGGTGCTTAGTGCAGCCAAGCACTGAAAGCAGAAAAGAGACAAGGACAGATTTCTTTTTCTGAACCAGCCCTTCATGCTACATGCCACTGACAAACTCATTGCTGCAAAAAAACATAAATGGATCTAAACAAAACCTGAAGCATTTTCAAAGCATTTTTTAAAAGCCAAACTCATCAACCTCGTAAAACTCCCGTTGGTATACTGTGTCATTTTAAACCATTTCCATTCATAGATAGATATGCATCCAATTTCAAGTGATTAATTTTTAAAAAAAGAAAATATTTTTAGTACTACTTTTTCACTCTTTACAATGAAATTCATGGTTTGCCGAGTGGCTCGGTTGGTAGAGCACACGCTCCATGTTCAGAGCTGTCCAGGAATCGATGATCTGCCGTTGTGTCTTCCTACTTTTCCTCCATCTTGTTTCCTGTATTCGATAAATACCACTAGTGTCAGAAGAGAGATTGCATTGGCTACTGCAGGCCCGTCTCTGATTGATGCAGCCTATTTATGCGCTTTTCTCAACCATCTTTAAACATGTGAATGTAGCGATCAGCTAAGATTCGGTCATTTTATTGATATAGCACATTTTCAGCAGCGAGGCAGTTCAAAGTGCCTTACATGAATTTGAAGGAAATACAAACAAAACAACAAGTCAAAGGAAAGACAAAAAAGTAAAAGCATAGAACTACATATTGGCTTCTCATGTTAGGCTCCTCTCTGGAATCCTGTTCTGATAAAACTAAATGTCAGTAAATGTTTTGTAACTGCACAAAAGTAAAAGAAAAAAAAATAACAAAAGCAAACATTTATCCACCTGCATAGCATGCAAAAGGAAAGGGAATTATTTTCCAAACATGTGATGCCGTAGCTAAAATGATTCTGAATAAAAGTCTTCAACGTATCAGAGCTACTCCAACATGCTCTCGCCATGAGCAGCGCGATTCTATTCCGGTCCTCCAAATTTCTTCTGGGATTGAAAATTCTCTCATTCCAAGAACTCTTTCCGTCCAAATCGCTCCACGTACGGCATGTTCACAGAAATCATTATCCACCACGATAAGATAAAACACATGTACAAGACATTACGCCCAGATGTCTGTCTGCGGAACAGCATTAGACGTCTAATGTAGCTTTCTGCACCACGGATCAGGATTTTCCCCCATTTCCCCCCGTCAACTTGCCTCCTCCATATGGTTATATCCATCAACTACCTAGCCATCAATCAGCCTCGCCGTTACTTTCTTCTCTGTCTGCTCGCTAGGTCGAGCTCATAAAACATCCAAGGCATTATTGTACATTAGACAATAAAGACATACTGCAGGGAAAAATCCATTAGGTTCAACAGAGAGAGGTGGCATGAATAGAAATGTCTAAAATCCTGACTGAGGGGATCCATCTTGCTCTCTAGGGGAGACATGCAACAGTTCCGGCGCCGTTTTGTCTTTCAACACATGTTGCTCTGACGGTTGACATTCTCAAAGTCTACTTTCATGTGAAGGGGTGCAAATCTGCCCATGTAATAATAGGCCGTATTATAATGGGATTGAGTTTTACTTAGGAGCAACGGAGAATTCTTGGTGGAAGAATTCTTCTTTCATCCAACCGGGCACTGGACCAGAGCTTGGCACTTAAACTCATGGGTCTATCAATGGCTCATGGCCCTCAGTGTGATGTATGCAAGTTTAGGGTTTGAACTGTTGAAATTTCATCATCAGTAACACAAATCCAGTGTTGTTGCCTTGATTCTTTCATTTATGTTTGAGAAATCTTTTGATCACCCGTGTCAGCCATTCAGCTGAGCAGAACACCTGGTTGGACCAGGTACCACCTTCAAGCTCTTCATCAGAGCTGCAGTTTCTACCTATCAGGACACCCAGCAGACAAGCCGGCAGCAATTAGCAAACACCTCCAGAATTGTTTATTTCAACAGTGAAATTAAACCCTCAAGAGCGCCAGTTTCTAAGAGCATCACTACAATAAATGTTCAAACCAAAGGTTATATTCTGTTGATCTGGTTTAACCAGAAAATGCCTTTCCATCTTGAAACATCTTAACGTCGTAGAGTTTTAGAGAAATGATTCATCCTCTAAAGGACAAATATGTTCAGTTGCCTTCTAACTATGAGGAATTCAGATTTAAAAAAAAAAAAAAAATCCTTCTCTCACTATTTGTCAGACTTTGTCTCTGTTGTTTACCACACCATCTGAGGCACAGGTTCCCATAACAGGAGCAGTGATCAATCATGAGGGAGACAGTGCTCAGAAAGAGTCACTCAAAATCTGACAACCTGTGCATGGAGCCCTTACCCTGTGTTGACCTTCTTTTCTCCTACTTTTTAATCATTTTACTTCGCTTTCAGTTTTGAACCTCGTGGCCGCCCGTCAACTAATTGGCACACGATGTCCTTTCTGGTGATTCAGCCACACCTGAAATCTTGCATTGCAGCGAAAAGTAATCAAATTCTATATTTTAACAACAATCGAAAAGTAAAAGATGAAAAGCACGCTGCTTTCAAAAGTATGCTCCTGATGTACCTCATTAGACGGCTATATTAGCACACAGAGAGCAGCCATGAGTGGTGCTTGGCAAGCCGAAGCACAGATAATGAGCAGTTTACTAAAACACTGAAGAAAAAGGTCGTTCTATAATTTGGACGGACTTACCGGCCTGGATCATCTATTAATTAAATGCAAAATGGATACATTTGGATTTCGTTGGAATAAATGTGCAGCAGATGTCTGAACGGTTAGCGTGCGTTTCTGATGTCTGTGATTGCTATAACGAGCCAAAATACAGCTGACCTTCAAGCTTCTCTTTAAAACCTTCCTGGAATGCGGTAATCAACCTCGGCTCGGCGCAAAAAGATTTGTTTATTCTGAAAGGTGGAAATTTAGAAAAAAAAAAACGTGTTAACATGACAGCTTTCTCTGACACCTGTGACAGCTTGTAAAAATATATTTAACTTCGAGACTGTCAAAACGTTCAAGAGAAATCCTTCTGTCATGCTCCAAGATATAATTATGCATTAATCGCTTTTACATTTGTCGGGCAGCCAGTGGCAACTGTTGTTATGTGTAATCACGGCACTGAGCGAGGAAAGACATTGAGGTGAAACACTGCTGGTGGTTCCATGAGCAACAAAAATGATTGAGCTAGGCCATGCTTAAGGAAATCTTGATGGGCTCCAGGGATACTAAATGCTAAAAGGTGGGAATGGATGACTTAGTCTTTGAATATGCTTACTTCCAAAAACAGGTAAGCAACCAGAAGGGATGATTAGATTGTGGATTAATTTGGCACATGATCTGCATGAGTCCATTTCTTAAGGATGTAATTACATTTACAACGGGCATAAATGGTTGCGTCACGAAGTGACAGTTGTGACAGTTACCAGAAGTGTTTAGGGCACCACAGATGTTGTGAAGATTTATGTCACTCAAGACAAGCAACACCTAAAAAGAATCATCGAGCGTGTTGTCCTGCATTGTCTTAAATGCTGGAATACATAAACTGGCATCAACACCAGTGTCTGGGTTGGTGCCACAGGGAGAGATAGTCTGATTCTGTCTAGAGAGGAATCGAACTCTGCTTCTCTAATGACTCAAACCGTCCATCGTGTGTGAAGGAACAGTTGTTACCAGAAGTCGATCATTGCACTGCGTGTTAGATGGTCTATGTTGCACCTCACTGTCTTAAAGACCAACATGCATAGGCTGGCATTAACCCCAATGTTTGGGTTGGTGCCACAACCAGGAGACACTGACTGATGATGAATGGTATCCTTACTATAGAGAAGAATCTACTTCTGCTTTTCTAATGACTCCTGGTGTCATGGGAGCCATAGCGTGCAACTAAAGGTTATTTCTTTTAGTGATTCAGAGGGCCAATGTAGCACAGCAGTATGTCAATGAGATTCTGCATCAGCATGTCTTACCCCTCTTGACACAGCACCCCGGTCTCTCAAGCAATGTGTTTTTAATGTGTCTATTAAGTGCCTTCATCATTTTTTGAGCTCCTGCTGTGCTAAGACAGGTGACTCCAACTAAACACGTGTAGGACCAGCTGAAAGTGGAAGCTACGGTAAGGACACAAGAGGAAACCTGTTAATATTTAGCCAAACCGGTTTAAGATTACATTCTTATTCTTGTTTCTTTTGGTGTAGAGACTCAGAGAACGTTCCTGGACATTTATAGTTAGGTCACAGTTTGTGTCGGCTGATTTTTTTTTTTTTTTTGCGATAGTTTGTTTTCTGCAGTTACATTTTCGTACAATTCACTTTTCATGCTATGGGTATGTGATTTTATTAATAATTCAATGCAAGTCCATTTTAGCTGATGCACACCTGCTTTATGTGAATTGTTAGTTTATACTAATTCTAGGCTTTTTGTCGCAGGTTTTGCTTTTTTGGACAATTATTCCCTTTGGTTTTTAATACTGTGCATCGGAAGACATTTAAGCTCTTCTTGTTTTACTTTTGGACAGTTGTTATACTATGTAACCATAACAACAATAGATATGGGACCACATCCCCGACTCCAACATCCTTCTGTCCTTCTCTCCAACTGTATGTTCACTTGAAGAGGACCGGCAAGAGCAAATGAGGTGGATTAACTGATGGTGTCATCCAGGATATGCTCTCCTGTAAAATATCATCTACGTCTCTGGATATTGAGCTGTTCATAAAGCAACAGTGTCTTTGGTCAGAGGATTCTTCAGATTCAAGACGACTGCCACGGATCCTCCTTTCCTACAGCATCAACATAGAATCTTTGATGATATACTTCAAAAACATTTCATTTCCTTTTGGCAAAACAAAGCATCACTGAACTGAATTGGAGTTGAATTGACTATGTGCTTGTGTGACAGTGTTTCTGTAAGATGTGAGGAACCTGCCAGCCAGGAGACAACACAGCTGCAGGTTCGGCCCTCTCCTCTTGCGTGGTTACTCTCAGACGGGAAAAAGGAAACGCAACTTAGATCGACCAGTGAACAAACAAATTGAACTAAAAGGTCACACGCCCTCACATGACCTCCAGCCCCTTTTCATCATCCACCCCAGCAAGTTTAATCAACAAATTCGCTGAAAATGCCAAGAAAACCGACATTATGAAAAGATCACACTGTGAAGATACTTCTCCTTACAAGATACTTCTTGCTAATTGGGTACCATTAATAGAATGGTGAATAAATATAGTTCATTAGCTTATGGACCTGGACATCATTCTGTTGAGGTCTAGGTTATGTGACATATTGAGACCCTACACTTTGACCCTTCTTTATGCTTATATGTGACATTTTAGGAAAACAGTGAAAAGTGCTTTGATAATCCAGATATTTGAGCTATTGCACCTTATGTAATAGCAGGGAATCGTGTAACATTTAGCTTGTTTGGGGTATCATTTCAAAGAGAGCACAAAACCAAAAGAGCAGAAAAGGTGAAAGCAAAAGCTTCAACTGCACCAATGGCAATGAGAAAACCTCAGCATAAAGATAAAACAGAAGGGAAAGAAGGACAAAAAAAAAAACTAAAAACAGATGAGGTGCCAGCAGAGAGAAAGTTAGAAGATAAATAATGTGGTAAAAAAAGAGAGAGAGAAAGAGGAATAGAAGATACACAGAGAGGGAATTTAAGTGCATCAGGGGCATCTGGCAAAAAGGAGCACGGCCTGAAAAACAGAAGCACAGAATAAAAATGAAAGAGGGAGGAAAGCAGATGTTTCCATTCACCGCCTCATCCTTTCTGCAGAGCCGCAAAGCCAGCAAGGCGAGAGAGAGAGAGAGAGAAAAAAAAGAACATAAAAATGGAGGATTATGAAGGTAAAGTAGGAGCTGAAACTCAAAAATGATGATAAATGGAAAAGACAGAGCCTGAGTGAATGTCTGCGCCACATAATAAAGAAGTTATGAGATTGATTCTCGGGCTATGGAATCACAAAGCGCCGATGCCTGTCAGTGGATTCTTTTTGACAGTTGACATCAGAGAGAAACCTTTTTGATGCCAGTCTCTTCTTGTCTCTGAACCAACCAGCCGTGCCCTCGCAGTTACAACAGCGCCATTAAATCGACCAGGTGAGGATGCGCGATTAGACTTACAAAAAGTATCCGTTGCTTACGTCATGCAGTTTTTTTGTGGCCATGTTTTAGTTCCTTGTGATTAATCTTTAAAGTGTTATAATGCAAATAAGAGTTGTGTTCAGCAGCGGTTTAAACTAGGCCTGCACTAGCGGTGGTTCTGCAAGGCATGCCACCACTGGAACCGCCCCACTCTGCTCCACCAAGGGCACTGTCCCTGGGGAGCCAATTAAGAGTGTCCACTGTACCGCTGACAGCTGCTGCAGCTGCAGCCCTGAACACCTCCCAGCCACACATCACTAATGGTGGAATACTGCAGAACTGGCAGGGGGGAGGTGGAGACGGAACAGAGGGCAGAAAGAATCGATGGAGACAGTGGTCAGCCTGAACGCATCAAGGCATTGTCGGGGAGCTGAGAGTATGTGGCAGTGTGACCCTTGGATAGTGTACTGTCAGACTTAGACTTCTCGGTCTTTGGTATAAAGGTTACTAGAAGAGAGGATTGCGTATGGTGCTGCAAAGAGTATGGGGAACTGATTTGTGTTTAATCAGCTGTTTCTTTGTTGAATGATTGCTGGAGATGCATTTTCTAACTTTTGAAAGTTACGCATTCCCATTACATTGAGCCACAGTTTTCGTACATGCAATTGTGAGTTTAGCATTTGGTTTGGACCAAGGAAAAGCTTGACAAATCCGTAAAAACGGAACTTGTCAACTTCAGAGACAATCAGAGACCAAAGGCATGTTGAGAAGACATTCTGGAATCAGAACAGAGTTTGGGTGTGGAGCGGATAGAAAGGCCTGTCCACAGTATTGACCTTGTGAAATCCACAATCAGATTCTGAAGAGGTCAACTACACGACTGTAGTTGAACATCAAAGCACAATCACGTGTAAGACTGGTCCAGTCAAAGTCCAGACCTAAATTGATGATGTGTGACAAGTTTTTAAAATTGATGCTCACAGGTGCTCTCCATTTATTCTCTCTAATCCTTTTTTTTTCTGTTACAGGGATTGGGTAAAACATTTGGTCTCTACACCAGTTTTACACAACTGTGTTTGGGTGTATTGCATAAAATCCCAACTAAATCCACTGAAGTTTTTGGCTGAGGTATGAATACTTTTGCAGAGCATTGGAAATGCATTCCAATGCTGGGCAGAATTTGCCTTTAAGCAAGTACTGTATGCCAGAAATGAAGACAATATAAAGTCGTAAACAGAATTGTTCATCATTTTCTTGTTCAAATACAGGAGAGCAGGGTGTGTAGTGTTTTAATGTATGCAAACAATGTATCTGAATCCAGAAAAACTTTTATTTGGGACCTTTAAGATAAACATATATATATATATATATATATATATATATATATATATATATATATATATATATAATAAAGCCTTCCTGCAGGGGATGTGGTGTTGATTTATTCCAAAATGTACTCATTTGTTCCCAATTTAAAACCTGCAGTAGGATAAACTAAATCTCTGCTTCTTTGTTTCCAGGTATTTGCTCAAAACCACCTCAGAGCAGTGCAAAGACTCTAAAACTCTGTTTGGCAGTAAAAAGTTAGCGACTTTACTTTCAGTATTTTCTACCGTTACGTATGCATTGCAATGCAAAGCCTCATCTGTCTCGCCGAGCCAGGAGTGGAAAAGGTCAGGAGCCATGCCTCTTGTCTTGTACCGTTTCCAAACTTCTTGCGAATGCGGCTGCTCTTTGGGAAACTCTGACAGCTGTGTCTAGCCCAGGTAACAATAGGTTCATATTCAGTCACCACTGGTTGTCACACGTGGGATTGTCAGCGGGAAGGAAAAACTCACAAGAACAGGCAACCGTGTCCCGACACCTATGTTGAATTCGCCATCTAAATGTGAATGCAAAACACAATCCAAACTGCCATTCACTGTGTTTGGTTTCAATACTTAATACTTCCTTTGGGAAAATATTCAAACTATTTTAGCGAAATGTGTCACATCTGTAGTTTTAAATAAGGTAAAGGTATATGTTAGAGAAAGCAAAGCAGTTTTAATTTAAATGTTTGGAGTCACCTACTTAATTTGAATGCCAAGAATTCCTATGCAATTTCTACAGATTTTAACGTACTGATTTCTTTTAACACATTTAATTACACGTTTAGTTTCACTTTAAATACAAACGTTCCAGCCAGAACTTTACGCTTCCCGTCAACCAACAATGATATTTGTCTCGGCCCACTGGTGGGACGCCTGAGAAGACAGTTATTGTGTTCAAGTTATGCTAAAAGGAGTTAGGCGAAGCCATTCACGCCGAGAACAGCATCTCAATTCTAAGCATGTTGCAGCCCGAAAGTCCCCAACATTAATAACGCTTCTAAATAAAATAAGTCTCTTTCAAAAAAGTTCCATGAATGATCTTGGGTTCCTCAAACACTTAAAAGCTGAAAGAGTAGGATAGCATTTCCCACAGATCTGATGTCTGAATAAACTAGATAACATTAAAAAACTAATATTTTGGTCGTCGAGCTCATATTTCCATCCTGTAATTTAGTAGCAAAAATCATCTTTGAAGTGAAAACGTTGCTTTTTTTTTTATTTTTTTCAATATGTAGATTAATTGCTCTTAATTAATTAATAGAGTCCCACTACCAGCTTCTATATTTCGAGGTGAATTGGATGTTGAATAAAACAGGGCGACTGGAATTATCAGCTACAAAACAAGCAATGTTTAGGCCGGGTTAAGGATGCTCAAATGGTAGCTTCTGTTGTCAGAATGAGAGAAAGAAACATGCCAAAACACTATAATTCCCCTGTCAGTGAACCCACGTCTTAGTGCTGTGCTGCTTTATTGTGTAGGACGTCCTTGAGTCCCGAGTAAATATCAGCTAAAGATTAGCATTTATCTCCTCTTCCTCCTCAACAACAAGGTATCTTCTCACTCCGTGCCTACAGGCTCCCAATTCCCAATCAAATCCCAATAAGAGGAAGTTAGGGTGGATATTCTACTCCCAATTATGAATCTGCTTCGGTGGTTTGTTTAGAATGAAAGTCACCTTTCCAGATGCTCTGTTGCTACCACTTCTTCCACCCACTCACAAAAAAAAAATATGTGCAAAAAAAAAAAAACAAAAAAACAAAAAAAAAACACATACACATGCAGTGTGTATGTGCAGTGTGTACACATGCAGTGCACCAAACCACACATATTTTCCTCCCACTCTGCGCGGAGTGAGAAACCTTTTGTCAGTTTGCATCTTTCAAAAGGTATTTAGATGGCACTTCGAGGGATTTTCGTGTACAAAAACAGTGCGATGAGTGTTGCACGACTACTCATTCTGCTGAGGGACTCGGTTTCGCAAATTGTATCTCACATGCACACAGTCCCACAAACTGTAACTACATTTCCTCGACTCCCAGGTCTTCTCAAATATAGCCGCTGTTCCGTGAAGCGATCCCCTACTCTCTGTTGTTTTCTCGCAAGATTCACGCCACGCCAAGGACATTTCCAGCTGGCTTTAAGTTTACATTAATGCCTATTGTCTGGAGACTCGGCTTTTTGTCAATTTGCCTTTCATAAGTCAGGCTTGACAAAGCTTTTCAATTCTTTTCACTACAGAAGCCCTGAGTCAGATTTGACATTTAGTGACATTAAACATTAACCATGCTTTGCCTCAAGAAGAATAGCTAAGGTTTAGAGGATAAAGTTCAATGTCATCTTATAGAAATCATAAAAAAAAGTACTGTAATACTGTCACAAACCAATCAAACCGTACTGGACATTTTTGGCACAAAAACGAGTAACGTTACTCAATAAGTGGCTAATATTTGATGCCACTGTCCATCCGTCCGTCAATTTGTTTGAGATCAAGTTGATGGGTTGTCAGTTTAAAGAAATAAACCCAAATATTCCTTTCTCAAGAGATTCCTCCAGAATTCTTTTGTATTTTCTCACACCGGAACATGTTCAGAAAGCAGAGCGCACCCATGAGACATTCTGATCAGATGCCTGAACCATCTGAACGTCTTTTAAATGCAGAATAGCAAGAACTCTGCATCAATATTCTCATGAGTGAGCACATCACTTTCGTCTCTCAGGCAGAATCTAGGTACCCTACAAGAAAATCTAATGTTAATCACTTGTATCCCGAATCATTTTCTTTTGGTGAAGATCCATATCTAATGACCATTGGTGAGTGTTGAAGAATAGATGGAGAGCTTTGAACTCCAGTTTATTCCTTCTTTACCACTACAGACCTCAAATAACCGCTGATAAGGGCTTGTCTCCCACTCCATCTTATCATCCCATACATCAAGATTTGGGAAACCGATTGGCTCGAGGCAAAAGCTTGTATCTCGATTCAGAATTCAAGATATAATCTTCACCTTAACACGGTGAACCGGTTTGATAATACTGGTTGCATTTCTATCTGGGTTCGGGGGGGGAGGTTGTTCCTCCTATGTCAAGTCAATGAAGGAAGACTGACACAAACACTCCATGACACATTGTAGGAGAAACAGGCACTCTCCTGAAGTCACCCTTCATGGGATGATGGAGGAGGCAAACCACATTTTGATTGTGGTTTGCCCTGGAATCTATGGGTTGTCGGTCCAATCCCCTCTCCACTCGCCTTTGTTGTTGTGTCCTTGGGCAAGACAGAGGGGGATGGTGGTGCCAGTGCATTGCAACCTCTCATCAGTCAGACTTCCCCAGGGTAGCTTCCCACCACTAATGTGTGAGTGTGTATGTAAATGGGTGAATGACTGTCTGTGGTATGAAGCGCTCTGGGGTCCCTTGGACTTAATAAAGCACTATACAAGTACAAGCCATTTACCAAATACTCTCCAGATTGACTTCAGAGGGGGGGGACAGGGGGCTACCCACTGAGTAATTGGGGGATAAGCTTTGGCTTCTGGTTACTCTGTACTCAGCAACTAGATATCTAAGTGAGGATAGTGAGATTAAAATCAAGTACTGTGTGAGGCAGGTAAACAAAAGGGCCTAGACATCCAGATTCTTACCAGTATGCCTATCGAAGGTAATTGCAAGAATCTATCTTTCTTGATGAAAAACCACAGAATGCAAGCAATTCTTGACTCATTGCTTAATGCTCATGATTGCTGTCCTTGGTCACTGTTTCTACATGATCCAACACAGGCCGGCCTCCCAGTGACTCGTTAGACATTCTCAACCATAACTATGAATCCTTTAAAAACGTCATGGTCGCTGTCACAGATTTCACCTAGATATTCCTGTTACCCATTTAAAAAACTTGTCGTTTGAGGCTTATATTGTAGCCCTTTAAGCAGAGAGGTCAGCCAACAAGTGAATAAAGATTACTGTTGACACGCTGGGCGAGGAAGCTCTGGACACCGCGGTCCTCCTCTGCACCGGTCTGATAAATGCATGTGGCAGATCAGAGGGAATGCAGAAAGGGATACCAATCTTTCCTTTACTGGCTCTTTGTCTACTGCCTGCTCACATAACAGACATTAATCAACGTGGAAAGAATTGTTTTCTCTCCACTGCATGGCACAAAAAATAAAACCTCATCTGTGTCTGGGGCGAAGGGAGCGGTAATGTTGCGTGACATTCTCTTCATATCGCCGAGCTAGAGGTCACCTCCCGGCACCGAGGGAGGAGAAAAAAAAAAAAAAGAGGAAGGGAAAAAATAATTCTCTCCATCTCTCACCTGTTCGCCCACTCTGCCTGCATTTATCCATCCGCACTCTGCTCATGTCCTTCCATCTATGAGGCCTTGTGTGACACACATGGAACCTACAACACTGCTAAGATTTATTTTATTTTATTTTAGGACAAACAAGTCACATGTCTCAAATTACAGTGTGAACTGCCCAACATCGTCATCCACCAGAATTACCAAAGGGAAATAAACGGCACTGTATGTGAGTCATATAGTAATAGGAGTAGGCAAATGCCCGTTGTGCCCTGCTGGGGTTGTAATTGCTCCTTAGTTCTGACACCACAGAACAAAAGTTCCTGCTGGCTAAAAGCCACACCATGTAATTAATTTGATTGGTGGAGGATTAGCGAGACGAGGACTTCATTTGCAAAAAAAAAGAAGGTACTTTGTGTCATTTCCAATTGAAGTGAGCACTGTGTTTAACATTTTAACTCCAAAACACACTCAAGTTGAACTGCAACACCGAAGCCATTTTTAGCAAAGGGAGTTGCTTGTGTATTTTTGCACATAATCACATGACTCATATTAGACTGATAGGACACACAGTACATTTACACTCTTGAAATGACAACTCACGGCTTGTGTGAATCACCTGACATGTCTTGCTAAAATAGTCCTGGAATCCCACACTTTTGTTTTGGAACTGTTAAAAATGGAAATTATCTTCGACAGCACCACCAAAAAAAATAAATAAATAAATAAATAAAAATGGTTTAAGGTGGTTTAGAAGCAGGAGTTAAGTGTGGAACATCAGAAGAAACCAAAATAAGCTGCTGAAAGCAAGTTGGTCGCAGTAAAACATCAATAAATTAAAATGAGATCCATAATCTCCATTCTGATATTTTTTGAAGGGCAACCATTTTATTATTATTTCTGTTGTGTGTGTTTTTTTTTATTTTCACTTTCTATTTAGTAATTTTTTTTTTATTATCATTATTTTTGGATAGTTCCAGTGTGGAGTGTTCTTTACAAAAAAGTTTATTGGTCTTTGAACAAGAGAACTTGCATTAATTTGCCATTATCAATATATTACTTGAAAATATGCCTGCCAAGACAACAAATTTTACTGGATGATTAATTGTTCCAGAACTTACTGTGATGAACAATGATTTTGTTTTTTTGAGGCCATTTATATTTATCAGAGGTCGCATTAACAGAATATTTTCTATATTGACCTGTTATTTTTTTTAAAACGACGGGTATGGTCCAAACAAATAGACATCCACTGGTAGGTCTGTGCCTTACCAGAGGCATGAAACTATGAAAATGTTCGAGCTCTTAGCCTCCAGCTGAGGACAGAAGACTCAATCTGTGGGCCATGCCAGATTGCAACCTCTACTTTCTGTTTTCTACAGCCGTACAGGGACAGAAACATGCCTAATTTGCATTTTCTTTCCAACATTTTAAAAGCCAATTTAATATTCACATGACAAATAAACGGAAACAGCTATAGAGGCCATCGTGAATCTCGTTGACGACCGCCCAATAGCTTGAGTGCTCTGATGTCCAAAGCATAGACTAAAGCCTTTCCCTTAGACTGAAGACCAATCAATACCGGGACAGCTTTATGTCTACCTGCACTGTATGAGAAACCACAGAGCAAATCCAGGAAGGAAGAAGGGGGCCATGAGAGAAGGGAGGACACTGACAAAGCAAGACAGCTGACTGACAGGTTGAGAGCAGGCTCTCAGCAGTGGAAATGATTCAAGTCAAGTGTGTTGCTCAGAACTGCACCTCAGCATAAAGTCAAGCAAACAGTGACTACATTTCAGCCCCCTCCCCCCGACCAATCAGTGCAAACGCACCATTTATGTGGCTCTCAATAAAAGAAAGACAGGAAAACACTGCGTGGTCAGAGAGCAGAGCATGTTAATCAGAAGGGAGTGGAGCTTCAGCATGCAAGCACACCGAGGCTCTGACATGAATTCTGCTGCAGTTGAGAAATGCTCTCCAGGTGGGGGCTTGTTTGTTTAGATGCATCCTTAATTACTTTCCTAGCAACTGCCTCTAAAACATGTTGAACGCTATATCTTGCACATCTGTGTAATGGCCTAAGTGTAACGTGACCTCTGCCACTTCCTCTTATTTGTGCAGATTTCATTTGTTTGCATGAGTAATTTAAAGCCAGGGTGCTTGTTTTTAGTTACTGTAACGCAATCGCACCTGTAATTTGATCGATGCAGAAGCAATCATGTCCAAAACCATAAACAACCGAGGAATGTTCTTAACATAACGATGCTTGCAAGTTGCGGATACAGTGACAGTCAAATGTAACCTACCTCAGAGAACGGGGTGGCCATCAATAACCCCCAAAATAGGACGAGACCATTTGTACGGAGGACAGCGGTTATGATTATCCTGACTGAATAATTTGGAGGAAGACAGATCTGCACAATCAGGAGGGTTCAGCACAGATGATAAAGTGGCTTAACTGAGGACATTTTGAAAGGGCTTCATTTAGTCTGCTGTCAAATTAGGTGTGAATTCTCCGAATTTAGGACATGTGTTGGGTGTCAGATCAAATTTATTCGCCTAACGGACCATTTAGTCCTCCAGCACAAACAAATAAGGAGATGAAATGTCATATTTCTCCCGGTGGTGTTTGTCAAGAGGGAAATTCCACACGTTGCCACAGCAATTTCAAGCAGGATATTCTGGGTGAAACAATCCGTTCCCAACCACACTGCCAGACTCTTAGCTCACCCACATGCAACAGCCATTGGCGGTCAATAATCTGCCCAATGAGGAAATGTTAGCTGACATGTAGAAGAGGAGGAGAAAAGGATGAAACTGTGGAGGATGGGAGATCGAGTGAGTTGTCTTGCGTACGGGCCGTGGGTTAAGCCACTTGGTTTCCCACATTCCGGTTATCATCGCAGACAGATCACAGGGTCCTCTCTTTCTGCGTCCAGGATGATGCTGGATAGGCCTTTACTGCGCCACCGCCGTTATGGATGTTCCATTCGCGCTGGTCTCCACCGTAATCAATCACGTTTACAGCCGGTTTGAGTTATTGCTTTCACTTGACTCCCTTTGAGTAGATATTGACCTTAACTGGTTTGTCATCCCTCAGGGGAACGACTGAACGCCCAAACCAAACTCCTGATAAAACCATATCCTACAAACTTTTTGCACCCATTGCACAAAATCGCCAGGCTGAAAGTATTCAGGGGCAAAATTTCTTTGGTTTTCCCCTCATTAAAAAGACAAAAATTGTACATCTCTTTTACCTGCACATCAATAAACATGGGATATTTTACATTTGCCTAAATGTGTACAGTTGTTTAAATGTTTGGGGTTAATTTTTTCCTGTTTTTTTTTTTTAAGTGTATAAATGTTTTTAGTTTATTCCAAGCAATGGAAGTAAGAATCTTCCTCCTCAACCTTTGTTGTATTCATCCAAATGTAATGGTCTGTCTTTTTGAGTAAAAAACTTGTTGGATGTTTGTTTCTAGTGTGAAATGGAAACAAAATAAAACAAAGAGTTATGGAACATTGACCTCGGGTAGATGGAACAAACAAAGTTCATCCCAATTTATGGACAAAACCGACTGACGAGTGAGCAGGTACAAAGAAAAGCACGAACAATCCGTTTAAATGTTGTGAGTGCAAATGAGCAGTAGAGGGTGTATCAATGGCTTTTAGGTTCTGCAGCTGAGAACTGTGGGGCAGCGTTGGGAACCCCAAATGGGACAGTCACCTGTATGCACTTCTATAACCTATTTCCACAGTGAAATGACTGATGGGATGGGATAAGACGGCAGCGGCGCTGAGTGGAGTAGCACAAAAGGGAAAGTGGTGGCGGTGTGGCTATCTCTAGTTCTGCTCCAGTAGGGCTATCTTCATTTCTATGGCATCCCAAAGGCCCTGGGGAGGGGCTACAAGTGTGTCAGGGCTCCTGTGTGCTGGGGGAGAGGCGGGGAGGGTGGAGGGCTTTCAAACACTCCATACCAGGAATATATTCTCTGCTCATCTCACTCTACCCCACTTTCCAACCAAGCGTTCTCCAGTCGCCCTCCCGCTTCGCAAGCTATTTCTTTCCTTCACTTTATTAATTTCCACCTGACACAGCATGTGCTTCCCCCCATCCACCTTCTATCCTCCCCCCTCCTGTTTGGGATGTAGATGCCGCATACAGGGATGACTTGTAGGCACCTTAATGGTAGTAGCAGGAGGGGGGAGGGTGGGTGATGTTGACGGATGCTGGGTCTGTCAGTCATCACAGGCCTGACACAGATGTGTCAGACAAAGACGCGATCTCTGAAGTTCACTTGAACCATGTGAAGTAGCTTTCTGCCGGCAGAGCATGAGGGGGTGTGTTTGCATGCGTGCGCGTGTGGATTTTTATAATACGAGGTAGGAGCACGAGCAGCTGGAGGTTTCTGTCAGTCAAGCTCCTTCAGTAAACTTTCATTTTCCCCCCGTCCTGACACGTTGCTTCAAACGGAGAAAATTTGTGCCTCTGCTCAAGCAGGAAATCATATTTTAACCCCCATGCGCCCTCGTACTTTTTTTTTTTTTTTCCTTTTTCTGACGACAGAATGCTGCTTCGAAGAATAATTTCACCAACGAATCTGCGGTCCTGAAGATTACCGTTAAAACATATGAATCCTATTCTTTAATGCATGTACCTCTTAATCCTATGGGTAGCTACTTCTGTCAATCAAATGGAAAAAAAGAAAAAATAAAACATCAGCTTAACAAAAAATCTCTGCCAACAACTAGCTCTTACTGCAAGAGCTGCTATTATGGGAAATTACATTTAAATATCTGAAGGCGACACAATAATGGAAAGCTATCTGAGCAACATTCAAACCAAACTCATGCAAAATAATAAATATGTAAAGAAAGCTGACGACATCTTAAAAGTTCAATTATGTGCTCTTCTTAAGTGAAAAGAAACAACACAAGGAATTTCCTCCTGGGAGCATGAAGGTACTTTTAAAGAAGCATTCACAACAGGCCTATTTAGTCTGATTTAATTGAACTCTAGTTTGTCTGGTTCGTTTGGGGAGGTGTGAATGGTGAATGCCCAATTGAACCAAACAAATGTAATTTGGTCCATTTATAAACTTAGAACGCGGTTTGGTTGAAGTGATCTCTGGTGCGGTTCGAATGCACAGTCTGATATCAAATGGCCCTGGAGATTGCTCAAAAAGCAGGAATTGGACAATAGCGCAGGGCATGCTGGGTAAGTACAACCAAAACAGACAATTTGTGTCAAGCACTAGAGGGAGAAATGGCTTGTGGATGTTTAGAAAAAGACAAAAGGGAAATCCTCAGGTCTAAAATCTGATTCCACTTCATTCCATTCAAGGTCTATCAGCAGATAAAAACACTGTGTCGTGTTTCAATCACTCCCTGTGAAATGAGTAATAATTTGTTTACGATTTTGCCAGACATGAAAAGTGACGTGGCAGAAGCCAACCATGAAACTTGTTCTTATTCAACGCTGTGCCTCATAAACACAACAGTGCAACGCGTGGTAATCCGAAACTCCTGCACGGCTTAATTTGGAAACATATCACATTCAGCAACCACTTTAAATCTGAGGTGGGTGGCAGGGAATGTTAGCTGAGGGATAAGGAGTGGGTGGTGGGATACATTCATAATGTCGCTCCTGCCAGTGTTCTCTTCTGCTTCCGAAAACCCATCTGGGTTGGGAGAAGTGGAAGTGGAAGAGGTGGCGGATTTTCAAGGCATCCGTCATGCATAATATAGGACGCTTTGTTTATTAATGGTGGGCACTCCCACTGGAGACCGAAATACTTGATGGAACCCCCCACCCCCACCCCCTCCCACCTCGAGTCTCGCTCCTTTAATATCTGACGGCTAAATAATTGAAGAAAGCTTACATCAGCACCGCTTCTAAGGAGCCGGCCTCCGCTTCTCCTGTGTCTACAAAGCGAAGGCGGTGCCCACGCCATGATGGTCTCCCACTGATGTACCCACAATGCTTTCATGTGCCAGGACAGACAGTGGATGAGGACGACAGAACATCCTCCCCACACGCCGGCGATGTCATCATGTCGCCTCCTCGCAAGCCCCGAGTCAAACCTCAACACACGCCTAAGGAGTTGAATCTGCAGAAAGGAAATGGTTTGGCATCAGGCACACCGACTGAATAACTATGCTGTTGTTCTTTTTACCTACAGTGAGAACCTCCTTGGCATTTCTATCAAGATGTGGTGAAGTTCAAACTCAGGGGGATTAGAGTGACCGCTGCGCCGATACGCCACGAACCGTTCAATAAAGACAGAAAAAGAAGAACAAATAAAAAGCACTTCTGTGGATAAAAACTCTTTCTTCACCTCAGAAGTTATGGCAAACTGGCAAACTGGTTGGAGATCATAGGAACGAAACAGTAGCTCAAATAATAACTTGTTACAACCATTTTGTTTTTATTAGAGATGTTTTTGGTGCTGGTAGCCTTCGCTGAACAGGAGAAAAACAGGAAGTAAGGTGGAGAGAGAGGTGGGTAGTGCTCTACGGGTCGGGTCGGGTCAGGGTCACCTTGTTATGCTGTAGAGACAAATAATGAAGCCTGCTTGGAAATTTAAAAAAGGACCCAACTTGGTGCCAGGAAGGAGTTGCTAGTAAAGTTACCCTGTAGTTTTCCATTCCAACTGAGACAGATTTAGATTTTTTTTTCATCAAATACATTAAAAAACGTAATTAAAAGGAACGAATAATATTTGAATTGCTATTTCTTTTCTTTTCTTTTAGCTGTTTATTAATGGAGAGGCTTCATTTTGGATCACATTAGTTTAAGTTTGATGAACTTAGTAAAATGCAGGGTTGCGTTTGATGACCAAATGTTGAAAATCACATTACTAGTCTATGATGTGTTTTAAAGCACTATACATGCAATACTTCATTAACCATCATGTAGTGAATAGATTGAGTATTTCAGTTTTTTAATACTTTGAGTTCACGCTCTACATTAAAACTCATCTTCCACTGATTTAATGACATTTTCTGTTCCTCTTACATGAAGACAGATTGGCACTTAAACATGACCTGTTCACTTCATTTTCTAGGCCAATAGAACCCAGTGAAGTTTATAGGTCAATTGGTTTGGTACCTCATGTCTCCATGTTTCATGAGATTGTAGCACAGCTTTTTACTCTGTCCAGTCTATGCAAAATAAGTTTCACCACAAATTAAATATATAAAAATAATAGACCTAAATAATAAATAATAAAATAATAAAAGCTTTCTGCTTTTTTCACTGAAATGTACTATGAATAATACTTGAGGCAAAGTTTACTGACCTTTTTTTTTCTCACTCTGTACCTCACAGAAACTTCTAAATAAAAAATGTATTCCAATGCCAATTCCCTTCCCAAGGCAGAAAAACTGAGCTGCAAGCAAAGGAAAAAATACTATTTTCCCCCCCTGTCCAACCAGTTTTTTGTTTTAATAGAAAAGCAATGAATGGATGTCTTGGTAAAATACGTTCATTTGGTCCCTGCGGCGCTGCAGGCCACTGTATTCCGTCTCTGTGAGCCAACATGTAAGAATGAGATGGGTACCAAATAATTTTTCCCTGGCAGGCACGGGGAAAAAAAAAAAAAAAACGCTCGCTAGCTCAACTGGCTGCATGCGCAAGACTGTAGAGGTGAACTATGTACTGATATATGTCAAGTGTTCTGTGCTTTGTTATGTCCCGACAACGGCTTTTTATCGCACCCCGTCGAACGCTAATAGGAGAATAAAAGACCGACGCAGCCTTTCATCAAAACCACAATTACTTGTTTCAAGGTGAAAGCAAGTTTGGAAAAAGTGAAATGAAAATCGTATTTGCATAGTGACTCAAAAAAACTTACTCAATGGGAAAACTAATGTTTTATGACTAGATGATTTTCCGAGGCATACTAATGAGCCGGTTTCATTTGAAACAGTTTGTAAACTGTGTAAAGTGTTGCTAGGTTACACAAATTTGCGCCAGAAAGAAAGGAAGTTTGTCCACAGCAACTAATAAAACCCCTTTGAAAAGTATTCACACCACTGACAGCTAACTTTATTGTATTTTATAAAACATACCAACACAACATTACACATGATTCTGAAGAGGAAGCATGAATGCTAATCTGAAAAGTGTGGAAAGTATCTGCATTTTACCTCTGATACTCCTAAATGAAAGTAAAACTTACAATCTTTCTAATTCTCCTACACAGTAGTTCTGTCAAAGGCTCGCTTTTAGTTGCTCGCTGAAACCTATGACTGAAAACAATCACTAGCTACGCTTCCACTGCAAATGTGCGTAAAACTTAAAAATTTTGATAATGCCAAAAACCCCAACAATTCCTCTATAGTTTCCATTAAATAAAAACACAATCACTATCACATGTGAATAGGTTTGTTCACGAAACACTACATTAAAAACATGCTGCTCCATCATCCTCCAACTACTTCCTGTTTTCTTCTTCATGGTTTGTATCAGCGGCAAGATCCATTTGATGATAATGTGACTTGTGTGATGCAAAAAAAAAAGAAAAAAAAGTGTTTCCGTTGCAGTTTTGCAGAATAAACCAAATAGTGCAATTATATGGTCAATTGAAGTGCAGCTACAATCGCACAGTAGCACAGTTGGTAGCACTGTTGCCTCGCAGCAAGAAAGTTGTTAGCCTTTCAACGACCCAAAACATACAGATAGAGGAAAATGGAATTGTTTAAAGAGAGCCGTGCTGGTGTGTCACAATGACCCATTTCCGGTCCACATTTAAATCCAATTCAGAATGTGTGTCAAGACTTGAAAACCAATGTTCACAGACATTCCCTGTCCAATATGTCTGACCTTGAGCTGTTGAAAAGGCATGAAGTACATTCCACTGTACATTTGTGCTTTTCAATCACTTAAAATTCCACTAAAATAACTTTTTTTGTTGAAGCATGAGAAAATGTATAGCAATTCAATGAGTACGAAAGGCGATGGACTCAGAGGACAAAGTTAGACACATGACCCAGAACTACTTAAAAGCGCAGTAGTACGCATTTTCCAGGAACGTAGTGGCATTTTATAGCACCATCACATAATTATGCCACCTTCAGTTGTTATAAAAATTCTGTATATATCAAATATGACTTAAATGAAATTTGACTTTACAATTTAAAGCCTTGAAATTGGGCTTCTGTCACTTTAAGACACTCCTGCTCTTTTTGAAACTCCGCCTCCAGGAAGTCATAATGTCAGCGCTCCTCTATTAACCCTTTTTTTCTGCACTGAGAAGTATCTTCTATGATGAGCTCAGTCGATGTTCCACCAGGTGTTTGCTAATTGCTGCTGGCTAGTCTGAAGGAGCTGAATGTGGGAGGGCTGTTCAAAAAAGTAAATTTGACATAATACTGCCTCTTCAAAGCACCCTTCATCCAACAGTGGGCTATATGAAATGTCAGAGCACCAGTCTCTGTTATCAAGAAAAAAACCTGCTGCAATTGAAAAAGAAATCTGACCAAACAGAAGAACTTGCCTCCATTTTGTTCTCGGACGTCTCTCGGCGGGCTTCGTGCCGATACTCCTGGTTTATATATGTTTCACTTGTTGGCTGATCAAATGCTGCGGGTGTAAATCGAGGGAGTCGGGACAGGGACAGGGAGGGACTGTGGTTGCATGACAGAAAATGTCAAACCAGCGAGCTTATCTTAACTGTCCAGAACACCTGAGGCGTCCTCTCTGTTCCCAGTGCATGCGTGCGTGCGCGGTGCGCCGGCGCAGCCTCGGACTTTGTGTGGAGGAAGAATCATGAATACTAATGGGCCTCGCTGAAAGAGAAGGGCTGTGACTTGACTCTCAAAGGGGAGCGCTCAACAGTTCTCCCCCTCAACATCCCGACACGCACACACTGCACCTGACCTCCCTCTTTGCAGCCCAGAGATAAAGTGGTGATTATCAAACGCAGCAGGTTGCTGTTAGTACAGGAGTAATAATAATAATAACAATTACAAAAACAAGAAACAATACGGGGTGTTGATGAAAGGGAAGGACAGGTTGGATCTGAGAGGGTCACAGGCTGAGAGGTTTTCGGCGATGTCTGAAACCTCTGGACCCACAACGAGGTGACAAGGCGTTGCTCGACCAGGATAGGGTAGATGGATGGGAGTAGGCAGCAGCTGACCTCATCAGTATTCATGTATTGTAAGGCCAAACAAGCAGCATCACACAGAGGACTACAGACACCGACTGTTCTGTCGCAGGAAGTGAACCGCGGCGTGCAGAGTTCCGGACTTCAGAAAGACGATGCAAACGAAAGCGGCTCCGACATTTTAGATAACGACAAGGTGCTAAAAGAAATGTTTAAAAATGACAAATCGGAGTCACGTATTCAGACTGAAGTAGAATCATAAAGACGAATACCATGGAAATAAATAAGCAACAACAGAAAAGGGGGCTGCGTGGGTGTAATATTGGCACTTAAACCAAAGGTTATGAAAAAAAATTACACAGTTAAGACAGCAAAGAAATCAATAGCAGACACAACAGGGAATTGAAGTTATACTGAAAAGAGAAAATATGTGAAACTGGATCCATCCAAGTACTTTAATGCTAGAACATGTCAGGTCACCATCATTAATGAATATCGAGAGAAAACATCTCTGGCGCTGAATAGCTACCCAATAAATACCAGCCTGCAGGTTGGAACGACATCTAAATGTATAATCAGGTACTTTAGATGATGGAGTTAAAATAGTTTTGAAGAAATATATTCAGAGAACACGGACTTCCATAATGCCACAGAATTAGATTTAATACATAAAAAAGTAAACATTACCTGTGTTTGTTTCTCAACATGAGACTCGCTGCACAAAAGCACACAAACTGAATTACCGCCGCAAATTACACTCCCCCACGATGTGTCGTAATTATATTATCGTTCAGATCCGAAAATATTTCTGCTTCAGGTGATCGCAGCCACCCGCTAATATGTTTTTATGCTTTTATGAGCGGCTCCGACCTCCTGTTTCCCGTGGGATTAATTATGATGGGCAGGGGCTGATCAATGTTGAAATTTCGCCCCAAGCGATTCAGGAAGATGTTTTCACCGAGGGAGTTTTTTTTCCCAACGCATTGATGCTTCTTATGCTCATTGTAATGAATGCAGATGCACACAAACACGAGCAATCGTCCTAGAAAGCCCAAATGGACATAGTCGCTTCAATGCCAAGGACAAGGCGATGCAACCCAGCAGGAAAATCTCTTACAAGCTCTTCATGTAAAAACATCAGTCAGCTTGAATTATAATTAGTTTTTTTTTTTTTATCCCTTTAGTCCTGTGCATTGCAGTATCCAGGTATGAATTAATGTTCACATCTAACACGTCCTTTTTCGCTCGCGAGGCCAGAGGCATGAAAAGCGAACGCATGCATGCGTTGAACGCGCCGACACAGGCGTGCTGAGATCCACCCCAACTATTACAGGCATCCAGCTGATGGTAAAGATTAATTATACATATGCAGAAGCAAGGCCCGGGCTCGTGTGTTTGGATGGTGCCGTGGAAAATACTCCTATCTCTTGGTATTTTTTTTAAACATTTAGTCGTACTGCGATCGTAGAGGTGCATTATTGGGAATTTACTTGACGCAAAGTGGGTGGAAGTGAAGGTCACGGACCTGGTTTTAAGCGAAAAATAAATTATATAAAGAGTGGGGGAACGCGTTCTGGCTCGGTTAGACTACAAAGAGCATGGAGGAACATCAGCTTTGTAGTCCTGCCTCAGATTTTCTGTTGGATTTAAATGTGGGCCGTTCCCTTGTCGCTCTGACTGTACACGATTTGGGTCATTGGAAGGTCAACCTCGTTCTGTCATTCATTTAATTTTGTTCTAGTTTCATGTATTAAGCGTTATTGACTTTGAAGCACTGTTTTGTCTGTTTTATGCCGCAGCCTTGTCCGCTCTTCTAACACAAATTTCTCCCATGCGAGACGACAGAAGTTGCCTTATCTTTTTGGGCAATGGGATAAAAGCAGTTTAATTGGAGGTTTAAAGATTGCATTGGCTTCTGCTTGTGTGCTAATAATGGAGCTAATTTGTAATTCGGCTCGCAAGCTAACTTTAAGAACACTTGGCTTCCCAGTTACCTTTATTTCAAGCAAGAAACGTAAAACACGGACAGTTGAAGACAAAATATAAACATTAAAACAATCTCTAAGGGGATTGTAGAATGTACAAATTGTGACGTCAAAATTTAGTGCTTGAAGGTTGATGTCTGTAAAGAGCAGATAAAAATTAAATTGAAGTTAGTACTGAGCATTAACTTCCACTAAATTCAATGCGGGCCTAGTGCGTTAGTGTCAGGGAAACTAATGTTTCTGATTAGCGCTTTAGGGTTAGTGAAATGAACTTTTTAGTCAGCTATGCACCAAAATCTGACCCTTCCTGACTGGTCTTTGTTTTGATGCATCTAATAAAGGTTTGTAAAGGAATCGGAGGACTCTTGGATCTCTTTAATTCAAATGAAAGTACAGACTTAAAAAGCTTAACATCGTATAAAATCCCAATAAAATACATCAAAGTTTGTGATTCACTCATCTAATTTCAGAAACTCTTTAGTAGATTGCTGGTTGTGCTGGAAAAAAAAAAAAAAAGTGAAAAAAGTCCTTTCACGTAAGAGCGCATTTTGATGCAACGCACATCTGCTGGAAAGCTTCACAAGGCATTTTATATGGACGCCTCGCAACAAGAGCCATCATCATTCTCCTCATTGATCGAAAAGGAGAGGAGTAAACCAGATAATGAGAAAGCGGCGAACGTTTGTGTGACTTATCGCCGAGCAGACTGCTCTGTCAAATGTCACAGCTCAGTGGTCAGGCATCTCTAATTAGCTGTAATCAGGACAATATGGGTGAAACTGCGGGCATCTGAACCAACTGTCACAAAACCGCTTTGCATACAGATAGAAATTCAGAACCATTAAAATCGTTGTAGAAGGTGGTGATATTAGACACTAATTCCATTCCAAGACATTGGAGGAGGTGTGTGGAGGAAGTAAGTCAAGGCTGATCCATTTGAGTGAGATTTGACATGAAGTATAATAATGTGCATTAGCATTAGCTGCCTATTCAGACGTCAAGATGTAGGTTTTACTTCTGCGATGAAAATACCTCGGAATTTATGGACATGACCAAATGAGACGTAGAGGTGTGCTTTGTAGAATCGCAGAGAGAAAACTCACTTAACAACTAAAATGTTCTTGCTTC
The DNA here is from genome assembly GCA_911649635.1 of Poeciliopsis gracilis. Lineage (NCBI taxonomy): Eukaryota > Metazoa > Chordata > Actinopteri > Cyprinodontiformes > Poeciliidae > Poeciliopsis > Poeciliopsis gracilis. The sequence goes on along the minus strand of CAJVRI010000457.1, from coordinate 1,750,713 downwards.
ATGCTGTGGAAAACCTGATGCACTTGGCAAGTATTAATGTAGCAACCGAATAAACGCTGATGTGGAAGTTCCTTCTGCAGAACGTGGCACTGTTAAATTGATTAGCTTCACTTACTAATGCTAAACAGTTTATGTTACAGATTTAGCACATTGGATAATGTCACAAAAGGCAGTAGTTGCATTTCCATTTACCTTGATATTGTGCAAATTGGAATTACGAACATGAATTTGCTTCATAGAAACAACAATTTTGAAAAAAAAATTGTTTTTCATTACAAAGTTTTGCTGCTGGGATGCTACGAAAACACATTATTTGAGTCACATGTGTCATGTGATCAACAACCAGACATTAAACTGGATAAAAAAAGACAAATAAGAAGACAGGAGGAAGTAGGAAGATCAGTTTTTTTTAATAACTCACTGTGTGAACAAACTTGTTTATTGAACAGAAACACCACTATTGCAAAATTGTGTCTTTTTCTACACGAGCAGAATATCGACAATGTTTTTCACATGGCTAACGATTGCAACATGCGTGTTGTATCGAGTCTGTTGTCTCTCTGTCTGCGTTGCTGTTTATTCATAAATGGGTGGGTGTGTACTACCAAGCGAGCACAGCATGGCTCTCCAAGAGCTTATCCAGACAGAGGCAGCATCATAATCACAACGTGGGATGAAAACGCCAGATAAGGACGGAGCTTTGAACGTTATAGACCCGCTATGCCAACGTTCTCGAATCTGGTTCAGGGCCACGATTGCAGCTTAAATGAATCATGGGTGCTGCTGTGCAAAAACGGGACGAATCTGCCGTTTTTGTGATGCGACACACAAACAGATGTGAGATGGCACAATTGTGGTGGCGCGGAAATTAGCGAAGAGGCTCGTCTACATTCTTGGGACACGGTGGAGAAAACTGGCTACTGGAAATGTTGTGAAGTGAGTGGGCTCTTATCACCAAGTGGGGTATTAGCACTCGTAATATGCTGCGCCACTTGGCTGACAATATGTGGAGAGCTGGCATTTCAGACAAGGACACGATTTGCCAGCCTGAAATGGAGGTATTTATGACGGTAACTGTATTTGACTCCCCACATGAGAGGAGCATTCATTCGCTTGTAGGTGTGTGTGTGTGTGCATGTGTGTGTGCTTTCTTGTAGCAGATAATGAAAACGTTAGGACTGTGCTACTAAAAACAACACAAATGAACCGAGAAGCCGCAGCGTTTGCTGTGTAGGAGTATATTACTAACTGCTACGGCAAATGCCAGGGAGAAAAGCAACAAGAACAGCAAACACAGCCAACCAATAATCTTCTCAATCTTGGTTCAACTTTCTCATTTAGATATATACTTTTATCTGCATGAGTTGACATGATTGAAGCCTGACAAGCTGCTGCGTTAGAATGACGTGTCTTCCACCACTGAGCTCGAGCTAGACTCGCGATGGAAATGCAGGCCCCCTTTTCCAGGCTACATTTATGAAGCTGTTACAAATCCACAGAGAGACCCCCAAAATAATTTTTATGCTGATTGTGTCAATTTGAACAGCCGAGCGAGTCGAGATGTTAGAGCTTCAATCCAATTATGGATGCCAGATGGGAGAAAAAAAATGAAGAGGAAAAAGTGGAAAGGGTTGTCATTTTAAGAGAGAAACAATTTTAAATAATGCTTTTAAAGTGTTGGTGGTGGTGGGGGAAACAGAAAGAAATGGATTTCTGAATACTTTTAAGAAGCAAAACTCTGAATAATGTTGTCGGAAAAGTGACGTCTTCTCATGCATAAGCAACCCAAGTAACATCAAATAAACAGTAGGATAACAGAGCCTTCAGTAGAATTCTTCTAAGTCTTTTCAATCCGGTCTATTATGAGGGGATTTTTTTGGTCTTTAGAGCAGACAGAGAATTGCAATCCAGTGAACTGAATGCAACATCTGTTTAAAAGTTTTGGAACTGAATACGTCAACGCTTAAAAACGGAGACTGGCGGGGAATATGTTTGACAATCGGAACTAAACTGATTGCGAAGTGATTACTGGAAGATTAACTAACTTCCAGTAAGTTAATCAAACCTTAATGAGACAGTATGTGTTTTCCATTGGTGCCATTTAACACCACAATCAAGTAACTGTTACCTTTAGTTGTTATAAAAATGTTGACTATATCAAAAATGACTTGAAATGAAATCCCGCCTTCAAGAAGTCATGACATCATGGCTCCTATATTAATCCTTCAACAATGTTTTTTTTTTGTTTTTCTTTTACTAGCATTGCACTGAAAATCAGCTCATATAATGAGCTCAGCAGATTGTGCAGTTCCACCAACTGTTTGCTATTTCTTTGTTGGCTAGTCTAAAGGAGCTCAGTGCAGGGGGGGCTGCTCTGTGAGGCGGATGCTGGGGAGCTCCGAGGAGGAGCTGCGCCTTGAGGGCGGGGCTAGGTCCAAACAGGTGTTTTGCTCAGATCAATGGTCGGTTGCTGTAGGAGACCAAAGGATTTACCTAACATGCTTGAAAGAATCAATCCAACATTCCAGGAATGTTTTTGATAAGGAAAAACTTTACATCATGAAAGCTAAAAAAAAAAACCCAAAACAAACAAAAAAAAAACAATACTGCTCTTCTAATATTTAAAGTATCATAAAGTATGACTATAGGATCTGGTGAAGACACGCCAACTAAAATGTTACGCGGATTAGCTTGGAGATTTGCCATTGCCATCATCACATTATTCACATCAGTGTGTGTAAACATGTGTATGAATGGGTTAATGATTGCAGTGTAAAGAGCTCAGAAGACCTCGACACTGACGAAATCCCTTACAAACACAGGCCGGCCATTATGCAATTATTTTAGCCTCAATGACAGATACTAAATCTCATTAGTGAGCTCAAGACTACTTCAGCTGGGGAGCACAGGGGCTCATGTCACAAGTGTGATGCAGTCCTGAGCACTGGGGATGGAAGCTGTGAACTGAACACATCGACAGAGACGAAAGGCAACCCAGCGACAACCGAGGGTCGGTGTTGTGCAGGTGAATCCAACACCCTGTCGACTACAGGTACACTCTGGCAAAAGTGAGAGGTAGACAGTGGAAGTTAGAGGACTAGACAAGCTGTGGAGACTCACTAAGTGAATTTAAATTGGGCAGCATGAGCACGAACATGCTGAGGAATCAATATGTGCTATTAGCATCTCCTGTCAGCGAGGTTGTAATGAAGCGCAGGAAAAGGAGAAGGGGGTGGGGTGGGGGGTGGGAGGGAATTGCAGAGAAAAGCTCGAGTTGGGGAACATCAAAGCGATCATCAGTGTGAAACCCTGCCTTGTCCCTGACAGCTTAGGCTAAGAAAAGCACAGCAGCCGATGCGCCACAGAGCACTGAGCCAAAGACATATGCTGCAGAAAGTAGGACAAAATATGATGTGCTCAGGCAATTATCTATGGATTTTTTTTCGCTCAGTATACAAAGAACCCTACCAGGCGTCACGTGACACCTGCCGTCTTCAAACCCAGTTTGACACCATCCTTTTTCCTGACTACCATTATTCACTGTTTGGAGTGATTACATGGATTTAAATTTGCCACAGTTCCATAAGCTCATGGGCTCAAGATGGACTCTGAACTTGAAAGGCAAGTGGCAGAACCCAGCTGGCTGGGGATCTGGTGGAAAAAGCCCAGAAGGAAACAGGCAGTGGAAACATCACCCAACAAGCCAGAGCCATGAGCCAGGAGGCTAACCTCCGCAGAAAGCAGAGGAAGCCAAGGAGACTGCTTGTTCAAGCTTTGGGTCATCTCATTGTTTCTGAAATCCTAACCATTCCAATGGTTCAATTGGTTACTTAGAGAGGATAATTTATGTTCACATCAAGCCCTAAGAAGATTAAGTCAACCCAAAACTTGAGATCTTCCAAGTCCAAGTCCTGCTGATGCAGATGTGGTTTTCAGTGGCGGCTTCGCAAAACTCATCACCGAAGAGAAGCAGAAAAACAAAGGTCTTACCATGGCCCCCACGTGTCACAAAGGGCATCCGGTTGATGGCGATGGGCACAGTGCCATGCTTGTTGTGGAAGTGGTGAACGTGGTGGGTGGTGCTGAGGGAGGAGGAGACTCGGGCGGCTACGGCTGGACATGGGAACACCAGCAACGCCAGCGAGAGCACCAGCCGGAACAGCAGGGCAGGGCTGGCCCACACCACAGGGGACGCCGCCGCACCCTGCCTGGGCACCAGTAACAACCCTCCGTCTACCTCCACTTCCACCTCCTGCTCCATGGGGGCGGGGCCTGAGAAGAAGGACAGGCCTCTCCCCCTCATGCGACACAAACAGGAAGTGAACATCTCAAAGGAATCCAGGGCCCATGATCCCCCCCAGCCTACCAGCCTGGGATTGGACAAAAAATAAATAAATAAATAAATAAAGGAACAGAAAATACAGATTAAAAAGAAGTATAAGCCAAGAAAGGAGGAACAAAAAATCAAAAGCAGATCCTTTGCTTGAAAATCCCAAAAATGACTGGAAATAAAATCACTGAAGAAGAAGAAGAAGAAAAAAAAATACAAGATCCTTTCTGAGATGAAAAATCTCCAGGAGTCAAATATTGGTATCCAGAAGCTTCTTGATCCTTTAAAACCAATTTCCTACTCCTACCCTAAAGCAGATAATTAAGTCTGATAAGTGGAACTGTCGAAACAGAATCTCAGCCGACAAGTATTAACTTAGCAAACACGGGACTCCATCTTAGACACTTGTCTGCGATGATCTCTCAGTCAATTGTTCTTCAGGATTCCCATTGCCTTGGGGAGATCGTCAGAGGTTTTCTCCTCCCGTAACCCGAACCTACCATCTCTGCTTAGTCTGCCCGCCGCAACTTATGGCAACCGAACGAGAAAACGCATCTGAATAAAACCAGAGTGCAGAATAAACAGTAGCAGACAAGGATGCTACGAAAAAAGGAGCGTCCAAAATCCGGTTCTGGGTTGTTGTTTTTTTTATTATTATAGAATCCTTGAGGGAGCTGTGAAACCCTTTCAGTCAGGAGCCGAGAGAGGGAAAAACACAGATTAAGAAATAAAATGAAGCACTCCAGGGCAAAGGAGGAATCTGGAGCCTGAGCAAAAACAGCTGGCTATTTCCAAGCGCGCCGCTGAAATCCTTCCCTGGTATTCTGGCAGGATAAATCAATATGGGTCATAGAAAGCTGAGCAGCATCCAAGAAAAACAGCTTAACAGGATTAAACCATAACCAAAAAGCGCTGAAGTGCCTGGCGTTCAGTTCATCTCAACAATCTTCCCATCCTAGGACTGACAAACGAGCTCCGTCCTACTTGCTCCCTCCTCTCGCGTTGAGAATCCGCCGCTGAGCCGCTTCAAGGACCGCTCTCCAAGGTGGCAAACCGACGGGAAACAGTTGCGGGTCCCCTTGATGGAGCGCCGACGCGGGAAGCTGCCGCCGCTGCTGGCTCGCTCAGACGGTCTGACGGGGATGCTGCTGCCTTTGCTGTGAAATTCATGCTAATTGAATCAGAAGCTGCAGCAACGAGCACATCCTTCCTGCCCGCGCAGTTCTCCCATCTCCTTTTCCTCCGATCGAGTCAGCCAGGGCGCCCACCGCCCCCACCTCCACTCTTCCTTCCACCCCAAACTGCATGCAGCTCTGCACTTGGCAAACCAAAAGAAGGGAGGAAAAAAATAGCTACCAAAAACCAAAACAAACAAAAAAAGAACCTGCGATAAGAGTCGGAAAAGAAGGATAAGGTACACGCATTTAGATCCTTTGAATGCAAAGACCGTCAATGTGATACACAGGGGCAGCGCAGTGATGGAGAGAGAGAGAGAGAGAAGGAGAGAAAGAGAAAAAGAGCGCGCGTGTGTGTGTGTGTGTGTTTGGTTGTCTGGCTGAAGCGGAGATGGGGGAAAAAAAGTGAGAGAGAAGGAGCGGGCGAGTGGGAGGGGAATGAAGGAGAAGAGGACACATGCAAAAATGATGGAAGAATCGCAGGGATGTTGTGTACGGTACATAAACACGTCGCAGAGAAGCTGCAGATTTTCAAACTCGTCGCTCCGCTGTCAGTGACACGTCCTAAAAGATTCACATGCTGGAGATAAACCCATTGCAATTCTCTCACTAGTTTCTCATCGCCAACTTCTTTGTTAGAAATCTGAGTTCATTCCAATAACTGTAGCATAACAGGACTTAAAGTATGTGTCTCTGTCGTAAGCAGCTGTTGATATTCGAGGTACAGGCAGCGTTCCCTACATCAGTGTTTCCCAACCCTGACGCTCAAGGCACAGCGTCCGGCGTCCTTTTGGTGTTTCCTCGCTTCAGTCCGGCTCATTTCAATTGGTAGGTGATTGCTGAACTGCAATCAGCTGAATTAGACATAATGAAGCAGGAAGGCATGCAGTTACCAAACAAACAGTTTGGGAAACATTGGTCTACTTGATGTCAAATATCATTTGACATCAGTTTATTTAAAGTTAGCAGTGAGGGGTACAATAGAGGCAGAACCCTTCTGAAAATCATCAGGTAGTCTAAACAAAGGCCAGATATCAACTTGGCCAAAGGACGGGGCTCTTGAACTGGACCGCTGTCCATTTCTAGAGTGCAACACACTACTATTTACTTAGACTCCTTCTCTTTTTAATGTCTTTTTTCCTGATTTGAGCCACTGAATAACCCCAAGGGGGTTAATGTGTCTCTGTACTTACAGACACAAATAAACACAATTACAAAGTCAGCCTTCTATCACCTGAAGAAGGAGTAAGTTCTCAGCAAGATTATGAGAAACTAATACATGTTCAGAAAAGAAATTCAAAACACCTTTGTTCATTTAGGACCCAAAAAAATATACAGACACGTCGTCGCCGTATGTCTTTCACAACATAAATGCACTCAAAGTATCTCCCACATCTCCCTTCCGAAAGCCCGATGCACTGAGATGACAAGAGAAGATTAAGAGCAAGTCTCAGTCTTTCCCATTAAATGTGAAAAACGAACTTCAAAAGTGAGGAAAATTTGTGAGAAACAAGACAAAGAAAGAGAGCAGAAATGAGGCGGAATAAGTGAAACAGAAGGTGGCGGGGGAGATTGTGTACGAGATAAATCAGGGCTGATAAAGATCGTATTTGGGACAGGAGCTCAAGAAAAGAGGCAAGAAAAATGGCCGAAGCCGAGAAAAGGCAGGAGACGTCCTCTGCGCTGATGGAGAGAGCCGAGCCTGGGCTATTACTCATGTGTTCGCGCGCCCACGCACACAACAGCCAAACACGCTCACGCCAGTCAGCCAGGTGGGAGGGGTCCCCCGGGAGAGACCGGAGATGCTGTGCTTGCTGATGGAGGGAGGAAACATCGCCCAGGGTGACCAGGACAAGAGTTCTGATCCTGCGCTAAGGCTGAACTCCCGAACTCACCAGCTAGGAAAACAGAAAGCTTCTCAATGTTCTGACAGTTATTCATTATTTGAATTTTTTTTTTATTTATTTATTTTTTGTAATGACTATGTTTCCTTCAGAGGGCAATGTGTGGACTGGGAACTCATTATGAGGAAAAAAAAAACACAGAGGAGTGAACCAACACCTGCTGCTGAACTCCCCCACGGCAACAGAAGAAACGAGCAGCACAGAACACGAAAACACACACACACACACACACACACGCAGCCACGCACACACACCCACACACACACATGCACATGCACACACAGCCACGAACACACACCCACACACACACACACGCACGCAGCCACGCACACACACCCACACACACACATGCACACGCACACACAGCCACGAACACACACCCACTCACACACGCACGCACACGTACGCAGGTGAACAATCGGTCCTCAACGCGCACATACTCTGGCGACTGTCGTGTCAGCACAGCTGCCGGATGATGCAACGACTCACATCTCAAAAAGGCTAAACGCTACCAGGCTTCAGACGCTGAGCGTTCTGCCGGAGAAATTACAGGCTCCAGAAATCCTTCAGGGGAAAAGTACGGTCATAGATGGAGAAGGTGGGCCTCGCTGACTGACAGATGTGGGATCAAAGCCGCTCCTCTACACTCTAATCCCGGGGAAACATTCTTATGATTACACACCTAATTAATTCCACTTCCAACATCTCGAGATGTTGAGGAGCCAAATACAAAGTAAGAGGATTCTCTCTCTTTTAAGTGTAAGAAGGAAATTACAAGCGAGTTTAGCAGCGGAGGTAATGTTAACGTGTGGGCCTGTTAAAAAACTGAAAAAGACACTCAGGAAGAAAAAGGGCAAGAGGAGACTTGCAATTTTTTGCGTTGGAAAACAAAAGCTCGGATAACGGGACAAGTTTTGTCTCTTTGGTGAGTTCAGACAAACCCCCCCCCCCAAAAAAAGCAAATCATACATTTTTAACACCAGTTTTCCCATTTCTGCTCAGCAGCTTTCTGCCACACAAAGAGCTTAGCGCCGGCTGCTTATGTAAGGGAGCTGCAGGGAGACTTGTTTTAGAATCAGGGGACAAAGTTAGATGCTCATATCATGGAGTGTTGGACGCATAGGACAAGATTCCACGCATATGTTTAACACATCAACGCTAATCCTAACCCGAACATTAGGTAACTTTAGCCCAACAAAATCAGGACTCCATTCAGGCATGTTAGTGGTCCTTCTTCTGCTTTTGTGACGCTTTATAGCATTTTCTATTCCTGAAAACCTAAAAAGCTGAGACTCACTTTGAATTTCATGCAGCAGCGACGCAAAATCGCCTCCTGCGCACTGCTTGCGTTTTGTACTGTTTTCTCATGTTGTTAAACGGTAATTGAACTTCTTCTTTTTCTTTTTTTTGCCAGGGGAGAGGCAGGGCTGTGGATTGTTTTATCTGTGGCACTGCTTTTTAATGTCTCGAAGAAGAAAGTGACTTTCAAATTGATACCTTTTCCTTTGCTAGTGAGGGAAATACCAACAGCTTGTCGCTTGCATTTGTGCTGCTTTTCTTTCTTTTCCTTTGGCTACGTTAGGTTTTGTCAACATCAGTAAATAATCCATATAATGTCACTGACAGTGTTAACCATATGTAAAATTTGGGAGTTTGAAGGCTGATTTAAAGTGAATGAAAATAGGTCGAAAAAGCTTAAGACTTTAGATCTGTCGTATGACTCCAAAACAACATGTCTTGCCACCATTTTTGTACTTTGGGTTCTTAAATCCCATGATTTATTAAATGCCATTGCTTGTTTTCTGAATCGATTCCCTTAGGATTGCAATCTTCATCACAGTCGGTGTCACAATTTCCATATAAATATACATCTAATCAGAGTCAATGTATTTCTTTGTTTTAGTTAATTAGTGTGTTTTGTTACCCATCAAACACTGTGATCCTCCAAAAGGTCATAAAACCATGTGCACCATATGTGGCGCTGCACGGGGAGTATCAGTGAATTATTTCGCTCATAGCTGGAGAGCTTTTCTTTCTTTTCTTTTTTTTTTTTTTTTGTTTGGGACTTTCCGAAGTGGAATTTCATGGTTGGACTCAAAGAGAAATTTCAGAACAAAATGATTTAGAGTGCTGTTAAAACTACATTGCCACACAGAGCCCTTATTCATATGGGTATATTGAAACAATGCATATGGGGTTAAAGAAAGCTGACTGAAATACAGCATGTCTCACACTGCGCAGAAAAGAAGTTTTAGCTTGATCTCGTGCTAAACCAAAGAATACCATTATAAATAGCTGCGCTTGCATTACAAATGTGCGCAAAACAATTTCGCAACTGGTGTGTTTCCATTAAATAAGGAACATAATTACAATCACATTAAGTTTGTAAATAAGTTATGGAAAAAAAACCCATCCTCCTCCAACTTTGCAAGGAGATGAACTGGGGGATAGGCAAAGAAACGCAGATACAGACAGATGAATCAGAAAGGAAGCTGCATATACACTGAGGAAGGAGTAGACAATTACACGAGAGCAAGAAGAGCTAATCACAAGTAAGTAGATGAAGCTGCAAAAGGGAGCAGGCAAAGGCAAACAAGGAATTGAGAAACAGCTGGGAAGGAGAGCAGGCTGACTGGCAGAGGGAGAGAGAAAAATGAACAGGATGAATAAAAAAACCAGAGTCGAAGTTGAACAAAGACACTAACCTAAAGCAAACAGTCCTACGCAAGAATAAATGAACAGACGCAGCCAAATCTAAACATTTTGTAAGTAAATATGTAGGGGAAAAAAAAACAGGAAAAAAACAATGAATAAAGAATGAGCACAAATAAACGCCGGAGAAAACCAAAACAACCTGGAATCCTGACAAAATTCGATAACTCATGACACTCTACTGGAAGGAATGAAAGAAGCACAGGACTACAAACCAACAATCAGAATCAGGCCTTCAAAGATCTATTTTTGCAGAAAAAGAAACTCAATAGATCAGCATTCGCTCACCGCTAATTCTTTTTAAACCTTTGACCCCACAACGAAATGGAATTTGGACCTTTGAACAATCAACTTCGAGAACCAATTGTCTAAACTGTTCATTTTACAACAAATCCTTCATGTGTTTCCTCCTCCTCGTGTCCCATTGTCCAAGATGTCAATTTGTTTCAATCGTCAGCTGGGTTAATCCCCAATTTTGTAGCGTTGCCTGAATCAGTCCAGCAGAGTCAAGTTGTAATCTTCTTAGGAAACTGGTTGAAACTCTTGACAAAATATCATCGTCTGAGAACAGCACATGTATGATGAGGGGAAAGAGAAGAGCTCGCTGACTCCGAGCGAGCGTAGATCACGCGCAGCAATCAAACTGTGCTTGCAAGACTGAGCTCAGCTGGACGCGAGATTATTACTGTATCCAGCCACTGATTTGTCTCGACTAACTGGTCTTGCGTTCTCATCCATTTTTCACGTAAGCAGAGCAATTGAAACTACATGTATTTCTTGCTGCAGGGACGCTCGTCCTTACAACCAGTAGGCTTTGCGAGTTTCAAACTCTGCTGCTTTGTTCCGGTGGGGAAAAGACAGTAAGGCCGTCCTATAGACGTAATGCGATTCGTGTTTATTTACTTACGTTAATATGCTTCTCTCGGGGAGTTCTCTTTTTTAATTAAAATCTATTGGTTTTCCACAAACCCAACATCAATTACCCTGCTGGTAGTCAGATGCACGCATTTACCCAACAAAGCCTTGAGAGCAAGCTGCAAAAAAAAAATAAATAAATAAATAGGATGGAAAATGGATGGAGACGGAGCAAAAAAATATTGAGCCATCTATCCAGAATAGACCAATGCATTAGAGGACACCGCTATAGGCAAAGGAATCCACTAATGGCATTGTGGTTTCACTCGTTATGAAATCTAGTTAAATGGATCTTTGCAGCACGTGATAGCAGGCTAACCGTAACCGGGTGGGATAATGACAGAGGTTTAAAGTGGCGATATCAACAGAGAGAGAGAAAGGTGGAGATGAAAAGAAATTGGGCAGGTTGAGAAGATGTGAGGGACAAGAAGGGGGGAAAGTGTTTTAGGCAATTAGAGAGTCTGGATTAAAGCAAACCGTGAATTGTGGGCAAACGAAGCCTCAGCTGGGAAGAGGAGACTAAAGATAAACTAACTGAAAGGGGGAGTCTCCTGTTTCATTTGGATGGGTGAGCACATCTTAATCATGTGGAATGATACGTCCTCAAGGGGAGTTAGCAGGATAAAGCAAGGAGATGCGGAAAAAATACCTTAATCATCCCACCGCCCACATTCCTTATCCACAACACCATGACAGTCGTTTTCACAGAGCTCCTATCAGGGATCGGACTCTCAACGCAACCACCTGCCACTCTACGCCAGTCCGGTCTGCTTCAATCCAGCCCTAGTTTGTTTGTAGCCTGGCCGTCGCTTTCCAAAGCAATTCCGCTCGATTCTTATCTCGCTTCATGGCTCAGTCTACGCTTCCTCCAATTGACTTGGGTTCCGCAGGTAGAATTCCAGCCAGGCCAATCAGCAATCAGGAGGCGAAGTTGGGAACGACGACGTCAAATTGCAATCTGGCTGTAGTTTTAGCAATGGCAGCAGAGGAAGATGTTGGCCATGCCAAAAATCTGGTTTGTTTTGGAGAGGTGTCCAAGCGTAATCAAACTCTGGTCCTCCTAAAAACCGAGGTCTCGGTTCGGTTCAAATGAACTGTTTTCATTGGAAAGCGTATGTGAAAGTCACGCTGACCGGAGGACGCTCCAAAACCAGGAAGAGGACTATATAGCCCAGGGCATTCTGGGTAAAAACAACCAAAACAAATGCGTGAGTCTAGCACTAGCAAGGAGAAACGCGTTACAGGCTTTTACCATTGACGAAAAAAGAATCCTGCAATAATTAAAATCCAATGTCATTTTGTTTACATTTCTCGAAGAAGGAAGTTGCTTTGACCATCTTCTTCAGAGGTCTTCCTGTTGTGTCCTTCACTTGTTCTGAGAGGTGAACGGGTTTTTCATAGGATTTGGTTTATTTGACACAGTGCAGTGTGAAAGCAAACCTCACCGACCGGCTGAAAATGTGAACAAATGTGGGGGTGAACACCCTCAGGGTCAGCTCTCTATCGTGTTTGATAGCTGTACAGGTGTGATGTCTATCACTAGGTTGGGATGTTACATTTTTAAACACAGTCGGAGTTTGTTGCTGCAGTGGTGCTTTCTCGGCTAAATCAACACCATCCCAACAAATGAACGTGGCATTAAAACGACCTCCTCCTATTGACCGAGCAGGACGTATGAGACCCCATCCAGCCCCGGGTACGGCCGCTGTCGATGCTCCTTAAAAACTACTTTTAAACTAAATAATCAACAAGCCTCAGCAGAGCCCACCCCAGGAGGCTCATCCCACGTCTCTTACTTTTTCTGGGCAGTTTTACTCTCATTTATTTAAAGGTCTGTTATGCTAATGCATGCACATAAATTATTAAGTGGAGGCTGAAAACGGTTGCTACAATGCAGAATTTATCACACCGAGAGCAGCGCTGCTAATTTGTTCCACAAGTTAAACATAAAATAATCCATAACACCTGCCAAAGTCTGTAGATCTTCCTCAGGCGTTTCTTTTTTCTCCCCCTCCAATCCTCCTGCCTTCTTTGGCTTCACGCTAACATCATCGAAATGCAAACTAGGGATACGACTTGTGGGCTGGAACGCTTTCCCCCTATCTAGCTTGTTCACTTGCTCGTCTTTCCCCCCTCCGCCCTGCAGACATCCATCCATCCATCTCTGCATTCTAACACTGCGCGGTGAGTCAGCTGTCACTGTCTGTCCCTGCAGCTGTGGTCCCAGCTGTCTGGGCCAGATGGCCTCGTCTCCACCTCATTCGCGATGTTTACGAGGGGGCGCCCTAACCCGGAGCCACGGACAGCTGCCCCCGGGAGTGGGCTGCTCTCGCTGGGCTGAAACTAAATGGAAAAGAGACGCATGTGTTGCACAAAGGAGGTGTCGGTACTAGTCACTCGCTGTGACAAAACCCCTCCCCAAACCACCAAACTGCCATTACGCCTTTAAAACTAGCTTCAGTGCTTCGTCTTTCTACATGCAACAACTTCTAAAGGTTGATTTACAGGTTAACGGTGAACTGAAAATGATGCCTTTCCGCGCACTATTGTGAAGCTAATAATTGGGTTACATGCTGAAAGGTTGGTGGGGAGGGAGAGTGCCTGCTAAAGCCATTCCAGAATAATACTGGCTCGCAGTAATCTCTTGCACACAGGGAGAATTTCTGACAAGGATTTAAGGATTTTAAATACAATTTCTATACGCAATGAAGGCGCAACAATAGCACCGGGGAGCGAGAGGGAATAGAGCACGGCGCGAGAGAGAAAGAGAAAGTCAGCTCCGTATGGGGTGGGGAGAGAGGAACGCAAGAGGAAACAGAGTCATCATCTTTCTGGGGAGCCAGATTGCAGAGCTCTAGGGTATAAGGCACCCCTAGAGTTCATAATGCCCGCCCAATCACATCTAATTTATCCACCATCTACGCAAAGAGGAGGAAGTTAATGTGAGTTTGTGAATGAGTGTGAAGAAAGAGAGACGGAGAGAAAGCTACATGTAAACTGAAGATGTGAATTGTGCCAAAAGCCCTTTTTCAGTGATGCAGGTGTCCATTACTGAGACAAAGGAGAGTCAAGACATTCAAGGAAGCTGTGATTAAGGGTTTCAGTTTCTGACTTTAGATATAGCGAGGCTGACAGTGGAATTGTTGGCTTGCAACAAGCAGGTCCTTGGTTTGAATCCCAGCCTGGGATTCAAATTTCTGTATGGAGTTTGAAAGGGTTCTCTCTCCAACTTCCTCCCACACTCCAACAACATGACTGGTAGCTTAATGGGTCTTAATTTACAGCTGAACCAATTGTGTTTGTAATAGATTAGTGACATGGGGTGGGCAATAAGAACTTAAACTTTTATCACATTATTTTAATAACTGCTATTCATTCCCTCTTGTTATCTGTTGCTACATGACAGCATTGGAAGCCCCACTAACATAAATAATGGTCTTGAAAAAACATTCCTATTTGTAAAAAACTCAAACTGCACTTTCTCATATCTTTAAATTTATTGTTATTTATTGATACTTTCGTCTAACAAACATTGAGGAAAATAGTATAAAACCAACAATCCCGAAAATACGGACACTTTAAACATCATTAATTGGAATTTATTGTGAGAACGATAAATCAAAATTCTTATCATGATAAGAAATTTATCACGATAAATGATGACCCGATAACCCTGCAAGGATTAGCATGTAAAGACAATGGATGGACATATGGAAACGCTGTGTAGATGTCACAAGAACTACCTGAACCAATTAGTGAAATGGTCCAGTGGTAGTTGAGGTGGGTGCAAAGGTCATCTTGATCTATTTTAAAAGATGTGTCTCATCCACTGCATGAGAGTTCAGATCCACCTGGACTCTGAAATTTAATCACAAAATTTAAAACTAAGTGCAATAAAAATAATTTCTACTGCTGTAAGTTTCCAAAGTTGGTTCTAAAGTAGTCTTATTGTTTTTTTTATTTTTATTTTGTGAGGACATTATATTATATTTAAGGTTGTGTGTTTTTGTTTTATTGTTTTCAACATTTTTGAAGTATTGAGCACTTGATTACGTTACCTTAATCATGCTAAATCCACTGTACATTTTTGTTAAATGCCATGTTTGGCAAGAGGTTTGACTCACCTCACTGTATTAAGATCTATTTACTGCTATAAATAAATCTGATCGATTTGAATTGTCACAGAGTTAAAACTGTTTTTTTAATACTGATTCTTTCAATAGTGATGGTACAAAAGCTCAGCTGCTGTCTTTTATTTGCCTGTGAAATCAGAACTTGGATCCTGGACTGATGTTACACTGAACTGGTTTTATAGCTGCAAGTAATAAAACCAGTGAACGGTTCAATGTGGAGCACAGGCATTAGAATAAACCACAATTAATACAGGCCGATAATATAGCCAATATTATACAGGCTGATAATATTTCATGCATTCAGAAAAAAAAAAAAAAAAAAAATCACTGCAAGTACCGACAGATGGCAGAAAAATCTGATGGTACAGCACTATGTGTGCCACTGACTTAATAAGATACAAACCGGCAGAAGCCAAAAAGTAAATAACTTCGTTTCCCACCAGTACGACATTCACAGCAGTCGTACTGGATTAGTTTTGGGAGGATTCTAATTTCGCTTTAGTTTTATTTTTCTGACTAACGTTTAAGGAAATCTCAATTTCCTTCTGCAGATGAAATGCAGCCCATGACCCAGTTCCAATCACATTTAAACTATCTACCGTCACAACAATAATCATGTTGGTTATAACGCAGATCTGCTGCACATAACGTCCGTGATTGTCAGTTTTGCAGAGCATTCTGGATCGACGTGCCTTGAAATTTTAAACGTATATAAATGGCGTTCGAGATGCTTCACTGTCGGATTCTGTAACAATTATGCTTGATGATAAAACTGATGGGCTCTTGTCGGGCTGGGATTATCTAAAGCAGTTCACGTTGTCGCAGGCGTATGATCAAACATGATCAGGCACTTCGGCCTGATCATGCCGGATCAGAAGTCCTTCACAAAGATTGTTTTTAATCATTTAAACATTGTTGTAGCATTTTCACTAACAGAAACTGAATGCTTTAAATAACTTGGCATCTTGTGAGATAAATACATGTGTAACCTTCTCCGAAAAGATTTCACCAAGATCTCAAGTTAGAAACTTCTCTCTTTTTTGAAAAACATTCTCGGTGACAACACATCATTAGATAGACTTTAAAAAAAAATCAAAATAGTTACGATAACTATGGCACTTCAGTGGACTGAATGCATATTACGAGACGTTTGTGCATAAAACAGATGACGCATCAATCTGAGAAAGCCAACACCAAGTAAAGAATGCGCCACTAAATGAGCAGAATAATAACATTTTAACCAAATTTCAGTTTCTCCAGCTGCTTTGGATCAGACGTCACTTATTCCAGACAAGTTTCTCCCTCCATCTGTCCAGTAGTGGACACGAACCCCCGCCCCTTCTGTCGGGCCGCCTTCGTGGCATTTCTTCATCAGGGAAAAAAAAACCCCTCAAATAATTCCTTGGCAGTGCAAAATCTCAACTTTCCTTAACGTGTAAATAATGTTGCTTCTGCCTGGGAAAGCGCAACTTCTCTAAACTCAGAGGCTATATGATTTTCGGGTATGTCTGGGCTGAGTGTGTGACTGTATTTAGACTTGGCTTGCCTGTGTGTGTGTGTGTGTGTGTGTGTGTGTGTGTGTGTGTGGGTGTGTGTGTGTGTGTGTGTGTGTGTGTGTGTGTGTGTACGGCGCGTAGCGGTCGTGGCTAAAGATCAGAGCCCTTAGCGCAGTATAGCTGACTGAAATCAGGATTTCAGAGTTAATGGACGGGGTGACGGCTGCCTCCTCGATGTGTCAGCCTTTGTTACACGCTCTGCTCTGCACACAGAAGCCACCACCGCCGCTGTGTGCTTCAGAGCAACACACTGGCTGGACACATTTTCGTCAGGAAAAAGCACAAAAAGGAAACGGTCTGTTTTTCTGTCTTGTTTACCCGTTCGGTGCAGAGGTGTCTGATAAGTTTGACTATTCCATTGCCAACTTTGCTCTAAAACTACTTAAAAAAAAGACTTCTTTTGTTTGCTAGAAGTAAACTAGAGTTTGTTACATCACAACATCAAATCTCAGTTTAATTTTAGTGAGGTTTATTTGTGATGAACTGACATAAAGGGAAATTCTCTACGAGCTTTGGACCTTTAGAGACTAGTCCTAAATTCAAAATAAAACAGGCAAAAATGTAACTTTTATTTCAAATTAATTCATTGTTTTATGTGGGTATATTTTGCAAATATTTAATAAAATACTTTTGGGTTTGTTGTTGCAGTGCTGCCTTTCTTCAAATGTCGTGTGACAGAACTACACAAAGTAGTGCATTATTTTGAATAACATTATGCCTAGTTTTCAATTTTTCTGTTACAAAGATCTGAAAGGTGCGGACAGCATTTACATTTAATCTCCATTAGTCAGAAAAGCAGTCACAGTTCCGGTGTGTAGGTTTGTCACACACACTTTCTGGTTTTATTTTTGCTGTGCGACAAAAATGTCAAAATTCGAGCAGTTTAGTATTTTTGTGTGGCACTGTACACTACATCACTATGTCAAATAAAACAAATATTTCTCTAATTCCTCTTCTTCCGATTGAAAGATTTGTCGTTTTTTCATTCCCTTTAACTGTGAGGGTTTGTTTTTGGCAGATTACCCGCAAAATGGTCAAAAGCCTTAACTTTAATCAATTGTCAACTCCCACCTGCGGGTGGCAGTATTTCTTCCTTGCGCCACACGACTGGCTCGGCCTTACTTGATTCATGCTGTAGTTCATGCTTGATGTGGCGCGTAACAAAAAGTCACAATATTGCAACGTTCCTTGAAAAAATTGTAAATGCCACCATAAAATCAGTGATTAGCTGCAAAAGAATTGCAAAGACTGGCAGGTTAAGCTTTAGTAACTGGACCAAATATGGCTTTCCATAAACTTAAGGAACCATCCTCAGAACATTTCAAGCTAGCTATTAACCTATTAGTGTATAAATGTTGTGAAAAGAGAAGAAATCAGTTGTAATTTAAGAAACAGCCGACATAGCAAATGTATTTCTGGAATATATCCTGACTGTTCATGGCACGTGTTCTCTATTGGTTTGAGTTAACATAAAAAGTCTTTGGGCTCATGCTTTGATGCTGGAAGCGCTCCATTATAATGCCTTAGGCCGATTTTACACTTTATAAAACTTTATATCGCAACAATAGGAAAAAAAAACAAAACCGAGGATGGTGGAGGGAAAACTCAGGAGTGTCCTTGACGTTACCGTCTCTCTCCTTCCCTCATGACTCCATTCACACTCTTTATCCCTCACTCTTAGGAACATCTAATGCTGCGGCTAAATAGAGGATATTAACGACCTAATCAAAGGCCAGAACGAGTGGCATCCTGAATAAAAAGCCCAAGAATGTTTTCCTGACAGCAGTGAAAGACAGCGGCGGTTCCACGAAGCTGTTCCGAGGCAGATGGATGAGCCTGGTGGCGATACGTTAACAAGATATCATCATGACGCAAAGTCCTTGTCAGTCAGGATAAAAAAGAAAACAGAAAACACAAAAAATGCTATCTTTAAGTTTCATAGATGTCAGTAAACATCAAGCATAATCAAAACAACCTGAATGATATTTAGGTTCATTTTTATTCTATTCCCCTACCTATTTTGTGAGTGTGGAAACAAAATCCAGCAAAAAAAAGGAGCATGGACAAAAAAATACGCGATAGAATCCAGCTAAGAAACAATAAAAACTAAGAGCTTGAATACCGAAGAAGGGGTGGAAAATGAAGTTGAACAGTTCAGAGACTCAGTAGTGGCCGAATAGAAGCAGGAAAACTGAAGCGGAGACTAATTAACACTGAAGGGAGCTGAACTAAGACTCAAAGGACCTACAAACCAAAGGGGAAAAAGCCCGACAAAAATCTAAGAGAAAGAATTCCAGATGTACGAATAGAGACAGTGGGATTACCTGACACCTCAGGAACAATTACCAGAGAGAAACCAACAGAATATGGTAAAGACTTATTGAAGCACAAAAGGATCGTGACACAACAAGGAAATCAAGTGGGATGACTGTGCTGTTTTTCCAATCAACCTGGTGGCAGGTAAACACTGACCTCAAAAACAACCCCCTGATTCTTGTAATAAAACACGCTGCGAGTTGATTTGAATAAGAAATCAGCACCACTTAAAAGCAGTGGGGTATGTCTACTGCCGACTTCCATCTCACATAGAAAACCTCTGGGAACTTAAGAGCATCGGTTTATGAGGTGAGATCGTTTCTGTTGCCGGGCCTCGAGCTGCAAAGTGTTTTTTGGTGTCTCTGCGTTGCAGTTGGAACCGCAGCAGGTGTTTTCGTGTTCACCGGCGAATGCTACAGAGCACCTCTTGGTTTGCAGGCGTGAACCTGGCGTGACACTGAAACCTGCATAGAAACAAATATTGCAAAGCCTTAAACGTCAGCCTTTGTGTCTCTACAAAAGGAAATGTGTTTACACCTACACTGTTTTTGCATTTTTAGTTTTATTCTTTTTCTTTTCAAACCAGCACAATTGTCGCTCAATTTGTTTTCTTTTGCCGCAAAAAGTAACTATTCAGTATTTTTGTTGCCACAGAAATCCCAGGTCTTCTCTCTGTGAAACTTGGCAAAGCGTTAGAAACGCTCTGCGTGGCAGCATAACTAATTCATATGAACGCAGGCCGAGTAAACACATTAGATGTATGAATTTAATAATTTACAAAGAAAACAAGGCTTTCGCACCAATTTCTACGGGGGAACCTGAAAGTTCAGAGGCGTCTTAGGTCGGGATGGTATTTTTGGTGCGTAGTCCATAGGCTGGCAAATTCAATCACCTCCTCAATTGATAACCAGGAAACACAATCATTTAAATGAAAGATATCCAGATCAAACTTATAGTGGTAGTGATAACTGTGTTTATACAAGAAAGTAAAGATTGTATTAGTCAAATGCGGTGGCTACTGACTTTGACAATAAAAACAACCTGCATGTTTCAAAAGTCCCATAATGTCACTGCTCCATCCTGGGAACATTTGACAGCTTTTTACAGATGTGCATTGCATTTGTGTGAAACCATAAATGATCACATCAATCAGTAAGTCGGTTTGTATTATTTTTCCTTTTTCTTGACCTGCGGAGAGAAATATGCTCTAAACACCGTATTTATCTCGGTGACAGGAGTGCAATCTTCAACTTATTCACTGCACACACTGCCAAACGACGCCGTGTGTGTGTTTAAAAAAAATAAAATACTTACTATTTATTTTTTGCTTATTTTTCTTGCCCTCCCGATTCGGCGCGGCGCTCGACGAGGACAGGCGCCGTCCTCTCCCAACCGTCAGCCTCCGTCGCTGGCAGCCATAATGCCCCGCTGCGCTTATCAAATGCCAAGATGACAGATTTAATTAAAGACCCTTACGTTCTTTATTCAGCCCGGCCCTGTGTCTGTTCTGGCTCATGCACTGCAGGGGTTTACAGGAATCACTCGGTGACAGGGTTTGATAAAGTCATTAGGCTTCCAGACTAATAATAGAAAATGGGAAGGGCTGTGCTTTTGTTAACCAAGAGATAGGCAATACTGCTAGCATGTAACACAAGAGGATGAATGCTTATGGAAATGAGAAGGGAACATGTAATGGAGGAACACTAATCTAAGATGATTGGACGTACAGAGGGAATCGTAATATGAAAAAAAAAAGGGGGGAAAAAAAAAGCACATAGGATTAATGGCACACAAAACGAGACCGTTGAAATCTAATCAGGGAAGGAAATGGATCCCTGCGTCTCTGGGATTGGTTTGTGAGTGAGCTCCAACTATAGGTTACATAAATGAATCACCGAATACAGAATTTAGAGCCTCGCCCGTGGCAGGGCAGTTAATCTTAATGTTTTTTTCATGCTGTTCTTCTCTCGGTGCTGCTTGTAGTGCAAACGTGGGGGCCGTTTTTGTGCCAACGAGTTCATGATTTGATTGCCAGGGAGCAATGAGCGCGGAACCCGCCGGGGGGCAGAGGGGGGGCCCGCACGCGGTCAAGAGTTCGCGTCCGCAAGATCCGCTTCCGTCGGGGCCGGGAAGAAGTGTTTCGGTCTAAACAAGATTTTTGTTTTTGTTTTTGGGGTTTTTTTTTTCTTCCATTCTTTTAAGGGAAGCTTCAGCGCAACACGGAGCTTTTGGTGCATGCGAGGATGCAACGGAGTCTGCAGAAATCTCATCACACACTCCAGCTTGCCCTTTTCACTCCGTGGTTCACTGGTTCACTCGTCGGCTCTGGCGTTGCTTTATTTTCACTCCCTTGGCCATGATTAAAGTGTGTACATTTAAATAATTCAATTTGCAATGCCTAGCTACATAATCATATTCTTCCCTCTCTGCCTTCCTTTCACTGATGCTTCAACTCCCTGCAGGCACATTTTCTTCTGTCTCCCTACATCAGTTCGAAAAAAGCAGCCCTGCTTCCTTAAAGGCGGAGAACTTTGATTCCATGACGATTACGCTCTTGCAACCAGCGTCGACTCAATACTGCTGGAGATCCTACAGCTTAAGCTGCTCCTATGAAAGGCTTTAAATGATCGCAACTCGTTTATCGCTGCAGTTTAGTGGTTATACTCTGAGATGAATAGATGCTTCAGTCGTCTTGTGAAAGAAGTCAATTTTGCCAGAGTTTTAAAGGATTTGTTCAAGTGCAACAACACAAAAGGTTAACAAGAGTCTGGAAATACTAATGATATTAATAGTTCAAATAAATAGGAGGTGTGAAAGAGACACTGTTTGAGAAGATACATTGGAGCAATAACCCAATTAGCAAACAGTAGTTTTTCTACTATTCTATATATTTTCTATATATAAAATTAACATTTTACATGTCACTATGTCACCTTCCTAAAATAATGGCTTAAGTCAGTTTGTGCTAAAAGTAATTTTGGCAAAAAAAAAAAATAAATAAAAAATTAAGGCATGAGACAATATAAAGTATTCTTAGAGGCGCCTTGACTCTAAAACATACGGTAATTGTATATACATATATTTAAAAAAAAAAAAAAAGATGGTTTAGAAACCAAATCAACCAAATCATCATCCTTTTCACTCCTTTTGACAATTTACATAGCACTTCAGAATAAATAAAAGCTGTACTGACACAAACACAGCAAAAGCTTTAATAGATTAGCAAGATCCAGAGCAAAGACATGACAAATCTATTCCCTGGTTAAGTAATACTTCAGTGTAGGCAAACATCCTTCCTATACACTATAAACTCCTACATTTAACAAACAAAGCTATTTCTACATCAGAAACCTGATGTGGCTGTTTAAATTCAATACACTTTCTTAGTGGAGTAAAGAAAATGGAGACCATAAATCTATTTTATGACATTTATTTCCCCCTTTAGGATATAGTCTTTCAGGTCATATAACCTTTCAACAATATATGCTCTTTACAGACGGTGGATTCGGAAAATGTGACAAGATAAGGGAAGACAGCATAGTTCATAATATGGATAAACAGAGAAAGATGGAAAGAATAAGAGGGAAAAAGAGAGAGAGAGGCAGGAAATATGGCTGTCAGATGGAGACCTGGCACCCTGCTATTGTGTTGGCACGGCGTCAACAAGTTGATGGCCAATTAGCAGTAAGTAGTGGGCAGGTGGAGCTCAATCCCGTCTGAAATATCACACAGTCAAATCCCTGCGTGCCTTAAACCTTTTATCCGCTGAGCCCCTCCATCTTCCTCGTCCGTCTCGTGCTCCAATGACCCCCTCCCCCCAAAGCGTCGCCCTTAAAGCTTGGCTCCTCCATCAGGGCCCCGCAAAGGCCAGATGGCACTCGCAGTTGGGTCCACGCATCAGTTTCTGTAAGTTAGCTACCTCCCAGGCAAAAAAACAAAAAACAAAAAAAAATCTATCAGCCAACCAGAGCTGTGGGGCTTCCCTTTAGCTTTTGGCATCGTTCAAGCCATGCTGGGATGAGCCAAGTAGTTCATTCATACACTCGAGTTTTCTCACTGCGACGGTCGCGTCTCATCTCTGGTCGTTTTATCTCGCAACAACATGAATGTGCAGTGGGTTCTTGAGGAGATTCAAGTGCGACATTTCGGCTTTGGGGACAGAAGCTCTGGCATCGTCCCCCGAAGGGTTAACTGAGGCACCAGTCATCGACTATGATCACCTTTCATTCGTCCTTCACTCGTGTCTTTTTCATTCAGCATATAACCGTGAATTTAGATTAGAGAATGGTTCTGCGGCTCTATGACTTAGTTGCACTCTGCAGCAATAGCCGCTGCATTTTCAATTCATTGGGCTATAAAGAACTCGTTTCAATTTTTGTTTAATTTATCCTTAGTATTAGGTGCTACAATGTGGAAAGGCCATCAGGGCCGAGCATTTGCCTGCAATGAATACACGATGACGGCAGTGAAACGAAGAAACACCCGGAACATTAGAGCCCGTCCAACACCGGCCACACCAAAGGATAGGCGAGACTTTTTCATTTGGTCAATTTAGAATAGAAACATCCTTTATTGTGCGGCAAAGGGGACAGTCACATGTAACAGCAGCAACGGATACAAAAGTTCACGCAAAAACAAATTCAAATATTTGTCACCTTCCTAAAATCACGGCCTAAGTCAATTTTTGCCAAAAGCGATTTGTTGTTTTCAGTCTAAAACATGTGACAAAAATCACTGACTGTGACCCCGAAAACTACATATAAATAAAAACAAGGACGTTGATCTGGAGGCTGGGTCTGCGCTCCGCTTGCGCAGTGGAAACTGGAATGAAAGCGCCACTTGAGGGAAAGTTTTGAAATTGACGCGATCACAACTCACTGTCAGCTCCCACATAGGAGTTGCATTGAGTACCAACTCCAGGTTAGAGGACACTGTCTGAGCTGTCTGAGTGGTCAGATGTGTGAATTGAAATATTTTTCAGTCACAACTTTAATAATAAAAAAAAAAAGTCAGATGGTAAATATTCATTTAATGTGACCCCAAAGACTCTGAGATTCTAGATCACAAACAGCCGCTGTGATATTTTTGCTTTTACCTTGGATTTTGCGCAGCGCGTTTTATTTTCACCGAGTAATTCGGTGGCCATTAGTTCGCCTCCGTCAGCAGCCTAAAAACAAATCCTCTCTCTTCCGTCTTGATTTCACGGCCTCTGTCCGCTCCATCTTGTTTTAAAGGAAACTGGGATCGCCTCAGTACAACACCATTTTGAATTTTCCAGCCCATTTCCTCCTCGTGCAACTCTCATTTCTCATTGTTTAGTGAAGAGGCTCCGTCCACTCTGTGCACTCTCTGCATTATGTATCACAGCAAGTCAGATGTGATACATGCAACATAAGAGTTCCAAATAGGAACTCAAAATATTTAGAAGTGTGAGTGACAGGCCCAGCATATTCTGATGAAAAAAAACTTATTTAAAAGTGTAAGCACTGTGTGGGGTAATATAACTACTCTTACAATGTCGTAAGCAATTATAGAACAATTTCTCATAAAGCTGGATAAATTGGATAATGTGATTTGTTCCGTTTTATTAGTGGTGCAATCTAAAGTACTTCAGTCTCTCTCGCTGGATGTTCAGAATTCCTTTCATATTTCCGTCTCACGAGGAATGCAGCCATCAAGGTTACATCAGGCAGCAACTGTGCCACGCTAATGACAATGTCACTTTAGCCCAGACAGCCACACTTCAATTAGTATTTGTGCAGGACTTGCCTGTGATATCAATCAAGTACGTTCATCACAGACCGTGTGTCTTCTCATCGGGACATGGTATCGATCAAACTCAACTCCATGGCAGATGGAGATTAATCAAGAGATCACAGAGAAATTATGACCACCAGACCAGAATTATGACCACCTTGATAAAGACGCTATATAATCCCAGAACTTCCCAAAAAGATGGCCTATTGGAACACTGTGATTTTGCAACTTATTGGGTACAAGCAGAGTCTTACAGAGTTAAAGTCCATCTAGATTATGCTTTTCAACTTGGTCTACTTCATGCAGTTCCTGTCTTTAGCGATGCCTGCCGTAGAATTCAGAAGACTGTTATCGAGGTTCAGAAAACAACAGGTAAATAGACATTTTGCTGAAGAGACAAAGTTGGTGGATTTGTTGATATTATTGTTATTCTAGGTTCAGTACTTGAGGATTCGTCAGTTTGTAGATTGTTTATGTGGAATTAATATTACAATGCTTACACAAAATATACCACTATGGATTTTGTTGCTAAGCAATTCTTATATACTCAAAGGTATCTTATATGGGTTGCTGTGGTGGTGCAGGGGTTAAGCACAACCCACATATTTAGGCCTTATTCCTCAACGTGGACGTCACAGCTTCGATTCTGGCCAAATGACCTAAACCCCCCCCTGCCCCTCTCTCATCACCCGCTTTCCTGTCAATTCACTTTAAAAAAACAATTACTGTTGTAACATACACTTTATGGATGGGAGGGTCTTAGGCATCATGTGCTGTATAATTCTGTGTTTTGGTTCAGTTTAAAAAATAGAACAAAAAAAAAAAATTCAACTTAAACACGCCAACTCTGACAGATCACCAATAGAGCAGGGGTTTAAATTAGCTCATTAACAACAACTGTGTTTTTAATGACATAATAGCAGCGGTAGCTGATCTACCACAGCAATTACTCATTAATAATCGCAAAATAAACATGAAGGATAAAACCATAAAACTGCAATGGACTGAATGTTCGGTTCTTCGTGTGGGAAAATTATTATTATTGCTGCTATTTTTATTATTTAAAAAAACCTATAATAATAAGATAATATGTTGTATCATTACTACTACAATTGCTAATAACAATAATTGTAATTCTTATTCACCTTAATAATAATTATGGAACATATTATTATATTAATAACAAACAACTATTATAATTACTACAATAATTAGCAATAGTTAGCAGTAGTAACAATAATTTTTATAATAATTATAAAAAAATATTAACAATAATAATAATTATTATTATATAGATCTTTATTACACAAATGAGCTGTTACTTATTATTAATATAAAATGATTATATGCTTCTTAATATAATGATTCTATTATTATTCACCCTTGTATCTAGAGGGGTCAGGAGTTGGTGGTGTCTCTCCAGCTATGTTCCGGGCGAGATGCGGGGTACACCCTGGACAGCAGCTCACCGGCCTGTCGCAGATATATATATATAAATATATATATATATATATACTTACAATGACTTGAGATCAAGGAATATCGCATTTGTTCTGCACAGTACTGCCAATCAACTGGGCTGCCAGCACATTCCCATCAGCATCTGAGTTCATTTCAGTTCATGTCAAATACTACATGCACTACAACGTCTCTGACAGCTTTATTCATCATATATAGCTGATTGACAAAGAGCAATAATAAGGTGAAACCTGCTGCCTGGACATTTAGGCTCTAGTCACACTGCCTCCAAACCCTGCAACATATGGTAGGTGTATCTAATATCAGATGCTGCTTGATTCTTGACATAAAGAAAGCAAAAGCATTAATTATGTTTTTAAAGGATATCCAAGAATGTGTAACATCATTCTGTGTTTTATCGTTGTAACCGTCTCGTTCTGTGTGTTTCCTTATGTCTGATGCTCTACGAATGTTCCCAAGTGGTCAGATAATTACTAACCGAATTACTCAGAAAGCAAGTCGGGCTGCCATCTGTTTGAGCCACTTCAAGTATTCACAACGGAGAGGCGATCGAATGAAGCAGTTGCACCTAAATTGCCTCAGAGTTGTGAGCTTCTATTTTTTTGGAAGGGCAGAAACGTCCTTGTGTTTCTGTTGTGTCTGCAACCGTAGCAGATGTGAAGAAATGCTGGAGCATTGCTGACAGAAGCTAATGTATGCAAGTGAAACGTCAGATAATTAAGGAAAAGTGAGATGGGTTATGAATCAAGAAAGCGTTATTTTTCATACCAAATTGGCTGATGATATGAAACTTAAACAGTGTGTGGTTGCGGATAGTTATTAACCTCATCTGTTCTAAGAAAAAGTGCCTCCCATGCGACGTTACACACAGCAAACTCATTATTTTTGATGCCGGTGTTGTTTTACACACAAAAACAAAATCAACCTATGGGCTGCCGGTTCAAAACCCCTCTCTGTAAATCTCAGTCGTTGTGTCCTTGGCTAAGACGCTTTAATCTGCCTTGCATGCGGTTGGTCAGAGGGCCCAGTGCTGCAACCGTAGAAATGTCCCAATGCATTTCTTCAGTCATCGTTCAATTATATGAAAATATGCCAGCTCCAGGGTGCTTTTGGGGCTGAACCAGCATTCTGTTTCTTCAGCTGTGGAGTCTTGCTCAGTGTGTTTGTGGATGTACGGCAGCCTCGTTTCAGTCGATCTTCAGTGTAGCGTCAGAGTATGAATGACTGTAGTGTGCAAAGTGCTTTGGAGTCCTTACCTGATGAAGCATAATGCGAATGCATTTGCCATTAAACAGAGTGACTACAAAAGTATCAGAACAATTTTTTCATCACCAGGTTGGAAACTCTGTTTTTTTTTTGTTGTTGTTCTTTTTACATTTTCCACAAAACAAATTTCATAGAAGAAAGCGGACCCATCTTCATCTTGCAAAAGCTTTTTTTTTTTTCTATTTTAAAACTTACAATTAGAAACAAGAAAGTGGTTCTTTTACAATGATACATTTCCAGTAGTAGTTATTTATCAAAAAGTTAGCTGTCATTTGGGGCTCTGAAGGACTTTCAATTAGACAGACTTATGGAAAATATGTTTCCAGAGATTGCAGAGGTTGTACCCCCCTCACTCAGGATGTTTAAGGAGCTAAATGAAAAAATATTTGCTCTTTTTGTTAGCAAGTATGAAGGACTTTTAAAATACTCAAGATTTCTCAAGTGCCTAATACTTTTAGTCCTTAGCTGTAAGGACTGAACCAGGCAGAAAACAAATAATGATAATTTTCTTCTTTTCAATAACTACGTGCCACATAGTTACGTGAAGATGTCAAAGCATTTCACATCACTCTTTATGATGCATATTAACGCCGAGCTGTGGTTCCTGGTTAAGATTGGTGATGTAACTGGGCACCAATGAAACCAATAGTTTGATGAATGGTAGTAATTTACCTCCTGGTTTCTCTCTGAACAACACCGCCTGTGTTGACCCCATAATGGAGAATTGTCCTGAGTTTAATTAAGACACTAACGTCCTTCAAGGAAACTGCCACTTGAATTCTGCACTGCCAGAGAATTAGTTTTAATTTCCCATCAAGCCAGGGTCAGAAGTTATCTAAAGCGTAGTGGGTAACTGATTAAACAGTCCTTGTAAGAGGTAATCACTTTGCTTTTAACACAGCCCCAACTGGCTTCTTCAGTCGTGTTCGCGACGTAGATTGTGCACCGGCAGGACTTTTGGATGACATGGGAGTGATTCGCAGTGATAAGCGAGTGAAAACGAAAACGGGGAAGAGACATTTTTCTCTGTCACTTTGTTTTTGGCCTTCATATTTCACCGCCTCGCAAGATCCTAAAGAACCCAGAATCCACCTTCCACCTGCTCCACGGCTACCAATTACACCTCCAATCACGTATACTCCCCCCTCCCCCACCCCACTGACCCCGCTTCACCCCTGCCATCCCATTTTTGCTTGTTTCTCTCCCAACACAAATCTTTTCCTCGGTTTGGCCAGCACCCTGAGGGGCGAGTGCTTTAGATTTCCTCCAACACCTGTTTTGAATCTGATGAAAAGGCAGCCCAGACAATTTCTAATTTCCAAGATGGGAATTACAAAAAAAGGGGAGGATAAATGAGTCGGTTGCCTTTAATTGGGAGAGGTCACAAAGGAGATGGCAGGTCAATTATTTATGAAGATTAAGACGCATTTATCACTAGGATCCATCCGAATTTTAAAATTCCACTGGAGTTTCACACTTATAACTACTGAAAACATTTTTGTACACCTCTTTCATAGCTTGAAAGATTAAGCATTTCCCTCAGGAAAGTTAAGAGTCAAATATTTTTATTAGATTTAAAAAAATTAAGAACAAGCTTATTTGCAACAGATCACCCTCCCTTTCTCTACTGCCTGCATCACCCCGAATGTCTGACTCATTCTTTGGAAACTTGATAAAATTGGTGGCAAGTAAAAGGCTGCAGGTAGTAATAACCGACTCCGGCACTCAGTCACAACAGTCGTGCAGACAACAAAAAGTAGGGTTGGACGGCCACATGTCTTTCTAATGCTTCGATAAGCCCACATGCAGCAGCATTCAGCTGCATACATGTACACACACACACACACACACACACACACACACACACACACACACACACACACACACACACACACACACACACACACACACGCACACACACACAGTGCCGATTTGCACTGTTTTTTTCTGGCAATTTCTCAGAGGAACTCAAATCGGCAGCATTCATTATTGACCCCTTTTGTATTCAAACAGTTTTTTTTCTTCCTCAAGTCTGACTCCTTGTTTGAAGATCCACCACTGCAAAGCCGACACAGAGGCAGAGACGTCAAACATGGGAAGAATCAAACAAAAAGGAAATAGAAAGTAAAAAAAAATAAAAATAAAACTATGGTGATGAAATGGTGGATAAAGAGCGTCTGTCTTTGCTAGACAGTTGCACTGTGACATCCGCTGCTAAAATAAAAGTAGAAAGAGGAAAAACCTTGTCCGAATTCCCTCAGAACCAAATGCATCAAACAGACTGGATCAAGACCGCCGTACTCTCCATGAATGACCTCCGAGACTCGTCACATGGAGCTGGATTGCAGCATGTTTGGACAACCTCACTTCTTTGCTGACCGCAAAAATGACTTTGGTACTTTTTTTTTTTTTATTATCTCCCAAAGGGCTTTTTGAGGTTGGAGCTTCCAGTAATTCTGTACAGGTATTGTTTTTGGACCTAGTCACAATCTGCAGACTTTACATCTGTTGATGGAAGGTTTCTGTCCCTCAACCCTCAGTTGACCAATTTTGAGGCTATCTTACCTGGCAAAAGCAATTATATTGATAAGAAATCACACACAGAAAGCATCCACAATCTAGGTTCTTAATGATGATTATCACTACAGGTTCTCAAATTTAAAAACTGTTTTTAATTTAAAATTCTGAAAGCCAGTATTTGTTATTTCTGTATTATTATTATTTTTTTTTGTAAATTTCAGATGTAGAACAGTAAAAATCTAAATTAAATGGAACATAAGGAAACATAGAAAAAATAAGACCAAAATTTAAAAGAAGCAAGACAAATCAAACTCGAATAGAGACATAGAGACATCCCACTTTCTCCCCAGGGACCAAATGAATAGGCAAGAGGAAAAAATAGAAAGAGAATAAAAAAAAAAAAAGAAAAAGGGAAAATTGATTGAGAGAGAACATGCATGGCTGAGCATGAAATGCCTGCAGTGAAGCCTTGAAAATGAGAGATGACCAACTGAGAGGAGTGTTTGACATCCAACAATAAACTCCCACCATGACCACTGCTATAACCACAAGCTGCCAAGACAGCAGAGCAGAGTGAGATGAGGAGCAAGGCAGCAAATGCAGTGTGACTGATGGGTAATAGGAAGATGATCAGATAGAAATACGTGTCTGAAACGAGAGCAGGTTGTGGAAAACTCATGCAGTCATGTGACCACGTTCACTTCTGTAGGCTGTGAAAGTACCTGAAGGAGACGTCGTCATGAGGTTTCTACTATGTTAAAATCCTAAGAAACGGTGTGCATTTTTCATTTTTATGAAAATAAAAAGAAAAAAAAAGAAAAAAAATCGGTGCTTCACATGTTAGCTTGTTGCCTGAGGCAGTGAGAGTGTAGCTGTTTCAATTGATCCTATAATTGAGCAATTTGACATTTTGACATTTACTCTACAATGAAGTCAACTTTGAAAAATCTCTGCGTTCGATAAATTTCTTTTGCTCTAGGACGAGGCGGCTCTTTTTGGCCCACTCAAAATTGACTTGTATTACAAATCTACAAATGGAATTTTTTTGTTTTCACACGAGTGGCATGATCGACAACTAGATGTTGCCACTGGCAGTCGGAGGCCCGTTTTTTAACGACGTCTTACATGAGCAATTGAATATTTCATTTGCTAGAATGAGGTGCTTTTTTAACTGCACTGAAACTTGTGTGTTTGGCAAAACTGCAACGGAAACAATTTTTTTTCGCATCACACACGTTTGCGTACGGCTGTTTGTCTTTTGAAAGTGTGGAATCCACAGCTGTTTCGGGAAATTCGGCCACTGCAATTTAATCAAAATGCAGCGTCAGGATGCCGGATATTAAGAGCTTGTCGCCCCAACTTCTGAATAAGACATCAATGTTTCCTCTGATGGCTGAATTATGAATATCTCTCTTAAGTGTTCGCATCCATTACTGCCATGTTTTTTAATGTCTTATGCGCAATTAAATTCACATGCGATTCTAATTGCTGTTCTTTTATTGAAACACTGCAAATTGCAAAATTTCGGGTTTTTTTTCAACATCAGTAGAATAACTGACAATCCAGCATCGGTCTCAGAAAGGTATTCCCCCATTCAGACTTCCTTGCTGCTATTATCTTTCTGAACGCCTCCGGCAACTGGTTTGATCTCACCACTCTGTCCTCTGATAACCTGCGTAATGCCAAACGCTGAAACAGGAGCCCCAAAACAAAAAATGATTTCAGTGACTAACAAGCTTTTCTTTGGGAGTGGCGGGAGTCTTCTAAAGTACTTCAATGTGGACTGAAAAAAGAAAAGAAAAAAAATTCAATCTTAAACTTTCTGAACGAATCAAAACGTTTTCTGCCCCCAAGCCCTTTCATCTTAATCAGATAAGAAGTTCATAAAAGACGACTCCCCTGAGTCAAACACTCCTGCTTTTAAGATGAACAGAGGAAGCAGCATCACAAAGACGACTAATTTTCTCTTCTAAAGGGTTTCTAATTTCTCATCCTTGTCTTCCAGCATCGCCGCCCACTTGGTCACAGAGGTTTAGATCCAGGATGAAGAGTGGAGCGGCGGCGGTGAGGGGGCGGCGAAGCTCAATGCAAACACTCTTATTGTCCCCCTTCATTATTCATGGAGGCTAATGGAGGTTTGGATAGTAACCACGGGCAGACCTGCTCACAAAAAAATGGAGCTGAGAGCAGGATGAGTGTTTTGTCTCACCTCCGTATTGTCGATTGCCCTCTCTTCCTCTCGCCCTCCCTCGCCGTTTCCCTTCTCTCAGTCTGTCTGCGATGCTGACGCGGGGCTTTAGTAGAAATTTCAATGAGTAAGAGCTCTCAGGCTGTTGCATGAGTAATGGGACACTGAGAGCGTCTGGAATAAATAAAACAAAAAGGCTGCCTGGAACAGCCGCTACCACCCTGGCTCATCCTTCTTCCCTTTTTTTCCCCCTTCTTCTTCTTCCTTTTTTTTTTTTTTTTTATATCTGCTCCCTTCTCCTCTCATAGTCATGGAAATCTTGCAGGCTGCAAAATGATCGAAATTCAAACAGTAGCCTGGGAGTAAATTGGGTTTACATTATTAGCCAAATCTGAAATCCATGATAAATCGACCATCTGAACAGACCGGTATTTTATTTTCTATTTTTAAGTTTCCATTGATTGCGTGTTTGTTCACAGGGCTACTCTAAGATGAGCACTGAATGATTTTGTTCATTCCCTGCATGACAGAGAGAGAGAGAGAGACGGAAAAAAAAAAGTCTGACTTAGCATATACTTTCTCAGCATGAATAATTCAACACTGAAGAGAATGCTCTGATTCGCAGTCATAATAGGAGATCCTGAAATGGTGTACAGTCCCACACCCCTTCATGTATATTGCAGACCTTAGCAGAGTTTCTGTCATGCAAGAAGAGGGATGCAATAGACTGCTGGGGGAAACACAACCTACAGCCATAAAAATTAGACGAATCGTGGATACAGGTAAGGACAGCCCTACTCCAGACCCGGAGTTTGAAATCTAAGTCTGTCCCATCAAATCAATATGTTCTGTTCAGTCAATGCAACACACAAAATGAAGTTAATGTTTCTTGAAAGAGCCTTTCATTTTAAAACAGACTATCTGCCTCTATATTATTATAGTCTAACCTCAACATATGAGTCCTGTCTCTAGTGTATTCGAGTTTCAGTGCTCATGGTGGAGTGGTGTTACGTTCTGATTTGGTAGATTTTTGGTCATTTGGTTTTGTTGAGGCATTTCTTGTTTGGACATCCTCCTCAACCCCCCTCTGGTTTTGGAAGCTGTACAGCTTTAAGAATTTTTGCTCTTGTCTTATTACTTCTGGACAGATATCATGATGAATACTTGAAGATACAACATTTAGGGATTTATGAAGTGCAGCTGGATTGAGTCAAATTCTTCATTCCTCCTGCTATGCGTTACCATTATTTCCTGGAAGTCAAAAAGACAGGAGGAAAGACGTCCATCTCTGTCAGTGAGGTCATTGGGTAGAAAGCGAAACGAGTCGCCAGACTGTCCCGAAAAACAGACAGTTTAATGTCATAATTATTGTTCTT
This sequence comes from Poeciliopsis gracilis, assembly GCA_911649635.1. Taxonomy (NCBI): domain Eukaryota; kingdom Metazoa; phylum Chordata; class Actinopteri; order Cyprinodontiformes; family Poeciliidae; genus Poeciliopsis; species Poeciliopsis gracilis. Next base: position 1,717,086 of record CAJVRI010000457.1, on the reverse strand, counting down.
TTGTGCTGTGGAACACTTTTGCATTGCATTTATGTTTGATGCAAATAGGAGAAGCAATGCATATAGGAGAAAGAACCGTACATTTAAACGCTGAAGGGTAATTCAGAATGGACAGTTAACATTACGTGCATGGGAGGAAGCTGGAGTACCCCTGAACTGCAAACTCCTTTCAGAAATGCCCCTGTCGAATCCCGGGCCTGACTACGCACGGCAACAGTGGTAATAACTATGAGAGTCTGAAGCCAAGAACATAGAATGTGTTGTCAAAGAAGAAAAGAAAAAGTTATTTATTTATTTATTTATTTATGCATTTGAATAAAGAGTCAATTGGACTCCTTCAAAGAAGCAGCCCGGTGGTAACATTTCCGCTTCCAGCTCGCCATTACTGTTGGCACGGCAATACATCACATCCCAATGTCTTTGGATAGCTCCTTCTTGTTTCCACCTGCACACCAATACTTTTGTTTTGCAACATACTAAATTGGTCCTGTTAGTGCTTTCTCTCTTGTCTTCCTTTGCCTGTGAACCCCGGGTAGTCAGACGAGAACTACCCAACTCTCAGAACAAGGTGTTGTGTCTGTCTAATAGCCCCCTTCTCTAGTGCAGTGCTGCTTGCTGACTCTCTGCCTTAGATAATTGCTGTCTGGATTCTCCCAGCTCAGCAGATTGCTTCAACTCATAATGAGGAAAAAGCTGCCTGCTGGTGCACATGGGTGTCAAGAGTGGGAAAGGCGTGCTGGCTGCACAGAAGTCATGTGCACGCGCACTCATATAAAGTAAAATAGGGGGCCAGAGCTAATCAAAGGGCTCAACCAGATAGTGAGGAACCTGAGAGCAGATGGATGAAGTGTTGAAAATGAAAGCAAAGGTGTCTTGTTTAACTAGACAGGTGTCGGCTAAGGAGCGAGAGCGAGGGCGTGTGTGAGAATAATGAGAATCAGACGTTTAACAAATTTGTAGCAAGGAGAGCCAGGATTTTAAATGTTAACACACCAGCAGCTAAGCATGCTGAGTTCAGACAATGTTTGTTTTTTGTTTTTTTTTTTTAAAGTGCCCTTTTGAGATGACGTCTCAAAAATATCTGCACCTTTTGAAAATTGTACATTCCTGTGGGTTTGTCAACTTATTTGTGTTTGGGAACGTTTGAGAATTTTTATGATAACAAGGAGCAAATGCAGCCCAAAGTGGCCGTGTTTAAGAATGTGGATCTCCAGAAGACAAACTTCATCAATAATGCAAAGCTTCTGAATACCTGCAACAATTGTGAGCTTTTCATGACAGCAAGAAACGTGTTTAGTTAACCCGCCGACTTTAACATTAATTTCATACAGAAGTGCTCCACAGTATAAAAGAACAATAATTATGACATTAAGCTGTCTCACTTGCCTCGCATGCAAGAGTGTATCAGGTTCAGAATAACATAATAATATTAATAGTCATAGCACAATATCAGTTTTGTATTACTGCAACAACTGATTTATTCTTCATGACAGTCACTTATACAAGCCCTCTTCAAATTCTAATTAAATATACAAGTGGTTTTACAAGCGATTCAGTTGAGCATAAATAATAGAAAAGGGGCTGGGAAAAAAATATATATATAATTAAATAAAATTACATTAAATGATGGCAATATTTCAAGTTGGTGTAATTCACACTGGCCGTCAGTTAAATCTAAGAATATTTTTCAGAAACTAATAAATCAGACTGCTTGTTGGAAAAAGAAAAAAAAAGGGTACGGACTTTGTTGCAGCTGAAGTCACTCGTGTGGTAAAAATATTGCTGAAATTAGAGGACTCGTGTCCCCACAAGATTCTGAGAAATTAGTTCACGCCTTTGTTTTTAGTAGAATTGATAATTGCAAAGCCATTTTTTACTGGATTACCAAAAATAAAAGCAATAATTGCCGTGCAGCCCCAGAATGCCTCCAGAATGCTGCTGCAAGAGTCCTAACTAAAACAGAAAGAGATCAGCATGTCAGTCCAGTTCTCAGATCCCGGCACTGGCTGCCTGTTGCTCAACGAATAGAATTTAAAATCTCCTTACTAGTTTATAAAGCACTTCATAGCAGAAACCCAGACTACAT